>JAVANC010000004.1:69349368-70042493 GCA_033319125.1 Parnassius glacialis | reverse complement strand
GATCTCGTACTGCCGTTTGAGGAGTTCCGTTAGCTCCTCGTCCTGACTGGCAAACGTTCGGATGTCCCTATCTGACCGTCCGCTAACGCTTACGACGTGTAATACGGTTTCACCGTCCTCCCTACACGTGAATCGCGGCACGGTTCCCTGTATTACCCACCCTAATAACGTACGTGCAGCTATAGGCTGCCTTCGACGTCCTATCCTTAAATTACGGGTGATTATTAAATGCCAGTTGTCAGCGCCTAATAATAATCTCGGTTTTGCGTCGTCATAACAAACCGAACTCGGTAGGTCGCGTAAGTGTTTTAAACGTAAACACTCCTTACTTATGGATTGCGAACCTATCTTTAAATTTGCTATTGTCCGCGCATTTATTCTATAAGGGGGGATAAGTCGCTCGCGTCCGTAGGCTTCGACCACCTAACCCTAGGCCCACCCTACACGTGTCCCCCGGGTGGTGCTAAACGAGCGACAAAGCCGAAACGACAGACTCAGCTCCTCGCCGTGTGGTAGCGGCGTAAAATTTACCACCCCTTATGTCGCACCATGAGCCAACAACTCAAAGAAATGGCCCCGAGTTCCCGGCGCCCCTTTAATGGGGCAGGGGTGCGAAGAATCTCCGGGAGGAAAACCGGCGACGAGATTCGCCACCCGTCACGTCCTGTCTCCTGGAGGGGCGAAAAGTGGATTGCGGAGGCCCGTCTGGCTACGCTGAATGTATGTGGAGCAATGAATGATAAGATGGATGAAATATGCGAAATGATGAATGATAGAGGAATAGATGTATTATGTGTGAATGAGACGAAACGAAAGGGAAGAGATGTCACTGCACATGGCATGTATACCGCTTACTGGTCTGGTGTAGACGAGACCGAGCGGGCATGCCAGGGAGTCGGTGTCATCCTTTCAGAAAGAATGGGTCAATATGTGAAAGAGTATGAATGTGTAAGCCCAAGGCTGCTGTGGATACGAATGAAAGTGGGCTTAAAGAAGTTGTTTGTGCTTGGGGTTTACGCCCCAGATATGTCTAAGCCCACTTATATCCGAGAGCAGTTTTGGGACATGGTAAGGCTGGTGTTGACGAAGTGCAAGGAAAATGAAAATATTATTATGTTAGGAGATTTTAATGGAAGGGTGGGAGTGAAGAGGTCTGGTTATGAAAGGATATTAGGAGCGTTTGGCGATGAAAGAATAAATGAGAATGGTGAAGACCTCCTCACCATATGTGTGGAAAAGAATCTTTTTGTGGCAAACACTTTCTTTCGCCATAAGAGGATTCACATGTATACATGGGAAAGAGGGGATGATAGAAGCATGATAGATTTCATAATTGTGGATGGAAGAATGAGGAGCGCAGTGGTAGATACAAGGGTTTACCGGGGGTCCAACGTAGGGACGGATCATTACTTGGTCTTATGCCGAATTAATGGTCTACACAAGCGTTGGCGGCATCGGACATCTGTGTCTACCACTGCGTTACAGCGTATAAGAATAGAGAGGTTACAAGATGAAGGTGTGAAAGAGAAGTATAAATGCAGACTGAGGGAAAATATAAGTGTGTTGAATGAATTTTGTATGAATGAGTTAGACTTGAAGAATGTATGGAATAATGTTAAGAAAGTTTTGGTGGATACAGCCACCGAAGTATGTGGTGTAAGTAAGAGAACGAATGAAAGGAAAAGTAATACTTTGTGGTGGGATGATGAGGTACGGATGGAAGTTAAAGCAAAGAAGAGGGCATGGCTAGATTTACTAGCAACCAAAGCTGGTAATTCTGGCGGTATGAATGATGAGATTGAAAGAAAAAAGGCAGACTTTAGACGTATAAATAAGAGAGTAAAAGAAGTTGTTGAAAGGAAAAGGCAAGAAAGAATAGATAAGAATGATAGAAGAATATCTGATAACTTCCAGGCAAATATTAAAATGTTCTGGAAGCTCGTAAAAAATGCCAGGGGAAATTCAAAACAGCCTAGAATGAATGCTATACGAGACGAGAATGGCTGCATGCTGAATGATGAAGTTTCGAATTTAATGAGATGGAAGGAATACTTTGAAAGCGTGTTTAAGAGTGAAGAGTCGTCTGAAGTAAGTGAAATGGAAATTCCGGAAAAAGTGGAGAGAGGTAGAGAAATAAGTGTAGATGAAATAGTGAAAGCAATGAAAAGCATGAAAGCAGGTAAGGCAGCCGGATATGATAGAGTATCACTCGAAATGCTAAGGGCTGGAGAGGGTGTGGTTGCAGGCCTGCTGTACACCTTGTTTAATTTATGTTGGGAACTGAAGCGGGTACCGGAAGACTGGTGCAAAGCTGTTATAGTCCCAATATATAAGGGAAAGGGGTCGCAGCAGGACTGTAAAAACTACCGTGGTATCAGCTTGCTTAGCATTGTGGGTAAACTGTATGCTAAGGTGTTAATTGAAAGAGTTATGGAAGAAACTAATGAAAAAATTTGGGATGTGCAAGCTGGATTTAGAAAGGGGATGGGGTGTACGGATCAAGTCTTTTCCATGCGCATGATTGCTGAGAAATTTTTGGCCAAAAACCAGAAAGTTTTTTGTGCGTTCATGGACTTGGAAAAGGCTTATGACAGAGTGGACAGGAACGTGTTATGGCAAACACTGACCTCATTTGGGTTGAGCGCTGGTCTGATACAGGCATTGAAGTCTCTATATAGGGACTCTAGTGCTTGTGTCAGGATCAACGGGGCCTACTCGGACTGGTTTGGCATCCATAAAGGTGTCAGACAGGGCTGTGTGGCTTCCCCGTGGCTGTTCAACCTATTTATGGACAGTTGTTTGGAAAATTTGAAAGCAGAAGAATGCGGGTTAAGAATAGGTGAGTTAACTGTCAAATGCCTTTTGTACGCCGATGATCAAGTCATACTTGCGTCGTCGGCAGCCGAGTTGCAAATGATGGTTACATTAATGAACAGGACATTAAAAGAAAAGGGAATGAAAGTGAACGCAAGTAAGACGAAAGTTATGGTTTTTGAAAGAGAAGAAAGTAAAACGATATGTGAAATAAGAATAGAAGGGGAGTTGGTAGAGCAAGTAGATGAGTTTGTGTATTTGGGATGTGTGTTTAGCAGGGATGGTAGATATGATAAGGATATAGAACGACGAGTGAATGCAGGAAATAGAGTGAATGGGGCTTTACACTCTATTGTGCAAAGTCAGAATGTGTCCAAAAAGGCACGTATGGCAATTCACAATGCTGTGTTAGTGCCTACTTTAATGTATGGTAGTGAAAGTTGGGTGTGGCAGAAGAAGCACGAGAGTAGAATAAATGCTGTAGAAATGCGATCCTTAAGGAGTATGTTAGGGATGAATCTGAATGACAGAGTGAGAAATTGTTTAATAAGAGAAGAGTGTGGTTTGCAAGATGATGTTGTGACCAGGATTAAGAAAGGAATGCTTCGGTGGTTTGGTCATGTGGAAAGAATGAATGAGGAAAGAGTGACAAAGCAAATTTATGTTGCAGAGGTGAACGGCAGAGTCGGAAAGGGTCGCCATAGGCGAAAGTTTATCGACCAAATTGGCGATATGTTGAAAATGGGCCAAATCAAGTGTACCTTTAACCGACGAGCGTGTATGCGTAGGTATATGGATGTGAAGGAAGCGAGAGAGGTCTGTCAGGATCGTGCCAAATGGAAGTCCATAGTCTCTGCCTACCCCTCTGGGTGACAGGCGTGAGTGTTTATAGATATATAGATATATAGATTATTCTATACATCTCACTGCGCGTCTTGCCACGTATGCCTATGCTAACTAGCCTGCTATCGGCCTCGCGCTGGCTATTATTTACGCCTCTAATATTCAGCGGCTTTACCGGTCCTTCCGCTCCTAACTCGCGCGCTAAGTCGTCGTCGATCAACGAAATAGTCGAGCCTTCGTCAAGCAACGCATACGTATCTATTTCCCTACCGCGTGGTTCACGTAACGTAATGGGACACACTTTCAATAATACGGACGCATTACTACCAACGTTAGACGCGACGAGCACGGTCTCATCCGGTTTGCCGATGTCTCAGGTGTGCGGGTCTTGCGGGTGTGAAGGAGGGCATGGTGGGGGGCGTTGCAGCCGTCGACGCCGCATTTCTTGGCTTTACATCTAAACCGTCGGTGTTTACTATTCAAACACAGAAAACACATCCCCTCTTCCTTTACCCAATTCCACCGGTCGTCCACACCCATTTGCGCTAACTTTCTACACTTGGCGATCACGTTTTCACCCCCGCAACACATACAAGAGGCACTACCGGTGTCCTCCTGGGCGGTGAATGTCTTTACGTCGCGGGCCCTATTCTCTACGCGGCGTGTCAATACAACTCGTTTCGACGGCGGCGCCTCTCGTCCTACGGGCGATTCCTTAGTCGGCGCTACGGACGTATAGGCATGACTCAACGCACGGTCAGCCTCTCTCATCATGAACCCAGACAGTGTAACGATGTCCGGTTCGTCTGCACTTCCGTAGTGCTCCGCATAATCGCACCAACGCGACCGTAAGTGAGGGCTTAGTTTACTAGTTACTTCCCTAGTCAGCATTGGATTTTGTAAATACCCTTTGCCGTCGACGTTCTGTAAAATACATACTATATTTTGTAACTTGATCGCGAACGAATTCAATTCCTGAGCGGTTTGACCCGGGCGCGGAAGGCGTTTCAGTTCCTCTAACGCTCGATCGATAATTACTTCCGGGCGGCCGAAACACTGCTCTAATGTTCGCATAATATCTGCTGGATCCTTCGCGATAAACAGCAGTGCCGATACTACCTCCTTAGCTTCACCGCGTAGACAGTTTCTTAACCTTGCCATATTTTCCGTATTTGTGAATCCATATAAACGCGTGGATTCTTTCATCGCGGCTTTGAAGGCTAACCATTCCGCGGCCGAACCGTTAAAAGTAAGTCCTGCGTCTGCTTCGCGGCAGCGGGCCTGACTCTAATCATATTCTCTAGAGCTTCCGCTAGTCGCTCTATACCCCTCTCTTTCCCTCGCTGAGTAAGCGACCTATCTCTATCCCTATCTCCCTCTAGCCTACGCTGTGGCGCTGGCGTCCTATGTACACCTACATCCCTATGACACGGCGACGATAATCTACGATCCGCGTGGCGATGTGGCGATGGCGATCTATGTACACCTACATCCCTATACGGCGACGGTGATCTACAATCCGCGTGGCGATGTGGCGATCTATGTGTAGGCGATAGAGTGCGGCGTTGGACGCGCGACGGCGACGTAACCCGTACACGACGATCCACCTGGTTCATTTCTACGGCGACTCCACTATCCCTCTGTATCGTTTCTACGCGACGTGGTTGAACCTCATTCGCTACCGTCCTCCCCTGGGCATCTTCAGCGTGGTCGTAACCGGTTTCCCTATTCGGTAGGGCTTGCTCTGTCTCGATGCGGGGCGCGGGCTGAGACGGGCGGTAAGGCGACTCCCCCCGCACAGTCTCTACGTTCTCTAACCACCTATCAACGCGTACCCTATTTTCAACTAACTCGTCTTCGTTAATACTTTCCCTATCTGTTTCTTCTTGCAGTTGCGCGACGTCCCTAGCGTACTTCTTCCTAATAAGATCTTCTTCGACTTGCAATTGCTTCCTCCTGATTGCAGCTAGTTCCTCCGCGGCGTTATATTCAATTTGTTTTAACCTAGCTATCGCGCTAGCTGTCGACCGGGCTGAACGAACGGAGCGGACCGACGGAGCGCGCCTATGTACAACGTCTGTTACAGGCGCGACGGTACGTACTATCGAACTAGTTTCTGTAGACGGAAGATTTTCAATAATCGCGGCGAGTGTCTCTGTGCGCGGCGCGGATGTGCTAACCTCTCCCAAGCGATCGGTCGTAGACACGGACATAGCGGGGCGCGGCGGCGGGGGCGCGGGCGCGGGCGTAGATGCGGGCGCGAGCGGGGCCTGGGGCGCGGGCGCGGCGGAGGGCGCTTGTGCCATCGCGAGATAATCGGACGGGGACGCGGGTGCTTCTTCGAATATACGCATTCCTACCGGCGTGTCGTCCTCGTTCCGCGTCTTCTGGCTTCGTGTCTTCCTCATGGTCCCACGTTGCGACCTCCGGTCGTCTTCAAAAAGACGTACGTATCGTCTTCAAAAAGACGCACGTATTGGATGTCGTTCCCGCCACAAGGGCGTTACCAGATGGTCACAGTTTGACACCGTTAGGGAGCAACCACCTGGCCGCGTAAACGAGGTTAAAGAAACAAGAAATTGTCTGGAAACAGACAATAGACATATATGACGTAGTCGTAACAAGAAACAGGGAAGAAATTAGTACCGACGATCTTCTCTCTTCGTCGACGAACTTCTTTCTTCCTTGAAGATCTTCTATAATGATCTTCTCTCTTCTATAATTATGTTCTTTCTTCTATAATTATGTTCTTTCTTCTATAATTGGCTTCTTTCTTGTTTCTTCTTACTTCTTGCTTCTTGCTTCTTTCTTCTGGCTTGAATCCGGCGGCGATGGACCAAGAATATAATGGATGAAAGTGGACTGTATATTTATTTATGACTGATCTGAGGTTAGCTATACTAGAGGACTGCTCGAAGAAAAGATGGTACTTTTTACTATACTGTATTACACTATTTACAATATTCGGCACTATTAAAATAAACTATCTAATATGTACAGAGAGGGGTCTTCAGTTGTGGAGTCTTGATCTGTTGTCTTGAGTCTTCTTTGGAGTCATCTCGAGTGCCGCTTCCGAAGTGAAATGAACAGCTCACAGACCGAGACGCCCTTCTTATATCTCGCAAGAAGGTGTCTCAGTCTGTGAGTAGTGCCGTGCGACGATAATGAAGACGCACGCGCGCTGATTGGTCGCCGACATCACGGGATCAGCGCCGGTGTGCGGGGTGCGCGGGGGGTAGCGGGGTACGAAGGGGCGACGGGGCGGCGGGTCTCTAGCTGTCCTCAACACAGACAATTCTAAAAATTATAAAAATATACTTATTTAATTATTTTCAGTTCCTCATAATGATTTTAGTCACCAAAATATATATACAATGTACAGAAAGAGACACAACATGTTATCATCATTTTTATTATATGTATATATTTAAAGAGAGATGGCGCTGCTAACATCAACTTGATGACTCAACAAAGCCACCGTTGAGCAAATTCGTACCTACTTCCCTACCCATACTTCAGAATATTTATCATAACTTTTGATGGAATGAACCGATTTTAATGAAATAAAGACTAAATGTAACCCGAAGATACACTTTATAATTTCCTTAACAATTCTTATGATATAAATTAGTACTTTAAACGTGATACGTTAACAAACAAACAGACAGACAGACAGACAGAAAATTCTAAAAATGGTAGAAATGTATTTAATTACTTATTTTTAGTACCCCTCAATCACTTTTATTACAAAAATATAAAATGTACAGACATCTGCTATTTACAGTTTTATTATACGAGTATGTATAGATGTCATTTAATTGAGAAGTTAGTATGGAGTGTAGAGAGAGTGTACTCTATACTCCATAGAAGTTAGTTTTTAATGAAAGTTTATCAGTTTCTAGAGTATTATATTAATATATAAAACAATGCATCAGTGGATAGCTCTTTAATTATTTGTACATATTTACTTTTGTTTAAGTTTTTATACTTTTATGAATATCTGTGGTTTGATTTATTTATTTTTAATCTAATTACGTAATATAAATTATAGCTAAGCCAATAGTGCAGAAAGAAACATTAACCGTTACATTTTCCAAACAAATTAACTTCCCGGTTATGAAATCTGTCAAATATTATACCTCGCTTTTAAGTGGCGCCGCCTTTGTGACAAAAAGTCGTGGATGCTCTCATTCGATTATGATTTCTGATAGGGTTAGCAGGCGGGTTGGCAACCGCAGTTTTTATTATTTTGACGCTGCTGCCCATCTCCTGGTTTGTTTCCCTCTGTCGCCTCTTACGACACCCACGGGATAATATGGGGTAGCGGATATCCTTACACCGCCAATACACGATAAGATTATTCACTTAATTGAAATATATTATGTCGGCTCCGTGGCGCAGTGGCTTAGCAATGAGTTGTTGCGCTGGGGGCCGCGGGTTCTAATCCCGCACGGAACAAGTATTTGTATGGTCTACAAATAATTGTTCCGGGTCTGGATGTTTGTCCTTGTGCAATTTATGTTTGTAAACTGTCTCCACGACACAGGAGAAAATCCTAGTGTGGGGGTAACGCTTCCTAAAAAAAAAATTGAAAAAATATTTTCCAGCTCCGGTGACGCCACTTCTCCACCACTGCTTGCAAATCGCCGAGATCTTCGTCCAGCAGTTCCTGCACACATATCGCCACTTGTATGGTCTCCAACTGGCCCATGTGTGTTGCGAGTTGGCACGTCATATCGGTGCCAAGTAAGTTCATCGTTTAACACTTTTTTTTTACTATTAGAAAGAAATAATGGAGTTAAGTTTATTGGTAACACATTAAAGCAATTTGTTTAAGAAACAAACAGAAACAGATACATTTATTTATTCAATATAAGTTATGAATAATACTTATTGAAGGTACCTATATACTTCTGAATATACCTCTGTCTTGGGAAGAACCAGCAAGGAATCCAGCAGCAGGACTTAAAAAAACAGCTTACAATCATGTATGTTACACAATTAACAACACAACAAATTAGAAATAGCCGTGTAGCGATCACCTCATTCCCAGGGGATTTTAACATCCATAAATTCCTTAATATTATAAATAACCCTTTTTTATACAAACTTAGTTTCATCAAATTTCTGAAAGTTGAGCAGGTATAATAATAAATATTATAAATTTTGTAAATCTGTCTGATTGTAATATCAAAATAACAACTTTTTACTCATTAATAAAATTTATATGAAAGTATCGTATGGTTTTATTTTTATTTTTGTCTGTCCGTTTGTTCTGGCTAATCTCCGAAATGGCTGGATTGATTTTGACGGAACTTTCACTGTCTGTTGGGACTTTAACTGGCACTATGAGGCTTAATTAGAAAAAGGATTTTAGGGTTCCGCCCAAAAAAAGTTAAAACCCATAAAATCAGCAATAACAGCAAGTTTTCAAATAGAAAATGAAATAACTTTAGGTTTTGTTAGAGTATTATAGAATAATAAGAATTATTTAACTGATTTCCAGGAGTTACTAGAAACCAAGCATTCTTTAATCCATTATTTGTATTTCTTGTCCCCAGGGAAACTTACATCCGGAACGCAGGAGTTATTCTGCTCCAAGCAAGTAGACCAAGCGATCAGGTCAACCACATTATAGCATTGGCTACAACTTACTGGACTGATCTGATGAAGTCCAAGAAATCTCTGGAGGCTGCACTGGTGTTTGCTTGCGAGTTGGCTGTGAGTGAATTAATTTTATTGAAGGGTTTGTACGTGATAGAAGCACGCTGCACCTGTATTAAGCTGGCCCTGGCCGGCCGGCCGCCTGTACACCAGGCCGCGTGTACCGCGTGTACCGCGTGTACCGCGTGTACCGCGTGTACCGCGTGTACCGCGTCGGCCAGTTGTGTTCGCTTGAGATGTGAGTGAGGCTGCACACGTGCACGCCTGCCCTGGCCGGCCGGCCGCCTGTACACCAGGCCGCGTGTACCGCGTGTACCGCGTCGGCCAGTTGTGTTCGCTTGCGATGTGAGTGAGGCTGCACACGTGCACGCCTGCCCTGGCCGGCCGGCCGCCTGTACACCAGGCCGCGTGTACCGCGTGTACCGCGTGAAAAATGCTGCTCAATTCAGAGATTTTAATAGAAACAGTGCAAAATGATAATTCGCATCGTGATCACAAAAGCATTAGGATTAAAAACAAAATATATGATAATATTGCTGAATATAATAAGACTTCGTCACGATTAACCATGTTTACTGACGTCCGATCGTAGCACAGACAGCACACGAACGGCGCTTCAGGCCGCCGCTGCGAGCGCGGTGGAGTTGTTGCGGCGGCTGCAGCCCGCACGCGAGCGGCTCGCGGTTAGCCGCCGCCGCACGCCGCTTGTGTGTGGAGACGCTTTATGGTTGTAGCACGAATGGGTCGGCTCGACCGAGGTAGGATCACGTTCTCACAGAAAACCAGCGTTTCATCCAGACATTCCATCTCAGTCCTCACGACTGACAAGGCATTGGCATTTTGATTATTAATTGAGGATGAATATAGATGTCTATGGGTCACAGCATCCATTAACCTTCAGGTGGACTGTGTGCTCTTTTGTCACTCATATTTTGTAAAATGTTTCTTACAATACTGAAGTTGATAATGTACCATTGATTACTGTAGTGATTACAAAAATACATTATTATAATATGTATGATTTACAGGACTATACGCTTTCAAGAAGTAGAGTTGAAGTTAGTTGATGAGCACGTCGAAAGGAAAAGATCACCAAAGTTAAAAAGATTTATTAAAAACGTAATGTAATTACAAAGTTATTGAGGCAAATCCTTATATATTATGTTTAGTAGGACGGTTGTTGACGTACTGACTTGAGGTTAAATATTATAAAATTATTACTAATTAAACGTGCGGCCGGAAAGTAGGTCGCAACATGAGCCCAAAATAAAGTTGAATGTACGTTGGCTTACCCGTACAGTATAAAATAAATCAATAGTTTCATTTTACCAATTATCTGAGTACAATAAAACATCTTACTTAAGTATTCGGTATTCTACCGAATACCGAACTATATCTGAATAATTGCATCAAGATCCACCAAATTCCTGCCTTCATTAAGTTCTAGATCAAAATTGGATATTTTTTTTATATTTCAGATGTATCACGATAAATGTGGTTCAACTGCGACTGCAGCCAAGTTGGTGCAGTTTGCTCAGGCTCGGCTTCTGGACGCTTGGGGCGATCCGGACGTAAATTGTGAGTGTCATTTATATATTCTTTGTATGGAGTATAGAGTAGAAGGAGGACCATCTCTGTATATGAAAAGTGTTCCTAAAAACGCGTCAAATAAGGGTGGCGCTGCAGTTGCATAGGATAATTAAAAAAAAAATAGCGCCAAAATTAATTAGAATAAGATGGAGAATTAAACAAGGACCGACCAATCCGCTTGGTTTTGTACTACGTAAATAGTTGAGGTTTTGTATACTGGCATTTTACTAACTACTCTAGTCATGAAATTTTTTAAATATTTGAATTCAGCTGACATTACCACGTCTACAACAGCTATATTCGTATCGTAGTTTTTCAGACGCCAGCGCTATTGCGGTAGGTTTTGGAACCTCTATTTTCAGTATATAGTGGGACACTTTTTCAACTTTCGCACCTTATAAGATGGTTCTCCTTCTACTCTATACTCCATAATTCTTTGTTAAATTTATTTTTTTATTTTTAAAAACATTACCTCCCCACTAGGATTTTCTCGTGTGCTATGGGGGTAGTTTACAAACTAATTGCACAAGGACCACCCAGACCCGAAACAATTATTCGTAGGCCATACGAATACTTGTTCCGTGCGGGATTCGAATTCGCGGCCCTTACCGCTAAGCCACTGCGCCACTATCATGTATCTAAAGAGTACACACAGACAGACATTTATACATAAGTACTATTGAGTGGTAGGGATACATCCGATACTGATACCGATACCGATTTATCGGCATCGTGATATTTTTAATGCCGATTTTTTTTAATATAAGGGTTTTTTTAAATAAGGGTGCCAAACGAGCACACAGTCCACCTGATGGTAAGTGGATGCTGTAGCCCATAGACATTATCCTACATTTATCCTCGGTTAAGAGATCCTTGAGGAGTAAGATTGATAATAAAGATAATAACCGGCGAATTGTGAGTCGGACTCGCGCATTAAGGGTTCCGTACCGTCGTAAAACACGTTTCTCGTAGGATTAAAAATTAAAGGGGGACTCCAATAGTTCGTAATCATTTATATTGTAGAATTTATTTAAAAAAAAGTCCCGCTGGGTTTCTTGCTGGTTCTTCCCAGGACAGAGGGCATTTTTTCGAACCACTGGTAAAGTAAAAAATGACTTTCAATAAGAATTACACATGTAATGTATATTGAATAAAAATTATTCTATTCTATTCTATTCTAATTTATAATATATTGCATACCTTAAGCGAAAGCGCAAGGTAATGTTCTACTATCGCCTAAAAATTAAAATTCCAACATTTTATCGAATAAAATCGTATCTAGCAATCATATTATACATATAAATGATATAAAAAGCACATTGTTAGAAAGATAAATGATTGTTGAACTTATTAATAATTTTTTTAAATCGATTAATTGCTATTTTTAAATTAAAAAAAGGGTTTTAATGGCTTATGGTGTAGATTTGTCATGTCCCTGTGGCTTGTAAACACTATAACTTTTGAAAATATCAATTGTTTAACTCAATCTATTTTTTAATCTCTTCATCTATCATGTGGGAAGCCGCTGAATGTAAATGGCAGTGTAATTTTGTTTTGTTTAGCTATAATTAATTTTTTTCGGCTCCAAAATGGCGAAAGTTTCGTTGATTTGGTTGCCTCGTATATAAATTGTTTCTGTAAATGGGGATCTACAGCCACAGAGTAGTTTAGTTCACAGAGTACCTTTGTATTAAGTTTAGTTCGGCTTCAGTCGCCTGTCGTGAAGCGACAATTAAAAAAAAAGAACCTAACCTAAGAACAACAAAACAACAAAAGTAGAACAAGTAAATAATATATTTAAAATTTTAAAAAGATATTTACAATTTTATATAAAAAAATGAAGTGTGATGATGAAACACTACACGCCGTCGTGAGTGGACATTGTTTCGGTTGTTTGCAGCGGCTCAAAAAGATCGCTGTACAAATACACAATATTCGAATAACCAAATTTCTTAAATACTTGATTATAATAATAATAAGAGATTTTTTTATTACAATATTTAAAAGCACAGAATAAATAATAGTAGTACGTACTAAAAGTAAGTAGTATAATTTTTTTCGTCATGGGTGACATTTTCATGCTTTTCGAGGGTGTCGAAACCGATAGGGTTGTCGAAATGTAAATCCAAGATGGCGGCCGCAATAAGTATCAATTTTTTCATCATGGGTGTCATTTTCATGGTTTTCGAGGGTGCTGAAGCCGATAGTGCTGTCGAAATGTAAATCCAAGGTGGAGGCTGCAATAGGTCTAAAATTTTTCATCATAGGTGTCATTTTCATGGTTTTCGAGGGTGTTGAAGCTGATAGTGCTGTCGAAATGTAAATCCAAGATGGAGGCTGAATTAGGTACCAATTTATTCATCATGGGTGTCATTTTCATGGTTTTCGAGGGTGTTGAAGCCGATAGTGCTGTCAAAATGTAAATCCAAGATGGCGGCTGCAAAATATATCAATTTTTTCATCTTGGGTGTCATTTTCATGGTTTTCGAGGGTGTTGAAACCGATAGTGCTGTTGAAATGTAAATCCAAGATGGCGGCTGCAAAATATATCAATTTTTTCATCATGGGTGTCATTTTCATGGTTTTCGAGGGTGCTGAAGCCGATAGTGCTGTCGAAATGTAAATCCAAGGTGGAGGCTGCAATAGGTCTAAAATTTTTCATCATAGGTGTCATTTTCATGGTTTTCGAGGGTGTTGAAGCTGATAGTGCTGTCGAAATGTAAATCCAAGATGGAGGCTGAATTAGGTACCAATTTATTCATCATGGGTGTCATTTTCATGGTTTTCGAGGGTGTTGAAGCCGATAGTGCTGTCAAAATGTAAATCCAAGATGGCGGCTGCAAAATATATCAATTTTTTCATCTTGGGTGTCATTTTCATGGTTTTCGAGGGTGTTGAAACCGATAGTGCTGTTGAAATGTAAATCCAAGATGGCGGCTGCAATAGGTATCAATTTTTTCATCATGGGTGTCATTTTCATGGTTTTCGGGGGTGCTGGTGCCGATAGTGCTGTCGAAATGTAAATCCAACGTGGTGGCTGCAATAGATATCCTGTTTTTCATCTTGGTGTCATTTTCATGGTTTTCGAGGGTGTTGAATCCGATAGTGCTGTCGAAATGTAAATCCAAGATGGCGGCTGCAATAGGTATCAATTTATTCATCATGGGTGTCATTTTCATGGTTTTCGAGGGTGTTGAATCCGATAGTGCTGTCGAAATGTAAATCCAAGATGGCGGCTGCAATAGGTATCAATTTTTTCATCATGGGTGTCATTTTCATGGTTTTCGGGGGTGCTGGTGCCGATAGTGCTGTCGAAATGTAAATCCAACGTGGTGGCTGCAATAGATATCCTGTTTTTCATCTTAGGTGTCATTTTCATGGTTTTCGAGGGTGTTGAATCCGATAGTGCTGTTGAAATGTAAATCCAAGATGGCGGCTGCAATAGGTATCAATTTTTTCATCATGGGTGTCATTTTCATGGTTTTCGGGGGTGCTGGTGCCGATAGTGCTGTCGAAATGTAAATCCAACGTGGTGGCTGCAATAGATATCCTGTTTTTCATCTTAGGTGTCATTTTCATGGTTTTCGAGGGTGTTGAAGCCGATAGTGCTGTCGAAATGTATTTGAACTACTTTAATAATTCCGTATATTATACGTAATTTTATTACTGCGCTTAAGGTATGCCCAATTGGATTTACCAATATATTTTAATTTATAATAATTGTTGTTATAGCGGCAACAGAAACACACATTCTGTGAAAATTTCAATTATCTACCTATTACGGATCATGAGATACAGCCCGCTGACAGACAGGCGGACAGCGGAGGCTTAGTAATAAGGTCCCGTTGGTTACCCTTCAGGTACGGAACCCTAAAAACGGTCTCCGGTTCTCTACACTCTTTGCAAGCGTATTTATTTTTAGTCGTTATTACGAAGACCCTGCTGCCCATCTCCTGATTTGTTTCCCTCTGTCGCCTCGCCGCGGGATGGGGTAATTTATTCTCTACCGCACTATACAAAACAATATAATTTTTTTATATTTATATTCCAGTGGACTTCGCGCTGGGTCGCCTAGTGGAGGCCCAGAGCCAACAGTGCAGGGACTCCGGTCCGAGCACCATGAGCTCTGTCAACGCTATACAGAGGCATTTTGTAACCGTCACAAACCCCGGTGAGTCCATTTCTTGAGTAATACACTAATTAATACCACGTAGTGGCGTTGTAAGAATATCCATAAACACAAACGAATCAGGAGATAGGCAGCAGCGTCTATCTAATACACTGTGGAACGTATTGGTGGACGACCTACTCCGACTCCCTTTGCCTGAGGGAGTAGCCATGACTGCCTATGCAGACTATGTTACGATTCTTATTGATTCGCCAACCAGAGCGGGCATCGAACCCAGGGCCAGTCACTCTGGATCTTATACGGGAGTTGGGGCTAAGCAATCGACTGGACTTTTCCTCATCGAAGTCGACCACTATGACTCACAGAGGGAAACTTCACCCCCCTCCCCCCTTGTTAAACTTGGTGGAGAATCTATCAAGACTGTGACCAATGCTAAAGTACTAACTGTGGTTTTGAACTCGGAACTATCGTTTGTGCAACACGCATTCGATATTTCTGAAAGAGCGACCAAGGGATTCGGTAAAATGATTTGCGTATCGACATCATCATGAGGTGTCCGACACCCGAGCTTAAAAATAATCTATAGAGGAGTGTATGTAACCACGCCTACGTACGCGGCAGAGTGCTGGTACGAGCGTGCGAACATGTACACAGTTCGTAGTGCTCTACTGAGATCGCAGCGAACCGCCCTTGTATTGTTAACTAAGGCGTACCGATCCACTAGCACGGCGGCCTTACCGGTGCGTGCTGGTGTTCTCCCTGCTGACCTGGAGGTCATCCGTGGTAGTAGGATGGGTATAGCACGTATGACCGTGCCCAAAGAGGAGTTAAGCAGACGCAAACGCGAAATTTGGACTGATCGAAATTTAGTGATCGGTGTTTGGCAGGATCGATGGATGAGTGACTCAAAAGGACGCGAGCTCTATCGATTTTTCCTGGAGATGGTGTATATATAACCTATAACTATTTAAGTATAACTGGGTCTCACCGGACTATCAAACGTCTCAGATTCTCAACGGACGTGGATGCTTTCGGAAGAGATTGAGTGAAATGCGACTGTGTGAAACAAGTATGTGTGAGTGTGGTGCGATAGAGGAGGACGTTCACCATGTTCTATGGGAATGTTCTTTGTATGACGACCTAAGAACGAATATGATGGATGGACTAGTTCGCCCGGTTCAAGGACCGATCTATTACTCGGATCTCGTCAGCGGTGGGGGAAACTATGGGCTGTTGCGCGAATTAGCGCATAGATGACATGACCGCAGGAAAAGACATGAAAGAATGCTGGGAGAAAGGCCTGACGACGTAGCCCCAAAAGGGGGAGAATGACGTTAAACTGGGACAAGGTACAGACGAAATATTTGTAGGGAGTCAAGAATGTGCGCGCAGGAAAGAGCCACGTGCAAGTACCGCGCGCATCTCCCGAGATTCGGC
The DNA here is from genome assembly GCA_033319125.1 of Parnassius glacialis. Taxonomy (NCBI): domain Eukaryota; kingdom Metazoa; phylum Arthropoda; class Insecta; order Lepidoptera; family Papilionidae; genus Parnassius; species Parnassius glacialis. The sequence goes on along the minus strand of JAVANC010000004.1, from coordinate 70,026,016 downwards.
CCATATGACCTGAGGGTCGGTGGGGCCATGGGAGGTGGTGGGTAGTTCTCATCTCTGGGCTGGGGCTCCCCAGTGCCAGCTCCTTCCACTTGACCGCATTCAGCGCAGAGCGGTTCGAATCGTCGACAACCGAGTCCTTTCCGATCGGCTCGATTCATTAGCGCTGCGAAGAGATGTTGCATCCCTTTGCATTTTCTTTCGCACTTACCAAGGGGAGTGCTCTGAGGAATGGTTCGGATTAATCCCATCCGCCAAATTTCACGAACGCACGTCGCGGCAGTACTCCCGATACCATCCACACCATCTGGATGATTGGCGATCCACCACTGTGCGATTTAGAAGATGTTTTCTTCCTCGCACAACTTTCTTGTGGAGTCGATTACCACCGGCGATTTTTCCGGACCGATACGACTTAGGGACCTTCAAGAAAAGAGCCTACTCTTTTTAAAAGGCTGGTAACGCATCTGCAATTCCCCTGGTTCTCCTGGTGTTGCAGTTGTTCATGGGTGGCGGTAGTCACTTACCATCAGGTGAGCCGCATGCTCGTTTGCCACCTCTTGTATAAAAAAATAACTAGTTTCCCGCCCCGGCTTTCCCTGGGTAGGTTCTTTTAATATGGCGTTATTTAGATTTAAGTCATAGTCTGTTCGCTAAGATAGTGTCGGTACACCTGGAAGCGCACTTATTATTTTATTATTTTGTATTGCGTTTGTTAAATAAATAATTTTCTGTTCTAGGAATAAAAAATAATACTATTTTATTCTTATGGTTTTTGTAAATACGAATAAAATAATAAACACAAGTAAGGTAGCAAAAATAACCTTTCATTTTAGCGCTTCGTTTAAAAATGCCAAATTCTCCTGCGGATTGCGGTGACCTTTAACGTCGCGGCGGCGCTTTTGACAAAATGCGACACGTGCCAAGGTGGCGCGCCACAAAGGCGTCCGTATCTAAGCGAATATGCTATAGTCAAAAACCATTTATTTAACTTATTTCCGTTTTTTTTTGTGTGTCAAGGTTTTTGGATGAAATATAGCCTGTTCATAAAGGTTTATCATATTTTGTTCAGCCTTGTGATAGATAAGAATAGAATAGAATAATTCTTATTCAAAATAAATTACAAGAATTTTTATTTTGAGTCATATATGCTTTACCATTGGTTCAGAGTAAACTGTCGTGGGAAGAAACAGCAAGAAACCCAGTGGATCTTTAATCCCATTCAATCGTGTACTTGTGTATGTACTATCCGTGCGGTTAAAGAAAAGGATTGAAAATGGCGTTTGTTTTTATTCACATCTCGCTCGCACACTGTTACTATCTATACTCACACACGTCGGTAAAGACTGCAAAAAAAAAAAACGTTGCGATGTGTTTCACGTTTTTGTACGTTCTAAAACTTCAGTCCAACTTGTAAAATAGAGAGTAATACCAGGGGAGCAGGAGTGATGTAGACTAAATTTTATCAAAAAAAAATTGAGATTTTCTTAAAATGGAACTATTGATAAGTATAAAATAAATGGTCTTTAATGATTAATTTTGAGTCTGTATAACGTGACATTAATATATCCTACCCAAGTAAAGTTTAACGGTGGTAGAGCCACGCGGCAATTTATGTTGTTGCACGTATGGGCCGGCTCGAGCCGGGTTGGTAACACGACCTCACAGAATACCAGCTTGAAGTAGAGGTTTACCTCTGCGTTGCGCTTGGTGAGTGCAGATGGCCGAAGGCCCAATCCCCCCCCCCCCCCTTCCTCCATCAACATAGTAGCGGAATTAAACAAAGTACTACCCCAGGAGGGTACCAGCACCCACGACCATGTTATTCCACTCCTGAGCGTCGGTGCTCAGGCTGCCCCGCATATTCTGGGGGGGGGGGGGGGGGGGGAAATTCCGCTCAAAACAATAACTGCTCGGGGCACACTGGCCAAGGCGACCCCACCAGTAAACACCAGCATGCTTCAAAAGAAGTATAACTTCGCCTCCAGGTCCTTCAAAAGAGTTAGTCCGAGCACATAGGCAGAATTGACGAGAAACTAGTTTGCCTTCCTTCGAGAACCCATGCATTCTAGTCTCTCGCTAAGGTTCTCCAAGGGAATTTCTGTCAGCCATCTCTTCCATCTCTGCACAGAGAGGACGACTCACTGGCCCACGCCGCAAAAGAAAAAGCCAAACTTTTAGACCTCTTTTTGCGTCCAACTCGACTCTAGATGACGAGGGGAACACCGACGACCATCCCGCAGTGTGAGTGATCCATGCCGGATGTGCGGTTCTCACAGCGCTGATTTCGCAAAGCACTCCTCTCCCTGGACATCCACAAGTCGAGTGGGCCTGACGGAATTCCCCCAATTGTGCTGAGGAGGTGTCCTCCGGAGTTGGCACCGGTTCTAACGCGTCTTTTCCGGTACTTCTACTCCCTAGGCGTAGTCCCGAAATCATGGAAGATAGCTTTTGTCCAGGTCGCTGTTTTAGAAATCGGCCCTAAAAAAGGCGACCGCTCAGACCCGTCCAACTACAGGCCTATCGCCATCACCTCCTTGTTCTCCAAAATAATGGAGTCCATTATTAACTGCCAGCTCATGCGGTACCTTGAGGATCACCAGCTGATTAGTAACCGCCAATACTGTTTTCGTCGTGGTCGATCAGCTGGTGATCTTCTCGTCTACCTGACTCATAGATGGGCGGAGGCAGTAGAGTCCAAGGGGGAGGCGTTGGCCATTAGTTTGGACATTGCGAAGGCCTTCAATCTGGTTTGGCACAAAGCGCTTCTTTCGAAGCTCCCTTCCTATGGGCTTCCTGAGAAATTGTGCAATTGGATTACTAACTTCCTTGCAAAACGGAGCATCAAGGTTGTTGTAGACGGTGCATGCTCCGACTACAAGCCTATTAACGCTGGTGTTCCACAAGGCTGTGTGCTATCACTAACGCTGTTTCTTCTGCATATCAATGATATGTTGCAAACTGGTAACATTCATTGCTATGCGGATGACAGCACTGGTGATGCTCTATACACCGGCCGTGTTAATATTTCTCGGGAAAACGTCGCCGAGTACCGGAACAAACTTGTGTCTGAAGTCGAGTCTTTGCTGAACAAAGTCTCGGATTGGGCGCGATATAAAATATAAATCCAGTCTAGTTCAACCCCCAAAACACACAAAGAACAATGGCAGAAAAATACGAGGGTTGATTGAAAAGTACTCGGCCTAACACAGATCCATTCAATTCTAAAAACTAAATCTACCCACATTATTTAGTTCAGTTCAGACTAGTTCATTGTGTGAAGTTCGAAACGTGTGCGATAATTAGTTGTGATTTTATAAATTTATTAACAAAGTAATCGGACATAATTTCCGCGAATGGAGCAAATCGAGCAGCGTGCCGTCATTAAGTACCTCCATAAGAAGGGGCTATCATCAAAAGCCATCCATGATGACATGGTCAGTACATTAGGCGATTGTGCTCTGTCATATTCATCCGTCAAAAAATGGATAGCAGAATTTAAGCGTGGTAGAGAGAGTGTGAAAGATGAACCCCGCTCTGGAAGGCCTTCGACGTCAACTACTGACGAAAATATTAAAAAAGTACTTGATTTAATAATGGGAGACCGCAGATTAAAAATTAGAGAGATAGCCGAGATTATAGGCATCTCTTATGAACGAACTCAAAACATCATTGTCAACGAGTTGGGTTTCCACAAGGTGTCTGCGAGGTGGATTCCGCGACTGCTTTCAGTTGAACAAAAAAGGACGCGATTGACTATTTCACGCGACTGTTTGGAGTTATTTGAAGCCGATGCAGATGATTTTTTGAATCGTTTTGTTACTATAGACGAAACATGGGTTCATTACTGTACACCGGAAACAAAACAACAATCAAAACAGTGGAGAAGACCTGGTTCACCACCCCCTAAAAAGGCTAAATCGATTTTGTCGGCAAATAAGGTGATAGCTTCAGTATTCTGGGACTCGAAAGGTGTGATTATGATTGATTATCTTGAAAGGGGTCAGACTATAAACTCTGATTACTACTGCACCTTACTACGTCATTTACGAGAGGAAATAAAAGAAAAACGTCGAGGAATGCTCAGAAGAAAAGTCCTGTTTCATCAAGATAACGCCCGTGTTCACACGTCAGTACAGTCAATGGCTGAAATTCACAACTGTGGCTTTGAACTGTTACCGCATCCGCCGTATTCACCTGATCTGGCACCATCAGACTTCTTTCTGTTCCCTAACCTATAAAAGCACTTGGGAGGTCAAAGATTTTCGACAAAAATGACGAGGTCAAAGCAGCTGTAGACGCATATTTTGACTCTAAGGAAGAATCATTTTTTTTCAACGGTCTAAATGCTTGGAAGGGGAGGTGGCAAAAGTGTATTGAACTTGACGGTGATTATGTAGAAAAATAAAAATATAACTGATTTAGTATGTGTTTATTTTCTTGGTTAGGCCGAGTACTTTTCAATCCACCCTCGTAGTTGACAAAAATTATTGCGTCTAGAAATATATAAAATGAGTTTATTATTTTTCTATGATTTTACAAATAAAAATATATTTTAATTAAAGCCACAGAAACAAAACAAACATTTTTGGGAATGTCAAATGACTTATATCATTTTACTCTATTCAAGTGGTGCCATTTACTATATACATGCTATTTTCATATACTCTTTGTAATACTTCAAACATAACACACAAACACAAAATTATTATCAGTAATAATAAAAATAAAAGTGATATGGTTGAAAATAAGTCTCTTACAAAGAACTTCCTACAATAATACATTATCTCAATCATAGTAGGTACTATGTAACAATTCCATTTAATGTAATGGCAACACTAGCTAAAACAAAATGTCACCATTTTTTTATACTGGCTTTACTGCTCTGGGTTCTAGCCCTTCTGAGAATATCACTATGACACAAAGGTCCACAAATATCGATATATAGAAATATCGCCGATATTTTAAAATCGATAATCGATAAAAGCGATATATCGATGTATCGATATTTATTTTAGAATATCGAATTAGTATCAATTTCGATATATTTCGTTTTTTTCCTCGTCCAAGTAAATAAAAAGTAACTAAATTTTGGACCTTATCTTTACATCATGCAAGTGATGACGATATATCGATATATCCATATTTATCACGCGATATATATCGATACTGTTTAAAAATATACATTCGATATATATCGATATATTTTTCTCTCTTGCCCATCCCTAATTTATAGTATGCAAATATATAATAGAGATACAATAATCTAAAACTTTCAATTATGTAGGTAGGTACATTATGTTGAGAATGTAATATGCTAACATCAACCAATCACAGGAAGCAAAACTTTTTCCAAGTGACATAAGACATAACCTAAAAAGATTCATATCTAAATATCTTTTTTTGACGACTTCTCAGGACAAAATTCTTTGACAGAATTATTAAGACAGACGCTTAACATTTTAAGATATCTTTGATATATAGACGCTACCATTCCTTCTCAACTAATTTTATTTTTTTATAGGATAAGGGTGAAAAACGAGCACACAGTCCACCTGATGGTAAGTGGTTGCTGCAGCCCATAGACATCTACATCTATCCTCTATTACAAATCAAAATGCAGATGCGTTTTCACCCGTGAGGACTAGGATGGAATGCCTCATTTCCAGTAAAAAGGGCTTCCGGCCACCTGCACTCACCAAGCGAAAAGCAGAGGTAAACCTTTACTTCACTATGGTATTCTGTGAGGTCGTGGTACCACCCCGGTTCGAACCGGCCCATCCGTGCGACAGCAAGAGCTGCCGCCTGGCTCTACCACTAAATACTAGAAGTCTGCCATTGTTCTTTACGCGTTTATCGCTAAAAAGAACCCCTCTGTCGTATCTCCTTAGTTTTAAGGCACTCCTCTTGCTGCTTCAGCTATAATCGGAAACCTTGGCGTCGACATATCGAATAGTGTGCAGTTTCGTGGTCACTTGGAAGGGAAGGCCAAATTGGCCTCTAAAAAGCTTGGCGTGCTCAGCAGAGCGAGACAGTATTTCATTTTCCGGACCGATACGACTTAGGGACCTTCAAGAAAAGAGCTTACACCTTTCTAAAAGGCCGGCAACGCATCTGCAATTCCCCTGGTGTTGCGGTTGTTCATGGGCGGCGGTAGTCACTTGCCATCAGGTGAACCGCATGCTCGTTTGCCCCCTCTTCTATGAAAAAAAAACTAAACTTATAAATAAAATAAACGTTGACAATGTCATAATGGTTTAACGGTCTGTGGAAATGCTCAGTGCTTCAAGGACGTTACGAATTTGTTTTGGCGTGATTGATTATTAATTTTAGTCTTAGAGACAGTTCCGTGTTGACTATCACGTGCGCGTGAGCGATAGTTCAATTGTTTTGTTTATTACATTCTTGTTAAGTTTTGTTTTATGCCTAACGCGTAGATACGTTTATAGTGCTCGTAAATACGGCAACATCTTAATGTGCCTTGGAGTATATCATAAGGCCACGTAGGATTTAGATTGGTAAGCTGTTTCATACCTATTTTTTTAAATAACTTAGTATTGAACTCATCTGAATAGGTACATAATTGAATACATCAGAATAATAAATATACCTACACGATGGATAAAAAAGCATGACTCTAACCTTGTTAACATTTCATTTAACTACGAGGGTGGATTGAAAAGTACTCGGCCTAACACAGATCCATTCAATTCTAAAAATCAAATCTACCCACATTATTTAGTTCAGTTCAGACTAGTTCATTGTGTGAAGTTCGAAACGTCTGCGATAATTAGTTGTGATTTTATAAATTTATTAACAAAGTAATCGGACATAATTTCCGCGAATGGAGCAAATCGAGCAGCGTGCCGTCATTAAGTACCTCCATAAGAAGGGGCTATCATCAAAAGCCATCCATGATGACATGGTCAGTACATTAGGCGATTGTGCTCTGTCATATTCATCCGTCAAAAAATGGATAGCAGAATTTAAGCGTGGTAGAGAGAGTGTGAAAGATGAACCCCGCTCTGGAAGGCCTTCGACGTCAACTACTGACGAAAATATTAAAAAAGTACTTGATTTAATAATGGGAGACCGCAGATTAAAAATTAGAGAGATAGCCGAGATTATAGGCATCTCTTATGAACGAACTCAAAACATCATTGTCAACGAGTTGGGTTTCCACAAGGTGTCTGCGAGGTGGATTCCGCGACTGCTTTCAGTTGAACAAAAAAGGACGCGATTGACTATTTCACGCGACTGTTTGGAGTTATTTGAAGCCGATGCAGATGATTTTTTGAATCGTTTTGTTACTATAGACGAAACATGGGTTCATTACTGTACACCGGAAACAAAACAACAATCAAAACATTGGAGAAGACCTGGTTCACCACCCCCTAAAAAGGCTAAGTCGATTTTGTCGGCAAATAAGGTGATGGCTTCAGTATTCTGGGACTCGAAAGGTGTGATTATGATTGATTATCTTGAAAGGGGTCAGACTATAAACTCTGATTACTACTGCACCTTACTACGTCGTTTACGAGAGGAAATAAAAGAAAAACGTCGAGGAATGCTCAGAAGAAAAGTCCTGTTTCATCAAGATAACGCCCGTGTTCACACGTCAGTACAGTCAATGGCTGAAATTCACAACTGTGGCTTTGAACTGTTACCGCATCCGCCGTATTCACCTGATCTGGCACCATCAGACTTCTTTCTGTTCCCTAACCTAAAAAAGCACTTGGGAGGTCAAAGATTTTCGACAAACGACGAGGTCAAAGCAGCTGTAGACGCATATTTTGACTCTAAGGAAGAATCATTTTTTTTCAACGGTCTAAATGCTTGGAAGGGGAGGTGGCAAAAGTGTATTGAACTTGATGGTGATTATGTAGAAAAATAAAAATATAACTGATTTAGTATGTGTTTATTTTCTTGGTTAGGCCGAGTACTTTTCAATCCACCCTCGTATTTTTTTTTATTAGCGGGTAATCGAACTAGGTTTTTGGTTTATTTAACCTTTGAATAAAGTGGCTAAGTGGAGACAAGTACAGTAGCAAAATAGTAGGTTAAGTAGATAAGTTAGGTATTTTGACAAGTGTTGTAAATTATTAGATATTGTGGTACCATCGCTAGCTGAGGGACGCGCGAATTCGGCGTCCGCGCGTATATTGATCACTAGTCACTTGATTGTAATTCCACTGCTGGTTTTATGTTTAGGTATTTTCATGATTATTTTTTTAAAATTATCGTTTCATTTAGCAGTACTAACATGATGGAGCGTGACAGTATAGATCTTGTACCGTTTTGTAAGGTTTAATTAAGATTTTTCATCATCATCATAACAGCCTTTAAGTTTACTGTTGAGTATAGGCCCCCAAGGATTGCTACAAAACAGGTTCCGAACCACCTGCATCTATCGACGTCTTGCATCTTCTCCTACCAGGTCGTCACTCTATTAAGTGTGAGAACTTTTCTTCTCCATCGACTAATGAAGATTAAATAAATAATTTGGGTACAGAATCGCGATGGTGCAAGCGTAGATGGGTGGGCGTGGCGCTGAAGCGGAGCGTGTGTGAGGGCGGAACCCTGGCGGCGAGGCTGGCGCGCTCGCTCGGCCTGTGGCGGCGCGCCCGCAGCGCCGTGGCCGCCGCGCTGCCCGCCGCCAGCGCGGTGCTCGCCGCCCGCCTGCACGCCGCACTCACCGACCCGCACCACGACGATGCGCAGGTCAGTACACACACTTGCATGTGTACTGTGCACTGTGCACTATACACTGTACACTGCACACTACTAGCGGGCTCTGCGGCCCCAGTGCAATGCGCGCCCGCCGCCAGCGCGCCGCTCGCCGCCCGCCTGCACGCCGCACTCACCGACCCGCACCACGACGATGCGCAGGTCAGTACGCACACTTGCATGTGCACTGTGCACTGTGCACTATACACTGTACACTGCACACTACTAGCGGGCTCTGCGGCCCCAGTGCAATGCGCGCCCGCCGCCAGCGCGGTGCTCGCCGCCCGCCTGCACGCCGCACTCACCGACCCGCACCACGACGATGCGCAGGTCAGTACGCACACTTGCATGTGCACTGTGCACTGTGCACTGTGCACTATACACTGTACACTGCACACTACTAGCGGGCTCTGCGGCCCCAGTGCAATGCGCGCCCGCCGCCAGCGCGGTGCTCGCCGCCCGCCTGCACGCCGCACTCACCGACCCGCACCACGACGATGCGCAGGTCAGTACGCACACTTGCATGTGCACTGTGCACTGTGCACTATACACTGTACACTGCACACTACTAGCGGGCTCTGCGGCCCCAGTGCAATGCACGCCCGCCGCCAGCGCGCCGCTCGCCGCCCGCCTGCACGCCGCACTCACCGACCCGCACCACGACGATGCGCAGGTCAGTACGCACACTTGCATGTGCACTGTGCAATGTGCACTATACACTGTACACTGCACACTACTAGCGGGCTCTGCGGCCCCAGTGCAATGCGCGCCCGCCGCCAGCGCGGTGCTCGCCGCCCGCCTGCACGCCGCACTCACCGACCCGCACCACGACGATGCGCAGGTCAGTACGCACACTTGCATGTGCACTGTGCACTGTGCACTATACACTGTACACTGCACACTACTAGCGGGCTCTGCGGCCCCAGTGCAATGCGCGCCCGCCGCCAGCGCGGTGCTCGCCGCCCGCCTGCACGCCGCACTCACCGACCCGCACCACGACGATGCGCAGGTCAGTACGCACACTTGCATGTGCACTGTGCACTGTGCACTATACACTGTACACTGCACACTACTAGCGGGCTCTGCGGCCCCAGTGCAATGCGCGCCCGCCGCCAGCGCGGTGCTCGCCGCCCGCCTGCACGCCGCACTCACCGACCCGCACCACGACGATGCGCAGGTCAGTACGCACACTTGCATGTGCACTGTGCACTGTGCACTATACACTGTACACTGCACACTACTAGCGGGCTCTGCGGCCCCAGTGCAATGCGCGCCCGCCGCCAGCGCGGTGCTCGCCGCCCGCCTGCACGCCGCACTCACCGACCCGCACCACGACGATGCGCAGGTCAGTACGCACACTTGCATGTGCACTGTGCACTGTGCACTATACACTGTACACTGCACACTACTAGCGGGCTCTGCGGCCCCAGTGCAATGCGCGCCCGCCGCCAGCGCGGTGCTCGCCGCCCGCCTGCACGCCGCACTCACCGACCCGCACCACGACGATGCGCAGGTCAGTACGCACACTTGCATGTGCACTGTGCACTGTGCACTATACACTGTACACTGCACACTACTAGCGGGCTCTGCGGCCCCAGTGCAATGCGCGCCCGCCGCCAGCGCGGTGCTCGCCGCCCGCCTGCACGCCGCACTCACCGACCCGCACCACGACGATGCGCAGGTCAGTACGCACACTTGCATGTGCACTGTGCACTGTGCACTATACACTGTACACTGCACACTACTAGCGGGCTCTGCGACCCCAGTGCAATGCGCGCCCGCCGCCAGCGCGGTGCTCGCCGCCCGCCTGCACGCCGCACTCACCGACCCGCACCACGCCGATGCGCAGGTCAGTACGCACACTTGCATGTGCACTGTGCACTGTGCACTATACACTGTACACTGCACACTACTAGCGGGCTCTGCGGCCCCAGTGCAATGCGCGCCCGCCGCCAGCGCGGTGCTCGCCGCCCGCCTGCACGCCGCACTCACCGACCCGCACCACGACGATGCGCAGGTCAGTACGCACACTTGCATGTGCACTGTGCACTGTGCACTATACACTGTACACTGCACACTACTAGCGGGCTCTGCGGCCCCAGTGCAATGCGCGCCCGCCGCCAGCGCGGTGCTCGCCGCCCGCCTGCACGCCGCACTCACCGACCCGCACCACGCCGATGCGCAGGTCAGTACGCACACTTGCATGTGCACTGTGCACTGTGCACTATACACTGTACACTGCACACTACTAGCGGGCTCTGCGGCCCCAGTGCAATGCGCGCCCGCCGCCAGCGCGGTGCTCGCCGCCCGCCTGCACGCCGCACTCACCGACCCGCACCACGACGATGCGCAGGTCAGTACGCACACTTGCATGTGCACTGTGCACTGTGCACTATACACTGTACACTGCACACTACTAGCGGGCTCTGCGGCCCCAGTGCAATGCGCGCCCGCCGCCAGCGCGGTGCTCGCCGCCCGCCTGCACGCCGCACTCACCGACCCGCACCACGCCGATGCGCAGGTCAGTACGCACACTTGCATGTGCACTGTGCACTGTGCACTATACACTGTACACTGCACACTACTAGCGGGCTCTGCGGCCCCAGTGCAATGCGCGCCCGCCGCCAGCGCGCCGCTCGCCGCCCGCCTGCACGCCGCACTCACCGACCCGCACCACGACGATGCGCAGGTCAGTACGCACACTTGCATGTGCACTGTGCACTGTGCACTATACACTGTACACTGCACACTACTAGCGGGCTCTGCGGCCCCAGTGCAATGCGCGCCCGCCGCCAGCGCGGTGCTCGCCGCCCGCCTGCACGCCGCACTCACCGACCCGCACCACGACGATGCGCAGGTCAGTACGCACACTTGCATGTGCACTGTGCACTGTGCACTATACACTGTACACTGCACACTACTAGCGGGCTCTGCGGCCCCAGTGCAATGCGCGCCCGCCGCCAGCGCGGTGCTCGCCGCCCGCCTGCACGCCGCACTCACCGACCCGCACCACGACGATGCGCAGGTCAGTACGCACACTTGCATGTGCACTGTGCACTGTGCACTATACACTGTACACTGCACACTACTAGCGGGCTCTGCGGCCCCAGTGCAATGCGCGCCCGCCGCCAGCGCGGTGCTCGCCGCCCGCCTGCACGCCGCACTCACCGACCCGCACCACGCCGATGCGCAGGTCAGTACGCACACTTGCATGTGCACTGTGCACTGTGCACTATACACTGTACACTGCACACTACTAGCGGGCTCTGCGGCCCCAGTGCAATGCGCGCCCGCCGCCAGCGCGGTGCTCGCCGCCCGCCTGCACGCCGCACTCACCGACCCGCACCACGACGATGCGCAGGTCAGTACGCACACTTGCATGTGCACTGTGCACTGTGCACTATACACTGTACACTGCACACTACTAGCGGGCTCTGCGGCCCCAGTGCAATGCGCGCCCGCCGCCAGCGCGGTGCTCGCCGCCCGCCTGCACGCCGCACTCACCGACCCGCACCACGCCGATGCGCAGGTCAGTACGCACACTTGCATGTGCACTGTGCACTGTGCACTATACACTGTACACTGCACACTACTAGCGGGCTCTGCGGCCCCAGTGCAATGCGCGCCCGCCGCCAGCGCGCCGCTCGCCGCCCGCCTGCACGCCGCACTCACCGACCCGCACCACGACGATGCGCAGGTCAGTACGCACACTTGCATGTGCACTGTGCACTGTGCACTATACACTGTACACTGCACACTACTAGCGGGCTCTGCGGCCCCAGTGCAATGCGCGCCCGCCGCCAGCGCGGTGCTCGCCGCCCGCCTGCACGCCGCACTCACCGACCCGCACCACGACGATGCGCAGGTCAGTACGCACACTTGCATGTGCACTGTGCACTGTGCACTATACACTGTACACTGCACACTACTAGCGGGCTCTGCGGCCCCAGTGCAATGCGCGCCCGCCGCCAGCGCGGTGCTCGCCGCCCGCCTGCACGCCGCACTCACCGACCCGCACCACGACGATGCGCAGGTCAGTACGCACACTTGCATGTGCACTGTGCACTGTGCACTATACACTGTACACTGCACACTACTAGCGGGCTCTGCGGCCCCAGTGCAATGCGCGCCCGCCGCCAGCGCGGTGCTCGCCGCCCGCCTGCACGCCGCACTCACCGACCCGCACCACGCCGATGCGCAGGTCAGTACGCACACTTGCATGTGCACTGTGCACTGTGCACTATACACTGTACACTGCACACTACTAGCGGGCTCTGCGGCCCCAGTGCAATGCGCGCCCGCCGCCAGCGCGCCGCTCGCCGCCCGCCTGCACGCCGCACTCACCGACCCGCACCACGACGATGCGCAGGTCAGTACGCACACTTGCATGTGCACTGTGCACTGTGCACTATACACTGTACACTGCACACTACTAGCGGGCTCTGCGGCCCCAGTGCAATGCGCGCCCGCCGCCAGCGCGCCGCTCGCCGCCCGCCTGTACGCCGCACTCACCGACCCGCACCACGACGATGCGCAGGTCAGTACGCAAACTTGCATGTGTACTGTGCACTGTGCACTGTACACTGTGCACTGTACACTGTGCACTGTACACTGCACACTACTAGCGGGCTCTGCGGCCCCAGTGCAATGCGCGCCCGCCGCCAGCGCGGTGCTCGCCGCCCGCCTGCACGCCGCACTCACCGACCCGCACCACGACGATGCGCAGGTCAGTACGCACACTTGCATGTGTACTGTGCACTGTGCACTGTACACTGTGCACTGTACACTGCACACTACTAGCGGGCTCTGCGGCCCCAGTGCAATGCGCGCCCGCCGCCAGCGCGGTGCTCGCCGCCCGCCTGCACGCCGCACTCACCGACCCGCACCACGACGATGCGCAGGTCAGTACGCACACTTGCATGTGTACTGTGCACTGTGCACTATACACTGCACACTGCACACTACTAGCGGGCTCTGCGGCCCCAGTGCAATGCGCGCCCGCCGCCAGCGCGGTGCTCGCCGCCCGCCTGCACGCCGCACTCACCGACCCGCACCACGACGATGCGCAGGTCAGTACGCACACTTGCATGTGTACTGTGCACTGTGCACTGTACAACCCACCACCTCCCATGGCCCCACCGACCCTCAGGTCATACGGGCCGAATCTCGGGAGATGCACGCGGTACTTGCACGTGGCTCTTTCCCGCGCGCACTTTCTTGACTCCTACTGTACACTATACACTGTACACTGCACACTACTAGCGGGCTCTGCGGCCCCAGTGCAATGCGCGCCCGCCGCCAGCGCGGTGCTCGCCGCCCGCCTGCACGCCGCACTCACCGACCCGCACCACGACGATGCGCAGGTCAGTACGCACACTTGCATGTGTACTGTGCACTGTGCACTGTACACTGTGCACTGTACACTGTGCACTGTACACTGCACACTACTAGCGGGCTCTGCGGCCCCAGTGCAATGCGCGCCCGCCTGCACGCCGCACTCACCGACCTGCACCACGACGATGCGCAGGTCAGTACGCACACTTGCATGTGCACTGTGCACTGTGCACTGTACACTGTGCACTGTACACTGCACACTACTAGCGGGCTCTGCGGCCCCAGTGCAATGCGCGCCCGCCGCCAGCGCGGTGCTCGCCGCCCGCCTGCACGCCGCACTCACCGACCCGCACCACGACGATGCGCAGGTCAGTACGCACACTTGCATGTGTACTGTGCACTGAGCACTGTGCACTGTGCACTGTACACTGCACACTACTAGCGGGCTCTGCGGCCCCAGTGCAATGCGCGCCCGCCGCCAGCGCGGTGCTCGTCGCCCGCCTGCACGCCGCACTCACCGACCCGCACCACGACGATGCGCAGGTCAGTACGCACACTTGCATGTGTACTGTGCACTGTGCACTATACACTGCACACTGCACACTACTAGCGGGCTCTGCGGCCCCAGTGCAATGCGCGCCCGCCGCCAGCGCGGTGCTCGCCGCCCGCCTGCACGCCGCACTCACCGACCCGCACCACGACGATGCGCAGGTCAGTACGCACACTTGCATGTGTACTGTGCACTGTACACTGTGCACTGTACACTGTGCACTGTACACTGCACACTACTAGCGGGCTCTGCGGCCCCAGTGCAATGCGCGCCCGCCGCCAGCGCGGTGCTCGCCGCCCGCCTGCACGCCGCACTCACCGACCCGCACCACGACGATGCGCAGGTCAGTACGCACACTTGCATGTGTACTGTGCACTGTGCACTGTACACTGTGCACTGTACACTGTGCACTGTACACTGCACACTACTAGCGGGCTCTGCGGCCCCAGTGCAATGCGCGCCCGCCTGCACGCCGCACTCACCGACCCGCACCACGACGATGCGCAGGTCAGTACGCACACTTGCATGTGCACTGTGCACTGTGCACTGTACACTGTGCACTGTACACTGCACACTACTAGCGGGCTCTGCGGCCCCAGTGCAATGCGCGCCCGCCGCCAGCGCGGTGCTCGCCGCCCGCCTGCACGCCGCACTCACCGACCCGCACCACGACGATGCGCAGGTCAGTACGCACACTTGCATGTGTACTGTGCACTGAGCACTGTGCACTGTGCACTGTACACTGCACACTACTAGCGGGCTCTGCGGCCCCAGTGCAATGCGCGCCCGCCGCCAGCGCGGTGCTCGTCGCCCGCCTGCACGCCGCACTCACCGACCCGCACCACGACGATGCGCAGGTCAGTACGCACACTTGCATGTGTACTGTGCACTGTGCACTATACACTGCACACTGCACACTACTAGCGGGCTCTGCGGCCCCAGTGCAATGCGCGCCCGCCGCCAGCGCGGTGCTCGCCGCCCGCCTGCACGCCGCACTCACCGACCCGCACCACGACGATGCGCAGGTCAATACGCACACTTGCATGTGTACTGTGCACTGTGCACTGTACAACCCACCACCTCCCATGGCCCCACCGACCCTCAGGTCATACGGGCCGAATCTCGGGAGATGCACGCGGTACTTGCACGTGGCTCTTTCCCGCGCGCACTTTCTTGACTCCCTACAAATATTTAATCTGTTCCTTGTCCCTTGTTTAACGTCATTCTCCCCCTTCTGGGGCTGACGGCACACTGACGCCTACGTCGTCAGTCCTTTCTGCCAACACTCTATCTTGACCTCTCCTGCGGTCATGCCATCGGTGCGCAAACTCGCGCAACAGCCCGTAGTTCACCTCACCGCTGACGAGATCCGGGTAATAGACCGGCCCCTGAACCGAACGAACTAGTCCATCCATCATTTTCGCTTTTAGGTCGTCATACAGAGGACATTCCCATAGAACATGGTGAACGTCCTCCTCTATCGCACCACACTCACACATACTTGTATCACACAATCGCATTTCACTCAGTCTCTTCCGAAAGCATCCATGTCCGGTGAGAATCTGAGAGGTTTGATAGTCCGGTGAGACCCAGGAATACCTGAGTCTCAACGCCACCTCCGGGAAAAATCGATTGAGCTCGCGTCCTTTTGAGTCATTCATCCATCGATCCTGCCATACACCGATCACCTCAGTCCAAATTTCGCGTTTCCGCCTGCTCAACTCCTCTTTGGGCACGTTCATACGTGCCATACCCATCCTACCAGCACGGATGATCTCCAGGTCAGCAGGAAGGACACCAGCTAGCACCGGCAAGGCCGCCGTGCTAGTGGATCGGTACGCCTTGGTTAATAATATAAGGGCGGTTCGCTGCGATCTGAGTAGTGCACTGCGAACTGCGTACATGTTCGCACGCTCGTACCAGCATTCTGCCGCGTACGTGAGCGTGGATACATACACTCCTCTATAGATTATTTTTAGGCTCGGGTATCGGACACCCCATGATGATGTCGATACGCGAGTCATCTTGCCAAATCCCTTGGTCGCTCTTTCAGAGATATCGGACGCATGTTGCACAAACGATAGTCCCGAATCCAAAACCACGCCTAATACCTTAGCATTGGTCACATTCTTGATGGATTCTCCTCCAAGTTTAATAACGGGGGGGGGGGGGGGGGGCGCTGAAGTTTCCCTCTAACAGTCATTGTGGTCGACTTTGATGAGGAGAACTCCAGTCGATTCCTTAGCCCCCACTCCCGTACAAGGTCCAGAGTGACTCTGGCCCTGGATTCGATGCCCGCTCTGGTTTGTGATTCAATGAGAATCGTGACATCGTCAGCATAGGCAGTCATTGCTACTCCCTCAGGCAGAGGGAGTCGGAGTAGGTCGTCCATCAATACGTTCCACAGTGTAGGGCCCAGCACGGAGCCTTGAGGACATCCCATGGTCGACGTCTTCCACTCTACCCGGTCACCGATGAAAAGACCGACACGTCTGGAGGTGAAGTAGTCCACCAGCATTTTGTAAATGTTGGGTGGACAACCACCTCGTTTCGCCTTGACCAACATCATCGGCCACCAGGCGTTGTCGAAGGCGCCGGAGATATCAAGAAAGATTGCCTGCACGTAGCATGCCCGAGAATACTTTGCCGTGCTGAGCAAGACACGCAGCGCTGTTACCGTAGATCGCCCCGGAGAAAATCCATGCTGGTATTCGGATATCCCACGACTAATCGCAGGAGCACATTTCAGCATTACGCGCTCCAGCAATTTTCCCAAAACAGGGAGGAGCGTAATTGGACGGTTGGCGTCGGTGAGCGGCTTGTCATTACCCTTGGGAATGACAATCAGTCTTCCGTCCTTCCATACCTTGGGGAAAACTCCCTCTACTACACACTTAGCATACACCAAGTGAAGTTCCCTTGGCGCTGCCATCCATATATTCCTCACGATTCTCGCACTCACCCCATCGAGTCCCGGAGCTGTGTTAGGCAAGGCCTTGACCATGCCTCCCAGGTCCCCAACGGTGAGTGGAGGCGCAGCTACACCAGACGGCACAAATGCCGCCAGCAAACGGACTTGCCGGTGATAAGCCGTGTCACAATCAGGGCTGTCATCCGGACAGAGCGCAGACATTAGATCTTTCATCGCCGCTTCCAGTCGGTCCGGGTGCCCACCCGCAAAGGCGATTCCGTTAATCACATTAGCAGGCGGACGCACCCTCCCACTGGCTAACCTGTATGAAAGGCCCCACGGGTCCTCATTTCCAGTGTTGGCGATCCTTATGTGCTGCGACTGCTGCGCCTCCACCATCATCTTCCTGTATCTCGCACGTATATCATGAAAAGCCATTCTTGCTATCTCCTCAGACCTACCTCCCAAACGCCTTTTACTCTGCCACGCACGCCTAAGTTTGCACTGCAACTTCCGAGTTTTCTCTAATTCAGATGTCCACCATTCATACCCTCCCGACCCCCTAGGGCGACGCTCCCCTAGGCCTTCCTCCGCAGAGCGGATGACGACCCCTGAAAACTCCTCCGCCAGGAGGGCCGCGGGTTTTTCCACATGCAACCATCCCATTCGTAACTTGACAATCGTCCGGAACCTGCACCAGTCCACCCCCCGGTCACGAAAACGGGGGGGATCCCTAACAGGTGCATCGCGAGTGCTAGGCTTGCTGGTTGTGACTGTGTATGTGATAAGGTTGTGGTAACTGGCGCAGATCCCCTCGTGCACTCGCCACTCAGCAACATAAATATCACCCGTGGTCAATGTGAGGTCTACATTAGACTCCCCTCCAGGCCCAGAGTAGGTGTAAGGCTGGCCAGGCTGGTGCACACTACTAGCGGGCTCTGCGGCCCCAGTGCAATGCGCGCCCGCCGCCAGCGCGGTGCTCGCCGCCCGCCTGCACGCCGCACTCACCGACCCGCACCACGACGATGCGCAGGTCAGTACGCACACTTGCATGTGTACTGTGCACTGTGCACTGTACACTGTGCACTGTACAGTGCACACTACTAGCGGGCTCTGCGGCCCCAGTGCAATGCGCGCCCGCCGCCAGCGCGCCGCTCAACGCCCGCCTGCACGCCGCACTCACCGACCCGCACCACGACGATGCGCAGGTCAGTACGCACACTTGCATGTGTACTGTGCACTGTGCACTGTACAGTGCACACTACGAGCGGGCTCTGCGGCCCCAGTGCAATGCGCGCCCGCCGCCAGCGCGGTGCTCGCCGCCCGCCTGCACGCCGCACTCACCGACCCGCACCACGACGATGCGCAGGTCAGTACGCACACTTGCATGTGTACTGTGCACTGTGCACTGTACACTGTGCACTGTACACTGTGCACTGTACACTGCACACTACTAGCGGGCTCTGCGGCCCCAGTGCAATGCGCGCCCGCCTGCACGCCGCACTCACCGACCCGCACCACGACGATGCGCAGGTCAGTACGCACACTTGCATGTGCACTGTGCACTGTGCACTGTACACTGTGCACTGTACACTGCACACTACTAGCGGGCTCTGCGGCCCCAGTGCAATGCGCGCCCGCCGCCAGCGCGGTGCTCGCCGCCCGCCTGCACGCCGCACTCACCGACCCGCACCACGACGATGCGCAGGTCAGTACGCACACTTGCATGTGCACTGTGCACTGTGCACTGTACACTGTGCACTGTACACTGCACACTACTAGCGGGCTCTGCGGCCCCAGTGCAATGCGCGCCCGCCGCCAGCGCGGTGCTCGCCGCCCGCCTGCACGCCGCACTCACCGACCCGCACAACGACGATGCGCAGGTCAGTACGCACACTTGCATGTGTACTGTGCACTGTGCACTGTACACTGTGCACTGTACACTGTGCACTGTACACTGCACACTACTAGCGGGCTCTGCGGCCCCAGTGCAATGCGCGCCCGCCGCCAGCGCGGTGCTCGCCGCCCGCCTGCACGCCGCACTCACCGACCCGCACCACGACGATGCGCAGGTCAGTACGCACACTTGCATGTGCACTGTGCACTGTGCACTATACACTGTACACTGCACACTACTAGCGGGCTCTGCGGCCCCAGTGCAATGCGCGCCCGCCGCCAGCGCGGTGCTCGCCGCCCGCCTGCACGCCGCACTCACCGACCCGCACCACGCCGATGCGCAGGTCAGTACGCACACTTGCATGTGCACTGTGCACTGTGCACTATACACTGTACACTGCACACTACTAGCGGGCTCTGCGGCCCCAGTGCAATGCGCGCCCGCCGCCAGCGCGGTGCTCGCCGCCCGCCTGCACGCCGCACTCACCGACCCGCACCACGACGATGCGCAGGTCAGTACGCACACTTGCATGTGCACTGTGCACTGTGCACTATACACTGTACACTGCACACTACTAGCGGGCTCTGCGGCCCCAGTGCAATGCGCGCCCGCCGCCAGCGCGGTGCTCGCCGCCCGCCTGCACGCCGCACTCACCGACCCGCACCACGCCGATGCGCAGGTCAGTACGCACACTTGCATGTGCACTGTGCACTGTGCACTATACACTGTACACTGCACACTACTAGCGGGCTCTGCGGCCCCAGTGCAATGCGCGCCCGCCGCCAGCGCGGTGCTCGCCGCCCGCCTGCACGCCGCACTCACCGACCCGCACCACGACGATGCGCAGGTCAGTACGCACACTTGCATGTGCACTGTGCACTGTGCACTATACACTGTACACTGCACACTACTAGCGGGCTCTGCGGCCCCAGTGCAATGCGCGCCCGCCGCCAGCGCGGTGCTCGCCGCCCGCCTGCACGCCGCACTCACCGACCCGCACCACGCCGATGCGCAGGTCAGTACGCACACTTGCATGTGCACTGTGCACTGTGCACTATACACTGTACACTGCACACTACTAGCGGGCTCTGCGGCCCCAGTGCAATGCGCGCCCGCCGCCAGCGCGCCGCTCGCCGCCCGCCTGCACGCCGCACTCACCGACCCGCACCACGACGATGCGCAGGTCAGTACGCACACTTGCATGTGCACTGTGCACTGTGCACTATACACTGTACACTGCACACTACTAGCGGGCTCTGCGGCCCCAGTGCAATGCGCGCCCGCCGCCAGCGCGGTGCTCGCCGCCCGCCTGCACGCCGCACTCACCGACCCGCACCACGACGATGCGCAGGTCAGTACGCACACTTGCATGTGCACTGTGCACTGTGCACTATACACTGTACACTGCACACTACTAGCGGGCTCTGCGGCCCCAGTGCAATGCGCGCCCGCCGCCAGCGCGGTGCTCGCCGCCCGCCTGCACGCCGCACTCACCGACCCGCACCACGACGATGCGCAGGTCAGTACGCACACTTGCATGTGCACTGTGCACTGTGCACTATACACTGTACACTGCACACTACTAGCGGGCTCTGCGGCCCCAGTGCAATGCGCGCCCGCCGCCAGCGCGGTGCTCGCCGCCCGCCTGCACGCCGCACTCACCGACCCGCACCACGCCGATGCGCAGGTCAGTACGCACACTTGCATGTGCACTGTGCACTGTGCACTATACACTGTACACTGCACACTACTAGCGGGCTCTGCGGCCCCAGTGCAATGCGCGCCCGCCGCCAGCGCGCCGCTCGCCGCCCGCCTGCACGCCGCACTCACCGACCCGCACCACGACGATGCGCAGGTCAGTACGCACACTTGCATGTGCACTGTGCACTGTGCACTATACACTGTACACTGCACACTACTAGCGGGCTCTGCGGCCCCAGTGCAATGCGCGCCCGCCGCCAGCGCGGTGCTCGCCGCCCGCCTGTACGCCGCACTCACCGACCCGCACCACGACGATGCGCAGGTCAGTACGCAAACTTGCATGTGTACTGTGCACTGTGCACTGTACACTGTGCACTGTACACTGTGCACTGTACACTGCACACTACTAGCGGGCTCTGCGGCCCCAGTGCAATGCGCGCCCGCCGCCAGCGCGGTGCTCGCCGCCCGCCTGCACGCCGCACTCACCGACCCGCACCACGACGATGCGCAGGTCAGTACGCACACTTGCATGTGTACTGTGCACTGTGCACTGTACACTGTGCACTGTACACTGCACACTACTAGCGGGCTCTGCGGCCCCAGTGCAATGCGCGCCCGCCGCCAGCGCGGTGCTCGCCGCCCGCCTGCACGCCGCACTCACCGACCCGCACCACGACGATGCGCAGGTCAGTACGCACACTTGCATGTGTACTGTGCACTGTGCACTATACACTGCACACTGCACACTACTAGCGGGCTCTGCGGCCCCAGTGCAATGCGCGCCCGCCGCCAGCGCGGTGCTCGCCGCCCGCCTGCACGCCGCACTCACCGACCCGCACCACGACGATGCGCAGGTCAGTACGCACACTTGCATGTGTACTGTGCACTGTGCACTGTACAACCCACCACCTCCCATGGCCCCACCGACCCTCAGGTCATACGGGCCGAATCTCGGGAGATGCACGCGGTACTTGCACGTGGCTCTTTCCCGCGCGCACTTTCTTGACTCCTACTGTACACTATACACTGTACACTGCACACTACTAGCGGGCTCTGCGGCCCCAGTGCAATGCGCGCCCGCCGCCAGCGCGGTGCTCGCCGCCCGCCTGCACACCGCACTAACCGACCCGCACCACGACGATGCGCAGGTCAGTACGCACACTTGCATGTGTACTGTGCACTGTACACTGTGCACTGTACACTGTGCACTGTACACTGCACACTACTAGCGGGCTCTGCGGCCCCAGTGCAATGCGCGCCCGCCGCCAGCGCGGTGCTCGCCGCCCGCCTGCACGCCGCACTCACCGACCCGCACCACGACGATGCGCAGGTCAGTACGCACACTTGCATGTGTACTGTGCACTGTGCACTGTACACTGTGCACTGTACACTGTGCACTGTACACTGCACACTACTAGCGGGCTCTGCGGCCCCAGTGCAATGCGCGCCCGCCTGCACGCCGCACTCACCGACCCGCACCACGACGATGCGCAGGTCAGTACGCACACTTGCATGTGCACTGTGCACTGTGCACTGTACACTGTGCACTGTACACTGCACACTACTAGCGGGCTCTGCGGCCCCAGTGCAATGCGCGCCCGCCGCCAGCGCGGTGCTCGCCGCCCGCCTGCACGCCGCACTCACCGACCCGCACCACGACGATGCGCAGGTCAGTACGCACACTTGCATGTGTACTGTGCACTGAGCACTGTGCACTGTGCACTGTACACTGCACACTACTAGCGGGCTCTGCGGCCCCAGTGCAATGCGCGCCCGCCGCCAGCGCGGTGCTCGTCGCCCGCCTGCACGCCGCACTCACCGACCCGCACCACGACGATGCGCAGGTCAGTACGCACACTTGCATGTGTACTGTGCACTGTGCACTATACACTGCACACTGCACACTACTAGCGGGCTCTGCGGCCCCAGTGCAATGCGCGCCCGCCGCCAGCGCGGTGCTCGCCGCCCGCCTGCACGCCGCACTCACCGACCCGCACCACGACGATGCGCAGGTCAATACGCACACTTGCATGTGTACTGTGCACTGTGCACTGTACAACCCACCACCTCCCATGGCCCCACCGACCCTCAGGTCATACGGGCCGAATCTCGGGAGATGCACGCGGTACTTGCACGTGGCTCTTTCCCGCGCGCACTTTCTTGACTCCCTACAAATATTTAATCTGTTCCTTGTCCCTTGTTTAACGTCATTCTCCCCCTTCTGGGGCTGACGGCACACTGACGCCTACGTCGTCAGTCCTTTCTGCCAACACTCTATCTTGACCTCTCCTGCGGTCATGCCATCGGTGCGCAAACTCGCGCAACAGCCCGTAGTTCACCTCACCGCTGACGAGATCCGGGTAATAGACCGGCCCCTGAACCGAACGAACTAGTCCATCCATCATTTTCGCTTTTAGGTCGTCATACAGAGGACATTCCCATAGAACATGGTGAACGTCCTCCTCTATCGCACCACACTCACACATACTTGTATCACACAATCGCATTTCACTCAGTCTCTTCCGAAAGCATCCATGTCCGGTGAGAATCTGAGAGGTTTGATAGTCCGGTGAGACCCAGGAATACCTGAGTCTCAACGCCACCTCCGGGAAAAATCGATTGAGCTCGCGTCCTTTTGAGTCATTCATCCATCGATCCTGCCATACACCGATCACCTCAGTCCAAATTTCGCGTTTCCGCCTGCTCAACTCCTCTTTGGGCACGTTCATACGTGCCATACCCATCCTACCAGCACGGATGATCTCCAGGTCAGCAGGAAGGACACCAGCTAGCACCGGCAAGGCCGCCGTGCTAGTGGATCGGTACGCCTTGGTTAATAATATAAGGGCGGTTCGCTGCGATCTGAGTAGTGCACTGCGAACTGCGTACATGTTCGCACGCTCGTACCAGCATTCTGCCGCGTACGTGAGCGTGGATACATACACTCCTCTATAGATTATTTTTAGGCTCGGGTATCGGACACCCCATGATGATGTCGATACGCGAGTCATCTTGCCAAATCCCTTGGTCGCTCTTTCAGAGATATCGGACGCATGTTGCACAAACGATAGTCCCGAATCCAAAACCACGCCTAATACCTTAGCATTGGTCACATTCTTGATGGATTCTCCTCCAAGTTTAATAACGGGGGGGGGGGGGGGGGCGCTGAAGTTTCCCTCTAACAGTCATTGTGGTCGACTTTGATGAGGAGAACTCCAGTCGATTCCTTAGCCCCCACTCCCGTACAAGGTCCAGAGTGACTCTGGCCCTGGATTCGATGCCCGCTCTGGTTTGTGATTCAATGAGAATCGTGACATCGTCAGCATAGGCAGTCATTGCTACTCCCTCAGGCAGAGGGAGTCGGAGTAGGTCGTCCATCAATACGTTCCACAGTGTAGGGCCCAGCACGGAGCCTTGAGGACATCCCATGGTCGACGTCTTCCACTCTACCCGGTCACCGATGAAAAGACCGACACGTCTGGAGGTGAAGTAGTCCACCAGCATTTTGTAAATGTTGGGTGGACAACCACCTCGTTTCGCCTTGACCAACATCATCGGCCACCAGGCGTTGTCGAAGGCGCCGGAGATATCAAGAAAGATTGCCTGCACGTAGCATGCCCGAGAATACTTTGCCGTGCTGAGCAAGACACGCAGCGCTGTTACCGTAGATCGCCCCGGAGAAAATCCATGCTGGTATTCGGATATCCCACGACTAATCGCAGGAGCACATTTCAGCATTACGCGCTCCAGCAATTTTCCCAAAACAGGGAGGAGCGTAATTGGACGGTTGGCGTCGGTGAGCGGCTTGTCATTACCCTTGGGAATGACAATCAGTCTTCCGTCCTTCCATACCTTGGGGAAAACTCCCTCTACTACACACTTAGCATACACCAAGTGAAGTTCCCTTGGCGCTGCCATCCATATATTCCTCACGATTCTCGCACTCACCCCATCGAGTCCCGGAGCTGTGTTAGGCAAGGCCTTGACCATGCCTCCCAGGTCCCCAACGGTGAGTGGAGGCGCAGCTACACCAGACGGCACAAATGCCGCCAGCAAACGGACTTGCCGGTGATAAGCCGTGTCACAATCAGGGCTGTCATCCGGACAGAGCGCAGACATTAGATCTTTCATCGCCGCTTCCAGTCGGTCCGGGTGCCCACCCGCAAAGGCGATTCCGTTAATCACATTAGCAGGCGGACGCACCCTCCCACTGGCTAACCTGTATGAAAGGCCCCACGGGTCCTCATTTCCAGTGTTGGCGATCCTTATGTGCTGCGACTGCTGCGCCTCCACCATCATCTTCCTGTATCTCGCACGTATATCATGAAAAGCCATTCTTGCTATCTCCTCAGACCTACCTCCCAAACGCCTTTTACTCTGCCACGCACGCCTAAGTTTGCACTGCAACTTCCGAGTTTTCTCTAATTCAGATGTCCACCATTCATACCCTCCCGACCCCCTAGGGCGACGCTCCCCTAGGCCTTCCTCCGCAGAGCGGATGACGACCCCTGAAAACTCCTCCGCCAGGAGGGCCGCGGGTTTTTCCACATGCAACCATCCCATTCGTAACTTGACAATCGTCCGGAACCTGCACCAGTCCACCCCCCGGTCACGAAAACGGGGGGGATCCCTAACAGGTGCATCGCGAGTGCTAGGCTTGCTGGTTGTGACTGTGTATGTGATAAGGTTGTGGTAACTGGCGCAGATCCCCTCGTGCACTCGCCACTCAGCAACATAAATATCACCCGTGGTCAATGTGAGGTCTACATTAGACTCCCCTCCAGGCCCAGAGTAGGTGTAAGGCTGGCCAGGCTGGTGCACACTACTAGCGGGCTCTGCGGCCCCAGTGCAATGCGCGCCCGCCGCCAGCGCGGTGCTCGCCGCCCGCCTGCACGCCGCACTCACCGACCCGCACCACGACGATGCGCAGGTCAGTACGCACACTTGCATGTGTACTGTGCACTGTGCACTGTACACTGTGCACTGTACAGTGCACACTACTAGCGGGCTCTGCGGCCCCAGTGCAATGCGCGCCCGCCGCCAGCGCGCCGCTCAACGCCCGCCTGCACGCCGCACTCACCGACCCGCACCACGACGATGCGCAGGTCAGTACGCACACTTGCATGTGTACTGTGCACTGTGCACTGTACAGTGCACACTACGAGCGGGCTCTGCGGCCCCAGTGCAATGCGCGCCCGCCGCCAGCGCGGTGCTCGCCGCCCGCCTGCACGCCGCACTCACCGACCCGCACAACGACGATGCGCAGGTCAGTACGCACACTTGCATGTGTACTGTGCACTGTGCACTGTACACTGTGCACTGTACACTGTGCACTGTACACTGCACACTACTAGCGGGCTCTGCGGCCCCAGTGCAATGCGCGCCCGCCTGCACGCCGCACTCACCGACCCGCACCACGACGATGCGCAGGTCAGTACGCACACTTGCATGTGTACTGTGCACTGTGCACTGTACACTGTGCACTGTACACTGTGCACTGTACACTGCACACTACTAGCGGGCTCTGCGGCCCCAGTGCAATGCGCGCCCGCCTGCACGCCGCACTCACCGACCCGCACCACGACGATGCGCAGGTCAGTACGCACACTTGCATGTGCACTGTGCACTGTGCACTGTACACTGCACACTACTAGCGGGCTCTGCGGCCCCAGTGCAATGCGCGCCCGCCGCCAGCGCGGTGCTCGCCGCCCGCCTGCACGCCGCACTCACCGACCCGCACCACGACGATGCGCAGGTCAGTACGCACACTTGCATGTGTACTGTGCACTATACACTGTACACTGCACACTACTAGCGGGCTCTGCGGCCCCAGTGCAATGCGCGCCCGCCGCCTGTGCGGTTCTCGCCGCCCGCCTGCACGCCGCACTCACCGACCCGCACCACGACGATGCGCAGGTCAGTACGCACACTTGCATGTGTACTGTGCACTGTGCACTATGCACTGTGCACTGTGCACTGCGCACTGTACACAGGACACTGCACACTACTAGCGGGCTCTGCGGCCCTAGTGCAATGCGCGCCCGCCGCCAGCGCGCCGCTCGCCGCCCGTCTGCACGCCGCACTCACCGACCCGCACCACGACGAAGCGCAGGTCAGTACGCACACTTGCATGTGTACTGTGCACTGTGCACTGTACAGTGCACACTACGAGCGGGCTCTGCGGCCCCAGTGCAATGCGCGCCCGCCGCCAGCGCGGTGCTCGCCGCCCGCCTGCACGCCGCACTTACCGACCCGCACCACGACGATACGCAGGTCAGTACGCACACTTGCATGTGTACTGTGCACTGTGCACTGTACACTGTGCACTGTACACTGTGCACTGTACACTGCACACTACTAGCGGGCTCTGCGGCCCTAGTGCAATGCGCGCCCGCCTGCACGCCGCACTCACCGACCCGCACCACGACGATGCGCAGGTCAGTACGCACACTTGCATGTGCACTGTGCACTGTACACTGTGCACTGTACACTGCACACTACTAGCGGGCTCTGCGGCCCCAGTGCAATGCGCGCCCGCCGCCAGCGCGGTGCTCGCCGCCCGCCTGCACGCCGCACTCACCGACCCGCACCACGACGATGCGCAGGTCAGTACGCACACTTGCATGTGTACTGTGCACTGTGCACTGTACACTGTACACTGTGCACTGTACACTGTGCACTTTACACTGCACACTACTAGCGGGCTCTGCGGCCCCAGTGCAATGCGCGCCCGCCGCCAGCGCGGTGCTCGCCGCCCGCCTGCACGCCGCACTCACCGACCCGCACCACGACGATGCGCAGGTCAGTACGCACACTTGCATGTGTACTGTGCACTGTGCACTGTACACTGTGCACTGTACACTGTGCACTGTACACTGCACACTACTAGCGGGCTCTGCGGCCCCAGTGCAATGCGCGCCCGCCTGCACGCCGCACTCACCGACCCGCACCACGACGATGCGCAGGTCAGTACGCACACTTGCATGTGCACTGTGCACTGTGCACTGTACACTGTGCACTGTACACTGCACACTACTAGCGGGCTCTGCGGCCCCAGTGCAATGCGCGCCCGCCTGCACGCCGCACTCACCGACCCGCACCACGACGATGCGCAGGTCAGTACGCACACTTGCATGTGCACTGTGCACTGTGCACTGTACACTGCACACTACTAGCGGGCTCTGCGGCCCCAGTGCAATGCGCGCCCGCCGCCTGTGCGGTTCTCGCCGCCCGCCTGCACGCCGCACTCACCGACCCGCACCACGACGATGCGCAGGTCAGTACGCACACTTGCATGTGTACTGTGCACTGTGCACTATGCACTGTGCACTGTGCACTGCGCACTGTACACAGGACACTGCACACTACTAGCGGGCTCTGCGGCCCTAGTGCAATGCGCGCCCGCCGCCAGCGCGCCGCTCGCCGCCCGTCTGCACGCCGCACTCACCGACCCGCACCACGACGAAGCGCAGGTCAGTACGCACACTTGCATGTGCACTGTGCACTGTGCACTGTACACTGTGCACTGTACACTGCACACTACTAGCGGGCTCTGCGGCCCTAGTGCAATGCGCGCCCGCCTGCACGCCGCACTCACCGACCCGCACCACGACGATGCGCAGGTCAGTACGCACACTTGCATGTGTACTGTGCACTGAGCACTGTGCACTGTGCACTGTACACTGCACACTACTAGCGGGCTCTGCGGCCCCAGTGCAATGCGCGCCCGCCGCCAGCGCGGTGCTCGCCGCCCGCCTGCACGCCGCACTCACCGACCCGCACCACGACGATGCGCAGGTCAGTACGCACACTTGCATGTGTACTGTGCACTGAGCACTGTGCACTGTGCACTGTACACTGCACACTACTAGCGGGCTCTGCGGCCCCAGTGCAATGCGCGCCCGCCGCCAGCGCGGTGCTCGCCGCCCGCCTGCACGCCGCACTCACCGACCCGCACCACGACGATGCGCAGGTCAGTACGCACACTTGCATGTGTACTGTGCACTGTGCACTGTACAGTGCACACTACGAGCGGGCTCTGCGGCCCCAGTGCAATGCGCGCCCGCCGCCAGCGCGGTGCTCGCCGCCCGCCTGCACGCCGCACTTACCGACCCGCACCACGACGATACGCAGGTCAGTACGCACACTTGCATGTGTACTGTGCACTGTGCACTGTACACTGTGCACTGTACACTGTGCACTGTACACTGCACACTACTAGCGGGCTCTGCGGCCCCAGTGCAATGCGCGCCCGCCTGCACGCCGCACTCACCGACCCGCACCACGACGATGCGCAGGTCAGTACGCACACTTGCATGTGCACTGTGCACTGTACACTGTGCACTGTACACTGCACACTACTAGCGGGCTCTGCGGCCCCAGTGCAATGCGCGCCCGCCGCCAGCGCGGTGCTCGCCGCCCGCCTGCACGCCGCACTCACCGACCCGCACCACGACGATGCGCAGGTCAGTACGCACACTTGCATGTGTACTGTGCACTGTGCACTGTACACTGTACACTGTGCACTGTACACTGTGCACTTTACACTGCACACTACTAGCGGGCTCTGCGGCCCCAGTGCAATGCGCGCCCGCCGCCAGCGCGGTGCTCGCCGCCCGCCTGCACGCCGCACTCACCGACCCGCACCACGACGATGCGCAGGTCAGTACGCACACTTGCATGTGTACTGTGCACTGTGCACTGTACACTGTGCACTGTACACTGTGCACTGTACACTGCACACTACTAGCGGGCTCTGCGGCCCCAGTGCAATGCGCGCCCGCCTGCACGCCGCACTCACCGACCCGCACCACGACGATGCGCAGGTCAGTACGCACACTTGCATGTGCACTGTGCACTGTGCACTGTACACTGTGCACTGTACACTGCACACTACTAGCGGGCTCTGCGGCCCCAGTGCAATGCGCGCCCGCCGCCAGCGCGGTGCTCGCCGCCCGCCTGCACGCCGCACTCACCGACCCGCACCACGACGATGCGCAGGTCAGTACGCACACTTGCATGTGCACTGTGCACTGTGCACTGTACACTGTGCACTGTACACTGCACACTACTAGCGGGCTCTGCGGCCCCAGTGCAATGCGCGCCCGCCGCCAGCGCGGTGCTCGCCGCCCGCCTGCACGCCGCACTCACCGACCCGCACAACGACGATGCGCAGGTCAGTACGCACACTTGCATGTGTACTGTGCACTGTGCACTGTACACTGTGCACTGTACACTGTGCACTGTACACTGCACACTACTAGCGGGCTCTGCGGCCCCAGTGCAATGCGCGCCCGCCTGCACGCCGCACTCACCGACCCGCACCACGACGATGCGCAGGTCAGTACGCACACTTGCATGTGTACTGTGCACTGTGCACTGTACACTGTGCACTGTACACTGTGCACTGTACACTGCACACTACTAGCGGGCTCTGCGGCCCCAGTGCAATGCGCGCCCGCCTGCACGCCGCACTCACCGACCCGCACCACGACGATGCGCAGGTCAGTACGCACACTTGCATGTGCACTGTGCACTGTGCACTGTACACTGCACACTACTAGCGGGCTCTGCGGCCCCAGTGCAATGCGCGCCCGCCGCCAGCGCGGTGCTCGCCGCCCGCCTGCACGCCGCACTCACCGACCCGCACCACGACGATGCGCAGGTCAGTACGCACACTTGCATGTGTACTGTGCACTATACACTGTACACTGCACACTACTAGCGGGCTCTGCGGCCCCAGTGCAATGCGCGCCCGCCGCCTGTGCGGTTCTCGCCGCCCGCCTGCACGCCGCACTCACCGACCCGCACCAAGACGATGCGCAGGTCAGTACGCACACTTGCATGTGTACTGTGCACTGTGCACTATGCACTGTGCACTGTGCACTGTGCACTGCGCACTGTACACAGGACACTGCACACTACTAGCGGGCTCTGCGGCCCTAGTGCAATGCGCGCCCGCCGCCAGCGCGCCGCTCGCCGCCCGTCTGCACGCCGCACTCACCGACCCGCACCACGACGAAGCGCAGGTCAGTACGCACACTTGCATGTGCACTGTGCACTGTGCACTGTACACTGTGCACTGTACACTGCACACTACTAGCGGGCTCTGCGGCCCTAGTGCAATGCGCGCCCGCCTGCACGCCGCACTCACCGACCCGCACCACGACGATGCACAGGTCAGTACGCACACTTGCATGTGCACTGTGCACTGTGCACTGTGCACTGTGCACTGTGCACTGTACACTGCACACTACTAGCGGGCTCTGCGGCCCCAGTGCAATGCGCGCCTGCCGCCAGCGCGGTGCTCGCCGCCCGCCTGCACGCCGCACTCACCGACCCGCACCACGACGATGCGCAGGTCAGTACGCACACTTGCATGTGTACTGTGCACTGAGCACTGTGCACTGTGCACTGTACACTGCACACTACTAGCGGGCTCTGCGGCCCCAGTGCAATGCGCGCCCGCCGCCAGCGCGGTGCTCGCCGCCCGCCTGCACGCCGCACTCACCGACCCGCACCACGACGATGCGCAGGTCAGTACGCACACTTGCATGTGTACTGTGCACTGAGCACTGTGCACTGTGCACTGTACACTGCACACTACTAGCGGGCTCTGCGGCCCCAGTGCAATGCGCGCCCGCCGCCAGCGCGGTGCTCGCCGCCCGCCTGCACGCCGCACTCACCGACCCGCACCACGACGATGCGCAGGTCAGTACGCACACTTGCATGTGTACTGTGCACTGAGCACTGTGCACTGTGCACTGTACACTGCACACTACTAGCGGGCTCTGCGGCCCCAGTGCAATGCGCGCCCGCCGCCAGCGCGGTGCTCGCCGCCCGCCTGCACGCCGCACTCACCGACCCGCACCACGACGATGCGCAGGTCAGTACGCACACTTGCATGTGTACTGTGCACTGAGCACTGTGCACTGTGCACTGTACACTGCACACTACTAGCGGGCTCTGCGGCCCCAGTGCAATGCGCGCCCGCCGCCAGCGCGGTGCTCGCCGCCCGCCTGCACGCCGCACTCACCGACCCGCACCACGACGATGCGCAGGTCAGTACGCACACTTGCATGTGTACTGTGCACTGAGCACTGTGCACTGTGCACTGTGCACTGTACACTGCACACTACTAGCGGGCTCTGCGGCCCCAGTGCAATGCGCGCCCGCCGCCAGCGCGGTGCTTGCCGCCCGCCTGCACGCCGCACTCACCGACCCGCACCACGACGATGCGCAGGTCAGTACGCACACTTGCATGTGTACTGTGCACTGTGCACTGTACACTGCACACTACTAGCGGGCTCTGCGGCCCCAGTGCAATGCGCGCCCGCCGCCAGCGCGGTGCTCGCCGCCCGCCTGCACGCCGCACTCACCGACCCGCACCACGACGATGCGCAGGTCAGTACGCACACTTGCATGTGTACTGTGCACTGAGCACTGTGCACTGTGCACTGTGCACTGTGCACTGTACACTGCACACTACTAGCGGGCTCTGCGGCCCCAGTGCAATGCGCGCCCGCCGCCAGCGCGGTTCTCGCCGCCCGCCTGCACGCCGCACTCACCGACCCGCACCACGACGATGCGCAGGTCAGTACGCACACTTGCATGTGTACTGTGCACTGTGCACTATGCACTGTGCACTGTGCACTGCGCACTGTACACAGGACACTGCACACTACTAGCGGGCTCTGCGGCCCTAGTGCAATGCGCGCCCGCCGCCAGCGCGCCGCTCGCCGCCCGTCTGCACGCCGCACTCACCGACCCGCACCACGACGATGCGCAGGTCAGTACGCACACTTGCATGTGTACTGTGCACTGAGCACTGTGCACTGTGCACTGTGCACTGTGCACTGTACACTGCACACTACTAGCGGGCTCTGCGGCCCCAGTGCAATGCGCGCCCGCCGCCAGCGCGGTTCTCGCCGCCCGCCTGCACGCCGCACTCACCGACCCGCACCACGACGATGCGCAGGTCAGTACGCACACTTGCATGTGCACTGTGCACTGTGCACTGTACACTGTGCACTGTACACTGCACACTACTAGCGGGCTCTGCGGCCCTAGTGCAATGCGCGCCCGCCTGCACGCCGCACTCACCGACCCGCACCACGACGATGCACAGGTCAGTACGCACACTTGCATGTGCACTGTGCACTGTGCACTGTGCACTGTGCACTGTACACTGCACACTACTAGCGGGCTCTGCGGCCCCAGTGCAATGCGCGCCTGCCGCCAGCGCGGTGCTCGCCGCCCGCCTGCACGCCGCACTCACCGACCCGCACCACGACGATGCGCAGGTCAGTACGCACACTTGCATGTGTACTGTGCACTGTGCACTGTACACTGTGCACTGTACACTGCACACTACTAGCGGGCTCTGCGGCCCCAGTGCAATGCGCGCCCGCCGCCAGCGTGGTGCTCGCCGCCCGACTGCACGCCGCACTCACCGACCCGCACCACGACGATGCGCAGGTCAGTACGCACACTTGCATGTGTACTGTGCACTGAGCACTGTGCACTGTGCACTGTACACTGCACACTACTAGCGGGCTCTGCGGCCCCAGTGCAATGCGCGCCCGCCGCCAGCGCGGTGCTCGCCGCCCGCCTGCACGCCGCACTCACCGACCCGCACCACGACGATGCGCAGGTCAGTACGCACACTTGCATGTGTACTGTGCACTGAGCACTGTGCACTGTGCACTGTACACTGCACACTACTAGCGGGCTCTGCGGCCCCAGTGCAATGCGCGCCCGCCGCCAGCGCGGTGCTCGCCGCCCGCCTGCACGCCGCACTCACCGACCCGCACCACGACGATGCGCAGGTCAGTACGCACACTTGCATGTGTACTGTGCACTGAGCACTGTGCACTGTGCACTGTACACTGCACACTACTAGCGGGCTCTGCGGCCCCAGTCCAATGCGCGCCCGCCGCCAGCGCGGTGCTCGCCGCCCGCCTGCACGCCGCACTCACCGACCCGCACCACGACGATGCGCAGGTCAGTACGCACACTTGCATGTGTACTGTGCACTGAGCACTGTGCACTGTGCACTGTACACTGCACACTACTAGCGGGCTCTGCGGCCCCAGTGCAATGCGCGCCCGCCGCCAGCGCGGTGCTCGCCGCCCGCCTGCACGCCGCACTCACCGACCCGCACCACGACGATGCGCAGGTCAGTACGCACACTTGCATGTGTACTGTGCACTGAGCACTGTGCATTGTGCACTGTGCACTGTACACTGCACACTACTAGCGGGCTCTGCGGCCCCAGTGCAATGCGCGCCCGCCGCCAGCGCGGTGCTTGCCGCCCGCCTGCACGCCGCACTCACCGACCCGCACCACGACGATGCGCAGGTCAGTACGCACACTTGCATGTGTACTGTGCACTGTGCACTGTACACTGCACACTACTAGCGGGCTCTGCGGCCCCAGTGCAATGCGCGCCCGCCGCCAGCGCGGTGCTCGCCGCCCGCCTGCACGCCGCACTCACCGACCCGCACCACGACGATGCGCAGGTCAGTACGCACACTTGCATGTGTACTGTGCACTGAGCACTGTGCACTGTGCACTGTGCACTGTGCACTGTGCACTGTACACTGCACACTACTAGCGGGCTCTGCGGCCCCAGTGCAATGCGCGCCCGCCGCCAGCGCGGTGCTCGCCGCCCGCCTGCACGCCGCACTCACCAACCCGCACCACGACGATGCGCAGGTCAGTACGCACACTTGCATGTGTACTGTGCACTGAGCACTGTGCACTGTGCACTGTGCACTGTACACTGCACACTACTAGCGGGCTCTGCGGCCCCAGTGCAATGCGCGTCCGCCGCCAGCGCGGTGCTCGCCGCCCGCCTGCACGCCGCACTCACCGACCCGCACCACGACGATGCGCAGGTCAGTACGCACACTTGCATGTGTACTGTGCACTGAGCACTGTGCACTGTGCACTGTGCACTGTGCACTGTACACTGCACACTACTAGCGGGCTCTGCGGCCCCAGTGCAATGCGCGCCCGCCGCCAGCGCGGTGCTCGCCGCCCGCCTGCACGCCGCACTCACCGACCCGCACCACGACGATGCGCAGGTCAGTACGCACACTTGCATGTGTACTGTGCACTGAGCACTGTGCACTGTGCACTGTACACTGCACACTACTAGCGGGCTCTGCGGCCCCAGTGCAATGCGCGCCCGCCGCCAGCGCGGTGCTTGCCGCCCGCCTGCACGCCGCACTCACCGACCCGCACCACGACGATGCGCAGGTCAGTACGCACATTTGCATGTGTACTGTGCACTATACACTGTACACTGCACACTACTAGCGGGCTCTGCGGCCCCTGTGCAATGCGCGCCCGCCGCCAGCGCGGTGCTCGCCGCCCGCCTGCACGCCGCACTCACCGACCCGCACCACGACGATGCGCAGGTCAGTACGCACACTTGCATGTGTACTGTGCACTGTGCACTGTACACTGTGCACTGTACAGTGCACACTACTAGCGGGCTCTGCGGCCCCAGTGCAATGCGCGCCCGCCGCCAGCGCGGTGCTCGCCGCCCGCCTGCACGCCGCACTCACCGACCCGCACCACGACGATGCGCAGGTCAGTATGCACACTTGCATGTGTACTGTGCACTGTGTACTGTGCACTGTGCACTGTGCACTATACACTGTACACTGCACACTACTAGCGGGCTCTGCGGCCCCAGTGCAATGCGCGCCTGCCGCCAGCGCGGTGCTCGCCGCCCGCCTGCACGCCGCACTCACCGACCCGCACCACGACGATGCGCAGGTCAGTACGCACACTTGCATGTGTACTGTGCACTGTGCACTGTACACTGTGCACTGTACACTGCACACTACTAGCGGGCTCTGCGGCCCCAGTGCAATGCGCGCCCGCCGCCAGCGCGGTGCTCGCCGCCCGCCTGCACGCCGCACTCACCGACCCGCACCACGACGATGCGCAGGTCAGTACGCACACTTGCATGTGTACTGTGCACTGAGCACTGTGCACTGTGCACTGTACACTGCACACTACTAGCGGGCTCTGCGGCCCCAGTGCAATGCGCGCCCGCCGCCAGCGCGGTGCTCGCCGCCCGCCTGCACGCCGCACTCACCGACCCGCACCACGACGATGCGCAGGTCAGTACGCACACTTGCATGTGTACTGTGCACTGAGCACTGTGCACTGTGCACTGTACACTGCACACTACTAGCGGGCTCTGCGGCCCCAGTGCAATGCGCGCCCGCCGCCAGCGCGGTGCTCGCCGCCCGCCTGCACGCCGCACTCACCGACCCGCACCACGACGATGCGCAGGTCAGTACGCACACTTGCATGTGTACTGTGCACTGAGCACTGTGCACTGTGCACTGTGCACTGTACACTGCACACTACTAGCGGGCTCTGCGGCCCCAGTGCAATGCGCGCCCGCCGCCAGCGCGGTGCTTACCGCCCGCCTGCACGCCGCACTCACCGACCCGCACCACGACGATGCGCAGGTCAGTACGCACACTTGCATGTGTACTGTGCACTATACACTGTACACTGCACACTACTAGCGGGCTCTGCGGCCCCAGTGCAATGCGCGCCCGCCGCCAGCGCGGTTCTCGCCGCCCGCCTGCACGCCGCACTCACCGACCCGCACCACGACGATGCGCAGGTCAGTACGCACACTTGCATGTGTACTGTGCACTGTGCACTATGCACTGTGCACTGTGCACTGCGCACTGTACACAGGACACTGCACACTACTAGCGGGCTCTGCGGCCCTAGTGCAATGCGCGCCCGCCGCCAGCGCGCCGCTCGCCGCCCGTCTGCACGCCGCACTCACCGACCCGCACCACGACGAAGCGCAGGTCAGTACGCACACTTGCATGTGCACTGTGCACTGTGCACTGTACACTGTGCACTGTACACTGCACACTACTAGCGGGCTCTGCGGCCCTAGTGCAATGCGCGCCCGCCTGCACGCCGCACTCACCGACCCGCACCACGACGATGCACAGGTCAGTACGCACACTTGCATGTGCACTGTGCACTGTGCACTGTACACTGTACACTGCACACTACTAGCGGGCTCTGCGGCCCTAGTGCAATGCGCGCCCGCCTGCACGCCGCACTCACCGACCCGCACCACGACGATGCGCAGGTCAGTACGCACACTTGCATGTGTACTGTGCACTGTGCACTATGCACTGTGCACTGTGCACTGCGCACTGTACACAGGACACTGCACACTACTAGCGGGCTCTGCGGCCCTAGTGCAATGCGCGCCCGCCGCCAGCGCGCCGCTCGCCGCCCGTCTGCACGCCGCACTCACCGACCCGCACCACGAAGAAGCGCAGGTCAGTACGCACACTTGCATGTGCACTGTGCACTGTGCACTGTACACTGTGCACTGTACACTGCACACTACTAGCGGGCTCTGCGGCCCTAGTGCAATGCGCGCCCGCCTGCACGCCGCACTCACCGACCCGCACCACGACGATGCACAGGTCAGTACGCACACTTGCATGTGCACTGTGCACTGTGCACTGTACACTGTACACTGCACACTACTAGCGGGCTCTGCGGCCCTAGTGCAATGCGCGCCCGCCTGCACGCCGCACTCACCGACCCGCACCACGACGATGCGCAGGTCAGTACGCACACTTGCATGTGTACTGTGCACTGTGCACTGTGCACTATACACTGTACACTGCACACTACTAGCGGGCTCTGCGGCCCTACTGCAATGCGCGCCCGCCTGCACGCCGCACTCACCGACCCGCACCACGACGATGCGCAGGTCAGTACGCACACTTGCATGTGTACTGTGCACTGTGCACTGTACACTGTGCACTGTACACTGTGCACTGTACACTGCACACTACTAGCGGGCTCTGCGGCCCCAGTGCAATGCGCGCCCGCCTGCACGCCGCACTCACCGACCCGCACCACGACGATGCGCAGGTCAGTACGCACACTTGCATGTGCACTGTGCACTGTGCACTGTACACTGTGCACTGTACACTGCACACTACTAGCGGGCTCTGCGGCCCCAGTGCAATGCGCGCCCGCCGCCAGCGCGGTGCTCGCCGCCCGCCTGCACGCCGCACTCACCGACCCGCACCACGACGATGCGCAGGTCAGTACGCACACTTGCATGTGTACTGTGCACTGTGCACTGTACACTGTACACTGTGCACTGTACACTGTGCACTTTACACTGCACACTACTAGCGGGCTCTGCGGCCCCAGTGCAATGCGCGCCCGCCGCCAGCGCGGTGCTCGCCGCCCGCCTGCACGCCGCACTCACCGACCCGCACCACGACGATGCGCAGGTCAGTACGCACACTTGCATGTGTACTGTGCACTGTGTACTGTGCACTGTGCACTGTGCACTATACACTGTACACTGCACACTACTAGCGGGCTCTGCGGCCCCAGTGCAATGCGCGCCTGCCGCCAGCGCGGTGCTCGCCGCCCGCCTGCACGCCGCACTCACCGACCCGCACCACGACGATGCGCAGGTCAGTACGCACACTTGCATGTGTACTGTGCATTGTGCACTGTACACTGTGCACTGTACACTGCACACTACTAGCGGGCTCTGCGGCCCCAGTGCAATGCGCGCCCGCCGCCAGCGCGGTGCTCGCCGCCCGCCTGCACGCCGCACTCACCGACCCGCACCACGACGATGCGCAGGTCAGTACGCACACTTGCATGTGTACTGTGCACTGAGCACTGTGCACTGTGCACTGTACACTGCACACTACTAGCGGGCTCTGCGGCCCCAGTGCAATGCGCGCCCGCCGCCAGCGCGGTGCTCGCCGCCCGCCTGCACGCCGCACTCACCGACCCGCACCACGACGATGAGCAGGTCAGTACGCACACTTGCATGTGTACTGTGCACTGAGCACTGTGCACTGTGCACTGTGCACTGTACACTGCACACTACTAGCGGGCTCTGCGGCCCCAGTGCAATGCGCGCCCGCCGCCAGCGCGGTGCTCGCCGCCCGCCTGCACGCCGCACTCACCGACCCGCACCACGACGATGCGCAGGTCAGTACGCACACTTGCATGTGTACTGTGCACTGAGCACTGTGCACTGTGCACTGTACACTGCACACTACTAGCGGGCTCTGCGGCCCCAGTGCAATGCGCGCCCGCCGCCAGCGCGGTGCTTGCCGCCCGCCTGCACGCCGCACTCACCGACCCGCACCACGACGATGCGCAGGTCAGTACGAACACTTGCATGTGTACTGTGCACTATACACTGTACACTGCACACTACTAGCGGGCTCTGCGGCCCCAGTGCAATGCGCGCCCGCCGCCAGCGCGGTGCTCGCCGCCCGCCTGCACGCCGCACTCACCGACCCGCACCACGACGATGCGCAGGTCAGTACGCACACTTGCATGTGTACTGTACACTGTGCACTGCGCACTGTACACTGTACACTGCACACTACTAGCGGGCTCTGCGGCCCTAGTGCAATGCGCGCCCGCCTGCACGCCGCACTCACCGACCCGCACCACGACGATGCGCAGGTCAGTACGCACACTTGCATGTGTACTGTGCACTGTGCACTGCGCACTGTACACTGTACACTGTACACTGCACACTACTAGCGGGCTCTGCGGCCCTAGTGCAATGCGCGCCCGCCTGCACGCCGCACTCACCGACCCGCACCACGACGATGCACAGGTCAGTACGCACACTTGCATGTGTACTGTGCACTGTGCACTATGCACTGTGCACTGTGCACTGCGCACTGTACACTGGACACTGCACACTACTAGCGGGCTCTGCGGCCCTAGTGCAATGCGCGCCCGCCGCCAGCGCGCCGCTCGCCGCCCGTCTGCACGCCGCACTCACCGACCCGCACCACGACGATGCGCAGGTCAGTACGCACACTTGCATGTGCACTGTGCACTGTACACTGCACACTTGTAGCGGGCTCTGCGGCCCTAGTGCAATGCGCGCCCGCCTGCACGCCGCACTCACCGACCCGCACCACGACGATGCACAGGTCAGTACGCACACTTGCATGTGCACTGTGCACTGTGCACTGTGTACTGTGCACTGTGCACTGCGCACTGTACACTGTACACTGCACACTACTAGCGGGCTCTGCGGCCCTAGTGCAATGCGCGCCCGCCTGCACGCCGCACTCACCGACCCGCACCACGACGATGCGCAGGTCAGTACGCACACTTGCATGTGTACTGTGCACTGAGCACTGTGCACTGTTCACTGTACACTGCACACTACTAGCGGGCTCTGCGGCCCCAATGCAATGCGCGCCCGCCGCCAGCGCGGTGCTCGCCGCCCGCCTGCACGCCGCACTCACCGACCCGCACCACGACGATGCGCAGGTCAGTACGCACACTTGCATGTGTACTGTGCACTGTGCACTGTACACTGTGCACTGTACACTGCACACTACTAGCGGGCTCTGCGGCCCCAGTGCAATGCGCGCCCGCCGCCAGCGCGGTGCTCGCCGCCCGCCTGCACGCCGCACTCACCGACCCGCACCACGACGATGCGCAGGTCAGTACGCACACTTGCATGTGTACTGTGCACTGAGCACTGTGCACTGTGCACTGTACACTGCACACTACTAGCGGGCTCTGCGGCCCCAGTGCAATGCGCGCCCGCCGCCAGCGCGGTGCTCGCCGCCCGCCTGCACGCCGCACTCACCGACCCGCACCACGACGATGAGCAGGTCAGTACGCACACTTGCATGTGTACTGTGCACTGAGCACTGTGCACTGTGCACTGTGCACTGTACACTGCACACTACTAGCGGGCTCTGCGGCCCCAGTGCAATGCGCGCCCGCCGCCAGCGCGGTGCTCGCCGCCCGCCTCCACGCCGCACTCACCGACCCGCACCACGACGATGCGCAGGTCAGTACGCACACTTGCATGTGTACTGTGCACTGAGCACTGTGCACTGTGCACTGTACACTGCACACTACTAGCGGGCTCTGCGGCCCCAGTGCAATGCGCGCCCGCCGCCAGCGCGGTGCTTGCCGCCCGCCTGCACGCCGCACTCACCGACCCGCACCACGACGATGCGCAGGTCAGTACGAACACTTGCATGTGTACTGTGCACTATACACTGTACACTGCACACTACTAGCGGGCTCTGCGGCCCTAGTGCAATGCGCGCCCGCCTGCACGCCGCACTCACCGACCCGCACCACGACGATGCACAGGTCAGTACGCACACTTGCATGTGTACTGTGCACTGTGCACTATGCACTGTGCACTGTGCACTGCGCACTGTACACTGGACACTGCACACTACTAGCGGGCTCTGCGGCCCTAGTGCAATGCGCGCCCGCCGCCAGCGCGCCGCTCGCCGCCCGTCTGCACGCCGCACTCAGCGCAGGTCAGTACGCACACTTGCATGTGCACTGTGCACTGTACACTGCACACTTGTAGCGGGCTCTGCGGCCCTAGTGCAATGCGCGCCAGCCTGCACGCCGCACTCACCGACCCGCACCACGACGATGCACAGGTCAGTACGCACACTTGCATGTGCACTGTGCACTGTGCACTGTGTACTGTGCACTGTGCACTGCGCACTGTACACTGTACACTGCACACTACTAGCGGGCTCTGCGGCCCTAGTACAATGCGCGCCCGCCTGCACGCCGCACTCACCGACCCGCACCACGACGATGCGCAGGTCAGTACGCACACTTGCATGTGTACTGTGCACTGAGCACTGTGCACTGTTCACTGTACACTGCACACTACTAGCGGGCTCTGCGGCCCCAATGCAATGCGCGCCCGCCGCCAGCGCGGTGCTCGCCGCCCGCCTGCACGCCGCACTCACCGACCCGCACCACGACGATGCGCAGGTCAGTACGCACACTTGCATGTGTACTGTGCACTGTGCACTGTACACTGTGCACTGTACACTGCACACTACTAGCGGGCTCTGCGGCCCCAGTGCAATGCGCGCCCGCCGCCAGCGCGGTGCTCGCCGCCCGCCTGCACGCCGCACTCACCGACCCGCACCACGACGATGCGCAGGTCAGTACGCACACTTGCATGTGTACTGTGCACTGAGCACTGTGCACTGTGCACTGTGCACTGTACACTGCACACTACTAGCGGGCTCTGCGGCCCCAGTGCAATGCGCGCCCGCCGCCAGCGCGGTGCTCGCCGCCCGCCTCCACGCCGCACTCACCGACCCGCACCACGACGATGCGCAGGTCAGTACGCACACTTGCATGTGTACTGTGCACTGAGCACTGTGCACTGTGCACTGTACACTGCACACTACTAGCGGGCTCTGCGGCCCCAGTGCAATGCGCGCCCGCCGCCAGCGCGGTGCTTGCCGCCCGCCTGCACGCCGCACTCACCGACCCGCACCACGACGATGCGCAGGTCAGTACGAACACTTGCATGTGTACTGTGCACTATACACTGTACACTGCACACTACTAGCGGGCTCTGCGGCCCCAGTGCAATGCGCGCCCGCCGCCAGCGCGGTGCTCGCCGCCCGCCTGCACGCCGCACTCACCGACCCGCACCACGACGATGCGCAGGTCAGTACGCACACTTGCATGTGTACTGTGCACTATACACTGTACACTGCACACTACTAGCGGGCTCTGCGGCCCTAGTGCAATGCGCGCCCGCCTGCACGCCGCACTCACCGACCCGCACCACGACGATGCACAGGTCAGTACGCACACTTGCATGTGTACTGTGCACTGTGCACTATGCACTGTGCACTGTGCACTGCGCACTGTACACTGGACACTGCACACTACTAGCGGGCTCTGCGGCCCTAGTGCAATGCGCGCCCGCCGCCAGCGCGCCGCTCGCCGCCCGTCTGCACGCCGCACTCACCGACCCGCACCACGACGATGCGCAGGTCAGTACGCACACTTGCATGTGCACTGTGCACTGTACACTACACACTTGTAGCGGGCTCTGCGGCCCTAGTGCAATGCGCGCCCGCCTGCACGCCGCACTCACCGACCCGCACCACGACGATGCACAGGTCAGTACGCACACTTGCATGTGCACTGTGCACTGTGCACTGTGCACTGTGCACTGCGCACTGTACACTGTACACTGCACACTACTAGCGGGCTCTGCGGCCCTAGTGCAATGCGCGCCCGCCTGCACGCCGCACTCACCGACCCGCACCACGACGATGCGCAGGTCAGTACGCACACTTGCATGTGTACTGTGCACTGAGCACTGTGCACTGTGCACTGTACACTGCACACTACTAGCGGGCTCTGCGGCCCCAATGCAATGCGCGCCCGCCGCCAGCGCGGTGCTCGCCGCCCGCCTGCACGCCGCACTCACCGACCCGCACCACGACGATGCGCAGGTCAGTACGCACACTTGCTTGTGTACTGTGCACTGTGCACTGCGCACTGTACACTGTACACTGTACACTGTACACTGCACACTACTAGCGGGCTCTGCGGCCATAGTGCAATGCGCGCCCGCCTGCACGCCGCACTCACCGACCCGCACCACGACGATGCACAGGTCAGTACGCACACTTGCATGTGTACTGTGCACTGTGCACTATGCACTGTGCACTGTGCACTGCGCACTGTACACTGGACACTGCACACTACTAGCGGGCTCTGCGGCCCTAGTGCAATGCGCGCCCGCCGCCAGCGCGCCGCTCGCCGCCCTTCTGCTTACCGCACTCACCGACCCGCACCACGACGATGCGCAGGTCAGTACGCACACTTGCATGTGCACTGTGCACTGTACACTGTGCACTGTACACTGCACACTACTAGCGGGCTCTGCGGCCCTAGTGCAATGTGCGCCCGCCTGCACGCCGCACTCACCGACCCGCACCACGACGATGCACAGGTCAGTACGCACACTTGCATGTGTACTGTGCACTGTGCTGCACTGTGCACTGTGCACTGCGCACTGTACACTGGACACTGCACACTACTAGCGGGCTCTGCGGCCCTAGTGCAATGCGCGCCCGCCGCCAGCGCGCCGCTCGCCGCCCGTCTGCACGCCGCACTCACCGACCCGCACCACGACGATGCGCAGGTCAGTACGCACACTTGCATGTGCACTGTGCACTGTGCACTGTACACTGTGCACTGTACACTGCACACTACTAGCGGGCTCTGCGGCCCCAGTGCAATGCGCGCCCGCCGCCAGCGCGGTGCTCGCCGCCCGCCTGCACGCCGCACTCAC
Organism: Parnassius glacialis; assembly: GCA_033319125.1. Taxonomy (NCBI): domain Eukaryota; kingdom Metazoa; phylum Arthropoda; class Insecta; order Lepidoptera; family Papilionidae; genus Parnassius; species Parnassius glacialis. Next base: position 69,981,714 of record JAVANC010000004.1, on the reverse strand, counting down.
CGACCCGCACCACGACGATGCGCAGGTCAGTACGCACACTTGCATGTGTACTGTGCACTGTGCACTGTACACTGTGCACTGTACACTGCACACTACTAGCGGGCTCTGCGGCCCCAGTGCAATGCGCGCTCGCCGCCAGCGCGGTGCTCGCCGCCCGCCTGCACGCCGCACTCACCGACCCGCACCACGACGATGCGCAGGTCAGTACGCACACTTGCATGTGTACTGTGCACTGTGCACTGTACACTGTGCACTGTACACTGCACACTACTAGCGGGCTCTGCGGCCCCAGTGCAATGCGCGCTCGCCGCCAGCGCGGTGCTCGCCGCCCGCCTGCACGCCGCACTCACCGACCCGCACCACGACGATGCGCAGGTCAGTACGCACACTTGCATGTGTACTGTGCACTGTGCACTGTACACTGTGCACTGTACACTGCACACTACTAGCGGGCTCTGCGGCCCCAGTGCAATGCGCGCCCGCCTGCACGCCGCACTCACCGACCCGCACCACGACGATGCACAGGTCAGTACGCACACTTGCATGTGCACTGTGCACTGTGCACTGTACACTGCACACTACTAGCGGGCTCTGCGGCCCTAGTGCAATGCGCGCCCGCCGCTCGTCGCTCGATTTCAATAACAGGGGAAGTTATGTTGTTAAAAGATTTTAGAGATTAAGAGGAAATGCAGGTTGTCTTTTCTCCATCACAAACGCTCTCGCCTGTTCTCTTTCTGGTTTATGACCTTATAGCAATGAGGTTTTACAGTAAAATAAATATCAACCTCTGCTATGTAACTATATTTTCGTTTTTGATAATACATTATCTTAATAATTTCTTATATTTATGCAAACACTACACATTTAAATAAAACTAGTTTTACGGATTTTATCGCGTGTTTATATTGCCGATGTTTCGAGTACTTTACAGCACTCATGGTCACGGTGGTGTTGGTGGTGGGGGCAGCTATGTGTTCTTTAACGCGGGTGTTTATTGATCTTTTAGTTTGCCCTATACAAGAGAGACCACATTCACAATCAAGCTTGTACACTCCTGCATCTTGCAGAGGGACATTATTATATTTATTTATTAATGAGGGCTAATAAATTTCTGCTCACCAGATGTCGCTAGTTGACAATGAGGTAAAGTTTTTTTTGTTACACAGTGTAATTTAATTGAGAAGTTAAAAGTTTATCAGTTTCTAGAGTATTAAATTAATACACAAAACAATGCCTCAGTGGTTTGCTCTTTAATTTTTTTTGCACATTTTGAACTTTTTTTAATTTTTCTTCTTTTATGAATTTCTGCGGTTTGGTTTATTTATTTTTAATCTTATTAATGTAAAATATAGCTAATAGTGCAGAAAGAAACATTAACCTTTTTAGTTTTCGAATAAAGTAACTTCCCCGCTATGAAATCTGTCAAATATTATGCCTCACTTTTTAGTGGCGCCGCCCTGGTGGCAGAAAGAGTCATAGATACGCTCATTACATTAACATCCATAGTCTGATGGCAAGGTGCGGACCGCAACCTTTGTGGATTCATCTGACACATAACTTATTTAAAAAAATGTTACTCTTTAAAACAGCGTATATGCGTTTGCTCAGGTCCTAATTTAGCTGTAATGTTATCTTTTTACAAACTACTTTTTACTTTAATATAACGTCAACTCAGGTCGCGTCATCACAAACCTTAGTGGTTTTCTGTATGCGACTTTTTAGGATAGTTTTATTGTAATGCTTTGTAATATGGTAAATATATAAAATAAAATAAAAACTACTATCATGAACTACTCCCAACGCGAGCATTATAGACTTACCTGGAGTGATTAACCAGTTCAGTGCTGATGACACGCCAGGCGTGCCATCGATTTTTGACTTTTGTGTGTGACGTTTGACACACGAGTCGTGTCTTTTTTAAAAATTGTTATAATTCGCTCTAATTGCGTTTTTGGAAAATTTATCCAGAAAAAAATATTCATTATTTTGCTAGTAGTTCATGCCTGCTGCTTCGTTTCTGGATATATTGAAAATTTGAAATTTAGGGGCTGACAACCTTTTTTTAACTTGTACGTGGTACTCTTTTTACTTTGTGGGTTTTCTATCATATTGTGGAAAAATAGTCTAATAAGTAACAAATAATAGCACTCATTGCGATCGCTCACAAACTAGTTGTAAATAAATTTCTGGAAAACAAGTGTCCTGTTAAAGAAAAAACAATGCGTTTGTCTTATTGTTTAATTTTGCTTCAAATGGTTGTACGGTGAAACGTACATATTTCACAATGACCTAAATGTATTTAATTTGTTAACTTAGCAGTCTTAATAACACAGCACTTTAACGTCCTGTACTCGGCGAAGAGTGCACTTCAAGCATTCATATCAAGCAGTCGTTATCATGTTATCATTATCAATATCATATTAAATTATCATTTTAAATAATAAAAATGTACTTTACTCCCTACATTTTTCTGGTCCTTCGAGCAAAATGATCAGTGTTTTGTGGATCTCAAGTGCAGTGCGATCGGTTCGGTTAGCCTCCCACCAGCGGGTCTCACCAGCCGAATTGAGACGGCGCTCTACGTGTACTGAGTCTACAAATACACTGAGAACCAGTAACTATATCAAGCGTTCACCAAATAAACCAAGCAAGCATTCATCAAGCACACCAAGCAAGCACTTCAAACATTCTTTATATATATTAACATTTTATTATAGTTATTCTCATTAGGATAATTTATCATATATTTATTGTTAAAAATTCTACCTACTGTAATTGTTAACATTAAGTATGTAAGTTACTTACAATGTTATTAATCAGTAATCTAACTTCACCCCTCGTTGTCTTTCTCGAGAGGTGCAAGATGTACGGTGAAACGTACATATTTCACAATCACCTAAATGTATTTAATTTGTTAACTTAGCAGTCTTAATAACACAGCACTTTAACGGACTGTACTCGGCGAGGAGTGCACTTCAAACATTCATATCAAGCAGTCGTTATCGTGTTATCATTATCAATATCATATTAAATTATCATTTTAAATAACAAAAATGTAGTTACTCCCTACATGGTTGAACTGCCGTCTTATTACTATCATATGGCCGAATAGACCTACGAAGTACCATGTGCTCTTGTGATATGGTATAAGGTTTATTTTTGCTTGAAACAGTTTGAAACCGTTGTTCCTGCATAAAAAAAGTTCGCTAATAAATAGTCTTTTGTCAATCTGCCGCCGTATAGCGCCGGCGTTTGTTTCCTTTTGAAAACACTTGTTTTGCTATTCTTACTAATTAGACGTTTTCGAATCGACTTTACTTTTACATTTGTATAACATTAAATAATATTTAACATTTGTAAATATTAATGAATCATAAACCTTATTTTTTTCCAAATTAAGGTTCTTGATTGTTTGATATTTAGAAATGTTATTATTAGGTGAAAATTTAATTTAATAAAAACCAAGCTTTTCCAGGGTGATTTAGCTGTACCTACTTATATAAATATTTTTTTATAAAACAATAAATAGCACAAAAGGTTTGTAATCTCTTCATTAAAAAAGTAACTTACTCTCAATTTCAAAGAAAACACTTAAAAAAACACGTAGTTACCCGCTAAAAACAAGTATCCTTCCATTTGTAACTTATGTTTGATGTCAAATAAACTTAATTAGGTCTAAACAAGTAAAAAAAGCATAAAAAAGAAAATTACTTATACACATGGTTAATGGCACAATAGGCGTGTCATTAATGTCTGTGGCGCTTGACATGCCAGGCGTGTCATGAAATATTTGTTCGCCGCCACAGCTAAAAGTTGTCGAAAATCGGTGCCGCAACGAATCGGTTAAATAGTTATTAAATTAGTAATATTAATAGCATTCCTAATGTAAGTTAAGACTTGTATGTATACTCTAAACGAGTCTTGCGGCCTTATTACATGGGGCACTAAGTAACAGTTAACTATGCCTCCGTGGCGCGCTCACCGACCCTAACCACGAAGACACAGTTTCTGCTCGCGTATTACCATCAACATTTTTTGCAAAACATATGTAACATATATACAAACAATGTGTAACATATATACACAGTTATTTTACATTTTTTTATAGGATATGGTGACAAACGAGCACACAGTCCACCAGATGGTAAGTGGTTGCTGTGACCCATAGACATCTACATCTATCCTTAGTAAATAATCAAAATATAAGACCAAATTTGCAGAAAAAGTTCAGAATAAACAATATAAGCGAATAGGCAATATACGTAAAGAAAAAAATCTCAAACATTCTATCCTTTTTAGAATTCCGTACCCAAAGGGTAATCAACGGGGACCCTATTACTAAGCCTCCGCCGTCCGTCCGTCCGTCTGTCTGTCAGCGGGTTGTAACTCATGATCCGTAATAGGTAGACAGTTTAAATTTTTATAATGTGTATTTGTTGCCGCTATAGCAACAAATATGTAATAAAAATTTAAATAAATTAGAAACTTAAGCGGCTCCGGCTGCTGTACAGAACCCTTCATGTGCGAGTGTAACTCGCACTTGGCCGACTTTTTAATCTTTTAAATTCAGAATGCTTGGTAATGTATTATTTTAACTGATTATAATTCATAAATGTCTAACGCCAACTATTTTACTGCGCACACACACATTCATTAGGATCGATCGATCGGCAAAATCATTATCAAATGAATTGCACACAGAGGAGCGCACGTATGTTTAGTTGTTTCCTATAAATCACATTCAATTTAGAATGACTTTAAATAAAAGCAAAAGACTTATTTACTCGTATTTTCAAAAACTTTTATACCGGTATATCATTATTTATATATTTGAACTTACATATAAAATTTGGCTACTTTTTGAAAAATTACCCTGTATATAATATTTACAAATTATTATCAAGGATACTTTCTTTAATACTTGATACTGGCAAAAGTATGACAGCCATTGTCCATTACCAAAATACAGGTCAGTTCACACCTCTATGTATATTTACATACATACAGACGTCGCTAATGTCCTGACGAACGAAATGTGTATGGTAGAGCAGTGTTAGTATGTACCATGATATCATACCTACCTGCTAGCTTGGCCAGGCGGCCATTTTCCAGGTATCAGGTAATTAAGGTACGTGGAAACATTACTCAGCTCACGTTAATTCTGCCAGCTGATTTTTACGTAAATGTTAGATGATATCGTAAAAAATCAGTTATCAATACTCCCAGACACTTTCCGTATCGCTTTGCAGACGCTTTAAAGTTTTAAAATATACTAATATATTTTAAATACTAATATAGTACATTCACTAACAATTCACACACGTAAATTTTTAATATACAAAATCGCACACACCAATTTTTGGTACTAGAATCCACTACTACACTATCCACACCAAACTATGATTTGAATGATACAGAAGTGAATATCAAATACGGGATCAGCAATCCATCGGTGATAGAGTTCTCCTACCCCCCACATGTGTTGAGGTTTTATTCTTTAGGGGCTTTTTTGATAGAATTTACAATATATCTGTTATATAATATATTTTTTCTTGTTTAATCTAATTATGAAACATGTTTTCATTTCATTATCTATGGGTCTCTATACCTTGTTTTTTTTTGTACAGGAATATTTTATCGATGGTTTTTAAATAATAACAAAAATATGAGGGTGCGTTTTTAAGTTCGCGGAATAAGTGGGTAAGGAGCGGCAATAATGTGGCAAAATTTCGAAGCCCACCTTCTGCAGGGTAGTCATCGGAACATGGCGCTTGTGAACAGGCGCGTTGTCATGCAGAAGAAGGATTCCTTTGGTCAATTTTGCCCTTCGTTTCTCCTTTATGGCTTCTTTCAATTGTTCTAGGATTGTAGCGTGGTAATTTCCGGTTATGGAGACACACACTTTATCTTTATAATTAATCAATAGGATTACTTCTGAGTCCCAAAAGACTGTCGCCATGATTTTCCCAGCTGATTGTGTCACCTTAAATTTCTTGGGTGGTGGTGTGCCTGTTTTGTGCCACTGCATAGAGTCCAGTTTGGACTCAGGTTCATAATGGTGAACCCAAGTTTAGTCACCAGTAACAATTCGAGCCAACACTCCATATTTGTCTGTATGGAACAGAGGTCCAAAAATGCACGAGAACACTCCCCACGCTGTTGATTTTGAGGCGGCGTGAGCATTCTAGGCACCCATCTTGCGCTAACTTTAGTCATGCCAAGATGGTTTTGAAGAATTTTGAAAATGATTGTATGTGATACTCCAACCATTTCTTCGAGCTGTTTTTTCTTTAGGCGGGCATCTTCTAATATAAATTTTACGACTTTGAATAATTTCCGAAGTGGCCACCTCCATCGGCCTTCCTGGCCGTGGGTCGTCTTCAAATGACTCTGTCTTGTTGTAAAGGGGTATGCCACTTGTAAACCATAGTTTTACTTGAAAGTCTCCGTAAACGGATGACATATCTCCCAGTATAGTCTGAACTGATTTTCCGCGCTTGGTAAGGAACTTTATAACGGCACGGAACTCGATTTTCTCCATATTTCACAATTTCTTCCCGATTGACTTGTTTGGTTGACGATAACTCAAAGACTAATGATCTAATTACAATAAAACCCGGTATTAATACTAATAATGAGTTGCTCAATTAGCACGTAATTCAGTAACGTCCCCACTTATTACCTACCTACCCATTCCACGAACTTAAAAACGCACCCTCGTAGGATACCTACTCAGTTTGTTTCGCCGTTTCTTCTCCGGTTAGAGTGAAAACTTGTTTTTGGAACCACATCATGATGACAAAAATTATTTATAGTATTAAATATTTTGTTTACAGATTAAATTAGACAATCGCATCAAACACATCCTGGGCTTGCAGCCGACAAACGAAATTCAACCTTACTGCCAGCACCCAAACAGCAAAATCGAACCCTTCACCCCGAAACACACGCTACTGGAGACGATGCTGGAGAGTGAAGAGTTCAAAAAGGTTCAGACGAGCCCATCCCTGCCTTGTATTACGATACCGGCTTTTAAAATGTCCGAATTCCTCACACACGACAAAAAGTGCACTTGTTACGCGTGCGAAGCGCCATATTCCCTTATCTTAGCATTCCAGACATGCGCTCTAGAAGCTTCCATGTACTACAGAAGAAAAGAATTCGAAATCGCTAGAAGTTACTTCGCCGGCGCATCCGAAGCGTTGAGATTATGCGAAGCGAAGTTGAACGATTCATTCCGAAGCGCGTCGAAGAAATTTCAGAAATACATCCTGGATATCGTTAAGGATTTATACGATAGTGAGATTAGAAATATCGAAGTGGAAATGCTCATTGAAGCATCCTTCTATGAACTGGCTCAAGGAAATTATGACTTGGTGAACGATAGAGTTGTGAGAATACACGAAATAATGCAAGAAACCAAACTAGACCCATATTTGGCCAATGATGTGAACAACCTACTGATAGCAACAGCCAGACTGAGAAGAGTGTTCAAGAAGCAAGAAGAAGTTGGCTTGGAAGCGGAAATGGAGAGCCTAAAGCTGAGTCCGAACTCGGAACTCATAAAGACACCTGAAACTAAATACGTACCAGAGAAGAAGACAAATAAACTTGTGAAGGACGAGGAACTACCAATTCTGAAACGGAAAGTAATAAAACTCAATCTCGACGATGACAGTCCCGATGAGAAGGCACCGAGCCAAGAAGTTAAGAAACTGGAATTCAAACTACCAGTTCCGGTTACGGCGAAGCCGATTCTGGAGACTATAACGCCAAGACCGAGCAGAACTAGATCGAAGGTGCTCATCACTCAAGCGACTGTGGACACTGAGGTTTCCACCCCGAGGTCAAAAGCCAATAAGAAATTCTTCACACCCTGTGCCTCGACTCCTGGAGATCAGTTCTTCACTCCGATGACCTCATTGAAAACTTATCCGAGAAAGCGGAGTGGGATCGTGAAGAACTTGGAGAATGAGTTCTCCACGCCCAAAGCTGGAGGCGAAAAGGAGAATATGGTAAATCATTATTATTTTTATTTCTATATAACTTTTCACGCTGTAGAGCCACACTGCAGCTATATTATGGTTGTAGCACGAATGGGTTCGATCCGACCGGGACAGGACCACGCTCTTACAGAATACCAGCGTAAAATAGCAGCTAAATGCTGCAGTGTTTCGTATGGTGAGTGTAGAGAACCGGAGACCCTTGTTACTAGAAATGAGGCATTCCATCTCAGTTCTTAAGGGTGACAACGCATCTGCATTTTGATTCTTAATTGAGGATAAATGTAGATATCTATGGACCACAGCATCCACTTACCATCAGGTGGACCAGTGGTGTGCTTTATTATTTCAAAATTTGGAATAATCCCCCACAATCCATTATTCCCGGCGCCACTTACTAATGAAGTGAAATAATTTGTTAACATAATGTTAGTTAATGTTTCTTTCTGTACATAATATTACTAATATTTTATATTCATTACACTAGAAACGGATACGCTAATTTAGCTTATCCGTTTCTATACGGATGCTCCTAAAAGTATAATTTGAAAATGTGCAAAAATTAAGAGGAAATCAAAAAGACATTTTGCACGCCTCAAAACGCGCGTGCGTGTGACATACCGCAATGTGACTATTTTGCAATAAATTTTTTTTAGTGTGTTTCAATTTAGAAACTGAATTAATAAAAAAAAGGGTTATGTTTTGAAAACTAGATATATTAAAATATAGTGTCAGCCTATTTTTTTATTAATTTGTTTAATTATATTTACAAAAAATGTAGTTAAAATATTATTAGTACGTCTGTCAGTTTGTGCACTTGTTTGTCTTCACGTTTCAGAAAAAATATACGCAAAGAAATGAAAATCTTTCTGAATAAGTTTCCCATTTGTCCTCAGGATGATCTCTACTGGTTGTTATCAGACTCAATTTTTTTCAAGATAATTTTTTTTGCTTTTAAAAAAACCGTTACTGCCTCACTAGGATTTTCTCCTGTATCGTGGGGGCTGTTTACATACATAAATTCGACAAGGACAAACATCCAAATTTAAAAATAATAACGGTCACTTTTAATGAAACATTGGATTTTGGACACGATTTTCCAAATTGGCTTTAATTTTTGTGTATTAACATACTTAAGAAACCAATAAACATAAGATTAAAACGCAAATTCTCCATTTTATTGACATTGCGTAACAAATAACTTCACCACAATCCCAACTAGCCACATTTGGAGAATGGAAGGTTCTTAGTTCTCATTTATCCCATTATTTTAGGTGAAACCACCAGAGCAACCAAAGACCCGTTCCAAAGCCAAGGTGGAAAGTGGAACAGCAAAGAATCTGAGAGACAAGCGGAGTCTGGCGCGAGCCACCAGCCCGGGCAAGTTGTCCCACGGAACCGCAGCCAAGTCTCGAGCGAGGCAGCCGTTGGGCTTGAAGGACTGAGACCTGGCTTACTGCATGTGTTGTAATGTAGACCAAACTAGTAATATATTAATTTGTAAACATTGTGCGGTGTTTATTTTAATTTTTCCCTTGTGAATTTGTTACAATATCAAAAGAAACACTAACGGGCTTACTTGTTACCTTGATTTACTGTTGCTTATTATCTCTATACCTCCCCCCTTCTATTGTAATTAAGAGAGAGAGAGAGAGAGAGAGAAGGAGACAGAGAGAGAGGGAGAGAGAGAGAGAGACTACCTATATCTTGCTACTGTATTTAAGTTAAGAGAGAGATTGAAAGATAGAGAAAGAGAGAGTACCTATTTCTCTACAGTATTTAAGTTAAAAGAGAGAGAGCAAGAGAGATCGAAATAGAGAGAGAGAGCACCTATTTTTTTCTACTGTATTTAAGTTAAAAGAGAGAGCGAGAGTGAGAAAGAGAGCAATAAGCTTTACTTAAGTTCACATCGACACGAGTAACGCAACTATTACACGAGGAATAACATCGTGAAGAGGAACCTGCATGTTTGAGAAGTAAAATATTGTGAGCACATGTAAGTAGCCGCTAAACACGAATTGAATTCAGACAGCTTGCCCAATTAATTGTTCTATAAACGTGTCATAGCAAGGCTTGCGCTCAGCTTTGGCACGTTTAGAGTGAAACCTTAGGTGCATGTTCTTCTTTTTTTTAGTATATGGGTGACAAGCAAGCACACAGGCTACCAGAGGGTAAGTGGCTGCTGTGGCCTATATACATCTACATCTAAACTCAATTAAGTATCAAAATGTATATTTGTGTATTATTTGTTACTTATTAGACTATTTTTCCACAACGTGATTGAAAAACCCACAAAGTAAAAAGAGTACCATGTACAAATAAAAATTTCAAATTTTCAAAATATCCAGAAACGAAGCCGCAGGCATGAACTACTTGTTATATTTTGTTGTGGATAAATTTTCCAAAAACAATTTGAGCTAGTTATAACGATTTTTATAAAGACACGACTCGTGTGTCATACGCCACACACGAAAGTAAGTCACACTTCTCATAGACAGACTCCTCTAACGAAACCCTCGCAATGAAGTGGTTACATGGAGTTCCCAACACCACAACTACGTGGTGGTACCTCTGGTTTTATACGTGATAGAGCCATGCTGCAGCTATATTGAGGTTCCAGCACGAAACGAAAAAGCTCGAACGGGGTAGGAGCACGCTCTCACAGAATACCAGCGTGAAATAGCAGCTTAATGCTGCTGTTTCGTATGGTGAGTATAGGAGACCCTTTTACGGAAAACGAGGTATTTTCTATTTTAGGTTTAAAGGGTGACAAAACATCCTCATTTTGACTCTCAATCGAGGGTAGATGTAAGATGTGTGAGGGCCACAGCACCAAGCAGACTGTCAGCTCGTTTATCAATCACTCTTGTTTTTAAAAAAAAAAGTTACAGTTATTAGATCAGATTGTAGAATGTTGGTGAATTCCAATTAAAACTCAGTGTCTCCATCTATAAATAAATTTATTAATTTTTTTACATCGAATAAACACGTACATTAGCACTGTATCAACTAAAGTACACTGGGCACACTACAGTACACTTGTGCCCGACTACGAATTAGAAATAACATGCACTACTAAACTAAATTGTTCATCGTCAACCCCAGACCAACAACGGTAGATCCAGTTTACTTTAGATGCATGTGTGCAGTGTGTTCATACAAAGTTTAGCACAGTTTTGGCTTGGTTTCAGCGTCATTTGAAATGTACGTACCGCTCCGTCTATATTTCTATGTTGGTCTGTGTAACTATTCACTCTCATCTATGTGAAGGTCAAAATGTTTTTGTTAACAACACCACTATATTGTTACACATGATCTTTTAATTGTGTATATGTCGCAGCCAACAAGCTTAATCAGTCTTTTAGTAAAGCATATGACATGGCACGGTCACCTTATTAATTTCATTCAACGGGATGTTCGCTGGTCTGTGCCGAATTATGCGTTATGTGTTATATTATATAAATGTACGCGGCATTAGGACCACCCCAGCCGCACCTTAATCTACTGTTGATGGTATTACAAGATATGTGCAATGTTGTATTAGACGCATCGGCTGAATATCACTCAGGCCGCTAGCTAAACGGTGCCGTTTAGTAAAAACTGTTAAGTGAAAGACAAAATGAGATAGTTGGCTGCGTGTATACACGACACGTGATATAATGTATGGTAAAGACGCTAATTAATAAAATATATTCATTATAAAGTTAAGACGTTAAAATGTATTACATTAAATCAAGCAAAACCTTGGCGTGCTCAGCAGAGCGGGATAGTATTTCATGCCGGCACAACGCTTGCAACTTTACAAGGCGCAGGTTCGGCCTCACATGGAATACTGGTCCCATCTCTGGGCAGGGGCTCCCCAGTGCCAGCTCCTTCCACTTGACCGCATCCAGCGCAGAGCGGCTCGAATCATCGACGACACAGTTCTTTCTGATCGGCTTGACTCACTGGGACTACATAGAGATGTTGCGTCTCTTTGCGTATTTTATCGCATCTATCACGGAGAGTGCTCTGAGGAATTGTTCGGACTAATTCCAGCCGCTCAATTTCACCATCGCACATCGCGGCAGAACTCCCGATACCATCCACACCATCTGGATGATTGGCGGTCCACCACTGTGCGATTTAGAAAAAGTTTTCTTCCTCGCACAACTTCCTTGTGGAATCGATTACCACCAGCGATTTTTCTGGACCGATACGACTTAGGGACCTTTTTTAAAGGACCGGGCTAGGCATCTGCAATTCCCTTGGTGTTGCAGCTGTTCATGGGCAGCGGTAGTCACTTACCATCAAGTGAGCCGCATATGCTCGATTGACTCTTCTCCTATAGAAAAAGAATTTGTAACTTGATTTGTACAATTAATTGCACAACAAAACATAATAGTTAACTGTTTTGCTTAAAGTCCTGCTGGGTTCTTCCCAGGACAGATGTATTTTACAAATGCAGGACGAGATTATAGTGCCCAGTGCAAAGCAAAGGTACTCTCTATTCCATTCACTCTCATAGTCCCATGGGATGGCAAACTGACACCACCAGAGATCAAGCGCAGGGATCAACAGCTTTTATGTGTTATTCGAGGCACGTAAAACACCGCCAACTTTCTCACTCTGGACTTTTACCGCGTATTTCTTGTCACATGATTAACATCTTCGATTACGACAACTAGAACTAGGCAGTCAATATTTTGTAATATCACGTAATGAACCCTACGGTGGTGTTGTTAGTGAACCATTTTTTTCAGTCTACACGACTGAGGAAGTTGTTGGCAATGAACAAACTGAAAGCACATTGAGTTTAAATAGGCGTCGACTGCTGGAGAGATGTTCATGTTGTGAAGTCATTTTATCAAACAAAAACTGATTGACTTTCAAGGTGGTACGTAAAATATACACAAGATACGCTAGAAACCGGTAAGTTATGAAATCGTAGATTGTTATCATTGGATTGGGTGTATTAATTTTATTCAATGTAGTTAATTTTTTTTTAAGTTTATTTTAATAGTCAAATATTAAATTAATTATCTTTAAAGTACAGCACAAAGAAGAGACAAGAGACCATGATAATAGGAAACACTGCATACTGTATTCCATCTCATTCTCTCGTAGGCGAAATCCTATAGATGTATATATTTGTAGACTTTTTAGTATTGCTTAATCATTTCATAGATTTTCAAATCACAATGATCCTAAAAAGTTTTCACCTCAAAAATATGAAGGATGTGTGCATCATTTGAAATATATTTAGTGTCCTTTGCCAGTCTGAAGACAGATAAAGAAAAAAAGATTGGCAGTACCCGCCAAATAAAATCCAATGTGCTTTACAACGTACACAACATATTATGCAAGATCTGTTAGTTCTAATCATCTAATAAGATTCTATCGATAAAGATATACCATAATACTCAATTCATTAATTGTACATCTACATCCCCTAACGGGATCACTTTATATAACCATGTAAATATAAAATAAACTTAAATATGTATATGTAATAATAATAAACATTACTTTGTTCATAGTTATACCTAAGATTATACAACTAGTTATAGGTTTCTGTATTAAAGATACATTTCGTTTTCATATATGATCTGTCTTCTGAGGAATAGCGTAGAAAAATCATTTCTGTGACAAACTACTCGTCGAAAATCTTTCACAATTCCCCGTATTAAGGAACTGATCGTAACAGAAAACAAAATGTCTATTAAATATACAAACTATTATAGAATAGTAAACTATACAATCAAGTTATAAAATCTCATTTTCTTTCATTAAATCACTAAACAATAAATACCTATGCAGTGGCTGCATACATTCATGATACGTTTACATTTATTACTACTATACTATTAGTAACCTACAGACACAAATTGAACGACTTCTCATAATAATCCATGAACCATGTTAGGTTTACATTATCCAAGTGCTTTAGGAGAGTACATTAGTAGAATCGAAATAACAATACTTACGAACCTAATGGTTTAAAACTAAAGTTAAACAAAACCTGACTGTGTAAAATTTTTTACGAAAAAAGAAAAATTTTATACCTTACGTCACTTCTACAACTAAGAAACCACACACCATATGTTAATATCTATCAAGCTTACTGACAACAGAATGTGCCAAAGAAGTAGACATACATACATAAATGGAATATACAAACATTACTATCTCTGGAATAGTCCGTTAAAGAGCAATTATGTTTGATTTTAGTAGTATTAATTAGTACAAGCTATTGTGGCCGTAGGAAGGAAAGGGGAGATCTCCCGCCGGGCAAGGTGTTCTGCCTGGGGAGCGGCCAACGCTCCGATTGATAGTTCGGAGCTATTCTATATATTATGCTGCTTTAACTACGGAACTTTGTTAGTGCGATTTAGGCTTCGATGTGTTTCGCTTGTGGCGCGACGAAGCGCCGCCACACTATCATTTACACATTTCTACTAATAGCACTCTGCTCAATAACTCTTAAAAAGTAAAATAATGTAAACCAACCATTATTCATAGTGAAAAATCTATCTTACCAAACACGAACTTGTAAATACACTTTAAAACTGTTTAATATACTTTTAAATATCATCTGACACCTATAGCAATCATTCTAAGCTTAAAAAGACAAAACCTCTTTGTAGAGGTAAATATTGATACTCTATTTGCACAACAGTGAAGAATATAATATTGATGATGGATGATGATAACCCCTGGGAGTGAGGTGATAGCTACCAAGCTATTTCTGATTTGATTTGTCTAGTTAACTTTAATGATTGTTTTAAAAAGAAGTCCCACTGAGGTTTTCGTTGGTTCTTCCTAGAATTTCGGAACTAATGGCAAATTAAACATAAGTGACTTTCAACAAGTATTATTTATATAATGCACATATTGATAAGTTTCTATTTCTATATATTCTCTTCATCAGCTCATAATTATTCAGCTAGACATGAGCGTATCCCAAAAGGGAAGGAGCAGGGGGAGTGGGGTATTGTGGCTCCAATTGTCTCTTCAAAAATGGCATTTTATTTATTGGGAAATGCTAAAACCGAATCCTTCACAATACACCACAACTATGGATAGCAATGATACCAGGATCAAGTATTACCTCTGAAATCAACCAGCTGTGTGTGTAGTGAGTAACACTGCAAATAAAGCATTTGCAGTGTTACTCACCAATTAAGTTGTAAAAGGTGACTAATGGGATATTGGGTTTGTGTGAAACCCATATTTTTTGACAAAATGTAAGTCCGCCCACCACTTGTGGATTACAGGCATGATGTTATAAAGTTACGGATGGTGCACTTTTAAAAACGACTAACGAAAAGTGTGATAAAGAAAGATGTGTTTTGGAGTTCCATTTCCCTCTAGCCAATATTGACTAATTATTAATATTACGAAGATAAATTTACCAATAACACAATCACATACAGTTGTCCGGAAGTCACTTGAGCGTCTTCCTCATTGCACTCGCACAATCACTTAACACTACGTCTGAATGTCAACACAAACACTAAGTGGCTTTTAACGACACAAAACTGACTCGGCTTGACTGCTCTCCTTATTAATCCATGTAGGAACAGTCTTCTGTCTCCGAACCAATTTATCTGTGAAACAAACATTTATATATAAGATATTATTCATAACTTACACCCATCTCATAGGGAGTAGGTAGAATTAAAAAATAATTAAGGCCCCTAGGTACCGGAACTAAGTTTGGATGTGGTACTTTGAGTTTAGGAGGATTAAATCCTTTTTTTTTTAAAGGTATCCTTTCACTGGAATTTTACTTAGATATATGAAGTCTAATTTTAATGGAACTAAACAGGGGAATTATAAGTATGATTACTTTGTTTGTTTTTAATAGCTTTAAGATGCGATAGTCTTGAAGCAGCTATATAGTTGTGAATGGGTTGGCTCACAGGACCACATGTAGAAGCTTATTATTGCTGTTTTGTATGGTGAGTGTAGAAAATAGGTGACTTTTTTACTGGTAACGAGGGCCCTCAGGGTTGACAACGCATCTGCATTTTGATTCTTAATTGAGGATAAATGTAGATATGTCTATAGGCTACAGTGTACACTTACTATTAGGTGGACTGTGTGCTTGTTTACCACCTATATATAAAAAAGTGACTGCCTCGTTGGTCTAGTGGTTGTAGTAGTGCGACTGCTGATCACGAGGTCCCGGGTTCGAATCCCGGGTCGGGCCAAAAAATCAGTTATTGAGTTTTTCCATCAAGAAATTCTCAGTAGCTGCCCGGAGTCGGGAAGTTGGCAGTGTTTCACCCCCGTGCCTCGGAAAGCACGTTAAACCGTTGGTCCTGTGCCTTATCTCTCTCTGGTCGTGTCGGTTTACCGTCCCATCGGGCTATGAGGGTGAGGGAATAGAGAGTGCACCTGCGATTGCGCATACACTTGGGCACTATAACCCTGTCCTGCGCCGATGGCTAGTCTTCGTTGAGACTGGCCGCCGTGGCCGAAATTCGGTTTGGAGGACATTATTATTAAAAAAAAACTAATTAGTCTGAGCTGTAGTAGACACTCTTGGTCATACATTATGAGATAAATCCGTTAAAAATCTATCTTCGAAATTCTTGTAGGTCAGATATCATTTTTAAAGATATTCACCTGACAAACTGATTGTGAAAGGAAATTTTAACTTTGTATCTAAGAGCGTATTCTTCCTCTTTTTTGTCTAGGTTTGCTAAAATTCACTAATGACGTACTGACTGGAAAATGGAAGTTGACGAGTTTGATTAAAATAAGCTTGTACACAATACGTATGTATCGTGTATGTATACAAGAGTTTTGTTTATCTCATAGTGTTTTGAAAAATTTAATGTGCTGAATGACCTAGAATAAATGACAAACACAGGTGTTAGAATCTTAAACAAGGGGGAGATAACTCGTAGTTGGGCGAATATTCAGTCGCTGTATAGTGTGAGTACTCACATTTTTTTAAAGAATAATAGTGACAAATGAGCACACAGTCCACCTGATGGTGCAGAGACCCACCCATAGGCATCGATGTGTACCCTCATTTAAGAATCAATATGCAGAGATTGCCTCATTTCCGTTAGTGTCTCGTAGCGCATTGTGTATAGAGGACAGCTGCACTCACAGTCGGCCCCCGGCGGGCGCGCTGGCCAGGTCGACGGCCAGCACGGCTGCGGGGGCGGCGCGCCCTCAGCTGCGCCGGTGGCGGCCGCCCCTGCGCCGCCGCTCCCTGCGCCCGCCGCCCCCCCCCGCGCCGTCGCCCCCCTCGGCCCAGCGCTCGTACGCGCGCTCGCGCTTCAGCCACTCCTGGTACTTGTACCACCACTCCTCCCACTTCACGTAATCTGGCAGCGTCAGGCCTCGCAAGTAGCCGCGCTTCTTGTAGTAGTCGTATCGCACTCGCACATCGTCCCACGAAGGTAGTCCTGCCGGTGCTGCGGCGAGGAGCTCCTCCGGGTAGCTACCGGCGGGAACGTCTCCCGAGACTCCTGGGGCAGCCGGGGGTTCGGCGCGTTCAATCCTCACGTGAAGAGTTGCCTCTCTTCTTGTGATCCGCATGTTCTCGAGCCTCGCGGATCTGTCGAGCGACCACTGTGCCATCTTGCCGAAGCGTTCGGACAACGTTAACCGTTGTGGTTGCGGTTCGGAGCTGCCATCCGAGTCGGACTCTGAGGAGGTGTCTGCGAGAGCGGCCACTATGGCAGCAGGTGAGACTCCTCGTTCAGGGCGTTCAGGACGTTCGGTACGTTCTGGACGCTCTGAACGCGGTCGACGACGTTCGCCCTCACGCTTTATACCGGTCACGTCCAATTGGGAACGCTGCCATTCGAGCACCTGCAATGTGGAATAATTTAAATCACTAAACCACTGTAAGGTGTGAAGCCAATTCAGTTTATTTCAGTTTTTTAGTTCAGTTTATTAGAAATTTATTTTTAAAAAAAAGTCCCACTGGGTTTCTTTTTTCGAACCAGTGGTAAAGTAAAAAATGACTTTCATTAAGAATTACACATGTAATGTATATTGAAATAAAAAATTATTCTATTCTATTCTATTCTAGTATACTGCAAATCCGTTCCTTTTTAATTTGCTATACTGGTTACTGTTTAAAATGGAACACAGTCCATTATACTGTCGTCCCCATTTTTCGACACTGTTTTCAAATGAAAATATTTATCAATTAAACATTTTCTGTTCAACGTGAAAAATTATTATTTAAATTTTGTTGCGAGTTTATTTGAATAATGTTTATTAATTAAATCTCTAGACGATGTTATGTTCTTTGATCACGTGATGAAGAAAGCGCCAGTGCTCACAGTACAAAAATGGCAGCCCATGACGGAACGAAATTTTCACCAGTAAAAGCATTGAACAATGCTTGCAGTGTATATCGGAACACACCTTAAGTACAATATTGTTACCAACTTTAAAAATTATTTTACATTTTATTCTAAATAGATCACATTGAGAGACCGAGATAACGGGAAACTGTACTGTATTCTATCTCATTCTCTCACAGGCTAAATCCTATACATGTATATGTTTTGTCTCTTTTTAGTTTCATCAAGTTTCAAATCACAATGATTGTAAAAAAGGTTTCACCTTCTCCTCCCGAGTCCTCTTGCTAGCCTCCCTGGCTTTGAGCAGTTCACGCGTGGGCTGCACGGCTCGTGTAGCGCTTGTGGTTGGTGGAGCACGTTTAACCACTGCAGCACGTCCCGGTGAAGTTGAACTATAAAGAAAACAATTTATCAATAAGCTAGCTCTCCCTGTACAATTTTATATAGAATAAGGGTGACACACGAACACACAGTCCATCTGATGGTAAATAGTTACTGTGGCCCATAGACATCCACATCGATCCTCGATTAAGAATCAAAATGTAGATGCGTTATCATTTGTCACCGCTTATATATACTAAGATGAAATCCCTTATTTTCAGTAAAAAACGGTCTCCAGTTCTCTACACTCACCATACTTTCCCCGGTTAACCCGATCCATTCGTGCTGCTGCCAAAACAAAGCTGCAGTATGACTCTACCGCGTATAAATATAAGATGGATCAAAGACCCCTAAGTCATAAGTAAGAAATATTATTTTCTGTTATTCTGATAAGATTATTCTTCGTGTTTTCATTTTTTATATCTAATAGTCGGATTTTTCCCCAAAATTCAAGCCAAATATTATTGTAGTCACATTTAAAAATGTAATAAATTTGAATTCCTTTTTATGTTTATTTTTACTTAAAACCCTTTACTTTTCATCATAATGCAAAGACGGATATTTCAATCATTACTTTCTTTAAAAAACACTACATAATATACCGACGTGAGGCCTCTCGGACCTCACGTCGGTACTAACGTTACAAAAAATGCACGTCGGTACTTAAAGGTTAAAAGGCCTTCTACACGGTCGGGACCAACCACCAACCGTCGTGAATTTGGTCGAGTTGATGTAAAAATGAACAGTGTAGACATCGGTTGTCTGACCAATATTTTGGTTGATGTCCGACGGCCTTGGTCGCGAGCGCATCACTCACGACACGTCGGGTCCGTGGTTGACGCCGACCGTGTGCGAGAGCGCCAGGCGACAGGCACCTCAGTGCGTGGTGCGCGCTTGGCAGTCGTCGCGGGGGAACGTTTAACGGCACTATGGAAATGATGTAACTGTACTCAATCTCAGATCTTTATAATTTCTTCCCGTAGCCAAACATCTTAATATAGCTATTAATCGTTCTTCAGTAGACACGGCTTGACGCATAACTGTATTTTTTTGTAATCATTGGACGCACCATTTCAAATAATTAATTAAAAAAGAAAATTCCGAGTCTTCAGAATCAAGAGTCCTTAAAATATTGAGATGATTTAAAGTAATGCGCTCTTTCAGCCACAATTTCATCTATTTTCTTTTTTTTTCATCTTTGCGCAAGCACAGACACGTTAACGCTAAACCTTTGACGGCTACGTGGCGCAGTGGCTTAACAATGAGTTGATGCGCTGGGGCCGTTCCAATCCCGCACGGAACATGTATTTGTATAATAATAATAATAAATGATTTATTTCTTTAAAATTACAAATAAACAATATAGTAGATGGGTCCTCCTAGTAAGTTTAAAAGAAAACCTGTGTCAGGAGTTCCCGCTCTTCCTTATCTATGACAGTCTTAACTAACTAAAAGCATTTATTTACACAAACTAAACCAGAAGTCGCCTGTATCAATTACATTTTTAAGATTAGCGGCGATTTAAATAAGGTAATCAATGTATTTAAATGTAAGCGCAAATGCTATGATCTTACTCGTGTTGATTCTCCGTATACCAGGGGCGCACGCGTAGACTTGTTGCGTATGTACGTTTCTTACTTTTATGCACTCCTATTTATTACTTGTGTATTTGATTTTAATTAAAAGATTTATTTATATTAATCACGTGGGTCAGTTTGTATGGCCTACAAATAATTGTTCCGGGTTTGGATGTATGTCCTCGAGAAATCCATGTTTGTAAACTGCCTCCACAATACAGGAGAAATTCCTAGTGTGGGGGTAACGTTTTCTTAATAAAAAAGAACGATTTATGTTGTTTAGAAAAGTAAGGAGCCATATTTAAAAGTAACTATCTTACGCCTTTACGCTTTCAATACCGGAGAGAACTGACCACCCGACCATGTAGAACGAATACAAAAACCGTTTGACTCGACCAAGGTCACGACGGTTGGTGGTTGGTCCGACCGTGTAGAAGGCCTTTAAATAAAGATTAAATAAATAAAAATCATACTATACACAGCAGCATTAAGTGGCCATAATATAGCAGCTCTACTACATAAAGTTATTTTTCAGTACAGGGAAAACTGGCCGTAATTGCTATGTTTTTTATCTTTATTAAAGAGCTTAGAAAGAAAGGATAATGTCACTTTTATAATTATGTATGTAACATATTGATAACAAACAAAGTCATGATTCTCATCGGCCTACTGTACTGAGATGGTGAGGCTTTGATTGCTCTATTTAACCGGCAAATTGGCTATCACAATACCAGAGACCAGTGTAGATATTTTAACATGTGCTGGCTTATAAGGATAGGGAAGTGAAAAAAAATATATCGATGTTTTTAAACAGTATCGATAAATATCGATATATCGTCATGTTTTACATGATATAGTAGGATGAGGGCCAATATTATTTCGACGGCAAAAAAAAAAATAACTGCACATGAATGCTTTTGTAGTTCCTTTGTTGCTTAATTATTTTGTATTGTTCCTGTGAGGCTATTAGGGTATAGAGCCATGGTAGCTAAGCTGGTTAGCGCTCGCTGTAAGCTTCGCAGTACACTAGCAACCCGGGTTCAATCCCCGCCGGGACCAATGAAATTGTTAATTGCAATTTTAAGTGCTGATTTACCACGTGCTCGGCAGCGAAGGAAAACATCGCGAGGAAACCGGCATGTCTGAGAAATAAGAAAAAAATATATTTCAAAGACGTGTGAAATTCACCAACACGCATCGGGGCAGCGCGGCGGTCATTTAATTGCCCTAAAATCCTCTCAGAAATGAGAGGAGGTCTGTGTGAGCAGTGGGACGTAAATAGGCTGCAAATTTACTTTTTATTAGGGTATGAAAGAGTGCTGCGTAGCCCCAAATTTGAATTTGCTTATGATAAATGTGGAATACAGACTTTCATGGAATAAAAAAAAAAGGATCAACTGAATATGTGTCTTACCCGGGTTTTACAGGCTTGGGTGGCGGAGGACCTTTCTTATTCTTGGCAGAGCAGACTGAGCAGGACTCATCTGAACAGCTGCTCCCCGATGAACCTGACGGGGATGACTGGAAAAACAAAACATATTTTTATATTAAGCAATACTCATATAAACCGTGTAGTGGTAGGTGTTAAGAATATCCACTACGTCACATCCCGTGGGTGTCGTGATAGTCGACAGAGGGTAATTGTAACAGCAGATGGGCAGCAGCATCTTCATCAGCAACTCAAAATAATAAAAAATTTAAATTTAAGATTTTGTACAACCTACTTCAATATAAATTATGAAGAATAACTCAAAAACTACTGGTCAGACCTTGATCAAATTTATATGAGACCAGCTTTCAAATAAAAAAAAGAATCATCGAAATCGGTTCACCCGGTAAAAAATTATGAGGTAACAGACATAAAAAAACCATACAGTCAAATTGAGTACCGGCCACTTTTTGAAGTCTGTAGAAAAAGATAACAGTTGTTAATCCATCTGCAGGCAACATATATATTTGGGGGGGGGGGGGGGGGGGGGAAGAGGCCTTGTGTTCTTCAGTGAACTTTATAGGCTATTATTTTATTTATGTATATAATTACAACGGTTTTTAATCCACTTACAGTAATTAATAATTTCGAAAGGCGCATGAGAATAAGTTATGCTAAACTAAAACTACCTATACTAAGAAAAAATACAGATTATTATATCATTACTATCGCAAAATCGTAAACAAGCTGACAACAGCACATTCCAACTATCCGCAAACCTGTCAAAAATCGGGTGCAGCTCTCAGAAGAGCGTTGATTGCGGTGTGCATTCGACATAGTGCGCGATGACGCCGTCGCGATTAATCTAACCCCGCGAGAGGGCCTGTGTCGCAACTAGTGGTCAGGCACGTACATCTTGCATAAGGTATTGTAAAGTTCGGGAGCATCTTTTAGGCCTCTTAGAATTTCGAGTGCAATGATAAGTATGTTGCGAGAACGACGAACTGCAAGAGAATTATACCCTAACGTAACCAACAAAAATTGTGTGGGATATAAAAACGGATAGTATCCGTAATTTCTTTCATAAAGGGAACGTAAGAAGGTCTTTTGAACTTTTTCTATGGTCAGAACATACTTAGACTCATCACCAATCTTTCTCCTGCATATCAATGATATGTTGCAAACCGGTAACATTCATTGCTATGCGGACGACAGCACTGGTGATGCTCTACACCCCTTTGTCGTATCTCCTCAGTTTCAAGGCACTCCCCATGTTGCCTCAGCCAGTATCGGAATCCTCAGCGTCGTCATATCGAGTGACGTGCAGTTTTGTGGTCACTTGGAAGAGATGGCCAAATTGGCCTCTAAAAAGCTTGGCGTACTCAGCAGAGCAGATTCATTGGTGCTGCGAAGAGATGTTGCATCCCTTTGCATTTTATATCGAATCTACCACGGGGAGTGCTCTGAGGAATTGTTCGGATTAATCCCAGCTGCCAAATTTCACGAACGCACATTGTGTCAAAATTCACGATACTATCCACACCACCTGGATGATTGGCGCGGTCCACCACTGTGCGATTTAGAAGATGTTTTCTTCCTCGCACAACTTCCTTGTGGAATCGATTACCACCAGCGATTTTTCCGGACCGATACGACTTAGGGATATTCAAGAAAAGAGCCTACTCCTTTTTAAAAGGCCGGCAACGCATCTGCGATTCCCCTGGTGTTGCAGTTGTCCATGGGTGGCGGTAGTGACTTACCATCAGGTAAACCGCATGCTCGTTTGCCCCCTGTCCTATAAAAAAGAGCAGTTGACAATGCCACAACCGATTCGTCGTTTAAAGGGAAGGCATATACTTGACAATGTATAGCTGAGACTTATGGCGTGCTTCCCGCTGGGGAAGTTTTCTCTGCACGCCAATCTGTCCTACAACCAATCTGCTCATAGTCTATCGACTGATCGCATGATAACTAGAAAAATATGTTACGTCATAACTTTTTACTAGTTGAATCGATTTTGATGATTCCTTTTTTATTTGAAAGCTGGTGCTTCTCGTGTGGTCCCATATAAATTTAATCAAGGACCGTAGAGTGTATGTGGTCGTTGGTCACCATTGGGTTATAATAATGTCCTCCAGACCGAATTTCGGTCACGGCAGCAACTCACAAAGGAGACTATCCATCAGCGCAGGATAGGATTATAATGCACGAGTGTGTGCGCAAGCACAGGTGCACTCTCTATTGCCTCACTCTCATTGTCCGATGAGACGGCAAGCCGACATGACCGGAGAGATATCAGGACTAAGTCCAATGGCTTTGCTTTCCAAGGCACAGAGGTGAAACACCACTAACTTTCTGACTCTGGGCTACTAGTAATAATCTAGTAACTGATAACGAAAGATCTCATGATCAGGAATCAAGTTAACGACCTTTAGATCAATGAGGTAGTCTCAACCTACTCCTGCACTATAACTCTTTCCAGCGCAGCAAAAAAGACTAAGACTTCTTTAAATACAGTACACAGCCTATTTGACGGTAAACGGATGCTGTGGCCCATATACATCTACATCTATTCTTGACTAAGAATAAAAATATAGATGCGTTGTCATCTTTGAGGACTAAGATGGAATGTCTCGTTTCTTGTAAAAAGGGTCTACTATGTTTTGTATGTAGAGTGTTGAGAACCGTTTCAACACTCTCTACATAAAAAACATAGTAGCATTAAGCTGATATTTATTTCATGCTGGTGTTCTGTTCGACTGTGGTCTTGCCATGGTTGAGTTGATTCATTTGTGCTACAACAATAGCTGCAAAATGGTTCTACCATGTATAATAGACTGTGTTGAGAATGTATTCACAGTTGTGTCTGTTAGGCTTGGGAAAAAATATATATGTTATTTATTAATAAAAATATCGATATAACGTCGATATTTTAAATCACGATATATCGTTATTTATTATAGAGCATTCGTATCAATTTCGATATATTTTAAAATATTGTATTAATGACAAAACATGTAACAACAAAAGTACTTATGTGTGGTTAGCTGGCGTGTTTTTTCGTCGTCCAACCGTCAGTAATATAAAATTTTGGTATTTTTACATCGTACAAATGATGACGATAAATCGATATTTATCATGCGATATAATATATCGATACTGTATTAAAATATCGATTCGATATATATCGATAAATTTGTTTCCCTTTTTGGCACCCCTAGTGTGTGCGGTTGTCGGTGATGGTAGTGTGTAGTGTGCAGGTGCATAGGTGACCGACCTGGCGGGGTGCGGGCGGCGCGGGCGGCGAGGGCGGGCGCGGCGCGCGCGGCGGCGGGCGCGCGCGCCGCCTGCGCGGGCTGCTGCGCCCCGCACTGCGCCTGCACACGACACATTCTCTAACTGCTGGGAACAACTTAACAAACATTTATTTACCACACGTGTTACGGACAGTCCCCTGTTGTGCAGGGCATGTATGCGGGAGGAAGAAACGGCGGCCCACGTATTGCTGACATGTCCGGAAATCGCTGCATACAGGGCTAAACATCACGGCACGTCGGGATCACTCCCCAAAGTTGTTTGCAACATTAAAGGACTGTTGAACTTCTTTGGGGAGATTTCATGACACGGATGAATACATCCATTCCTGCCCACACGCAAAATACGCGCTTAGACATGGAGTTGCAGAAAACAGGTTGTTTAATCAACTCAAAACTACTGGTAATGGACAAGTTATACCAGGTACTCGATCCTAAAGGGTCAGTAATTTTACGATCACCACTACTATTTACTACTACACTAATTGTCTAAGAATTCAAATTTATTTATTTGTGGATATAGATACAGCAAATAGAATAGATCATAAAGAAAAAGGATGTTCTCTGCATTCAACCCTTAGGTATACTAATGTTGTAGTTACAATTAAATTTACTTGTTTAGGCCCAAACATGGTAATTTGAAACGGTATCCAATCGCCTTTGACTTAGCGCATCGCCCAATGGTGTGAGGTGACGTGCGCGCCGCCGAAGGGGGGGGAGGGGGATATGCCGCTTCCCGGCGTTCGGTGTGGGCTAGCAACAGTGGCTTGACAGCAGCGGTGCGGTCGATTAACGTATTTTGTGGTGACCGCTGCAGCGGTTTAGCGCGACCAGTTTTGGTTTTGTGGTCTAGATTTTGAGTATTTGTGCGCGTTTAATTCGCTATTGAATTTGGATTTCGTGAAGCCCGCCTCGAATTAGTTTGTCTAAGTTGTACGTTCGTGACAAAAGGCTTGTATGGAATTTGACTGAATAAAGTAATTTCGTTGAAAGTAATTGCGTCAATTGTATAGTGATTGCGTATTGAAGTGTATTTTGCAATATCTAACTTGCTATCTGACATACGGTCTGGAATTTGAAACTCGCATTCCATTTCGAGGGCGTGGCCCGGTTAATTGTTTTTAGAAGTTAAAGTTGATTTGTGACATCGCGTTAAGTGCCTTTTGTGTGTTGACTATGTAGTTAGTTTGCGTGCCAGCTAGGCGGATTTTGAGTCTTAATGCGGGCGTAGTATTTAATATCGTACGAAGGAATTTAGTTTGTTGTTTGTAACGCGGAACTTTGTGACCCTAGAGAAGGTCGCATCAGTTCTAGAAATAATTTGTTGCTGAGTGAAACGGAAGTGAACTTTGATCCACCGTTCATTAGTCGTGCCGTGTGTTACGTTTTTGATCACGATTAACGGGGATGAGTTTGAAGTTAGTTAAATGTACAATAAAGTTGATGGATAGAAATAGTGTACAATAAGGTTGATGGACTGAAATAGTGGGATGAAGAAAGAAGTTGTCAATTGGTGACGTCCGCTGGAGTGAAATCACATTGTGGAGCAGCATCGGACCAGGCCGCTGCCCGATCACCTCAGTTGGGTCAGGTCACATATATAAACACTACTACACACCACTTACATGCACCTACACCTACCTACCGCCTGACCGAGCCTTGGGGCAGGCAGTCTTAGCTTCGGAACCAAGTACGTACTATTTGTTTACCTAGCCTTATATCTATTGTGTAGAATGATAAGTCTCCATAGGCCGTTGGGTCCCGTCCTCTGTTGGGGCCCATCAGTAGTCGATTGGGCTACTGATGGGCCCTAGTCCAGTCTACCTTTGTTGGGGCAGCTAGGGGCGTGTACACTACTATATTTCTACAATTAAGTCATTTCATTATATTATGATTATATTCGAAATCTTAACAATAATGTAATTTAATTAGATATTAATAAGAATAGGATAATATTTACAATTCATATATAGTCTAATCGAATGTCAAAAAATGATATCAAATAATGATATCATACAATGTCATTATAATATGACTACTGATGCATCACTTAAATAGTAATTGAGTATTCATTCCTCAATCATTTTTTTTTTAATTTATGAATATTTTCCATGTCATGAAACATAGATAGAACTTAATTGTACGTATTTAGATAGTATGTATATCGAAAACGCTTTTCCTAAGTAACGCTATCTTTAATGAATTTGTATGAATTTAATGTGGGCTAATAATCTTCCACTCACCAAATGTCGCTAGTTGTGACTGAGGTAAAGTTTTTTGTTACACTGTGTCAGTTAATTGTGAAATTAGTTTTAAATAATAGTTTATCATTATCTAGAATATTATATTAATACACAACACAATACGTCAGTGGTTTGATTTTTAATTTTTTGCACTTTATAACACTTTTTTTTTAAATCGGCTTTGAGTTATATTTTAAAGTTTGGTTTATTCATTTCTAATCTAATTAATATAAAATATAACTAATAATACAGAAAGAAACCTTAACGATTACATTTTGCTAAGAAATTATTATCCCCGCTATGAAATCTGTCAAATATTTTACCTCGCTGTAAAGCGGCAGAAAAAGTCGTGGATGCCCTCATTTTTTCGACGATTGTTTATTACGAGGGCGACACTGAAAGTTTTTAGAACTGACCACTTGTAAACGATATAATAAAAAAAATAAGTTCAAATTTTGAAAATAGAACTCTGCCAATATTACTGTATGTATGTATTTTATTAATTTGTTATTTGTTTACGATTTAGCGGCAAATTGAAAATTGTCTGTGTCACTTCAGCATGGATTTAACGCGAGAAAATTTGAATACGTTTTATCGAGGCCGAGGAAGCAGTGGCTGCATTTCAAAATGTCGTCGAAGAATAGAATAGAATAATTTTTTATTCAATATTGATTATTACATAATTCTTATTGAAAGTCATTTTTTATTTACCACTTACCACCACGAAGACCCCTAAGGACGAGTGAGCAAAGTGCTTTTCTCAGTGGTTCCATCGGATGCAGCGATTTATTTATGTAAATGGACACTATTTTTAATAAATATGATAAAACGAATAACTTGCTAGTTTGTTCAGTTTTTGATTTTCTAAGAACTTTCAGTGTCACCCTCGTATTAAGTAAACATTAAATATTTCTGGATTAGTTTTTACAAATGTCACAACTTCATAAATATACAGCGCGGGCATTGTTAACAATTTTAATTTTTTTAAATTGTGGTTCATAGCTCTCTGTATTTGGTATATTTGCAATAGCACTCACACACTTTGTTGAGCTTTAAATATATCTTCGCGCCTTGTACATATATTACCTATATATTATTTTTAATAATACATAATTGATAATAACCCCTGGGAATGAGGTGATTGTTACCATACTGTTTCTAAATGTTTTCATTCTTAATTGTACAAAATATTATATTGCAAATTAATGTTTAAAAAAGTCCGCACAACAGTTCATCTGTCGGTCCCAAACAGTATTCCGAACCAGTGGTAATAATCTGTTTTGTTATTCATATAATAAATAAATATAGGAGAAAAATATACCTGATAGGGCTCCTACGAGGACTCCTACGGGGACTGCGCCGTGGCGAACGGGAGCGTGACTTGCGTGGACTGCGTCGAGCAGACCGAGACCGACGCGTCACGGGAGAACGCGACCGACGACCCACTGGGGACCGGGATCGACGTACGATAGGAGACCGACGACCCACTGGAGACCGAGATCGACGCACCATTGGCGACCGGGATCGCCGTACTACTGGAGACCGGGACCGACGTACCATTGGAGACCTGGTCAAAAAATAGATAAACCGATTTCACTACCGGCTCTTGGTTTTGGAAGTTAAAAAAGTATACATTCCAATCATCAAAGATTTTTTTAACATATACATTTAATAATGTGGTTTGCTTTCACAATAACGATAAAAACTTTGCATTTGGTGACTCATTATAAGTTTGATATTGCACGCCTCATACCGCGAAACGTTATTAGGTAGTGTATTACTCTCGACACGTAGAGGTCAAGCAATTTTGTGGGCTTAAAATGGCTCTTTCATAACCACCTTATACGTGGTAGAGCCATGCTGCAGCTATATTATTAGTATAGTTGTAGCACAAATGGGTCGGCTCGACCGGGGAAGGAACACGTTCTCACAGAATACCAGCGTCAAATAGCGGCTTAAAACTGCTGTGTTTCGTATGGTGAATGTAGAGAACCGAAACCCATTTTTACTGGAAACGAGGCATTCCATCTTAGTCCTCACGGGTGGCAACGCATCTGCATTTTGATTCGCAAACCAGGATAAATGTAGATATCTATGGACCACAGCAACCACTTACCATCAGGTGGACTGTGTGCCCGTTTGTCACCCTATACTATAAAAAAATAAAAAATATTGCACATATATATTATGAGTAGCCCTATATAAAGAAAATACTAATTAATCCATCTTACATATATTTTCTAAAAATCATTCTATATTACTTTGAAAAATGGTTTTAAATTTTTTTATGTGAGCGTTCGGACGTAGATTTTGTATGTGGTCACGATAACTCCCGAAAAAACGGACTTATACAGGCAGTTTTTTTATATATATTTTTATATTATAAGGGTGACAAACGAGCACACAGTCCACCTGATGGTAAGTGGTTGCTGTGGCCCATAGACATCTACATCTATCCTTTATTACAAATTAAAATGTAGATGCGTTGTCACCCGTGAGGACTAAGATGGAATGCCTCATTTCCAGTAAAAAGGGCCTCCGGCCACCTGCACTCACCAAGCGAAACGCAGAGGTAAACCTCTACTTCACGCTGGTATTCTGTGGGGTCGTGGTACCACCCCGGTTCGAGCCGGCCCATCCGTGCGACAGCAAAAGCTGCCGCGTGGCTCTACCACTGTTAATACCACTGTTATTAGCAATTACATCAACTGGTTCCCTATTTCATATCAATAGCCTAGTAAGAGTCATTTGTTAAAAAAAATATTTTCAAGTTTTATACGTTTTATTGCTACCAAAAAGGCGGAATTAAAGGCGCTTTCATTATTTTCTTTAGCCCTGGATAGACAGAGGACAAACGTACCATACAGCCTATAGCAATACTACTTTGTGTAATCGATTTAATTTGGTAATTATTATTTTTTCTTTAAAACTAAATGAAACGCTCATGAAGCGTGCACTTTTGAATTTTCTAAACTATATTTTTCTGCTATGAATCTACTCTTTTTATTTTTGACTAGCTGTGCCCCGCGGTTTCATCCGCGTCATCAAGTGTCGGTGGTGCGCGACATGACCTAGTTCAAGCATTTTATACAAATACAAATTCTTTATTTGCAAAAAACACAGTTGACAGGGTCTTAAGTTAAATTTAGTGTACATGTGTTTAGTCTGCTCGCAGACGTGCAAATATTTAGGTACATAATACAAAAAAAAACTATCTGTAAGTGGATCACATAAATCATTGAACTAATTTTTCCATTCTAAATGTTCTTTTAGGCTATAGAAACAATTTTCCAATAACCATTTTGTTAAATTATTTTTAAAAGAGATTCCTTCTTTTTCTTTTAAATTCTTAGGTAATGTGTTATACAATAATATACTCATGTTATATACATTTCTCTTATACATATTTTTATGACAGGGAGGTTGATATATTAGGTCTGCATATTTACTTCTTAAACGCCTTGTTGTAGTATCTTGACGGGTTTTAAAATACTTAGGGAATGATTTGACAAAAAGACACAGGCTTCTTTGATATATAAACAAGGTAATGGAAGAATATTATTTTTTTTAAAATAAGGTTTACAACTATCTAAATACCAAATGTTGCTTAAGGCACGGATGCATCGTTTTTGAACTAAAAGTACTCTTTCTACCTCAACAGAGTTACCCCAAAGCAAAATCCCATAACTAAGCACTGATGATACGTAGCCATGGTACGCGGTGAGGGCAGCCTCAACTGATATATTTTGCCTAACACTTTTTAAAGCAAAAGCGAATCGTTGAAGCAGGCAGGAAGTTATAATTGCAATTAAATATTTTATTTCATAGCAGTGGATGGAAAAATTGGCATAATTAATGGAGTGCTTTTATCTGTTGGCATATTATGTATCATGTAGAATGAAGGTAAGTTTTATCTACTTTCCCTCCCCCTCCCCCCACGTTCTCACCGAGCGGCTAGGGTTTATGCGTCGTTCGCGGGCCCAGCCAAGTATTGAATTATTTTAATTTTACATTATCTCTTAAACTATGCGTCCAAATAACATGGTATAAAGAACAAAGCTTATCTTCATAAAATTGTCTTGATGATGAAGTAACTTTCGTTCGTAAGGATAAATAGGCCATGCTTAATAATAACGCTCATAAATCACTTTTAAATTTTCAATATTTTTTTGTCATTAAATACCAAATTATGGCTTATGTATAAGAAATACACATATCGCGGACTTTTTTTTAGACGGAGTAAAGGCCTATATTTTTCTAGAACATTGAATTTACGTATCCCTAACGATAACACCAGCGTACGCGGATAAATCATTTCGGGAGTGCTTTTTCTTCTGACTTGCTTAACAAATATCGACATTTAAGACTAGCTGAGTGATATAGCTTAATGCTAGATAGCCTATACTATTCCACATAAATCTGGCTATAATATACAAAAAAAAATTTTCAAATCGGACTGGTAGTTCCAGAGATTAGCGCGTTTAAACAAACAAAAAAACAAAAAACTCTTCCGCTTTATTATATTAGTATAGATAAAGAATATATTGCATCATTGTTCTTTAGTCTATGAAAACTTACCAGAGGCAGAGACAATCTCATTTTGAATTAGTACTATCTACATTAAAAAATATATTGAACTAGCTGTTCCCCGCGACCTCATCCGCGTGGAATTTATTACGATTAGATTTTAATTTTAGAGGTTTTAATTTCTTTTGCGCGCAACCCTAATTCTTTTTTTAAAATAAAAGTAGCCTAAGTTACTCTTTACAACATCAACTATCTGCCAGTAAGTCCCGTCAAAATCGGTCAAGCCGTTTCGGTGATTAGCTGGAACAAACCGACAGACAGACAAACAAACATTTGCAAAATTGTGTTTTGTTGTAAGTACCGTACATACTTTCATATGCATTTAGTAAAAAGCTATTATTTTGACATTACAAACAGACACTTCAAAATTCTAGTGTTTTACGAATACAAGGTTGACAAGGTTGTTGCCTGTATTAATCCCACTGCCGGGCACTAGGCTTGGGTAAAAAACATCAATATTTTCTCACAAAATTATCGAATCGAAAAAATATAAGCATCGAATTCGTATCGTATCATTTGCAATACATTTGAAAATGATATATCTTTAAACCTCTCAGACCCCGACATTTTATTGGACAAACTTAGTCAGACCAATTGGTCAAGGCGGTGTATAGTAGGTAATTGTTTTTTAAATGATGGTAAATATATCAACAATTAAAATATCGAATTATTTGTATGAAGGTCAAATGAGCGCTAGAGTAACGACGATTGCAAGACGTTGTCGATAAATGAAATGTTTTGAGAAATTATCAATTACCGTGTAGTGGTGGTGTACGAGGGCGGCACTGAAAATTTCGGGAATCAAAGAAGTGACACAACATTACTATTTAAAAATGTATTTATTGCTTTTCGAAGTATTCTCCGCGAAATTTGAAACATTTTTCCATACGATGGAACCAATCATTGAAGCAACCATTCCATTCGGAAGTTGGCGAATTCAAAATGGCTGTTTTGTAGGCGTCCACAGCTTCTTCAGGTGATGAAAATCTCTGTCCATGCAATTTATTCTTTATTTTAGGGAAAGTATAGAAATCATTAGGGCTTAAGTCGGGGCTGTATGGCGGATGGTCTAATAATTCTATGTTTTCGTGCTCTAAAAACTCTTTTGTTTTGTGTGCGGTGTGAGAACTCGCATTGTCGTAATGGAGGATGATGCGGCGGTTGCAGTTCTCTTTACGGAGTTCAGAAACGACCTGTGGCAAACAAATGCTAACATATCATTCTGCATTAACCTTTCTTTGTCCCTCAAGAGGAATAGTCGTAACATGTCCGGTTTTGGAGATAAACGTGGCCACCATTTTTTTTGCAACACTCCGTGAACGAACAATTTTTGTTGGCTTTAACTCATTTTCGAACACCCAAACTCGTGACTAGTTTTTTGTTTCGAGTTCGTACGCGTATATCCAGGATTCGTCACCTGATACGATGTTGTATACAGCATTTGAGGATCCTGCGTGGAATCTTTCGAGAGTTCTGACGCACCAAGTAACGCGAGCCGCTTTTTGCTCTTCACAGAGCGAATGCGGTATCCATCGGGAAAACAACTTTTTTACACCTAATTGTTCATGCAAGATTATTTGTATTTGACTCATGCCAATGTCTAAAGTTGCCTGAATTTCGCGGCATGTCACATGTCGATCTTCCTCAATCAGCTTACGCACAGCATCAACGTTTTCTTGGGTGACTGCAGTTTTTGGACTACCTTGACGGGGATCATCACTGAGCTTGACACGTCCACGTTGAAATTCAGCAAACCAGCGATAAATTGTGGTTTTGGATGGGGCTTCATCACCAAATGCAGAAATCATCCGGTCAACACACTGTTTTTGTGTTAAATCACTTCGAAAGTCATAATAAATCATCGCTCTTGAATTTTCTCGAGTCAATTCCCTTTTTTCAACGACTAAACAAGTTTGACAAAACCTTGTGACAAGACCGAGAATCTTTTTTTAAATAAATAAATGGTGTTCGATTTTTAAAACCAAGGAGTTTTCAATTAAAAAGATTTTAATATCACAGGAACAGTGGAAATATTCCATTCCCAATACTTTTAGTGCAGCCTATGTATGAATATTCATATCGTTCCGTGGGTTTCGTAAGATACGACTAGACTTGGGGAATAGTTTTATTTTTTAATAACCGTGACCGTTGTTACGGTTCCAAAATATCACAGTAAAAATCATTGTGACTGTCACTTTGCATATCTACTTGGAACATTAGAACGACTTATAACGTGACTTTAAATATGATAAAAATATTAAATATGATATAAGAAACAAGGACATAGAAACACTCCATTTTTATAAAGAAAAGAAATATATAATATATGATATTCTCAGTAGGAAATTCTAAAAAAAAAAAAATATTCAATCATAGGCATAATATACTTTATTACGGTATCTTTGACCAACACCATTTTTTTTGAAAACAACTTCGCCATAATGTTCACGATATACCGAAATTATAACATAAAACGTAATTTTCGCACATTGGATTTTATGGATTATGAAAATTTGTGTTTTTTAAATGATTTATAGTGATAACTCACTTTATATTTAATTTTCAGTTACTTCTGACAATTAAATATAAAGTAATAATATGTGAACGACACAGTATTTGAAATGCAAATACACATACAGTGTATAAAATTTTTGTCAAACAAAATATAGGCAAATAACTTTTAAAAACGTTGAAATTACTTACTTTTTATATAAAAATCTAACAAAAACTTTATTTTGTACCCACTTATTTTTTTAAATTTGTATTTGCCTCTTTCACTCACGCGGCGAAGGAAAGAAACTAAAGTATGTGAGGTAAACGCGACGCGGAGGTAAAGGCGGAAACTAGTCATTTGAAGTAAATTCTATTAAATTAGAGAAGCGTAATTTAGTAACGAAACTAATTCTAATAACGTTTTAGTTTAATATTTCTTAAATAACATTTAAAGAATAATCGTTCTGAGCACTCTTATCTATGGTTTTGATTAAACGTAGTGATTATATTCTCTTTGGTTCTGAGGGATCCCTTCTAAATATTCTTTGGAGGGTTCTACAAAGGTGACATTTCATTATCTTATGTATATGTCCGGCAGGTGACAGATTAATAGACAATGTAATTGATCAGACAAAACAATTAAACAACAAATGTGCTGTTGTTTTATTATCGTTGTCAAAAGGTATAGTAGTAAAGTTTTGGCTCTCATCCTACTAAACAATGCAAAACATGACGATGTATCGATATTTATCACGCGATAATTGTCGATGCTGTTTAAACATATCGATATAATAGATATCGATCTATTTTTTTCACTTGCTCATCCCTACCGGACACATGCCTCCTCTCAGATGTTTACACCAATTCAAAAGCAACCGTAATAACATCTATATTGCTATTAACAACATATATATTGCATTGCTATAGGTCTTCAACGCAACAACCGTATATTTGTGAACGATCACGTAACTGCCTACAACAAAACTTTACTTAACAAGACTAAGACTGTTGCTCAAGAAAAAAAATTTCAGTTCGTATGGGTGAAGAACTCGAAAATCCTTGCACGGAAAAATACCACATCTCCCATCCTATCGATAAAGACAGAAAGAGACCTTCAAAAAATGATATAAGTTCATGTCATGTATTTGAAAAAGTTGCAACAAAATCTATTAAAACTGTAAAATGTTTTGAAACCACTGGTTGGGTCCGTATGATTCAATTTTTCTATTGTCCGAATGAGCTCAAACTCAAGGCAGGTAAATTAGCCCTATGCTTAACAATTTTTACCCGAACAAGCAATAATATAAAGTTGATATCTCGTTACATAGTTTACTACTTGCTTGTTATGTACAAACAGAATATTTTTTCTATTGAAAATTTTGCTATACCCTATTTTGGATCACACAAATAACTTAAATGTAATTTTACGGTTAATACTACTTAATCGCTTATTTATAAATCTATATTATGTTAGAATAGTCACACTACTGTTCCAAAGGGGTAAACTGCGCCCTATAAACTGGTTTAAATTAATATTATTTATATATTTTTTAAATTGTACCTATCTATATACACTGCTGACACACTCTTCATGTACCCTACAGAAATTAATTAAAGATATAATATGCTGTTGTCGAATACTTACATACTTAATTACAAGTATACTTATTACCTTTTTTATATTTCAACGTACCGCCTCGACATTTTACACATTTTACCATAGTTAGATATTTAGGAAAATATTGTTTTTGTTATTGTCAATAATATCTTTAAACGTGTACTATCAGAATGTAAGAGGCCTTCGGTCGAAAACTAATAATTTTTGTAGAAATATACTATTAAATAATTATGATATTATATGCTTGACTGAAACTTGGCTAATAGATAGCATATAATATAGTTCTGAGCTGTTTGATGACAGGTACATTGTTTGGAGGCGGGATCGTAATTATTTACGAACAGGACAAAAATTGGGCGGTGGAGTCTTAATAGCGATCAAACGTGAGTTTACTTCTGTTGAGGTAACCAAATGGCAATCTTCTGCTGAGGACATTTGGGTGAGCATAAGTATTAACCGATGTCGTATACACGTATGTACTGTCTACTTATGTAAAGAAAATAGAGGTAACTCATTTGATTTGCAACTACGTAATTTTTGTGACAAACTTATGGACATTATGTTATCTCATCCCAATGACAATTTTTTTATTGCTGGCGATTTTAATGTACCTGCTATTAAATGGGAAACAAGCCCGGATAATTCGGAGATGACGGCGACTAGGTATATGAGTGATCTTTATGATTTATTTATTAATACCCTGAATTCTTTAGGATTACGACAGTACAATTGTGTATATAATATAAATAATGTGATTTTAGATCTTGTGTTGAGCAATTCTGACACCTGTGTAATAGCTTGCGACCCGCTTATTCCGGAAGATGCTCATCACAAAGCTTTATCTATTCTTATAAAATCTGTAAAAGTCAATGAACTACCAGTTTTAAATCAAACCAAATACATTTATTCTAAGGGTAGGTTTGACAAGATGCGGGCTGAATTGAATAGCTTTGATTGGTATTCTCAACTTAATGTAGACAATTTGGATATTGCGACAAAATTATTTTATAATAAAATATATGAGTTAAGAAATTTACACATACCCACTAAAACTGTTAAATGCTCTCGTTACCCGCCTTAGTATAGCCAGCCTTTGATAAAGATACTACGTAATAAAAACAAATGCCATCGAAGTACAAGACCTATGGCAATCTAGGTGATTATGAATCTTTTTCATTTCTATGTGCAATAGCTAAGGATGCTGAAAGAGAATGTTACCGTAATTTTATCTCACAAACGGAAGAACACATTGCTAGCAATCCAGTCGTTTTGGAGATATGTTAAATCCTACAAGAATAATCAGTCATTTCCTAGCAACATGTCACTGCAAAATGAAACAGCTGTGAACGGACAACAAATAAGTGACTTATTTGCAAAATACTTTCATTCCACATTTTCCTCTCCGTACGGTAATTGTCATGCTGGTCATATGACTATCAACGATTTAAACATTCCAAACTTAATTAATTTGAATACCATATGTATTAATAAAACTGAAATCGATAAATTACTTAAGTCATTGGATCTCAACAAATCGGGAGGGCCAGATCTTATACCACCTATTTTTATAGTTTTAAGCGATCGATAGCTGAAGGTGTTGTTCCCAAAATTTGGAAGCAGGCATACATCACACCTGTTCATAAAAAAGGGAACACTACAAAAATAGAAAATTACCGGCCTATATCAAAACTATGTTTATTTGCTAAAGTATTTGAAAAGATAGTGTATCAACAAGTGTACAATTCTATACTTAGCGATGCCCAACATGGATTTCTTATAAAAAATCAACTGTTACTAATCTGATCCTTACAAATAATTACATTTCAAAAGGTATGGACATTGGACTACAAGTTCATTGTATTTATACTGACTACAGTAAATGTTTCGATCGAATAGATCATCAAATCCTTTAAAAAAAAATTGGCAATGTCAGGTATACATGGAGACCTTCTGAGATGGTTCTCCTCTTATATTGAAAATAGGTCACAAGCAGTAGTGCTTAACGGGTTTATGTCCACTTGGCTACCGGTTCCCTCAGGCGTACCTCAAGGCTCTCTGTTGGGCCCCCTACTATTTATTATTTTTGTGAATGATATAGAGAAGTGTTTCTTGTACTCCAAAGTACTCTTATATGCTGATGATATGTGAAATACTTAAATTCATCTCTAGCACAGAGGATACTATGTTATTGCAATCAGACTTGGAAAGATTTGAAACATACTGTAATATAAATAAACTAGATTTAAATGTCCCTAAATGTTTTTTTGTGTCATTTACAAGGAAAAACGATACAATCAATGGCGGCTATCACTTGCAGGGTACCTCTTTGGCCAGAGTATATGAGGCTTGTGACCTTGGAATAATTCAAGACTCTAAACTTATCTATGACAAGCATATATCTAGCATTATAACTAGGGCATATAAAGCCATGGGATTTGTCATCCGCTGTTCTTGTGCTTTCAATAGCCTAAAAACGATAAAAATTCTCTACTGTTCATTTGTACGGCCTATTCTTGAATATGCATCACAGGTCTGGAACCCACAATATGAGGTTTATAAGTCTCGTATTGAGGGTATCCAGAAAAGGTTTTTAAAGTATCTTGATTATAGAGCGCATACGGATTCCCAGGACAATGAAGAGAGGTGCAAACGATATTACTTTCTTCCTTTATCTGTTCGGCGTAATATTAATATGTTTATATCTAAAAAATTGTAATGGTTCAATTTACTCCCCGGAATTATTATCCGATGTTACTTTAAATGTTCCATTAGCAAATAAGAGGAAACGCAAACTTCTTTACATAAACAGAGCTCATACGAACTATAGACGTAATTCTTTCATGATTAGAACTGCTAAATTTATAAACTCGCTTAACTTTGATATTGATCCATTTAATACTACCCCGAGTGTGGCCAAGAGTGCCTTAACCAGTGAATATTTTGCTTAAATTTTTATATTAATTCTTAAAATATTCATAATACACATAGATTTTTAACCTTAAGGTACCTACCGTTAACTAGTACATTTATCTTTGAACTGTCTTTTGTTTATACTTTTTTATTTTTTATTCTAAAAGTGGAAACTTGTAAATGGTTGTGTGTTGTAGTGGTTTGTAAGTGGTTAGTATATTATTATATTTTTATTTAATTATAAGAAATTGCTGTAAGTTTTCCGAATAAAATAAAATAAAATATTATATAGACAGACAGAGACTACGGACTTCCATTCGGCACGATTCTGACACCTCTCCCGCCACCATTACATCTATGCTCACCGATTATGGGTACTCTTAATCTGACCTATCATCAATATATCCATTTGTATTCATAGTTCATAAATTCTTCTATACGAAAGTGTATCATCATCATCATTACAGCCCTTCACAAGTCTACTGCTGCTCATAGCCTTCCCGCTCAAGGAATGCCACAAAGATTGGTCCTCAACCACCTGCATGTCTTACTAGGAAAGTGGATATTTTTCATCAACTAAAGGATTATACTAACTTATCTTCACGCACAATCCCTGACGGGGTAGCCAGAGAGAACAGATCGCCAAGTGTCACGATCCTTATATACCTCTTTCGCTTCTTTCAGATTCATTATCTTCTTCATACATGCACGTCTAGGTATCCGAGTACTCTTGACCCTCTCCTATTCGAGCAATTTGCTCACATGGTCTTCGAAAGTTAGTCTCGGTCTACACCACCTTTTAACTAACTAACTTTCGCGCTATATATGTTCTTCACCATTCGGTCTTCACTCATTCGCTCAACGTGCCCAAACTATCGAAGCACGCTCCTATCAATATTTGTGATAAGGTCATCTTTCAAACCTGCCATATTGCGAATCTCTTCGTTTCGCTTTCGGTCGGCCATGGTAACGCGGCACATTTTACGAAGTGATCGCATCTCCACTGCATTCAACTTGCTTTTATGCTTCTTCTGGCATACCCAGGTTTCGCTGCCATATAACAAAGTCGGTACCAACAGTGCGTTATGTATTGCAAGGCGTGCACTCTTCACTACGCCTTGCCTTTTGACTAACGCAGTCAGGGCACCATTGACTTTGTTCCCGGCAGCGACATGCCTGTCCACATCTAAATCACATCTTCCATCCCGGCTAAAAGCACTTCCTCAAGTATACAATTTCATTTACCTGTTTTAGACATTCCTGATTTACCCATATTTCACACTTCGTTCTCTCTTCGTCCCTTTCAAAAAGGAAAAAATTTAAGGATTATTATTTTACATATGTCTTCATACCTAGAACGTCTTCCGAGTACTGGTGACCTGGACCGACGCGGTGACACGGAACCCGAACCGTCTAAATACAACTGCTTGTAGCCGGTGTGGCGCCACCTATTGGTCGAAGACAGTCATTAAAATTTGCAATTCGATTTCGTTAGAAAGCTATTTGTATGGATAATATGACGAACTATCAGCAAAAAAAATGTGCGTGTAATTATGTACGATACGATTACGTACGATATATCATTTACCTTTTATTTTATAAAGGGTTTTTGAATTGGCGCGGGTAGATTGTGGCGGCCATTTTGTTTTGGTGACGTCTATCAAATCTTTTGTTTATTATTCAGTTATTTATACCAAAATCACCATGGCAACTTTCATGATTGAACAGCACACTCAAATGATAAAACTTTATTATAAAAAATGAGTGTTGGTTAGTGCAAACGCTGCGCGCGTTACGTCCATTTTAAGGCAAACGTGGTGGCCTTTCACAGTTGACTCTTCAACGTTTGATGGCCAAATTAAAAAACGACCAGTTCGGTAAACAATCAGCCGACACCAGTACGTTCAAGGAACAAGATCGGTCGAAAACATCGTCGCGGTTCGTGAAAGGGTACAGCAGAACCCGAGGCAGTCGATTCCTCGCCGTGCACAAGGCCGTCAACATACAGATAACCAACTTCTTATGGCCCATATTAAACCATATGGATCTAGACGATATGTGGTTCCAGTAGGATACACAGCGGACGCCATTATTGACATTCTCCATGAGCGATTTGAGGGTAAGCTTATCTCTCGCAGGGGTGATGTACTTGCCCACCAAGGTCTTGCGATTTGACCCCGCCAGACTCTTTCTTGTGGGTGTTCTTGACGTCGCAGGTTGATGCAAACAAACCACAATCGACCAAGGCGCTAAAGGTGAACATAACACAGGCCATCGCTCAAATTCAGCCGGATCTATGCAGATGAGTAATTGAAAATTGGACCACTCAGATCCGTGCCACTGTAAGAAGCCGAGGCGGGCATATTCCACACTTAGTGGCACATGTGGGCCTTTCAAATAAGAAAATTATTTTGTTAATACCTGACACAGATTCTTTTATTTCAACATCTACCCGTCCTTATTGAAAAACCCTTTATCATACATATTATGTAGGTTAAATAATATTGTATATAATAATAAAACTTTACAAGAAAACGTGCCTTTTTTTTAATACCGTTTTAAATTTCTCCACTACGTTGATAAAGAGGTTTCACTTGAAAAATACGAGATTTAAATAAAATATTGATAGAGAATAGTTTTTTTTTAATGTCACACCCACACCACATGTAAACCTCCACATTACTTTTCTCCTATATCATGGAAGCAATTTACATACATAAATTTCACAAGGACTATCCAGACCCGGAACAATTATTAGGTGCTACAAATGGATTTGAAATCATCGACACCTATATAATAAATTATTATACTATACATAAATGATTATTAAATATACATATGTTTCAGATTTAATAAATCATAAAACCATTAAAAATTTAAACTTAAAATTAAAACAGATTAACTTGTAACACTTTTTATCCACTTTATAAACGAATCACAATAATTATATTATACTTTACTTAATGTAGATGATAACAACTACTAGCAGAGCGACTCGCTTGCACACGACTGAAGTGAACTGAACTAAGATACCTATGGCAATTCCATTTATAGTGTGCAGCGCTGTTACAATTACCCACAAATCTTATAATTTTTACCTATGTTACTCTATGGTTTTATGATTTATTAAATCTGAAACATATGTATATTTAATAATCATTTATACCTATGGCAATTCCATTTATAGTGTGCAGCGCTGTTGCAATTACCCACAAATCTTATAATTTTTACCTATGTTACTCTATGGTTTTATGATTTATTAAATCTGAAACATATGTATATTTAATAATCATTTATGTATAATAATTTATTATATAGTAGTAGGTCATACAAATAATTATACCGTGTGGAATTCTTCAAGTTATTGCTAAGACACTGCGCCACATAGCAGTCTGGTCAAGAGAATTTCCTATTTTTTTGAATTCATGTTGCAAATAACTTTTGAATGGATCAGTTTTGAATTTATACATGGTAGAGCCATGCTGTAGCTATATTAAACAAGAATGTGTCGGCTCGACCGGGAAAGGACCACGCTCTCACAG
Organism: Parnassius glacialis; assembly: GCA_033319125.1. Classification (NCBI taxonomy): domain Eukaryota; kingdom Metazoa; phylum Arthropoda; class Insecta; order Lepidoptera; family Papilionidae; genus Parnassius; species Parnassius glacialis. The sequence continues at coordinate 69,939,298 of JAVANC010000004.1, read as the reverse complement.
AACACCAGCGTAAAATTGCAGCTTAACACTGCTGTGTTTCGTACGGTGTGTGTAGAGAACCGGCGGTAGCGAAGCCTCCATAAAATCTGAGAAGCCAGGCTTGCCCTATCAAACTGCTCAATCAATAACATCAACAAATAAAATAACTCGTAAACTGTTTCAAACTATTTCAAATTTCCCGCGCGCTCCTCTGTTCTACACAGGTCATGACCTCGTAGCCTTATTATGTAACGTCAACACTTGGCAGATTGCTTTACTGCGCGATACTGCTGTCACAACATAACATGGAGCTTCTGAAAGCGGGTGGAAAACCGGTACTTGAAGTCCTTCAGAAGCTCTTTAATTCCGTCCTCCATGGTGGCACTACACCGGAGGCATGGAGTAGAAGTGCGGTGGTCTTATTTTTCAAGAAAGGTGACAACGCCCTCCTGAAGAACTACAGACCGATTTCCCTTCTGAGCCGCATCTACGTGCTGTTTTCGAGGGTCATTACGAATCGTCTCACGCGCAGACTTCCAGCCTCCCGAACAAGCCGGTTTCCGAAAAGGCTTTAGCACCATAGACCACATACATACCCTTTGGCAAATTGTACAGAAGTCCGAGGAGTACAATTTGCCACTATGTCTGGCGTATGTGGACTATGAGAAAGCCTATGATTCCGGCGAAATTTGGGCGGTGCTGCAGTCCCTTCAGCGATGCCAAGTTGACTGTCGGTATATCGAAGTGCTGAAGTGCTTGTACAGTAAGGCTACGATGGCTGTCCGCTAACAGAACCAGAGTACGAAACCTATCCAATTGCAGAGAGGTGTAAGACAGGGTGACGTGATATCCCCGAAACTCTTCACCGCTGCATTGGAAGACGTTTTCAAGCTTCTGAACTGGAAAGGATATGGTATTAACATCAATGGCGAGTAGATCACTCACCTTCGATTTGCCGACGATATAGTCCTTATGGCAGAATCACTGGAGGACCTAAGCAATATGCTCAATGACCTCAATAGTGTTTCCCAACGGATAGGTTTTAAGATGAACATGGACAAAACAAAGATCATGTTTAATGTCCATATCACACCTATGCCGGTAGATGTTGGGGACACTAAGCTCGAAGTTGTTGACGAGTATGTTTACCTGGGACAAATAGCCCGACTAGGTAAGTCCAACTTCGACCGAGAGTTCAATCGACGGATTCAACTCGGTTGGGCAGCGTTCAGGAAATTACGGCACATCTTCTCGTCAGATATACGGAATACGGAATGAAGGGCTGTAATGATGATGATGGCTGCTGTCATAAAAAAGGAGTTGAGTGGAGCGATTAGTCGTGTCTCTCGGTCGCGTGGGCTTTTTACCGGGCTTTCGAGAAGACGATCGATCCCCACTAACCTATGGCAAAATGTTCTATATAATGAAATAACTACGATTGTTTATACAGCAATTAATATGGAGCCAAAAGCTTGACTTTTGGTGTGAAGTTAGTCGAGCGCGGGGGGCGCCCGGGCGATACGTTTGCAACTTTACTTCACATTTCAATATTTACTCAGTGTTTACTTGAGCGAATGAATATTGCTAGTTGAAAATTTATGGTTTTTTAAAGACTTTTAGTGAAAATGGAGGATTCATCACAAGGAACACTATCCTTGTGATGAATTGAATTGTGTTAAAGTGCTAATCGGCGAGGAAAAGGTAAAATCTTTAAACTTTGTTGAGAAAAAAACAGATCATATCCACATAAACAGTTATTGGTACAATTAAAACGTTTACCAACATTTTACGCGGACGTAATCAAATCTTTCGTTAAGAAAGAGAGACGATCCGAATTAGAATATAAATAATTTGTTTTTTTTTTTACATAATTTGTTAGTACTTTATTCATGCTTTTCTTTTGTACATGTCTTGTATTGTATGTCAATATCTTTTTCTTTCGCTCAAGCAAACCCAAACGAAGGTATGCAATTGCTGATATGTCATACAATTTATCTAGCAGTAGTATGCCTTCTGTGTGCTTTGTTAAATACGTGCTCGACAGAACTGAATATGAAACTGAAAAGGGATCAATATTGGTGTATTTTTATAAAACTGTTAAAAATAATAAAACCTTATCTTCAGCTTGCCCTAGCTTGGAGCCCTAGCTTCGCCACTGAAAACCGGATTCTTTTTGCTGCAAATGAGGCATTCCGTCTTAGTCCTCAGGGGTGACAACGCATCTGCATTTTGATTCGTAATCAGGATAGATGTAGATGTCTATGGGCCACAGCATCCACTTACCATCAAGGTGGGGAGTGTGTTCGTTTCTCACCTTTATTCTTTAAAAAAATCGGTACAAGTATACTCTATTCTCTCACTCTCGTCGTGATGGGCCGCAAAACTAACTGATTGAACTCGTTTTGTCTCATAATTAAATGTGAGCTATGGTTTTATGTGAATCATCATTATTATCCCAAGTTCACTGCTGAACATAGGCCTTCCCCAAGGAATGCCACAGAGCATGGTCCTGAGCCACCTGCATCCATCACCTGCATCTCTTACCAGGTCACTACTACTACTACAGATCCGTACTTTACGTGGTTTCCTAGGAACAGGGGGCGAAACTCCACCAACTTCCCGACTCTGGGCTGAGTATTTCTTTCCGAAAAACCCAATGACTGATTTTGGGCTAAACCGGGATTCGAACCCGGCACCACACGACCAACAGTCGCGCTTACGACTTGTGTACTAGACTAGACCAACAAATCAACACGGTAGTCTGTCTGAATGCCACATCTGGTTATCAAGTACCTATTTTATAAGTTTTGAATGTAAATAGATTGTTACAAGCTGTGGATTTTGTGAATAATAAAATAAATAAATAAAAATAAATCTATCTATAGTATGTGCCATATCGATTGAGAAAAACGGACAATGACCTCAGATATGAGCCGAGTGTCAAAAGGCGTAACTTACAAAATCTCAATTTAGATGTGATAACAATATTTAAATATTGATATTATTCCCACTTCTAGGTCAGCACATATGTTTTGTTTTTTTGTTTCTTAAATAATATTGTCTGTGGTTCCTATAAACATAGTAAAATCTTACGGTACATCGCGAAAAATGTGTTATATTTTATATTTCAATTTATGGTAAGTAACGCAGCAATTCATTTAATAACAGTTTCATATTAAAAAAATATTTGAAGCAATATAATCACCATATTGAGCTTTTGCAAATTCATCCCTTTAAAATAAACAAAACGCGCGTTACGTCAGTTCGTTCTAAAAGAAACGTGACAATGGCAGCCAGAGATGCGTCACCTTTTTTGGGCCGGTCCGCCATTTTGTTTTCATTCGTGTTCGGATAGCGCTTGCGTGTGTACGTCTCGGGTAATTCATAGCATTCATTGCATTGTTTTAGTTGAGTTTTTACTGTTAAATTTGTTATATCGTTAAGTTTTTGTTTTTTGAATCTGTTATATTAGTTTTACTGTGACGGTCGTTACTAAATCGACATGAGTTCAGGAGAATTTGGTGAAGGACCCGGTCCTTCAACATCAAGTGGAAAGAGACGTCGCCGACCCATAATAAACGTAGCAGGTACGTACAAATAGGTACAAATGCGACGACGTAGCCTTTCTATTTCTTAAAGCGCTCTTTTTATGTGACCATGTGGTATTTATTTTCTAAAACAATATGTATTTATGTGATGTAGTACTATGGTAGTATATTTTTGTCATTTATTTACAGGCCCATCTTCTGGAGCACCTTTAACGTCACCAGTAAAAAAGAGAAAACCTACCACTTTGTCGGTCGGGGAACAAGAGATTATCATTAATGTATACAAATATGTCAAAAACACCTGGCCCGAAGACGTGTATCCTTCAAACGTTAATATGGTAGAAAAGGTTTCGGAGATCTCAGGAGTCAGCAAGAGCACTATATATCGCGTATTAAGCGTGTATAGAGATTCCCATAAAATACCAGAAAAGGGAATAATTAATAAAAGAAAAAAGTCTGTAATTGACAAGTTGGACGATTTTGATAAATCGGCTATAAGAGCGAAAGTGCATCAGTTCTTTCTTGCAGGAGAATTACCGACTTTAGACAAAATTTTGCTCAGTATAAATCAAGATGACCAGTTGCCAAACTTGAGCAAAACTTCCCTGCGACGTGTGTTGCGCCATTTAAAATTCAAATATATAAAGAGAAACAGAAAAAGTGGTCTAATAGATCGCCCAGAGATAGTTCTGTGGCGTACCAGATATTTGAGAGAAATACAAATATTAAGAAACGAGGGACGTAACATTTTTTACCTTGACGAAACATGGATTAACGCAGGTCATACTATGGGAAAGGTATGGGAAGACACCACAATTGAATCTTCTCGTCAATCACGGTTAGAAGGCTACTCTACTGGCGCGAAAGCCCCTTCGGGTAAAGGAAAGCGATTAATAGTTGTACACGTTGGCAATGAAAATGGCTTTTTGGAGGGATGTGATTGGGTATTTGAATCATCATCTACTGGTGACTACCATGAGAGTATGGACGCTCTCCATTTCGAGGACTGGTTTAGAAAAGTAATAGAAAAACTGCAAAGCGGCGATGTCATAGTTATGGATAACGCTAGTTACCACTCCAGACGTTTAGAAAAAACCCCAACAATGTCTTGGCGGAAACAAAATATGCAGGAATGGCTAGAATCTAAACAGATCGCATACGTGCCCTCGGACACAAAGACCCACTTAATGGAAAAAATAAAGGCAGTTAAAGATAACTATCGAAGTTACGTCACCGACGAGATGGCAAAAGAAAAAAGCATCACAGTGGTAAGGTTACCTCCTTATCACTGTGAGCTTAACCCCATTGAACTTGTGTGGGCAGATGTGAAAGGGTACGTTGCACGAAAAAATACAACTTTCAAGTTAAAAGATGTTAAAAATTTACTTAAAGATGGTTTAACTCAAATCACGCCAGATAAATGGAAAAACTGTGTTCAGCATGTCCTTAAGGTTGAACAAAAAATGCGTGGCATGGATGATAGAATTGACCAAACTGCAGATCGCTTTATAATTAATGTTACAGATAGTTCATCAAGTGAAGATACGAGTGATGATTGCACCGAATAAAAATAAAGTTCTTATATAATATTAAAAATAAAGTTTTATCTTTTGCATAAGTACGTACTTATTCGGTGTCGTTATCACTCGAATCTTTATATGTGTTATAAATTAATGTTTTTTGTTGTTAAATGAATAAAGTACTTTATAACAATAGATGATTTTTCTTCTACAGCGATCTTTCACATAACTTTTTAATAATAGTTAATAAATATATATTATATCAATCATTATAAAAAAATCATTATAAATAAAGAAAGTACTACATATAAAATGTGCCTATATATTGAAGGTTTGTAACCCCTGGTTAAACGACCGAAAGGTCATTGTCCGTTTTTCTCAATCGATTTGGCACATACTATAGTTGGAAACTGGAATAATAATGTCCTCCAGACCGAATTTCGGTCACGGCGGCAACTCACAAAGGAGACTATCCATCATTGCAGGATAGGATTATAATGCACGAGTGTGTGTGCAAGCACAGGTGCACTCTCTATTGCCTCACTCTCATTGTCCTATGACAGCAATCCGATACGACTGAAGAGATCAGGCGCAGGACCAACGGCTTTACGTGCTTTCCGAGGCACGGGGGTGAAACACCGCCAGCTTCTTGACTCCAGAGACTTTGCTACTGAAAATTTTTTTTCGGGTAAAAACCCCAGTAACTAAATTTGCCCGGCCTGGAATTCGAACCCAAGGACACATGAACAACAGTGGCGCTTATGACTACTAGACCAATAACTTAACATGGTAGTCTATCTGAATGCCACACTTGTCATCAATCTATGTAGTTGGGGATTCACCTTATATTTTTCACTTACCGATTGGGGTCCTTCTCTTCAACTTCTAGCAGCTTCCTGTCCCAACTGCCCGGCGAGGCTTGACGTGCACGCTTCATCACATTGTCAATCTCCTTGCGTCTACCAGCCGGGTTGGATGGATCTGAGAAAGTGTCAGTCGTAATGGTTACCAAGGAAATTATATTATTTAGTAGGCTCTACTGAAAATCAGGGTGAGCAGGCTCTGTACAATTACTTGAGTTGAGAACTTTTGTCTTTGATACAATTTTTTTCCTTTTTATTATTTTGTGTTAATTATTTTATATATATACATAATGTATCTTTTGCAAACATTTTGCTGTCACCCTCTAATCTTTTTTTTTTTATAAAATACAAGTGACTAATGAGCACACAATTCACTTGATGGCAAGTCGATCCTGGAGTTAATAGACTCCCCCACACCGATTCCCGATGAAGAATATAAATGTAGATGCATTATGATTTCTTATGTTTATGCAAACACTACACATTCAAAACAAGCTTTTACCGATTTTATAGCATTTCATTAATTCACTTTGTATTCCCTACGTTTCAAATTCTTTAGAGCACCCATAGTCATGGAGGGGGGGAGGGGGGACTGAGGTGTCCCACATTCCAATGTCAAAGTTACCTTAACCGGTTCAGTGCTGATGATACGCTAGGCGTGCCATTTCACGAGCGAGACGTGTCTTTTTAAAAATCGTTATAACTCGCTCAAATTGCATTTTTGGAAGATTTATTCAGAACAAAATATTCATTATTTTGCGAGTAGTTCATGCCTACAGCTTCGTTTCTGAATATTTTGAAAATTTGATATTTTTAGAGGTTGACACATCCTTTTTTTAACTTGTACATGGTACTCTTTTTACTTTGTGGGTTTTAAATCATGTTGTGGAAAAATATTCTAATAAGTAACAAATAATAGCACTCATTGCGATCGCTCACAAACTCAAGCTGTAAATAAATTTCTAGAAAACAAGTCTCCTGTTAAAAAAACAATGCGTTTGTCTTATTGTTTAATTTAGATTAAAATGGTTGAACTGCCATCTTATTATTATCATATGGCCGAATAGGCCTACGAAGTACCATGTGCTCTTGTGATATGGTATAAGGTTTATTTTTGCTTAACAGTTCGAAACCGTTCAGGCGTAAAAAAAGTTCGCTAATAAATAGTCTTTTGTCAAACCGCCGCCGTATAGCACCGGCGTTTTTTTCTTTTTGGAAACACTTAATTTGCTATTCTTACTAATTAGACGTTTTCAGATCGACTTTACATTTACATTTGTATAACATTAAATAATATTTAACATTTGTAAATATCAATTAATCAATAAACCTTATTTTTTTCCAAATTAAGGTTCTTGATTGTTTGATATTTAGGTGAAAATTTAATTTAATAAAAACCAAGGTTTTCCAGGATGATTTAGTACTGTACCTACTTATGTAAATGATTTTTTTACAAAACAAAAATTGTACAAAAGGTTTGTAATCGCTTCATAAAAAAAATCACTTACTCTCAATTTCAAAGAAAACACGTAGAAAAACACGTAGTTACCCAATAAAAACAAGTATCCTTACGTTTGTAAGTGATGTTTGATGTCAACTAAACTTAATTAGGTCTAAACAAGTGAAAAAAGCATTACAAAGAAAATTATTTTTACACATGGCTGATGGCACAATATGCGTGTAGTCAACTTCTATGGTGAAATATTTGATCGTCGCCCAGCTAAAAGTTGTCGGAAAGCGGTGCCGCAACGAATCGATTAAAACCTTCCGAATAAAATTATTTATTTTTGGTTCGATCTATGTAGAAAGAACTTTTGATTGGGATTCATTGGCAGCACTCAGCCATCTCCTCTGTTGATATTAGGATGTTTTTTTTTCATTTCAATGGCCTATTATAATATAACTAATTAAATATCTAATTTAATTTTTTTTATATTCTTAGATTATCATCCGACTCAGAGCTCTTCAAAATAATAAAAGATAATAAAAGAATCTTCAAAATTTCAAGTCTGAAGCTAATTGGGAAGTTAGTTTAAAATGAATTACTAAACTCAACCCAAACAGACATACTGAAACCGAGTTAACAAAAACGTGATAAAAATATTTGCCTCCAGTTATTTACGCTCAACTGGAGGGGAATGAACAGTAACTTAAAATTAAAAATTTTGCACAACCCATTGGGCTATTATGTACTACTACGTAGTAGAGGCGACACTGCATTAAGTTACGCTGTTCCATTCAACTGCGGTGATATTGCCGCACTTTACTCAGTCGCTCGCCAGCAGGCCCGTGACAGCTTAGTTCCATACTATGCCATTTGGCGCTACCGTCGCAAGTTTATTCTCTGTCTACGGACGCCATTTTAAAAAAACGCCATATTGTATTGTCAAAGCATATTGTCAAAATTATCGATACTAATTATTAATTACCGCCATTATTTATCTAATTGTCGCCCGAGTTATGAGTTTAGTGCAAGTGTATTGAAGTGTATTTCCTCGCATTTATGTTGCGTTGAGATCTTGGACGCAAAGTTTCCTCCGCTATTTGTGACAATAACAATATTCTGTTTTTGTGCTGGTCTAGTGCATATTGTATGGAATACGAAAAGTGCTGTCTTGTTGCAGATTCCCTAACAACGATAATTTAAGAAACTTGTGGATGTATTTCATAGTATCCATAAGTCCCCAGATCATTGAACTTTCCAAAGAACAATTTCTTGACAAGACAGAAAACTTCGATAGGTACTCTTATCCATGCTTGCTTAATAACGATTAAATAGCTCATGGTGTGCCTCTGACAGCAACAGGCGAGTAATTTTATTACTTATCATGGTAGGTACTTAAATTTCGACTGATGAAAGTTGTGATTTCTAAGTGGGTATCAAGTGGACTCCAGTAATGCAGTATTGAACCATACATTTTTATTAAAAAACATTGCATCACTTTGTGATTACTTCACCAGCCATTTTTAATTATCACTACATGGTATAAAGTGGCAGTCACTTAAAAAATTGTCTCTATAACTATTGAAAGACAAAAAATTGTATAGCTGATTGCTTAAATTGTTATAAAATATCACAAGAACAAACCTTGCAAAAAATGCAAAAATTTATTACAAATTTTCAAAGATGCTGCTCGAATATGGTTAAATTTTAGTTCTGTTTTAACAAATAATGATGTGATTGACATCTTCTAAATCACAACACTTTTTACATTTATAAATTTTTCACAGTTATATTTTATTTCACTTTCCTTATTTTAAAAGGTTATTTAAATGTTCAAGATTTATTAAATCACTAATGTTCAAGATGATAGATCTGCTTTTCGGCTGGTACTGGAAGGCAGGAGCTCATACTATCTGAGAATCTCATTAAAGCATTCATACAAGCATCTTCAACTTAAAGTTGTGACTTGTCGTCATAGTGGAGGAACATAGGTAGTTGCAAGACTGAGCGAACAAGACTGTTTCAGAACCTTTTACTAGTAGGTATGAGTATTAAACAATTAAAATTATAGTTTAGAGGAAGTGGTAATGTGATGGGTATTAATTTTTTGTATAATTGGTATCTAAAACAAATGTTATTTGACTTCCCTCAATTTTATATATTGTATTATCTATTTTTACTTTATTGTTATAACTTATGGGGTATATCAATTAATTTGTTAACTCTGCTGATTTTAATAATTTTAACAATTCTACAATGTCTATAAGTAAAATTCCTAATTTGCTAAAGATTACAGAAGTTTCGATTTCATTCCATCTAGTGTAGAGTGATTGGAAATTGTGTAAAAATAAATTGTAAATATTAATAAAAGTACATATCATTAACTCTCAAATAACTCTCTAAAAACAATCTATTATCTTTAAATATTAATAAAACTTGCTACATTACATTCTCAATTCTTAACTCTCTACAACCTCCTTCTAATCTGCAGCTAACGGCCCACACTTGTAGCAAAACCTCTCTCATTTGTGAGTGTAGCGCTTTAGAAAAGGTTTCTTCCGTTAAATATCTTGGTATGTACATAGATCAGCAATTAAATTGGCACAGACAAATTGAAAATTGTACATCAAGACTTAGAAAATTGATATGGTTATTTAAATATCTTAGATATGTTGCGGACAGACAACTTCTGATTCATATATATAAAACTTTAGTGCAGTCGATCATCAGTTACTGTTTGCCTATTTGGGGTGGAACGCACAAAACGAAATTAATTCAGCTTGAACATGCTCAAAGATCGATCTTGAAAGTTATACTAATGAAAAAAATTACATACAGCACCGTGAAAGTATATGATGATTGTAATGTTCTTACCGTTAGACAGCTTTATATCTTACTGTGTGTTCTAAAAACTCATAAAACCAATATTCCTGATGATAAAATCAATGCTAAACGAAATCCATGCTGTGTTATTAGAAAAAAAATATCAAAAACCATTTTTGCACAAAATCAATACTGCTCAAAATCAATAATTTTATATAACAAAATAAATAGAGTACTACACATTTATAACATGTCATTTCTGGAATGTAAAAGAACGTTAATTGCTTGGCTGAAGCAATTGGATTACCTTAAGACTGAAAATTTGTTATGACATCTTGATGACCAAATTTAAATTAGATAAGATTTTGTTTTTTTAGATTACAGATGATTTAGTATAATTTACTTTTTGTATGTTACTCCGTTGCCGAGTTCTAGGAATAAAAAAAAATTGTTAACATGCATGTATGAATTATTACAAACTTGAAGAGCGCTTTATCCTAGGACAAGTTTATTTAAAACTTAAATGGATAAGGCCCACACACTCTGTAAAACATGTACTTTTACCAATAAAATATTATTATTATTATTAAATATATCAAGAATTAAAAAATTTAAATTACTGTCATTTCCAACACTGCATATTTATCAAGATGTAACATTTATAAAAACTAATTTGGAAATATTTAATGATTATTTAGTAATTGACAGTAAAATTATACAATTTCATCAGACAGCTTTATTTAGATAAGGCGTTTTTGGCACGCTGTTTAAAATCAACAATAAAGTTCCATCTATGTTTCACAAATGGAGAATATTCAGAAATTTAAAAATAATTTTAAACATATCTAAGAAATGTTATTACTCAATTAATTAATATTTAAGCAATGCATCAATAGGCACATTACAATGACATGTATCTTTTTCAAAGATGTTACCTGTAGTATATTACTTGTATTCGCAAATAAAAATAAATTTGAATTTGAATCAATCTTGATAAAATTATTTCTTGTAAATGGTACTTATTTTAACAAGAGATTCTATTTATTTCATTAAGGTAATCTTGTTCACTAGTGTGTATCGACGAGTTTTTAAATTACCAATCTTATTTTCATACTTAATAGCATTTTTATAATCAAAGTTACCAGTAATAATCTTAATAATATATCTTAGGGAGTTTAGAATACCTTGTTTGACTCTAAATGAAGGTGATAACTGTTCAAATTGTTCAATACTGGAATTTATTTCAAATTCAGTTTGAAACATTATATAAATTGAATGTTTAGAGTTTTTTTTTTGTCAATGTAATTCTAACATGCTTATTTAAGTATTTAAGTTCATGTATCTATTAATATTAAATTCTAACTGCTCATGCGTAACATTTAAATCTGAAACCTTAATTATAATATACTTTTCATCACTTATACTAACATGGCCATCTCTAAGTATCATACCAATATTAACCCTTTCGCTGTCCCGTGCACTATATATAGGGCACTGCTATTGTCTTACTATTGTGTCTGGAAAACAGACAGTGAAAGTGTTAATATTATAAGGCCATAGGAATTATTTTCTGCTCCATGTAATTGTCAATTTAATGTTGTGGTTAAATCTAATTAAAATTATTTGCAAAATGAATGGATATCTAAAACCTTCTGAATTATTATGCGTGGATTCTGAAGTTGGTTAACTATCATTTATTTAAATTTTTTTAAGTAGCTATTGAAACCACTAAGAATATTTTCTAATTCAGTTGCAGTTTGATCTAGAATCACCAGAATCTTAAAAAGAGATGCATCTTTTCCTATAATGTAATTGTTACACAATAAAATATATAGTATATTGTTTGTATATGTAATTTTGTTTATGTCATAAAAAATCTTATAATATATTCACATTTCTTAATAAATAAACTTGAAATACATTGATCCCCATCAAACATGATGATCAAGCTTGTTAGATCCTTAGGTCTAATTTGAAGAAAGTGACATACTCTTCCTTGTTCCATTTTTATTAAAAAAAAATCAATACATGTATACTTTTTTAATAGGGTAAGGGGACACAAGAGCACAGTTCACCTGATAGTAAGTGGTTGCTGTGGCCCATAGACATCTACATTTATCCCCGTTTGCGAATCAAACCGCAGATGCGTTGTCACCCGTGAGGACTAAGATGGAATGCCTCTTTTCCAGTAAAAAGGGTCTCTGGTTCTCTACACTCACCATACGAAACACAGCAGTGTCAAGCTGCTATTTTACGCTGGTATTCTGTGAGAGCACAACTATACTACTAATATAGCTGCAGCATGGCTCTACCACGTTATACATACCACATATACAAAAATATTCTGTTAATTATTCTTTTCCTATAATTTTAGCACTTCTTAAGATTATATTTACTTACTATTATATACTTTGTTTTTATTTAATCCAATTTATTTTATTTATAATAACATTTACTTAATTAATAACTGTCAAGTTTTGTGCAGAAGTCAAATAACTTTCAACGATTTTAGTTCAAAAGTTACAACATAGAGCCATGAAGAAATAACCACAGGAAATAACTAGAATGGGACAGGATAGTTAAAGCTTTACTTAAAGTCCGCTCACTGCCATGTCTACCCGTAGAGCTGCTCTTGTCTAGATAGGAAGGTTTCTTCAGCTCCTGATTTAATAAACTTATTTGGTTCGAGGATATCCGGAACTGTGGACAAGACCAATTTGAGTGTACTTGAACTCAGCTGTAAGCTGTGTGCTGGCTGCGCCATATAAGTTTCGGGAGTGGTGCTGAAGATTTTTAAAAACTACAAATATGTCTCGATGACATTTAATAACTATTACATTACAATAATGTATTAAAACTAATTCAGTGCAATACTGACTTCCTTAACTATGTGATTACATTACTACGATGAGAACTATAATGAATCTTATTCTAAATGCCAGGGCTTTTATAGGGTGGTCAAAACAAGTCAAACACATCAAAAGTTCTAAATAATAAATTAATATTTCTATGTTTATCATTCAGTAACAAAATATGATACTTAATTATTTTATTTATTTCATTACAGGTTACATTAGTGAAGAAAATAGTATCAAAGAAGAGAAACTTGGTTAATATTTTGACAAAGATTGCAACTAACACTTTAGATGACTCAGTTTCACAAAGACTTGTTAAAGCCCAATCGCTGTCAAGAAATAAACATCTATCGGAAATTTTGAAAAAAAAATGGTATAAATTACATTTTTTTTACTAATATCTTTGCTAATACTAGGTAAACCAGGTATAGAAATACAATTAATTACTATATCAAATTAATATTTTGTACAGAGAAATCCTATACAGACATAACTTAACTTTTCTAATTTAAATTGTACCTAGATCCGGGAGTTATTCAAAATGTAAAATGGTTTCCAAATTTTAGAAACAAAATTGTATTTCATTATGGAATTTTCTAAGCCACTTAAAATATACTATAAAATAATCTTTGACCTTAAAAAAATGATATGTAATAAATCACATAATTTACTTTTCATTACACATTGAAATCAAAATAATCATGCTTAAATAATAAGGATATGAATATACAAGTAGCACCTGCTTTGTCTTAATAGTTTTCCATCTATAAAATGAGTAATGGTAAAAGATTGAAGACTATAGTTATTATATTTATTATATTTTTAATTTTATGAAATTGCAATTTTAAATGAGAATTTAAGATTACTCATCTGACATTTCAAAATATGTATTATACAAAATATAATTTGCGTTTTATACAGTAATTATTTAGTAGATACATCAAACATATATTTCACATTGTTTTCTATTGTTTTTTGGTTTCCTTGAAATTAACATTTTTCCTGTTTTCTTATAGATAAAACACAAAAAATTCAGTCCTCCTAAAACTGATCACTTGAATAAATTTTTCGATAATTTTTTAGGAACATAATTGATAATTATGTTCTTATTTGGTTTGCTCCATGGTTGGTTTGATAATGTTATTAAATTCCCTTCGTGAATACCACTGTGTACTTCAATTTATATTCTCTCAACCAATATTCTTTTTAACCTGAGGAAAAAAAGTAATCTCTGTCATCCATTTTTTAAGCGGTAGAGCTATGCTGCAGCTATATTAGTGGTTTAGTTGTAGCATGAATGGTTCGGCATGACCAGGGAAGGACCACGCTTTCACAGAATACCAGCATAAAATAGCAGCTTAACGCTGTTGGGTTTCGTATGGTGAGTGTAGATAACCGGATACCCTTTTTACTGGAAATGAGGCATTCCACTTTAGTCTTCACATGTGAGAACGCATATGCATTTTGATTCGTAATCGAGGATAGATTAGATGTCTATTATTATATATGCCACAGCAACCACCTTCCATCGGGTGGACTATGTGCTCATTTGTCACCCTTATACTATTAATAAAATCCTCTTTTCTCATCTCAAGTCTTCTTAGCTGTCTCTTTGCGTTATAATTTTATATGTTTTGCTTTATTTTTTAAATATTTATTTAAAACTTTTTATGGCTCTATGCAATATTTTCCTCATTTTGTTAATGTGTGTATTTATTAAGTCTTATATTTATTATGAGTTTATTACTATCGGTGGCTAGCTCGCCTGGCAAGGTCGCCATGTAATGACGTTATTAAATGAGACAACCTATATCTGCCAAGTGCTGTTTATTACTACATTAAATTTATAATTGGTATTACATTAGTGGATACCGTGAGCCACACTACAATTGTATAAAGGTTAACAAAGTCTGTTGTTGTAAGCAAATAAGTGTCTTTTGGCGAAAGACTTGCAGGTGCAATAACTGTAAAAGTAATTCAATTAAAAAGTACTTTTTTTTAGATGATTTCCACTATGCAAACTCTGGCGCAACAATGGCTTCAACAGCAGAAGTCGTTGAATTTTTCGACACACTGACAGCGTCAGTGGATAACCGGGTGGTGTGCAAAGAGGAAAGTTAAGACGAGTGATTAAACAAACTTCACAACTTTATACTTTTTGGATTGAAGCCATTAATAAAATAAAATTTTATTAATGGCCATTCTATATAATAGCAAACATGCTATACAAGAAGGAAAACCTCGACTTGTGCGCATACCATCCCGACAAGGATGGATAACTTGAAAGTTTTATAAGGGTCTACAAATTATTATTTGAACAGTATAATGTAGAATATTATTATCCATTAAATATTAACCAAGACCCTTTAGAAATTTATTTTTGGATGTATAATAGCTATAAAATATAGAAATGTTGACCTAGATGCAAACATATTTATATATGCCTTTAAATATTTATTATTATCTAACATGGTTAGTCCACATTCTCTAATTGTGAAGAGGATT
The DNA here is from genome assembly GCA_033319125.1 of Parnassius glacialis. Lineage (NCBI taxonomy): Eukaryota > Metazoa > Arthropoda > Insecta > Lepidoptera > Papilionidae > Parnassius > Parnassius glacialis. The sequence continues at coordinate 69,923,761 of JAVANC010000004.1, read as the reverse complement.
ATGGAGACACATTATTAAATGTTAGTGTTGTCTCCTATCCCCTTCACCATCAAGTGCAAAAGAAAAATTGCTGGTGGGTGATGTAGTCATGGAAAAAATTATAGACCATTGCTCAGCTTACACTACTGAATACATTTTGTCAGAAAATATCGAAAGGTATTCGTTGTAAGGATTGCATCAAAACATTACCACTAATGAAAAATTACTTATCTTGTACAGGGATGGTACTCACTTTATTCATAAGTATTTGAATTATAGCTGTATTGGAAGTAATGAAAAATGTAGTTTGAAAAGTAAAATATTAAGCACTTTGAGGTTTTCCTGGCTTGTTTTGAAAACGTTTTTATTAGGTTACATGGGCACAATTGGTGCAACTAATAATAAAATATTGAAAGGTGACATTCATGAAAAAATAAAAATATTAAAATTTTGGTGACTAAGCCTCACAAAGGCTTGCTTAATATTCAATCTCTGTCGAAGTATAGAGAAGTTGAATGTTAAACAAATAACTTTATTATTAGTATAATTAAAACAATTTAAAAAAAACAAAATGGCCAGGTTTACCCTAGATGAAAAATGAATAGGATTTCTAATAATGAAACCAAACTCCAAACACTACAAACTTAAGGAAAAAATGTTTGTCTTGTCTAACAAACAAATGTTATATAGACCAAATAATAATTTAGCATATCCTAGCGAAAAGTTCGTTATCTTATACAGGGAAGGTACTCACTTATTCATAACTATTTGAATTATAGCTGTTTTAAAATTAATATAAAAAGTAACTTGTAAAGTAAAATATTGAGCACTATGATTAAATATGATTCCCGTGGCTTAATTTATTTAATTTGATACTTGCTTTATATAATGTACAATAAATATTGCTATGTTTTCGTCAAATTGTACCTATAATTTAATCCTAAGATTATGTGTGTATGTATATGATGTTGGTGTGCTTGAATAAAAATAAATATTAATGTATTATAAGTGTTTCATTAAATAATAGTATTGCTGTATAATGCACTTCTGTCGATATCGATAAAATAAGAACACCACTAAACATCGATATCGATGATTTGAAGGATGTGTGCTTGCAATCTCTAAGCTATTTTTTTTTTAATTTTTTTTATTACTCATCTGTCAAAATGGGCGACTGCAGCGCCAAAACGCATAGTTGGGAAACTTGACTAAAAGTCACTGTCGTATCTGTAGCTTGCTACATATATATTTATCTATGCTCGCCAGGCGCTAGTGAGTTGACAGTTGACACATGCTGTGTTGATTATATAAAAATCTTGATAAAATATGTCATGGTGTGTTTTAGACAATGCACAAAAAATTCAAGAAATGTTAGTAAACACCAAGGAATAACTTTTCATCGGTGAGTAAAATACTTAATAAAAAAGTATTATAGATTAATAATTAAACAAATTATTCAAAAGACGCCACATCTCGGCTCATGAAATATAGATTATGAAATTAAAATGTTCAGATGCGACGTTTCTGTAGGTAATTTTGTCTAGGAAGTGGGAATCTTCACTGTGCCTTTGCAGCATTACACGGCAAAATGTGATCCGTAACGGATAGTCCCGCGGTAATAACGCCTGCACACGCCTGTAGTGATATGGGTGAAGCTTGTGACGTTTTAATATTCGATGTGCAGAACTTTTCGGGATTCCTGTAGCTTCTTCTATGGCACGTACCGAAGTAGTCGAGTCATTTTCTATCTCATTGAGAACTTCTTCATCACGATCCAATCTAGGTCTTCCAGCGCTTCTCCTATTGGATGGCATACGACCCTCCGAAAACGCTTGATGCACATTTTTGAAACAGAAACAGAAACAGAAACTTTTTTATTCAATATAGATTATAAATAATACTTATTGAAAGTCACTCTTTTGTATAATTACCACTGGTTCGAAAAAAACCTCTGTCCTGGGAAGAACCAGCAAGAAACCCAGCGGGACTTTTTTAACATGACATTAATAAACACTTGATAATCAGGATATTTTTGAGCATTTGGGTATCTTTCTCGATACAGTCTGCTAGCAGCGTTAGCATTACATCGGCATTCTCCATAGATTAAATGCATATTAGCGTATTCCTGTGGTGTGTACGGTTGCGGCATGTTAAACGCCAAACAGTCCAAAATGCGCCAGAACTCTAAATCACAAAACACACAATCGTAGTCCAAGATAATGCCAGGTCAGTTAAGTTTGCAGGTCGATTCCAGTCCAAAAAGCCAAGCCAAAAGTCGATAGTATGTACGAGGGCCACGTAAGTTGAATTGGGAATGGTGCGCAGTAAACAAAGGAGCAGAACGTACTGAACCGACTTGCTGAGAATAATAACATACCTGCCCTGTTGTTGTCTCTTTTTAACGTAAATATCTCTATCTATCTATCTCTCTCTAACGTCTAAGGTATTAATGCCCCAATCGAATTCCTAGAAATTGTAACAGGAACCCATTTTGAGCATGTAGTAAAAGTGATTACTGACAATTACAATTTAAGGAATTTGGCCCCTGTTAAGAAATAATAGGCCCATATTTTTTTATAACTTGTTTTCCTAGAGTATTATACCATTTTGGAATGTTGGTTAGTTGCGTCAATTTTTAAAAAAACTTGCCATACTAGTGTTCATACTTTTTTTTTACTCCACGATAAGTTAAATTTGGTTAAAAGTAAGTCTTCAAAAAATTTACGGAATAATATAAGTTTCATTAATTTTCGTGATAAAACAAGAGTTATTCTGGAGTTTTTAAGAATTGTGGTAGATAGCAGAACTATTCAGGTTGCCTATAAAAAAAAGATAAAAATATTTAAAAATTGTGGTCATGGTAGTGAAAAATATCATAAACGGTCTCAATTTCTGAAGAATTTCTTTTTTTTTTATATAACTTAAAATATAATTGGGATATATTTTTTAGTTGTGATTTTATAAATTTATTAACAAAGTAATCGGACATAATTTCCGCGAATGGAGTAAATCGAGCAGCGTGCCGTCATTAAGTACCTCCATAAGAAGGGGCTATCCTCAAAAGCCATCCATGATGACATGGTCAGTACATTAGGCGATTGTGCTCTGTCATATTCATCCGTCAAAAAATGGATAGCAGAATTTAAGCGTGGTAGAGAGAGTGTGAAAGATGAACCCCGCTCTGGAAGGCCTTCGACGTCAACTACTGACGAAAATATTAAAAAAGTACTTGATTTAATAATGGGAGACCGCAGATTAAAAATTAGAGAGATAGCCGAGATTATAGGTATCTCTTATGAACGAACTCAAAACATCATTGTCAACGAGTTGGGTTTCCACAAGGTGTCTGCGAGGTGGGTTCCGCGACTGCTTTCAGTTGAACAAAAAAGGACGCGATTGACTATTTCACGCGACTGTTTGGAGTTATTTGAAGCCGATGCAGATGATTTTTTGAATCGTTTTGTTACTATAGACGAAACATGGGTTCATTACTGTACACCGGAAACAAAACAACAATCAAAACAGTGGAGAAGACCTGGTTCACCACCCCCTAAAAAGGCTAAGTCGATTTTGTCGGCAAATAAGGTGATGGCTTCAGTATTCTGGGACTCGAAAGGTGTGATTATGATTGATTATCTTGAAAGGGGTCAGACTATAAACTCTGATTACTACTGCACCTTACTACGTCGTTTACGAGAGGAAATAAAAGAAAAACGTCGAAGAATGCTCAGAAGAAAAGTCCTGTTTCATCAAGATAACGCCCGTGTTCACACGTCAGTACAAGATTTGGGAGGGAGGTCAAAGATTTTCGACAAACGACGAGGTGAAAGCAGCTGTAGACGCATATTTTGACTCTAAGGAAGAATCATTTTTTTTCAACGGTCTAAATGCTTGGAAGGGGAGGTGGCAAAAGTGTATTGAACTTGATGGTGATTATGTAGAAAAATAAAAATATAACTGATTTAGTATGTGTTTATTTTCTTGGTTAGGCCGAGTACTTTTCAATCCACCCTCGTAGCTCATGTTATAAGAAGTAACTTAGACTGCTTAAATTTTAGAAAAATTATTAGGTGTCCGTGCAACAAAATTACCGCCCTAAACTAAACGCGGACGAAGTCGCGGGGAACAGCTAGTAGCTAAAATAAATTCAAAATTAATTGAGTACTTTTATATATCTCCCGGGTGAGCGTAACAATGATTAGTTACATCTTTATTTCTAAACTTTCATTTCACGTTGCTATGGTATTTTGATAGTTTAATTGATTAATAATAAGTATAAGAGGTTGATAGCAAATTTATCAAGAATCATTTCTTGTCTACACACTTTTCATGTATCGTGTACGTTTTTCTTTAATACTGAAAAAAAACCGCGTATAATATGCCTACAGATAAAATAAAAGCAGTCCATTAATTATGACAATGTTTTCATACATTACTATCAAATAAAATATTTGATTGCAATTATAAAATGCTTGAACTAAGTGTCATGTCATGCCACGCATCTCGGACACGTGATGACGCGGGTGAAACCGCGAAATTATTAGGCGCTGTGGCTCTATATACCTAATATAGATTGCTTATTTTATTATGTTTAGTTTTCCCCGAGTGGTCATGCAGCGATCACTCAAGAGTTCGGCTTCGAACGTGTGTAACTCGAAAATTATCCCACGGGAACGAAATACCTGAATAAACGGTATCTAATAAACGGAATAACGGTTATTTGACAGCTCCGTGGCGCAGTGGCTTAGCAATGAATTGTTGCACTGGGAGACGCGGGTTCGAATCCCGCACGGAACAAGTATTTGTATGTCCTACAAATAACTGTTCCGGGTGTGGATGTTTGTAAACTGCCTCCACGATACAGGAGAAAATCCTAGTGTAGGGGTAACGTTATTTTAAAAAATGAAAAATTCGATCCCCGTCGGCACCAATGAAATTGTTGCAATTTTATATAATAGTAATCCTTTATAGACTTTACTTTTTTACTTTTATAATTATATTATATTACAGACGAAAATTTTAAAATTTTGTCTGTCGTCCAAAACGCTTCACCTCTTTCAATTATATGAATTTCCATGCCGTCTTTTGTCTTTGGCGTCCAAATTACAAAATAGCAAAACTTTTCGTTTCGAAAAAAAAACTCGAATAAGCGCGCGTCACCGCCCGTTCATGTGTGTGTAAGCGTCGTCCCCCCGCACCGCACCGGGGGAAACATTATTCAGTGAGATGCACGATAATTCATTGTAAAATGCGCGCGTAAAAAAATACGAAAAGGCCTTTGGAAGAAGGGGTTTTATGAAAAAACCACTGCATAAATCAATTACAAATAAAATTTATTGAATTGTTCGATAATTGAGCTGTGTCGGTACCGACTTTGTTTTGGAAATTTTACATTTCTTTTATTACTAATTTAAGCCCAAAGTTGTGTCAAAATTGGCAATAAAAACGAATCTTTGGTAGCTCGTAACTTTTTAATAACATTTTATTTTCCTATTCTGTTTCCGCACAGACAAATTTAATAATGAGACAAAACGATATCATGTTTAACTTTGGATGTACACTGTCAAACAGCGGAGTAAAACCCCTCCGAAATTTCTACGGAAATAATGTCGACTAGTGTCACCTTAAGAGCCCTCTTACATTTCGGTGTTTCGCAAATTTAGGTATATTACGCACCGAGCGGGCGGCAAGCTACGCGACCGATACTTTCTTTCATATCTATTCACTCGCTCGCACTATAATACTGTGAGTATGGCGATTAAACGATCTTGATCTTCCATAATACAAAGTTTTCTTAGGATGGACTTCAGTGGATGGAATATTTTTTGGTGTGTCATTTTAATGTTATCTTATTAATTTATTATTATATAATTTATTATTATATACCATTTTGATATATTATTCATTATTTATGAAATTTAGTGTCAAAATAAGTACACATAAATTTTTTAATTGTTACGCTGTAATCGAATGTTAATAATCGATTATGTCTACTACCGGTAGAATAGTGGTGTATAAATAAATAAACGGTTGCAACCTGTTTCAATAAATATAACAATCAAATGTAACTAATATTTTTTTAATCGGTACTTACAGCCAATTACTATATTTTTTATAAGAAAAATATTTGCTGCGACGGCATTGACCGAACTTTACTCGATTCGATAATTTCAGGCAGTACACACTTTTCATAAAAAGCTTGTAACTTGGGTAACATATTGAAAATCTAAAATTGGTCGTATTTGTAAATTTTTAGTACTTTTACTGCATTAATCTGGGCCAATACATATTATGGCAAGTATTCAGACATTTTTATTTGCTAAATGAAGCTGGCCTTGGATTTGGTAAAACCAGTCATTATTTTGATTTAATGTTACACTTGAATCACTGAATTTATAACCTTTAACTTTTTTTGTCGAAAGGCCGTGTCAAAATCTATTCCGAAAGCTGAAATAGGACATTTAACTTCAATAAGACAGTTGCTGTATAAACCATTAGGTGAAGCCCTCAAATAACAATGATCTAGGTCAATGAATAGACCACATTTTTCTATAATAATATTTTTTTGTTTGCTCAATTGTGCCAATGCTGCAAACTCGTTGTCCCTACCATGTTTAATGGAAGAGACGTGATCTAAACTATAACTATATAAAATAGTTTTAAACCGTTCGATCAAAAACTGCGGTGGTAGTTGACGATGCTCTAGTTTGCAGGCAATCGACGCACACTACGGTAGTATCGAAACGATGCAGCGGCCGAAATCAACTGACGCAGGTCCTTCCTCGGCAAGTGCTCGCGCGTTAATGATCGCAGATGGCGGGCACAGTGAAATATATAGTACTTTTATTTAATTAATTAAAATATAATAGTAACGATTTAAAAAGTAAAAATAATAGCATAGTTTAAGCAAATGTTGATGTTTATTTGGGTATAAATTTTACTTCTAAGTGATGTAGAACTTCGGAAATATAGAGGCTTGTATCGAAGCTTTTTTGGTCGTTTTTTGAATTATATCGATTTTTTTCCTAGCGTGAAAAGCATATAACGAAAATGTATTCAACTATTATTAAAGTGTGGGATATTTGGGAGATAAAAATATTTTTTTTGATGGTCGATATTCAATAGAATCTACAAATTAGAGCTCCCAAATCATGTCTTCGAGAGTTTTTTCCTAAACATGCATCGGGAGAATGATTATTATTACTAATTAAATAAATAAGTTATCTAAAATCCGTTCCGAGCTTATTTGAGGAGAGAAAACGAACTATTTTTACCAAGTAATTGTTATTTCAAGCAATGAACCACAAACATAAAATTTCAACGAGGAAACCTTGTAATTTCGCGTTTTTTTGTAATACGCCTCTTAACAATACAATCTATTATTACATACTGATCATTCTGCCTACACATAATCTATGATAAAACCCAACCGGGCATGCGCCGCACACTCTTTCCTGCGCATGCGCGAAGACATTGAGTAGCGCACATTTCGATACCTCCAATGAACACCACGCCAACTCAATTTTTACTCATTTTCAGGTTTTAATGTAAAATGACTCTTTAAAGTAATAATGTTATGCTCCCTAAATTTCGTAAAAAAAATAAAAGAAATAAAAAAGTTTTGAAAATTACATAACGCCAAGTAAATGTACTTTTGACAAACACGCGACATACACCACGACTACTCGTTTTAGCGCTGTTTATTCGGGATGCGCGGGCGCTAATCGCGCGACTATGCGCCGCCAAATTGTACTAATCTTGAAAATGTATGTAAGTTGTAATGTATTCGTCGATTATATACATTGTATTATCATCTTCCAATAAAGTCAAATGATAATGAAATGATATAAAAAAAGGTATGCAAAACTATGTTTTAAATACTTTTAGCACAAGTAAGGATTTTGTTTATACTGATTTACAAAAATGTAACGAATGTCAAGATTTGCATGCATTGTATTTTATTTTCAGAAAGTACTAAGCGAACCACATGGAAACACTAGTATTTATTATTACAGACGAAAGCTTAACGTATATAGTTTTACTGTGTATGACAGCGCATAAAAAAGCATTTTGCATTATACATTGTACGTGATAGAGTCATGCTGCAGCTATATTAGTAGTATAGTTGTAGCACCAATGGGTCGGCTCGACCGGGGAAGGACCACGCTCTCACAGAATACCAGCTTAACACTGCTGTGTTTCGTTCGGTGAGTGTAGAGAACCGGAGACCCTTTTTACTGGAAAAGAGGCATTCCATCTTAGTCCTCACGGGTGACAACGCATCTGCATTTTGATGCGCAGACGAGGACAAATGTAGATGTCTATGGGCCACGGCAACCGCTTACCATCAGGTGGACTGTGGCTCGTTTGTCACCCTATCCTATATAAAAAATGTGGGACGAATAAATCGCAAAGAGAGGGGCAAATATCTCTAGTTATCTTTATGATTTTTTGACTAAACTAGCTTCAAAGGGAGTTACTGAAATATATTTATGGTCAGATAATTGCGGGGGACAAAACCGTAACCAGATAGCTTACCACAAGTACTTGTTAGCGGTAATTAATCTGAAAATTAAAATTTATCATCGCTCCATGGAGAAGGAACATACACAATACGAAGGCGATTCGGTGCATGCCCTGATCGAAAAATCAGCCAAAGGAAGGGAAATTTATTCGCCAGATGAATGATATTCGGTAGTATGATGGGCAAAAGTAAATGATATGCCGTATAATGTCATAGAAGTAAATCAAAATATAATCTTAGATTTAAAAAAGGGTATTTAGAAAAAAAAATTAACAAAAAGTGTTTGTAATGGGGTTAATAAGGGATGGGATAATAAAGTTTCTTGGAATAAAGTCAAAGAGATCGGGGCTTCTCCAGAAAATATAGGAATGTTACGTTATAAATACAATTAAGGGGGTTGTAGAAAGTCAGCAGATACAATGTTTTAAACAATCGAGTAGGAGACAGTCACTCCAGAATCTTTGCCAGACAAAGGATATGCCCATTTATTGAAAATAAATAGGGTTAAATACAAAGATTTAGTTTATTTCCGTGATGATAATGTCGTACCGCAAAAATATCATAATTTTTATAATAATTTACCAATGGCAGAGGTCGATCACGAACTTGATGGAAGCGGAGAAGAGGATTGATGTCATCTGAAGGTCTTGCTTCCTTATTTCGTAATTATTTCAGTTTTTTTTTTAAATTAATACGTACATAGTTATGTAATGAAACATGTCACGTGTATACTATTTCATAAAAATGTTCATGTTGATTTTATTTGAATCTTGACTGTAATTGAGATTGTTCTAATTCTTTTCTATTAATTAAAAATATTAAAATTTGTTGAAAATAATATTTGTTAATTTAGTTCACAACGAGTATTCTGATTACGTTTATACAGCAATTAGTATATAAGGTTAAAATTTTATATTTTTTACTATTGAACTATAAAAACATTTTTTTTCATTTCCAACTAAGGTATATTACCCTCTAGAAAAAAAAAAAGTTTAATTAAAAATAATTTTGATAATTCAGTATATTTGTAACATGTTATTATTATTGACAAATAATATTATATTACTAATTTTGTAAATTTTAATATATAATATCGGAAAACCATTCGATTTTATTGATATCTTTTGTCAAACAAAACGCTAACTGTTAACACTGGTCGTGTTATTCTACGCTATGTAAGTGTTAGTGGCATGTAACACGGTAGTTGATTTTATTACTTTCCCGATTACAAAACGCTAATTTTTTTAATTTAGAAATAAGAGAACATTTTATCAAGGTATGTTAGTTGAAACACTAAAATAAGTCTATTATTGGATGTACTTTAGAATAAATACGTAATTATATCATAGTGTGGGTTTAATTAAGATTTTTGTGTTCTCTCAAATTCCGAGATAAGCTCCGCTAACTGACTTGGCGCAGTGTAACGGAATATCAAATGACATTTTTCCGTCTTAAACTCCGCTAACTAGAGTTAATTTTAAAATTTTCAAAATAAATTAAAATCCAATTATGCAGTTAGAAGCAACAATAAATTATTTATTTATCCTGAAAATATCATTAATATAGGTGTGATAAAAAAAAAAAATTTGAACGTTTTTTCTTTAAACGCTTCTCCTGTAAACCTACAAAATCCTAGTTGGCGTAGTGTAAATTGGAGGTATCGATTTTTTGTTTGAAATAGCTGTTCTAGTACGTAAGTACATATTACTTCAATGCTTTCATGGCAAGATAAGAAAAAGTGCGAGGGAGATGGATATTGTTCCATCTCGCTTCCTTATAGCCGCCAAGGCCGTCTACACTACGTCAGAAGGGGTCGTGACGGAAAAATCTTAAACTTTTTGTCGCCTAGCCCCGATCCGCCAAATCCGTACCGCCCGACAAGGAACTTCGTTCCAATATAATTACATAAATTCGAGTATTAATTAAGTAATCTTTTCGACTCTAAAGCTTCCCACTAAAATTAATCTATCCGGTTGGTGATGCCACTGTTCGTCGCTAGGTGGAGAGAGGGAAAAAGGCGAAACCATAGAATTATTACGCATAGAAACCCAGTCCAGTACAAAACACGAGCGTTAAAATGATGCAAAGTCATTATGTTAGTGGGCGCGAGTCGAATGTGCCTATGCTCGTCACACGCACACATACACGCCATTCAGTGATACCAGTTTCTGGCGTTTGCAATCAAATTGTGCAAATCACTATTTTTTGATTAATTTTAAAAAATCGATATAATAAAGATTACGTATTACGTACGAAGATTATTTAGTAGAAGTATTTTATGAGAATATAAAATGGAATTAAATAAACACGATAATGAATGTTACTAATATAACTTTATTATACATATATTAATGGTAAAAAATGCAGACGTAATAAAATTTAAGAATATTATTAAACACAATTAATTTGCTCGAATACAAAAAGTACATCGTGTAATGTTTAATTTTAACCGACTTCAAAAAGGGGAGTAGGTTATCTATTCGGTGTATTATTTAATGTTTTTTACCTCAGAATTCTACAATTTCTAAACCGATTTAGATTTTTTTATTTGAAAGGATACACACACAGATTGATCCAATACACACGCTGAAACTTTAATGGTTGTTTTCCCGAAGTAAAATGATTTTGACCTAGTAGTACAATAGATTTATTAAAATAAAATTATTAGGATGCAAAAATGTCATATTTACAATCGAGAAAAACAAAACTCGAATGCGATCTCAAACCAACAGCAATATCTCGCAAGCAGGTCGGGCGTACAGGCTAGATTATACCAAATTACTATAATAAAGTCTGAAAAAAAAATTCGCTGGACGTAATGTAGTGTTACGTCTATCGAACGTGCTACCGCGCGCTTCCTACACAGTGAAGGGCGACTAATAAATGTTCATAACATTATGGCCCGTATTCACAAACGACACATACATAAGTATGGTAGCAACACTATGCTAAGTAAGGTATTTCTCACTGCGTTCGTCATGGCAGGCCGTTCATTTCATGAACAATACTTAGTGGACTCTTTGTTGTGCGGACACATAGCAGTGAAAGGGGCGCCGTGATTGGTTAACGTTGTGACGCGACTTCACTCGAGTTGAATGACAGATAAAAAATAATAACACGTGTTGTTTTCTTTCAGGTAAAAGACGTTACTGGTACTGTTATTATAGGGTACTTATGCATAAGTATTATTAAATAATGTGGATTTGAAACTGTTGATAGGTAGATTAACTGTTATTACAGATCTGGAAACTCCAAGATGAATAAAATCTAAGACCACTAGTAACTTTCAAAATATCTACATTTATTAGAAGCAGAAGTAAATTTATTACGTTATCTTTTGAAAACCTAAGTAACTTTAAAATTTATTGGCACTGTAATAATCAAAAGGATTTTGAAAGTCACGTATCACTTTTCTTGTGCTAATCGTTCTTTGCACGTTTATTCTCTCCAGAATATAACTATGAAAATCATCTTCACTGCTGTAATCCATTGCAATTATTCAAACAAAACCAATCAGCGTTTCACAAATAAACAAACAAGCTATATACCCCATACCAGTTTGACATTTGCGTTGATTTGTCGCACTATGCGTAGCGTAAAGTAGCTAGCGAGCTACTTTATCTGTGCGTTCATTTTGATGAGCGCATAGTGTCGTCTAACACTCAAGTGACGTTTATGAAACAAAATTTCGTCCACTGTGCGTTAAAGCCTACTGAGCGCACGCATAGTATAGTTCTTGAAACGGGTGTAACTCTCAAGCGTAGTGATAAGACATAAACTAGTTTGGACGCCCGAATAGCTTGTGAGGTATTACTATTGTAAATCTGCCCTTTTTTAATTGTAATATTTTTTAATTTAATAAATTGACTCTACTATCGAGACAGTATAATTTGGCTGCGGGACATCAACCACTAAAATTTCAGCATGTATATACGAATTGATCAAACTTAGAAATCAGTGTACATACATATTGATAACCTTTTTTTGGGAGTCGGTTAAAATAGGCTATGTTTGGGTCTAACGTAACATCTGGTTAATGTTTGGGAATAGTAAAGGCGTTCTTATTAATAATCTCATGATGTTGTAAATAAAAAAGTTTTTATTCTATACTCTAAAACATAACCTTAGTCAATACAAAAGCAATTAAAATAAAATAGTTGCGTTAAAATGGCGTCGACGAATCGCGATTAACTGATCACTCCGTATTAGTTTTAAATAGGCACCCATTGTTAATATAATGTTAACACTTAGAGAAGTAGGTATCATTTGTAGGTACATATGAGTTTTACACAGAGCGTTGCGATTAAACGTTTTAAACACAAATAGAAAATAAATATTTTTAAAAGAAAATTGTGATTTTTTCCCCACAACTAGCAACATTTGTATTATGAGAGCTTAGGTAAGTATTTTTTTAGTTTTACGTACTTATAATGAATTAAATGTATAAACCTATATGTGAAATATAATACCATCACTTCTTTATGTTTATCATCACCGTTGTGACAATATTTTACAACACAAACGGTAATTTTTACAATTTTTCGCGAGCTCTTCTCCGTAAGACGTGACGTTGCGCACTGACGCGTCGCTGAGTCAACTTACGCGGTTTCGCGTTAGTTTTACTTGCTTCACTTTCGGTGCGCGTACTAGTTATTCTATGCGTAATAATTCTATGGGCGAAACTAGGGAGTGGATAGATTAATTTTAGTGGGAAGCTCGAAAAGATTACTTAAAAAATAATTAAAAGAGTTTTGGAATAATACAAATGAACATATCGTACATATTAATATCTTTAATTACTTATTTTTTGATTAAATTATGTTTACGTTAATAATTTCTTTTAAATCATATACAAATTTATATTAATGAATTTCCGCATAAACTTCAGAAGTAGTGTTGCTACCTGTAATAAATTATTTTCTAAACACCCAAAATCATGACATTCGGCCATCAACTAGAGGGTCTAGCTTCGGCGACACGCATTAAACAAATTATCATGACACGATAGTGTGCGATTTTGACGGAGGGATCAGTTGCGAGCGTGCCGTCGCTAACCGTACTCGCTTTTGTAGTACTATTATTTATTCTGTGGTTTTGGGTTTCACGCACACTTTAACGAGTTTTGGTAGAAACTTGACCGGCAACGCATTGCTGTTCCTGTATTATTGTTTAAATAATGGTTTGAAGTGGATTTTGATATGCAGAAGTGGTGCGATTGTATTAAGTGTTTACGCATGTGAACTATTAGTGGAAACGGTGAAACAAGTGCTCTGATGGTGATGTGAATCTCAAGATAAGGTGTCTGTCTGCTTAGGCGCCTTGAGATACCATCGCCAACTGTCAGCTGTCTGCTGGCCCAAGTTGCCGTCAAAATCTTCTAAGGGCTGCATAATGTGGCGCATCAACCTATTGTGAAGCAGTGTAGGATAATTATACAATGTAACTTCAGGCTCAGAAGGGCTAGAACCCAGAGCCACAAAGCCAGTTATTAAAAAAAAGCACACTTATACTATACAGACAGGGTTAACAACAAGTAAAGCCCGCTCGACTTCGTGAATTGCAAGAAATATAGCTAACTATAGAGAGGAATTGAAGTCTTATGGACTCCACTGTTTTTCTTGGAATCAAATTCGGGCATAAATCAGAATTAACACTTTTTGTTGGTTTAATTTTGTTATTTTTATAGCATACCTAGTTATATGCAATTTCGCTACAGAGTAACGCGACTGACATGGAAACTATATTTGTTCTGGAAAAGAGGGCCTCTCAAAATAAATATAGTATCAATGTAATCTGTATATATAAAAACCAATTACTGTTCGTTTGTTTCACTAATACGGACGCGACAATCTTTCCTGCCGTACTTGACACTTAGAATTTCTTCGGCGTCGGTGAGGACGCTCATTTACAAACCACTGATTGGTTTGGTTTCAGCATTAAAATGGTTGATGCAGGTCTCATCCATATTGATATTTATGATATTTTTATGCTGATCTAGTGGGTACATAAACAAGCAAACATTATTTTTTGGATTTTATGTGCACTGGATTTGGAACACCCTCTCGTATATTATGGTTGTAGCACGAATGGGTCGGATCGACCGGGGAAGGACCACGCTCTAAAAGAATAGCAATGTAAAATAGCACCTTAACCTGTGTTTCGTATGGTGAGTGTAGAGAACCGGAGACCCTTTTTACTGGAAACAAGGCGTTCCATCTTAGTCCTCACGGGTGACAACGCATCTGCATTTTGATTCGTAGTCGAGGATAGATGTTGATGTCTATGGACCACAGCAACCACTCACCATCAGGTTGTGACTGTGTGCTCGTTTGTCACCTTTATATTATAAAAAAAAACCGTAAAATCTAGTTTTTTTTCAATGTGTAGGATTCACGTATGCATAAAATATCATTATGTTACATAGAATATTGTTAAGTAGTTATATTAAAAACTTAATCACCTATTTTGCCACCCTGAGGGTTAAATTTTTTTTCTTAAAATTTATTACAATTGGTTTAGCCATTCCGAAGATTCGGGTCTCGCTCTATTAAGGTTCTGTACATATTGGGACCAATTAACTATTTTTAACAGACTTCAAACTTTTATTTTTGTGTTAACCTCAGAACTCTTTTTACTACTGCATTGGAAGATGTTTTCAAGTTACTGGACTGAAAAGGATGCGGTATTAAAGTCAATGGCGAGTACATCACTCACCTTCGAATCGCCGACGATTTAGTCCTTATGGCAGAATTGCTGGAGGACCTAAGCAATATGCTCAATGACCTCAATAGTGCCTCGCGACGGATAGCTCTTAAGATGAACATGTCAACATATCCATGTCACATCTATATGCCGGCACTTGCTGGGGGGCACTAAGCTCTAAGTTGTTGACGAGTGTTTACCTGGGACAAATAGCCCGACTAGGTAAGTCCAACTTCGACCGATAGGTCAATCGACGGATTCTAGGATTCAACTCGGCTGGGCAGCGTTCGGGAAATCACGACACATCTTCTCGTCAGGTATACCTCAAAACCTGAAAACGAGATTGTACAACCAGTGCATTTTGCCAGTGATGACTTATGGATCTGAGATGTGGTCCTTCACTGCTGGCCGTATGAGAAAGCTCAAGGTCGCTCAGTGAGCTATGGAGTGGGCTATGCTCGAGGTTTCTCTGCTTAAAAACGAGGATATATACAGTAGAACCAGAGTGACCGACATAGCCCAACGGGATTATTAAGTTAAAGTGGCAATAGGCCGGCCATGTAGCTCGAAGAACCGACAACCGATGGGGAAGAAAGGTTCCCGAGTGGCAGCCTCTTACCGCCAAGGGAAGTGTAGTCCGTCCCAGTTCAGTTCCAAGAATGTTGTAGGTACATTCCTACAGATCCAAGGATTCTCTTTTATTTCAAACACTAGACATACAAAAACACACTCACACCACATCCAAAACGAACATAATTTTTGACCCTAGTTCAAGCCCAAAACTGGTGACATATTGACATTACTCTGAACAATCCTTCAGGCTAATATTGTGGTAGATCGGGGTTACCAGAGTATGTTGATATGTTGCGCTATGTCTGTTGCTCTGGTACAAATGCAGATATTCTCATTATTATTATTATTACAGCTTTATTTTCCACTTAACAATTGTTACAAATGTATTAAATCTAATTATAATAATTTCGTTCTCATTTTTTTTATGTTATGTGGCCCCCCTGTGGGTAAAAGCCTCCTCCATATTTTTCCATTTTTCCCTGTCTTTGGCCGCATGCATCCAACTTTTTCCTGCTATGTTTATTATGTCATCGGACCATCTTTTCTTCTGTCTTCCCACGTTTCTTTTGCCTTTTGGGCCCTGCCATTTTGTTGTTTGGTAAGTCCATCTCTTATCTTTGTATCTCGACAAGTGCCCTGCCCAGTTCCATTTCTGTTTCAAACTAAAATTAAGAGCATCTGTTAATTTTGTTTTCATGCAGATTTCTGCATTTCTCGTTTTTTGTATTTTTCTCAGTTTCAGTATACTACGTTCCATTGCATGTTGACAGGATGAAATTTTGTTTTTTTCTTTTTCGGTGAAGACCCAGGTCTGGCTAGCGTAAGTAAGTAAGATATTCTCATTACAAAGTCTAAAACTCCAAGCATAGCCATTTTCATAACTCGTTGTGGGTCATTGAACTTCTTCATATGGCTAGCAGTGAACGAACATGTCTTAGATCCATACGATGGTTGTACAATCATGTTTTCAACTTTTGAGATATATACAACCTCCCAAACGCTGCCAGTGTGTCGATTGATTTATCTCTCGGTCGAAGTTAGATTTGCCAAGTTGCACTATTTGTCCTAGATAAACATAATCGTCAACAACTTCGAGCACAGTGTTCCCAACCACTACTGGCATAGCTGTGACCTTTGTGTATTGTCCATGTTCATAACAACACCTATTTGTTGGGAGACACAATTAAGGATATTGAGCACAGTGCTGAGGCCCTCCAGCAATTCTGCCATAATCTATATCATCAACAAATCGAAGGGAGTGATGTA
This sequence comes from Parnassius glacialis, assembly GCA_033319125.1. NCBI lineage: Eukaryota > Metazoa > Arthropoda > Insecta > Lepidoptera > Papilionidae > Parnassius > Parnassius glacialis. Next base: position 69,906,717 of record JAVANC010000004.1, on the reverse strand, counting down.
CTCGCCGTTGATGTTGGTACCGTACTTTCCAATCCAGCCGGTTGAAAACGACTTCCAACGCAGCGGTGAAGAGTTTCAGGGTAACATCAACGTCTTTGTATTCTTTCATACTCTGGTTCCATACGCAGATAGCCACTGTAGCTCTATAGTACAAACACTTTAACACTTCAATATATTTACTGTCAACTAGGCACTTACACAAGATGAAGTGGTAGATTATACTCTTTAACCTTCTTTCTTTTATATATCCCAGTTTTGTTCTTAAGTTCACCAATTTCTCTGAAAAGGCTGAATTGATTTGAACTATTCTTCTTCTATTATATAGGTTACGCTTTAGGGGTGGGGGATTTTTGTCCCCCCTGAGGGTGGAAAATAAGGAATGTTATTTTTTTCATAGGATTGGGGTGACAAACAAGCACACAGTCCACCTGATGCTAAGTGGAAGCTGTGGTCCATAGATATCTACATCTATCCTCGATTATGAATCAAAATGCAGATGCATTGTCATGCGTGAGGACTAAGATGGAATGCCTCATTTCCAGTAAAAAAGGTCTCTGGTTCTCTACACTCACCATACGAAACACAGCAGCATTAAGTTGCTATTTTTCGCTGGTATTCTGTGAAAGCGTGGTCCTACCCCGGTCAAGCTGACCTATTCGTGCTACAATTATACTACTAATATAGTTATAGCTGCAGCATGGCTCCACCACATATTAAACCTTGAACTTGTGACATTCCTTAGTCCACTCAAAATACAGTCCAAAGTTCAATCAACATACCACATAATAGCTTGTGAAGTTGCTTCAGTTATTATATGGAATTGTTTTCCTTTTTTTTTAATTTTTTACTATTGAGTGGACGTAGATATATGTAAGTTAATATAGATAAATTAGAATGTCTAAATATTAAAAATTATAGTTGACTAGCTGACCAGGCAGACGTTGTTCTGCCCTTTCCGAACGACCATTTGCTTTCCCAAAAAAACTCCTGAAATTAGCAATAAAAAAATTGAGGGTCACTTATCACGATAAAAACTATCCCTCTCAAGTTGGACCAAACTGCACACAGTCTGCAAAATTTTTTTGAAATCGGTTCTATCTGTTGAATACTTACAGCAACACGTGGTGGTTATACTACTAAATTGTAGCTTTTATTAAAGGTTTGTATTTTTAACATAGCGCCATCTATTAAATATTTACTCAATCTAGTCAACAGATATCGTCATCTGACAGAATCGCTAATCTATCTATTAGCGATTCTGTCAGATGACGATATTGTGACTGTCAAATAATAGACAAATAATTTTCAATAAAATAATATTGTATTGCGACTATAAATTGAGATGTAAGCTATCCTATCTTTTAAGTTGGACCAAACTGCACATTGACCAAAAATTTCATTGAAAGCAGTTCAGTAGTTGCTATGTTGTATGCACTCCTAGTGCATCGCGGACAAACAACGTGACACGTACTTTCTATATATAAAGATAAAACATACAGGAACAGGAAGTTGATGGATGTAGGTGGCTCAGGGCTGTGCTTTGTAACATTCCTTGGAGTAGGCCTATGTTCACCAGTGGACTTGTGAAGGGCTGTAATGAAGATCATGAAAAACTTCATCCCCTATTTTACCACCCTTAGTGGTAAAAATTTTCTTTAAAATTTATTACGATATCCACTGCAAAGCTTAGTCTACCTGATTTGAATATATGTTTAAATACATAGGTGCCCCCAAGCCACAGGTTTGTAGAGTAATAAAAAAAAACAAGGAAGTAACATGGCTCAACGAAATAAATCGAAAAGCACATTGATATTGGCAATTTGGTGTTGTAAAAATTATACATTTAGTTTTATTGTGCATTGGATAAGAGGAAAACATTGAGAACTAAACTCAAAGACAATGGAACATATGGTACAGTGGATTTCATTTATTACGACCTTGGTTGTAGTGACCATTTACCTATAGCGATGTTTAAATCTAAGTCCCTTGAATTTAAAGCATATTTTAGTACAAAATTCATGCATTGGATGTAAAGCAGTTTTTTTTTTATTCATAGATAAAGGGCTTTGTCCCTGATAGGATTATGGGGCCCTGGTTTTTACAAAAAAAATCTTAAATATAATTACTATTTGTGTGTAGGGACTGTTTTTAATGAATCATTTGTAAAAAATTCCTAGAAATCCCATGCAGATATTATGGGAGTGGGCTGCCAAAGACAAAGATTTCTTTCTTTCACAAATATTTCTTATCTTTTGTTTACATCCACACAGGTGGTCAGCAAGTGTGGAGATCTTTACCTTTTGTTTATAGATATCAGCTAAGTTGGTAGGGAAAGGTGAATTGTATGTGTGTGAATTGTTTGTTAAATTTATGGTTCAATTACAAAGTGATATTCTGAGTAGCAACTATAATGTATTGATTTTGTTACCTTTGCCTGTAACGACTTCCGGATATAACGACGAAAACACAGTGGTCCCTTCATCGTCATTATACCCGAGATTCACTGTATAAAGATTTGAAATGCTCACCAGTCAACCTCGAGTGCTGCGGGTTGCGGTCCATGTGCAAGCGATTCTTGGACGCCGCCTCAGCCGCCCGAGACACTGAGCCGTTGCGTCGAGACGACATTCTGTAATAGACATTATATTTATTTAAAATCTAGGTATTAATTTATTATTATATATTGGTAGAGTATATCTAATATATATTGCCTTGTGGTGGCATTGTAAGAATATCCACCGATCCAATTTGTTCTGTAAGAGGTAACTATGAGAAATGCCAAAAAATGTCAGTGTTTTAAAGACAACTGTATAAAAGTAAAATATTCAGAACAGCAATGACGAGCAGCATCACAGTTTAACAGTTGTGATGAAACTAATGTACTTGTGCAGAGCAACTTCGAAAACATATGCCAGCTCACTTTCTTTAGTATGCTGTGTGATCGACACAAGCATGTTTAATAGTATTTAACTAATTTTAAGTGCGGTTTTCGTAAAATATACCCATAATGGTGAATTACTGTTATACATAGATGACTTACTAAATAAAGTTGAATTCAAAGCCATGTTTATGTTTGCCACATTTTTTTGTTTGATAATTTTTTTCATCCAAATGAATACTATATACTTAAATTAAACAATCAAAAACTGAAAACATCTATTAAAAGAAAGTGTTATAACTTTGGCAGTGCATCACCTGTACCACGTTACCAAAACAATTAGGCGCATGACAGCTAAGACATTATTGGAACTAGGGAGAGAACACCCGAACAGTTATTGGTCACTTGAAGCGCAGGTATAGAGGCGGGATGCGGGCGCCGAAACCGCATTCCTGATAATTATGTACATACATAATGTTTATAAATGATTATGAGTATAATGATATCCAAAATTATTTTATTCCAATTTTCTCACAACCGTAGCATATTTTGGCAAGACAGCATTAATTCCTACGCGGGCGGTGCCGTCGCCTATCATCAAACACGTAATTGTTTTTTTTTTTATAGAATAAGGGTGACAAACGAGCACACAGTCCAACTGATGGCAAGTGGATACTGTGGCCCATATACATCTTTATTTATCCTCAATTAAGAATCAAAATGCAGATGCAATGTCACCGCTGATACCTAAGATAGAATGCACTGTTGCCAGTAAATAGGGTCTCCAGTACTCTACACTCACCATACTAATCAGCAGCATTAAACTGCTATTTTACGCTGGTATTCTGTGAGAGTGTGGGCTACTATATATATATACACTATACTGTAGCATGACGCTACTACATAAGAAAAGACGTCTGCTATATAATTTGATTTACTCACTTAATTCACTTATCAAGTGTGGTGATTAAGGTGAATTCTCTCTACCAAGGCATGGCCAGCAGTGGACGCTTATGAACTGAAGGACAAGATAGGGAATATGGAGGATATCCATAGTAGACAAGACAAAAGTCTGAAACGTGCCAATCAGTAGTCATATAGTACTACGTGATCAAACCAATTGGGCACATGTCAGCTAAGACATCATTAGAACTAGGGAGGAAACACAGGAACAGTGATGTGTCACTAGGGGAAGCACAGGTATATAAGCAATGTGCAGGTGCTGAAACCGTATTCCTGTCCTGTGCCCAATTGGTTTAACCAAGTTGTATAAGTACCTACTAGACATGAATATGTGTAGTAGCTACATTTGTATTTACATTTATATACTTTTTTTTATAAAAATAAGAGTGACAAACAAGCACACAGTCCACCTGCTGATAAGTGGATGCTGGAGCCCATACATCTACTTTATCCTCAATTAAGAATCAAAAGCAGATGTGTTGTCACCTCTGAGGACTAATATGGACTTCCAGTTTCTAGTAAAAATGGTCTCCAGTTCTCTACACTCACCATATACAATGTATCACTACTATATACTATGTTTAGTAGGCATGGCGATCTGAGATTGATTAAACAACTAATCAATTTCTTATTTCAAAAAGGTTGTGTGATAATCGAGATTCAATATTTTATGTTTTAATAAGAACCATAAAATTATTTACAGTAAGTGGAATGTACCCAAATTCGTAAAGACAACAGTTTTTCAATGAATAATTAAAAACTTGCAAAATGGCTGTGTGCTCAGTTTCTTTAGCCTCTTTTTAATGATTAAAGAAATAATAAAAGTTATGTTTGTAATCAATCTGTGCTTTGTTGTACAAAGTTGAAAAAAGATTGATTTTAAAGATCTCAATCTTATAAACCTCAATTTTTTTATGAATCAATTCATCTGTTTTTAATATGAATCGATTTAAAAATTGATCTTTTTCATAAATAATCCACCATCCCTAACATTTAGTATTACTTTGTTATAAGCGTCTTATTGTATACTATGTATATTTTGATTTTATCTCACCAATTTTATTATTTGTCACATTACCCCACCGAGAAGCCTCAAGCCAAGATATGACAGACCAATGACTGGACATTGGCATAATTATTGTGACCTAACTAACCACTATACCAACGGCCATATTGAAGTAAATAAATTACTCCTTTTTAAAATGTTCTGGACTACAACTTGGCCAAAACAATTAGGCACATGACAGGAATGCAGTTTCGGTGCCCACACCCAGTCTCTATCCCCAAGGTTCCTCTAGGGACCAATCACCATTCCGGTGTTCCCTCCATAGTTCTAATGATGTTTTAGCCGTCATGCGCCTACTTGTTTTGGTCATGTAATTGGTTATGGACTCAGAGGAAGTATTTTATAGTCCAAAAATTTGATTAATCTGACACTGCCTTGCAAAACTTATTGCGGGTCAAATGTATGACATTTTTATTTATTTTTTTGTCTCACTAATAGATTCTGCCAGTTTAATGTAAACATGAATCTCACAATGGTACTGAATAGATATTATCTGCTGACTAATACATATTCATCAAGCCAACCTCCATTGCTTCTGTAAGTGTGTCAAATATATATTAAGACCCATTTACACTGTGTAAGTTTTTGAATAAAAAATGGCAAAACTTGAACACAATTGATATCAATATAGAATTAGATTGATTAGATAGAAATTTTGATAAGTAATTATTGCAAAATCTATTTGTTTATGTCACAAACATATTTAACAGAGATAATTACTTTTAAGTTTAGGGTTGTAGACTTGTACCATTTTTGGTGAGTTACTTCAAGTATTGCAATTATTTACAGATTCAAATTTTTCCATTCAATATTGAATGTTGTTATCAAAAAGTGTATTTAACTATATACTGTTTAAAAGAGGGTTTTAGGGCAAGGAAATGTCTAAGCTGACCAGATGCATGTTGAAGAACTCGCATCTTCTAAATATTTTTTTTATTTCTCAGAAATGCAGGTTTCCTCACAATCCTCTCTTTCCCTCTTAAGCACATATAAGGTCAATCATCCCTTAAAACTGCAATTTACAATTTCATAGACTTGTAAGGTGTAAATGGTCCTTTATGTTTTTGACATATGATGATGCACAGTTAACAATAGAAAGTTTAAATTATGCAGTTTATGTTGTTCAAATGCATACTATACACAAATATTTCATTAATTATTCCAATCATGAATCACAAATTTTTGTAGCAGTAATCTAGGAAGTAGTAAGTTGACTACTTACAGAATCAATTTTCGTTTAACTACTACAATGCATATTATTATGTCAATGAAATTATAAGTATGTGCGATGATCATAATTGATTTATAGCTATATACTTCATGTGCCCTATAATGCTATTTTTACTTTCACAAAATGGCTGCCCAAGATTATCGATCGTGCGCCTGCAACTCACCTTGAATTGAAAGCTTACCTTTAGAGTTCCAATAGCGGATTGGCAGGAGCGAGGGCTCCGAACGCGCGCGGCGAGTCGCGAGGGGCGAAGCCCCAGGGCAGGCGCGGGCGTTGCCACGCGGCGGGGCTGTCGAATCGCCCGGCGCCGCTGCAATACAACCGACATACGCATAAGCATCACGAATCGCGGGCCCGACGGATGCCGTGCGAAATTTCGCTCCCGCGCGGAAGACGCTAACGCGAAGCGTCTCGGCCTCCGGGCTGCGGGGCGGCGCGAGCGCGGAACACGCAGTACGCGGCTGTCGAGCCATCTCCTTCCCTTTGTCTCCTGACTTGGCAGCTGAACATCAAACATACTAAATCCACCTTAATAAATCACAAAACAAAGTTACGAACCAGTAATATTAAACACGATAACTTTCACTGAAGTTCAATGGAAATTCGTCGATGAAAACTTGTCTTGTTATACACTCCCGTGTCACACCTTTCTCGAACCATCGGCCATTTTGTTTTGTGAACGAAATTGACTTGACCTTTTTCTTGAGATCACACGTCTCGTTTCTTCTATGGAGTGAAAGTATTTTTTAATATTTATTATTTAAATGACTACGTTACCACACGACAAACATTTTGTGGAGCACATTTACATAAAGTATGAAAATATGCATACCAAAATGTTAATCATAAAAAAACTTTAATTTTCTAAGCATTTACACATGCAATAAGAAAATACTAAACAAACCGTTTGCAATAACGAAACGCAATTTATTGACAGTTTTGTGAATACCATTCAAAAAATTAATGTACTTTTAGTAGAAAAATAAACTACCATTTTTTATTATATACTTTAAATTAACCTTTACACGTTTTTCTATACTGAATTTGATGACAACGATACATTTGGATGGCAATTAATGTAGCCTAATAATAAATAATAAATTAATGTAGTTAATACCTCGTTTAGTTTAGATGACATCTGGATCGGAGACATATAGAAATTCCTTATACCCTGTAAGCATACAAGTTAGTTATACCATATACTCTACTCCAAAGACTGAACTGAGTGAGTAATTCCTTCATGGGGCAATGTATACGCTTTTACAACAAAATCCCAAAAAATATGCAGAACTGATCTTTCAAAGGGTTTAAATCTATATATTAATTGGGCAAAAATTATTTCATAAGGATTATTATACTACTAAAGAGTAAATTATTTATAATAACTTCTGGGAATTAGGTGATCGCTACCAAGCTAATCCTAAAAGTTTTCATAACAATTGTATAAATATTAAATTGTAAGTAAAAAAAGTCCCGCTGGGGTTCTTGTTGGTTCTTCCCATAACAGTGGTTTTTTATCCAAACCAGTGGTAAAAGTAAAAAAATACTTTCAATAAGAATTACTCCTAATATGTATTCAATAAAAAAATATTCTATTCTATTCCTGATGATGCTGTGGTTCGAAACCGTTTGCTTTTTAAAGTTATTAAATATTGGCGAAAAAGCACACGTCAACCCAAAACTCAAAATTTATGATGAAGTTTCTCCAAGTGACAACAATAGCATATTATTTTTTGTAAGTATAATACGAAATTATTCTTTAAAAAAATAATCATAGAAATCATGAAATTTCTTCACTCAGTTTACACAAAAGTTTTAAAGTAAATTTTGAATCGTAGTTACCCGGCTATTGCAATTAAAAAAACCTTTGTAAATGTAGTTATGTAGCATGCAATTTTTTTTATTACAGTTCCATATTTTGACAAAAAATGTTTGAGTGTGACTAATTAATTATAACAAACAGATTAGGTCCTTCTATTTATATCACACTAGCTGGTAACCCGGCGCGTTGCTGCTTATATATATATAACTTTCAAATAAATTTGTCAGTACGTCTGCCACCTACTGTAGGCTAATTGTAATATTTCTATAACCTTTGTGCAAGTGGAAGCAATAATTCAACAAAGTTTTAGCACAATATGATGAACGGTATGACATTGCATAAAATACAAACAATAATATTTATGTATTAGATTACTTAAAAAAATTATTAAAAAATTTATTGAGTTCAATAGATGTAAATAATAGAAGTGTCTTTAGTAGGTATCTATTAACTTAGTATTTCATATATTATATTAATTTAAGGATGCATGCTTGGTAGACGCTTATAAGCGTTGGTAATAATTGCAAATCAAAACTGGCCATACCAATACTATTTTGTTATTAGAATGAAAAAAAAAAAACAGTGCACTTGCATCACTCGGTGAGGGAGGGTGTTGCGTGCGCTTTTAATTTTAAGTTTAATTAATTTCGTTAATTATTATTTTTATATTATAAAAATTAGTTAATTAATTCAATTTATTTTAATTAAATACATATTTACTTATATTCACACAATATTGTACTGTGTATTTAGAATTAAAGAAAAGTCACGTAGGCACTTAGCTTGTGTAATAAAAAGTAATCATGATTTATTTACGAATCCCTTAAAAAAAGACGAATTGAAGTGCGACTTTACAGATATTCATATTAGCACACCGCCAACATACAAACAAAAATAACATCCGGGCTTGCAAGATACAGGGGAAGGCTGAATTTGAAGGTAAGTCAAGTATTTTTTTTTTAACTCTGAATCTGTAACTTTTTTGAAGGTATTTTAATATATCTACAGCAAACTAATTGATTTTTTTTAGATTATGATTGGTACTGTTTTCAAGTTGGGACAATTCCTTTGACCGACAAAAATATTCTATAAATTATTTCTTATTTGTCTTCTCGATACGTAAACGTAGAATTATTTACGCACCTCCCAAGTTTTGCTTGAATATGATCTGTTAATGTGGTGTTATTTAGATTTAAGATAATGTCTTCCATTTATTTTATAAATTTTTAATTATAAAAAAAAATCTCAAAAGTTTGTCGGAAATAATATAGTCTAGAATCACTCCTCGCATTGCTATCTGTTCGTAAAGTTGCATTACAAATCGGTTTAGCCGTTCCGAAGATTAGCCCGGACATACAGACAGACGTTTTATACGTGGTAGAGCCAGTCTGCAGCTACATTAGTAGTTTAGAATTGTAGCACGAATGGGTCGGCTCGACCGAGGAAGGACCACGCTCTCACAGAATACCAGCGTAAAATAGCAGCTTAACGCTGCCGTGTTTCGTTTGGTTAGTGTAGAGAACCGGAGACCCTTTTTGCTGGAAAAGAGGCAATTCCATCTTAGTCCTCCTGACAATCTGCATTTTAATTCGCAAACGAAGATAGATGTAGATGTATATGAGCCAAAGCAACTACTTACCATCAGGTGGACTGTGTGACGTACAAAATTTTTAAATACGCTCTCAGCTCATTAGCCAAGGCAGTTAATTCGATATTACAAACGTACACTTCAATTTTATTGATGTGTATAGATTATATAAACGTATTGGTTATGATAATAAACAATATGTAATTTAATTCTACTTTGTTGCGTTTATAGTAACCTTATTCTACTTTCACTTCAACTTCGAAACTCAAGTGACACATACCTTAAGGTACTAAGGTATATACATATAAATACATACATGCATAAACACTCACGCCTGTCACCCAGAGGGGTAGGCAGAGACTACGGACTCCCATTTAGCTTAGATGCTGACGCTTCCTTTACATCCACATACCTACGCATACACGCTCGTCGGTTAAGGGTATTCCTAATCTATCCCATTTTCAATACATCGCCAATTTGGTCGATAAACTTTCGGCTAGGTCGTCCCTTTTCGACTGCCGTTCACATCTGCAACATAGATTTGCTTTTGTCACTCTTTCCTCCTTCATTCTCTTTTTTTTTTTACATGGGAAATGCCTACGCATACCCGCCTCGCGGGGGCAAGGACGGGTTATGTCGGAATCGCACCGACTAAAACCCCATGGTGTTCCACCCTAGTCGCATATTGGCAGGGCCACGGGAACGCTTTCGCACACTTCCGCGGCACCACCTGCGCTGGCCGCCCCATGGCGGCCCCTCCTCGGGAGAGGAACACTCCTCCCCCATCTCCTTCTCCGGTAAGGCGCACCAGAACACATGGCGCGCCCTCCTCCTCGGCCTCCAATTTCACATGCGCAACGGACGCCCCTGTGTCCGATGCGCGAAGGCCATGGGGCCAGGAAAAACTAGCACTCAGGAGCTCCAGCCTTCCTGACCCCAGCGGCGGATCTGGTCTATGGCTCCGCCGCCAACCAAAATTCGGCTGCGGAGGGTAGGGAGAGCGGCGCCTCGCAATACCGGCACTCCTCTCCCCCCGCAGCCCCACCACCACCGCATCAACGGTGCGGCCCCGTTTGAGTCGCGGAGGATAGGGCGAGTGGCGCATCGCCATACCAACACTCCTCTTCCTCCGCGACTCCACCCCGGCTGCAGAGGTAGGGGTGGGGAGGACACCCCTCTCGCAGCAGCCCACCGACACACATCCGAAGTGGGCTCGTCAAGCCCACTCGGAGTGGCCACCTCGGGCCGGCCCTACACCACGGGCCAGCCAAGGGGTTCCTCTTTGTTCACCGTGGGTGACCAAGCCACGGCTACTAAGCCCCCCCCGCCACGACAAGGCGGGAACCCGTTCGGGGGGGACAATTTCTCACCCTGTCATTCTGATTCAGTCCTATCATACTCCTTAATGACCGCATTTCTACAGCATTTATTCTACTCTCGTGCTTCTTCTGCCACACCCAACTTTCACTACCATACATTAAAGTAGGGCTAACACAGTACTATGAATTGCCCATACGTGCCTTTTTCGACCATAGAGCGTAAACCTTAATATTCAAAATATAATTAATTGATTATTAGGCGAGGAGGGATGCCTGCGATTTGTTACGCTAAGGCGTAGAGGCTGCTCTTCCCGCAGCGCCGGAGACGTAGCAGTCTCAAAATAGATACAGAAATCCTTCTGAATTTCTTGAAGGGGATTTTTTTTTCTCATAAAATGGATTTATATTTGCATTATAAATGCAAACATGAAAAAAATATGGATATTTTAGAAATCGATTTTTTGGGAATCGATACATCAGCTTACAATTCGAATCTATTTAAAAAATCGATCTTTTTCGGAAAGAATCGACATCCCTTGCCTATTGACAATAACAATAAAAAAATGGCGTCAGTTTTATTGTAGGATTAGACATAAACAATGCAAGAATAATTGATTTTCAATAACTTTTTTCTCAAAAATTACGCGCTTTCGCATGTTGTAACTTTGTGTGTGTGCTTATAATAGTGTAACTTTTCTGTAAAAATACGTATCAACCCCCAGCTCGACAGGAGTCAATGGAAAGTCGTACCATGAAGAGGGCTGTGCTCGGGGTTTCTCTGCGTGATAAACTTAGAAATGAGGATATCCGCAGTAGAACCAGTGACTGACATAGCCCAACGGATTAGTAAGCCGAAGTGGCAACGACAACCGATGAGAAAGAAAGGTTCTCGTGTGGCAGCCTCGTACCGGTAGGCGAAGTTTAGGCCCCCCCCCCCCTCCCTAGATAGAGTGACGACCTGGTAAGACATGCGGTAAGTCGATGGACGCAGGTGGCTCCGGACCGTGCTTTGTGGCATTCCTTGGGAGTGGCCTATGTTCAGCAGTGGACTTGTGAAGGGCTGTCATGATGATGATGATAACAGCTTAACACTAGGTATTAGCAACGACTTCAGATGCTGTTACGTGAACCATTCCCAAGTTAAATAAAAAATGTTTTTTTTATAGGATAGGGTGTCAAACAAGCACACAGTCCACCTGATGGTAAGTGGTTACTTTGGCCCATAGACATCTACATCTATCCTCGATTACGAATCAAAATGCAGATGCGTTGTCACCCGTCAGGACTAAGATGGAATGCCTCATTTCCCGTAAAAAGGGTCTCCGGTTCTCTACACTCACCATACGAAACACAGCAGCATTTAGCTGCTATTTTACGCTGGTATTCCGTGAGAGCATGGTCCTTCCCCGGTCGACCTGACCCATTCGTGCTACAACTATACTACAAATATAGCTGCAGCATGGCTCTACCACGTATAAATGCTTGTCAGAAGTGGTTCACGACAGAAGTCGAATGGTGGGATCGAACCTACCACTTTCCGAGTTTACAGTCCGCACCCTTAAGCCCTTAACCATTTAGGGCTGCAGTCGCTTTACAGTTTTAAACAGTGGTAAAATTAAAAATGTTTGTACAAACGACTTCAATATAAATTATTAAGGATAACTCAAAAACTACTAGTCAGACCTTGATCAAATTTATATGGGACCACATGAGAAGCACCAACTTTCAAATTAAAAAAATCGGTTGTCTGTAAAGTCGGTTTACTGACGATAGTTGAACGTGACAACGTCATAAGAAATACACTCAGCGTCACAAAAATCGCACCTCTATGAGTTTGCGCGAAAAATGGCTGTAATGGCTAGAAACGAATTATATTTATATAAATATTGGTATGTTTGAAATGGGTATTTGAATAGCTTTACATTATTTATAAAAAAATCATGAAATCATTAAAACATTTATCATTATAGAGCGTCAAAAATAAACACTGTCAAATGCTCGTTAGTAAGGACGCTAGTTACACCACCTAAAAAGGGTTTAAAAGGGTCGATCTGGATGAAATATGGGTCAGTCGTAATTTAGACTTTGCAGTGAACACACGTGAACATGTAACCCAAGTAAGAACAAGTAAAGATGGACACCAGCTCTGAAGAAGCCGCTCAAGTGATTGCCCTATTGCAGTTGGGGATGCGGCAGTGTGACGTTGCTCGACAGTTGAACCTGTCCCTTTTTTCAGTTCAACGGGTGTTCCAACGTTTTCAGCAGACTGGTGGTTATGTTATAAAACCGGGATCTGGAAGAAAACGGTGCACATCAGAAAGAGATGACCGTTTCATCGTTACGACATCTTTACGAAACCGTTTTACAAATGCTGTTGAGTTGCAACAACAGCTTCGATCAACTCGGAGAACATCTGTGAGTGTTTCTACGATAAGAAGAAGGTTACACGAAAAGAGTTTAACAGCCCATAGACCTGCTAAAGGTCCAAAACTTACTGCACAGGATCGCAGAGATCGCCTAGAGTTTTCTCGCAATCATTGCGAGTGGACTCTAGTACAGTGGCGGACCGTACTCTTCTCTGATGAGACGAGGGTCTGTCTCTTCTGCAATGACAGACGTAGAAGGGTCCACAGAAGACAGGGGGAGAGGTTCACACAACCCTGCTTCGAATAATCCGTCGAATACGGGGGTGGCCCGTGTATGTTTTGGGGCGGCATTTGCGTAGACGGGAAAACGGAACTTGTGTGCGTGTCCCGGACTCGGGGTGGCCGTGGGCAAGGGTCATTAAATGCTGGTCGGTACATTACTGAAATCCTGGAGGAACATGTGATCCCGTATGCTGGTTATGTCGGTGATGGATTCATGTTAATGCATGATAATGCTCGTTGCCACACCGCGGCTATTGTACGGGATTATTTACAGGAGGTCGATATCCCTGTTATGCATTGGCCAGCACGAAGTCCAGACATTAACCCAATAGAACATCTCTGGGATGACCTAAAACGGCGCGTGCGAGCTCGAGAGCCAGCTCCAACCACTCTTCAAGAGCTCCAAGATGCGTTACTTGAAGAGTGGGAAATACCCCAAGAGGCTGTTGCGACCCTTGTAAGGTCCATGAAAGATGGCATGGAAGCCGTTATCAAGGCAAGGGGGGGGGGGGGGTAACACTAGGTTTTAAGAACTTTTTTGTATTTATTAAGTTTTTTTAAAATTATTAAATTGCAAATTTGTACATACCCTGTCTTTTTCTTTAAATTCTCTTTCGTCTCGTTATAAAAGTAAAATTCAATTAAAATTCCTGAAAGCTAATGAAATTACCTTTCGAATGATACCCTCAAACCACAACATTGCCATTGGCCTGTTGTGTTAAAATAGTATTTAAATTATTTTTTCGGATGTGCGATTTTTTTGACGCCGAGTGTATCTAATATCGAAAGAATCGTTACCTTTATCGCCACAATTATCGTTGCTATAAACAATTGACACCACATTCACTTTTCACTGCACGTCATACTTGCCGAAAACATGTAAATGTATTATTGTATAGCAGCTGTCCATGCGGACATGCCGAACGCGGAGGCCGATTGTGCCTCTTTGTCGCTCGTTACGTGCTCTCGCTTGCACTTTAAATGGAACGCCTCAGAGCGAGGTAACGCCGCATGAGTCATGTTTTTTCGTGCGTGCAGCCAGCTTCGTCGATTTATAAGACGTTGTCACGTCAAAAAGAATCATCAAAATCGGTTCTCCCAGAAAAAAGTTATGAGGTAACACCTTAGAGTATTAAACTAATTAGTTGAATACTCTAAGGGTAACACACATAAAAAAACATACAGTCGAATTGAGTACTGCCTCCTCGTCGTGACGGAAAAATCTTACACTTTTTCTCAGCTAGGTAGCCTAATTCGTACCGATCAATAAGGAACTTCGTTCCAAAGAGTTTGTATTTCTATTTCACCTTTTTCTGCCGACTTCCAAAAAGGAGACGGTACTCAATTCGAGTGTATGTTTTTTTTTTATGTGTGTTACCTCATAACTTTGTACTGGGCGAACCGATTTGGATGATTCTTTTTTTATATGAAAGCTGATAGTTCTCGTGTGGTCCCATATAAATTTGATCAAGGTCAGACCAATGGTTATTGAGTTATTCTTAAATAACCTATATTGAAGTCGCTTATATTGAAGTCGGCTGTACAAAATTTTTAATTTTAAATTATATTAAATGTTTTGCACGCCTCACAACGTTGAGGGAGTACTCTACTCTCGACATGCGGCCATACCTCAATTTGACTACATAAAATCGTTCTTATACTTTTAGCTAGATATCAAATACATATTATTATTAACGTTACAATAACTACAGACATCGAATTGGAAGATCAGTTTATTTTCTAATTGATACACTTTAGGTTACATACAAAAAATGTAATTGAAAAAATATATGGACTGCCGTCCGTTGGTCTGTGCGTCGGTGAGTCTTCTCGCTTAGTAGAAACGTAAGCAATCCCATTTGATTTTTGTTATTGAACTCAACACCGTTTAAAAGTTATTAATGAAAGTCGATCAGATTCTCTGTCTTTTTTTTCTGTAAAAACTATCGTCACTATTTTTATTTTTTTCACCAAAATTAAATGAAACGCTCATGAGGCATGCATTGGTTCTCCAAAGTATTTAAAATGTTATAACTGAACTTTAATATAATATATTCAACTTTTATTTCTTCATTATTTCGACGAGACTAGAAAAAAAGCCGAATCCGTGCTAGGAACGTTCCAACAAAAAATATTTGCCTGCACTCATGCTGTGCAAATATGGCCGGCACCTGCGTGCGATTACATTGACAGGTTTTTTTTTCGTAAAATCAAATAGTGACACAAATCGCTACTGATGAGTCCTTTTAAAAATAGATATTGTTTAAATTGAATGACATTTTTGTAACATGGATTTAACTCATCGTTGATGGTTGTCTGTAATCACGTAAATGAGATGGATCTTTATTTATTTATTTATTTAATATTCTATATTACACACCACACAAAACATACCTAGGTTATAATATTATATACAACTATAGCTGTTCGTTGCGACTTCGCTCGCTTGGAAATTATTACGATTGGATTTCATGGGTTTTTATATTTGGCGCGGAACCTTGATTATTTTTAAAATAAAAGTAACCTAAGTTACGCCTTATAACATCAGCTATCTGCCATTGAAAATCCCGTCGAAATTGGTCCAGCCGTTTCGGAGATTAGCCGAAACAAACAGTCAGGCAAACAGACAAAATTTATCGACCATCTGTCCCAAGGAGGTGTCGGATTTATCGTCCACAAGTCTCTCGTTAACAACGTTGTAAAGATCGGGAGTGTGTCGACGAGGGTTGCGTACCTTATACTCAGAATCACCAAACGGTATTCGCTGAAGGTCATACAGGTTTACGCACCAATCTCGGCACACCCCGATGAGGAGGTGGAGGAAATGTATGAGGATATCTCTATAGCCATGCATTCCTCCAAAACCCAATATACGGTGTTAATGGGAGACTTCAATGCAAAACTAGGCACAAGAGAGAACGGTGAGCTGAAAGTAGGGAAATTTCGAATAGGGCAACGGAACCAAAGGGGCCAGCAGCGGGCCGACTTCATGGAGAAAGAGGGACTCTTTATGATGAACTCTTTCTTCCAGAAGCGGCCCCACAGGAAGTGGACCTGGTCGAGCCCCGACGGTTCGACAAAAAATGAGATTGACTTCATTATGACGACCAGACGACAACTGTTCAGTGATGTCTCCGTGATCGCGAGGGTGAAAACTGGTAGCGATCACCGAATGGTTAGAGGCACACTGAACCTAAACGTTAAGTTGGAGAGGTCTCGTCTAATGAAGTCAACGCTCCGTCCCCCTCGTGCTCTGTTCCAAAGTCCCGAAACCTTTCAGCTCGAGTCACAAAACCGTTTTCAGTGCCTAGAAGACTGCAATGAAGTGGACGATATGAATGACAAGCTCGTGGAAACTGTCCATGCGGTCGGAGCTAAGTTCTGTAAGACCCGCCGCAGAAGAACACAAAAACTCTCCGATCACACTCTTAATCTCATGGTTGTTAGACGGGAGATGAAGCAACATTCTTCAACAGACTTGACAGCATACAGGCAGCTGAACAGACAGATCTCCAAATGCATGCGGCGGGACTTACGCAACTTCAATACAGCTCGTATTGAAGAAGCGATCGAGCGGAACCAAGGCTCCAAAGTCTTTGCCAGAGATCTGTCTGCCAGTAAGAGCCAACTGTCAAAGCTGAAGACAGAGTGTGGCAGCATCGTTTCCGGGACACCTGAGATTTTGAGTGAGATTGAGAGGTTCTACGTCATCGTTGGAGCCACACAAGTGTGAGTAACGATCCAAGAGCGAGTTTCATCCGACACTATTCCGAAGATATCCCGGACGTCAGTCTGAGCGAGATTAGAATGGCTCTCCAGCACCTTAAAAACGGTAAGGCCCCAGGCGAGGATGGAATTACAGCGGAGCTTCTGAAAGCGGGTGGAAGACCGGTACTTGAAGTCCTTCAGAAGCTCTTTAATTCCGTCCTCCATGGTGGCATTACACCGGAGGCGTGGAGCAGAAGTGCGGTGGTCTTGTTCTTCAAGAAAGGTGACAACGCTCTCTTGAAGAACTACAGACCGATTTCCCTTCTGAGCCGCGTCTACGTGCTGTTTTCGAGAGTCATTACAAATCGTCTCGAGCGCAGACTTGACGACTTCCAGCCTCCCGAACAAGCTGGTTTCCGAAAGGGCTTTAACACCATAGACCACATACATACCCTTCGACAAATTGTACAGAAGTTCGAGGAGTACAATTTGCCACTATGTCTGGCGTATGTGGACTATAAGAAAGCCTTTGATTCCGTCGAAATTTGGGCGGTGCTGCAGTCCCTTCAGCGGTGCCAAGTTGACTGTCGGTATATCGAAGTGCTGAAGTGTTTGTACAGTAGAGCTACGATGGCTATCCGAGTACAGAACCAGAGTACGAAACCTATCCAACTGCAGAGAGGTGTAAGACAGGGTGACGTCATATCCCCGAAACTCTTCACCGCTGCATTGGAAGACGTTTTCAAGCTTCTGGACTGGAAAGGATACGGTATCAACATCAATGGCGAGTACATCACTCACCTTCGATTTGCCGACGATATAGTCCTTATGGCAGAATCGCTGGAGGACCTAAGCATTATGCTCAATGACATCAATAGTGTTTCTCAACGGATAGGTCTTAAGATGAACATGGACAAAACAAAGATCATGTTTAATGTCCATGTCACACCTATGCCGGTAGTTGTTGGGAACACTAAGCTCGAAGTTGTTGACGAGTATGTTTACCGGGGAAAAATAGTCCGACTAGGTAAGTCCAACTTCGACCGAGAGGTCAATCGACGGATTCAACTCGGTTGGGCAGCGTTCGGGAAATTACGGTACATCTTCTCGTCAGGTATACCTCAAAACTTGAAAACGATACTGTACACCCAGTGCGTGTTGCCAGTGATGAGATACGGAACTGAGACGTGGTCCTTCACTGCTGGCCGGATGAGGAAGCTCAAGGTCGCTCAGCGAGCTATGGAGAGGGCTATGCTCGGAGTTTCTCTGCGTGATAAACTCAGAAATGAGGATATTCGCAGTAGAACCAGAGTGACTGACATAGCCCAACGGATTAGTAAGCTGAAGTGGCAATGGGCCGGCCATATAGCTCGAAGAACCGACAGCCGATGGGGAAAAAAGGTTCTCGAGTAGCGGCCTTGTACCGGTGGACGAAGTGTAGGGCGTCCCCCCACTAGATGGAGTAACGACCTGGTAAGATATGCAGGAAGTCGATGGATGCAGGTGGCTCAGGACCGTGCTTTGTGGAATTTTTCGGGGTAGGCCTATGTTCAGCAGTGGACTTGTGAAGGGCTGTAATGATGTAATGATGATATACTTTCAAATTCATTTAGTAATAATCTGTAATTTTACGTACAAACAGACCCTTCAATTTTATTTATTTCTATAGATGTTATGCAAACTTAAACTTTATAATAAAGAAACAATGAATAGTAAATATATAAACTGATACTTATATATACAAAATCTTTAAATAAATATAAGGTAAAAACATAATACAAAGGATTGCATGAAGAATGATAGAGACATACACATACATCGACAACCACATCTCAAAGATCGATCGATCGACACGATGTGACAAACATCGCCCATCACCTTGGCTTACTGATGATATTAAATCTATTATTAAATAGCGGTCGCTAACAAAGGCTAAGTATAAACGTAAGTCGAATGAGTTTAATAGAGAAAAGCATATTAACTTATTTTTATTATAGCATAGGGTAAGAAACAAGCACACCCCCGGTTAAGGCGTTTAAGGCCGGCAACGCATCTTTAAGGTCGGCAATGCATCTGCAATTCCCCTGGTGTTGCGGTTGTTCATTTGCGGCGGTGGTCACTTACCATCAGGTGAGCTGCATGCTCGTTTGCTCCTATTCTATAAAAAAAACACAGTCCACCTGATGGTAAGTGCTGTGACCTGTACATCTATACTCAATAAAGAATCAAAATGCAGATGCGTTGTCACCCACGAGGACTAAGATAGAATATCTATTTCCCAGTAAAAAGGGTCTCCGGTTCTCTACACTCACCATACGAAACACAACAGCGTTAAGCTGCTATTGTACGCTGGTATTCTGTGCGAGCGTGGTCCTTCCCCGGTCGAGCCGACCCATTCGTGCTGCAACCATAATATAGCTGCAGCGAGGCTCTACAACGTATGAACATATGCTAAACTTATTGCAAGGATAAGAACTCGTGCACCCATTTGCATGAACATGTGCTCCATCTAGTTTTTTTTGTTAGTCAGAGATTTAACACAAAATCTTGCAAATACGTTTATATATTACTAATATAGCTGCAGCATGGCTCTACCACGTATAAAACTAAAATTTAATAAAACCCCCGACACAAAAACAGCTGATGATCTTCAAACTGCTGAAAAGATTTTCTTAAATCATAGCTAAGAACACTCGATCAAGTCACCTTTCAAACTCAAAGAAAAACTAAGTCTAAGTCGGTTCATCCGTTTGGGAGCTACAATGCTTCAGACAGACACACAGATACACACGTTAAATATATAACACCCCTTTTTCACCGGAGGTTCATCATCATCATCATTATAGCCCTTCACAAGTCCACTGCTGAACATAGGCCTCGCCCAAGGAATGCCACAAAGCACGGTCCTGAGCCACCTGCATCCATCGACTTCCTGCATGTCTTACCGGGTCGTCACTCCATCTAGTAGAGGGACGCCCTACACTTCGTCCGCCGGTACGAGGCGGCCACTCGTGAACCTTTTTTCCCCATCGCTTGTCGGTTCTTCGAGCGATATGGCCGGCACATTGCCACTTCAGCTTACTAATCCGTTGGGCTATGTCGGTCACTCTGGTTCTACTGCGGATATCCTCATTTCTAAGTTTATCACGCAGAGAAACTCCGAGCATAGCCCTCTCCATAGCTCGCTGAGCGACCTTGAGCTTCCTCATCCGGCCAGCAGTGAAGGACCACGTTTCAGTTCCATACGTCATCAGTGGCAACACGCACTGGTTGTACAGTCTCGTTTTCAAGTTTTGAGGTATACCTGACGAGAAGATGTGCCGTAATTTCCCGTACGCTGCCCAGCCGAGTTGAATCCGTCGATTGACGTCTCGGTTTCGACCTCTTCGGTTCGACTTACCTAGTCGGACTATTTGTCCCAGATAAACATACTCGTTAACAACTTCGAGCTTAGTGCTCCCTACAACTATCGGCATAGGTGTGACATGACCGGGGGTTAGTTATATAAATAGGAACTATAATATGGATTATGGATGTAAAGGAGGCGAGAGAGGTGTCAGGATCGTGCCTAATGGAAGTCCGTAGTCACTACATGGCAATTCATAGAATACCATTGTAAAATAAGATCATAATACTGCTGTGTTTCGTATGGTGAGTGTAGAGAACCGGAGACCCTTTTGCAACCGACTTCAAAAAGGAGGAGGTACTCAATTCGACTGTATGTTTTTTATGTGTGTTACCCCATAACTTTTTTCTGGGTGAAACGATTTCGATGATTCTTTTTTTATATGAATGCTGGTGCTTCTTATGTAGTCTCATATAAATTTAATTCAGGTCTGACTAGTAGTTTTTGAGTTATCTTTAATAATTTACATTGAAGTCCGTTGTACAAATTTTTTAATTTTACCGTTTGTTATTACTGGAAACGAAGTATTCCATCTAAGTACTCAGGGGTGACAACGCATCTGCATTTTGATTCTTAATCGAGGATAGATGTAGATGTCTATGTGCCACAGCAACCACTTACCATCAGGTGGACTGTGTATTCGTTTGTCACTCATTCTATATAAAAAAAACAGTATTTATTGCTGCAATTTTTTACTCCAACTAAAGCTATCTATCTATATCTTCTTTATATATAAAAAGTACGTGTCACGTTGTTTGTCCGCGATGGACTCCTAAACTACTGAACTGATTTCAATGAAATTTTTGGTCAATGTGCAGTTTGGTCCAACTTAAAAGATAGGATAGCTTACATCTCAATTTATAGTCGCAATAAAATATTATTTTATTGAAAATTATTTGTCTATTATTTGACAGTCACAATTATCTGTTAGCTCCAAACGATTCTGTCAGATGACGATATCTGTTGACTGGATTGAGTAAATATTTAATAGATGGCGCTATGTTAAAAATACAAACGTTTAATATAAGCTACAATTTAGTAGTATAACCACCACGTGTTGCTGTAAGTATTCAACAGATAGAACCGATTTCAAAAAAATTTTGCAGACTGTGTGCAGTTTGGTCCAACTTGAGAGAAAGGAGAGTGTTTATCCCGATAAGCCCTCAAATTTTATTTATTGCTAATTTCAGGAGTTTTTTTGGGAAAGTAAAGGGTCGTTCGGAAAGGGCAGAACAACGTCTGCTTGGTCAGCTAGTATATATATATATATATATATATATATATATATATATATATATAATAGAGCTATGTGAAAGATGTATAAAAGATGTTTCCCCGCGTCTTATAACAAAAATATTTACTTGAAACTGTTAAATTTAATTGCAACGATATGCATTTACTATATTTTAATTAACCCCACAGGTCAGAGATTCCAAACAATATGGTTTATTTGTTTTTATCTAGTTTTATCTATGTCAAACTTGTATATTTTCTTCGACCTGGTAGGCGTTGATAGGCCATATCATATTCCAAAACAAAGCTAGCTGATAATATAATTGATAGAATCAGGCGTTACTTTGCGGAAATCCATTATAATGGGATTGTTATAAACTGATTTGCTTAATTCCGCGTAAAGAAAGAAAAATGATGTGTCCTGCCCAGTTTTAAGGGCCGCTAAGTGCCAGCCTCCGCAGAGTCTACTTTACCTGAGGATGCCTCGTGTAGAGGCGAAACACGTGTCGTATTTTCAAGAGTGGTGTGTCGTGCCTGGTGGTGTGGTGCTGAGGGTGGTAGTGCTGGGAGTAACGGCGACGGGTATAGTGCGCGCGATTGAGGGAGGGTGGGAGGTCCCCTTAAAACTGGACAGGACACATCATTTTCTTTCTTTACGCCGAGTTAAACAAATTAGTTTATAACAATCCCAAAGCTGATAATCATTAACCGAGTTTCAAAAACGAGAAGTGTTTTCTAGTTGAAGAGAACTTTATTCCAACTGAACCGATTTTGATAATTAATTTGAACGCTGGCGCTTCCCGTGTGGTCCCATGTAAATTTGATCAAGATATGGTTTTTGAATTATCCTTAATAATGCGTATTTAATTGACTTTGATTACATTGATGATGTTCTATTTATATATATATACTCGCTGGCCAGGCAGACGTTCTGCCCTTTCCGACGACCCTTCCCATGAAAAATCCTTAAATTCGCAATAAAAAATATTGAAGGTTGACTTAACGGGATAAAAAATATCCTATCTCTCAAGTTGGACCAAACTGCACACAGTGTGCAAAATTTCATTGAAATCAGTTCAATATTTTAGGAGTTCATTGCGAACAATGTGACAGGTAATTTTTATATATAAAGATATATAAATTTTGAAATTGTAGAAATCGCATAGACATAGAATCATCAAAGCGGTTCATCTAGAAAAAAGTTCTGAGGTAACAAACATTAAAATAATCCAATCCAATTGAGTACCTCCTCCTTTAGGCGGTTAAAATAAGTAGGTTATTTAGATTACTAGATGTTCGTCGCGACTTCGCCCGCGTGTAATTTATTACGTTTGGATTTTATGAGTTTTAATTTTTTTTTTGCGCGGAACCCAAATTTTTTTTAAAAACAAAAATAGCCTAAGTTACTCCTTATAAAATCAGCTATCTGGCAGTGTAAATCCCGTCAAAATCGGTCCGGCCATTTCGGAGATTAGCCAGAACAAACAGACAGACAGACAAAAATTTTAAAAATTGTGCTTTTGTTATAAGTACCGTATATACTTTCACATGCATTTAGTAAAAAGCTGTTATTTTGATATTACAAACAGACACTTCAATTATATTTATTTGTATAGATAAATAAGACGTGTTTGAAGAGCTTTCACTAAATGTTTACATGTAACATCGGCGTCGCTGCGGTCGTGACGTAAGGCCGTCTTTGTTTATTTTTTCTCTGGCAATGAGGCTAAGGTGATACTGCGTATGCGGTTTTGAACATATCATGTATTATGTACCGAGTTTTAAGATATCACTGCACTATAAATATGCGATAGCCTTTGCTGAAAATCAAAACATGACACGGTCGAGAAAATTTATTTTGTGATTGCAAAAAAAAATTAAAATATTACAATATTCAACAGTGGTAGAGCCACGTGGCGGCTTTTGCTGTCGCACGGATGGGCCGGCTCGAACCGGGGTGGTAGGTACCACGACCTCACAGAATACCAGCGTGAAGTAGAGGTTTACCTCTGCGTTTCGCTTGGTGAGTGCAGGTGGCCGGAGGCCCTTTTTACTGGAAATGAGGCATTCCATCTTAGTCCTCACGGGTGACAAGGCATCTGCATTTTGATTCGCAAACGAGGATAAATGTAGATGTCTATGGGCCGCAGCAACCACTTACCATCAGGTGGACGGTGTGCTCGTTTGTCAAAAAAAAAATATAAATACAACTGACTCACTCACTCATCAAGAGATCTCTAAAACTATACGCCCTATTGACTTGCCATTTGACATTTATTTATTTATTTATAAGATACACTAACAGCAAAACACATGAAACATTAACAACACGATAACAAAAGTATATGGTTAAATATGTTTGCCAATTAGGGCATCCACAACTTTTTCTCACACCAGGGCGGCGCCACTCTACAGTGAGGTAAAATATTTGACAGATTTCATAGCGGGGACGATAATTTTTAGGAAAATGTAACATTTAAGGTTTCTTTCTGTATTATTAGTTATATTTTATATTAATTACATTAGAAATGATTAAACCAAACTATAAATGTAACTTAAAGTAGAAATATTAAAAAAAAGAGTTACTATAAAGTGCAAAAAATTAAAAATCAAACCACTGACGCATTGTGTTGTATATTAATATAATACTCTAGATAATGTTAAACTATTAATTAAAACTAATTTCTCAATTAACTGACACTGTGTAACGAAAAACTTTACCTCAGACACAACTAGCGACATCTGGTGAGTGGAAGATTATTAGCCCTCATTACAGGTATACACAACATTTACCGTAATGTGTAGCTTGTTATATTATAATGGTACTTAATACAAAATACATAACTTACATTAAGAAAAAACTAACTAAGGAATGAGTGTGTGCTGAGAGGGCGAAAGGAAATTGGTCAATTTGTTTTTGAAGAATCGGGCAGAATCGTTGAAAATGTCAATGTCCGGTACCTATTTAAGTAATTATAGGTCATAATTTCATTGTATGTGTTACATATTCGGGCTAGGGGATAATGCGCGCCTAATTTTGTTTTGTGGCTGGGTATACTAAATAGTTTGCGAATTGGATATCGGGGATATCTGTACGGGATAATTAATATGAGGCGACCGAGGAGATACGAGGGTGGATTGAAAAGTACTCGGCCTAACACAGATCCATTCAATTCTAAAAATCAAATCTACCCACATTATTTAGTTCAGTTCAGACTAGTTCATTGTGTGAAGTTCGAAACGTGTGCGATAATTAGTTGTGATTTTATAAATTTATTAACAAAGTAATCGGACATAATTTCCGCGAATGGAGCAAATCGAGCAGCGTGCCGTCATTAAGTACCTCCATAAGAAGGGGCTATCATCAAAAGCCATCCATGATGACATGGTCAGTACATTAGGCGATTGTGCTCTGTCATATTCATCCGTCAAAAAATGGATAGCAGAATTTAAGCGTGGTAGAGAGAGTGTGAAAGATGAACCCCGCTCTGGAAGGCCTTCGACGTCAACTACTGACGAAAATATTAAAAAAGTACTTGATTTAATAATGGGAGACCGCAGATTAAAAATTAGAGAGATAGCCGAGATTATAGGCATCTCTTATGAACGAACTCAAAACATCATTGTCAACGAGTTGGGTTTCCACAAGGTGTCTGCGAGGTGGGTTCCGCGACTGCTTTCAGTTGAACAAAAAAGGACGCGATCGACTATTTCACGCGACTGTTTGGAGTTATTTGAAGCCGATGCAGATGATTTTTTGAATCGTTTTGTTACTATAGACGAAACATGGGTTCATTACTGTACACCGGAAACAAAACAACAATCAAAACAGTGGAGAAGACCTGGTTCACCACCCCCTAAAAAGGCTAAGTCGATTTTGTCGGCATATAAGGTGATGGCTTCAGTATTCTGGGACTCGAAAGGTGTGATTATGATTGATTATCTTGAAAGGGGTCAGACTATAAACTCTGATTACTACTGCACCTTACTACGTCGTTTACGAGAGGAAATAAAAGAAAAACGTCGAGGAATGTTCAGAAGAAAAGTCCTGTTTCATCAAGATAACGCCCGTGTTCACACGTCAGTACAGTCAATGGCTGAAATTCACAACTGTGGCTTTGAACTGTTACCGCATCCGCCGTATTCACCTGATCTGGCACCATCAGACTTCTTTCTGTTCCCTAACCTAAAAAAGCACTTGGGAGGTCAAAGATTTTCGACAAACGACGAGGTCAAAGCAGCTGTAGACGCATATTTTGACTCTAAGGAAGAATCATTTTTTTTCAACGGTCTAAATGCTTGGAAGGGGAGGTGGCAAAAGTGTATTGAACTTGATGGTGATTATGTAGAAAAATAAAAATATAACTGATTTAGTATGTGTTTATTTTCTTGGTTAGGCCGAGTACTTTTCAATCCACCCTCGTACTTTAGAGAGACTTTTGATTTTGTTATGCAGTAACTTGTGTAGAAACATTAAGTCTACAATGAGACTTCGGTCACATAAGGTCGTCATTTTGAAAAATGCTAGCCTCTGACTATAGGGGTGTCTATGCGATATGCCTGGAGTCGAAAACGCAAGGAAGCGCGTAAAAACTCTTTGAATTGTTTCGATTCGGTGACAAGATGATCTATAGACTGGGTTCCATGCGACACTTGCAAATTCGAGGCGGCTACGTACTAGTGCATTGAAAATAACCTTCTTAGTTTGGACACATCATACTTACATATTATAGACATATATCTTTCGGTGTAGACACCCACTAAGCAATTATTTTGGAAAATTGAACCCCTGAGGGGGTGAAATATATAAATCATATTCATACATATAGGTCGGCAACGCATCTGAAATTCCCCTGGTAATGCAGTTGTTCATGGGCGGTGGTAGATGCTTACCATCTAGTGAACCGCATGCTCGTTTGCCCTATTCTATAAAATAAGTATTTTTTAAAACATTTTTTTTTAATTTTTATACGGAATATTTCTAGGATGAATCCAAATATCTACAAACACGTTATCAGAAAAAAGAAAAAAAAAAACAATATAAAGGCATCAATTTGTTAACGGCCATGCTGTGAGGCAAACAAACCTTTATTTATCTTAAAGCGGAAATGTCAGGCCTGTAGTGCAAGACATATTTGTTTAGGTTCGTGGTCAACTCACGAAGTTTTTTCTATAGACCTCATCGATAAGTTTGCTTTTGCCTTTCACAGCGTAAAAAGTTTTATAACACGTTAGGTAGTTGTAAAAGTAGCAATAACGTTTATAATATTTTTTTAATTATGGCAGAAATTGTATAACTCAATTGCCATAACGACGTGGTAGAGCAATGCTGCAGCTATATTATTAGTATAGTTGTAGCACGAATGGGTCGGCTCGACCGGGGAGGGACCACGCTCTCACAGAATACCAGCGTAAAATAGCAGCTTAACGCTGCTGTGTTTCGTATGGTGAGTGTAGAGAACCGGAGACCCTTTTACTGGAAACCAGGCATTCCATCTTAGTTCTCACATGCGACAACGCATCTGTGTTTTGATTCGTAATCGAGAATAGATGTAGATGTCTATGGGCCACAGCAACCACTTACCATCAGGTGGACTGTGTGTTCGTTTGTCACCCTTATTCTATAAAGAAAATGTATTTTGGTTTTACTACTTAGGAGATTTTTAGTGCCAAACGAACTTACAACCCGCCGGATGGCAGGTGGATAGTGGATCTGCAAGTGACCACACAAAAGGAAGCTGAGGCTGAGGCTGGGGCTGAAGTAGCCCCCATTGGTGATGCAGCCTAAAATGTTTAAGCGCACTGACTAAGGCCGGCCACATACATGCGGAATTCCGTTTCGGGATTCCGTTTCGGAATTCCGAACGGGTCGGCCACACACATACGGAATCCCATTTCGCCCGCACAATTTCGAACGGAAAACTATCGTACGTGTGTGACGGGTCATAGGTTTTATATAAACTTGCTGCATTCGGAATCTCGAATCGGAATATCGACACGGAATCCCGAAACGGAGTTCCGTGTGTATGTGGCGGGCCTTAAGGCGTTTCACAGACCAAATAATCTTGAGCATGCAGTGCATTGCCGTCCGCACTCTGCGTACGCTCATTTATCATAGAATTCACGCAAGTTTTGGAATTAATTTTAATTAAAAAAGAAAAGCGAACTATAAAAATTAAATAAAACGTAAATAATATAGATTTTTAAATTATCTATCCATTAGTGTAATCCTCAAATGATTAGAGCGTTACCTTTAGCAACAGATGCATGTAATCAATAATTTTAGTCATTTTTCAAAAGTAGATTTTAAATTTATTTAATTAGAACACATAAAAACAAATTAGAACGTGGGATGCGATGATAGGATATCGAACATTAATAATGTGCTTTTAGATATAGTTTATTTCTCATAACTAATGATATAATAGTCTCTGAATAACGAAGAAAAACGCACTATCGCAAGGTTTTGGTCGGGGTATTGCCTTAGCAAAAGCCTATTCATTCTTGCCTTGAAGCTTTTTTTTTTAAATTATGTCGTGCGTATTGTAAATATATACGATGCCACTCCGCATCGAGTACACGTTGACCGGCCGGAAATAAAAAAAGTATGTCAGGGCTAACATTATCGAGCGTTTTTTTGACGCCGTGCTTTATTTTAAATACATTGCAAATGCACTTCCGATGTTCTTAAATTGCTGGTTATCGCATTAACCTCGTGATTCTTTATTGAATTGACGAACTTTGTCATCTACTCTCAAATGATTTCATTTTTACGAAAGAAGTTACTAAACAACAGACAATATTACATATATACATACATACATACAAAAACAATTGAAAAAAAAAGTTAATGGAATCGCGAGTCGAACTCGCTATTATCGTAATGCCAGGCAAAATAATGTCATTAACGCCACCATATATACCACTTTTTTGGTTAAATTACCATGCACTACGTGATTTCCAAATCAAAGTTGTAGCAATACTAAAGATACAGAAAAAATTAAAGCTTTTAAAAAATATACTTCGTAAACATCCGCGCTTTAAAATAAAATGATGTATCTTACCTAGTATGAAGAGCACCTCCCGCCCTCCCTCAATTGCGTGCACTATCCCCGTCACCACTAATCCTAGCACCGCTACTCCCAACACCACTACACTAGGCAAGACACACCACTGACGACAATACTTGTATTTTGATTGATATTGATTAATACTTGTAATTGATATGGATGTTTACGAAGTAAATTTTTTAAAAGCTTTTATATAATGGATTTCCGCAAAGTAACGGCTGATTCTATTAGTTATATAAAAAAAAATAAGATAAATAATTAAAAGCTAAAGTTTAAAGAGCTTAGCAATGTATTGCAGCGCTGGGGGCCGCGTGTTCAAAACTCGCACGTAACAAGTATTTGTATGGCCTATAGATAACTGTTCCATGTTTGGATGTTTGTCCTTGTGCAATTTATGTATGTGAACTGTCCCCATGATACAGGAGAAAATCCTATTGTGGGGAAAACGTTTAAAAGTCAAAAAAGTAAAAAAAAAAAGTCTATCACCGGTGGGTTTCATAGCGCTTCCCTGCTACCCCATCACACCGCCACCGCCACCGTTGCAATTGTTCTCGTACAATAAAAGATAAAAAAAAAGAATGAATGTGATTATAAAATTAAGCCGTAGACTTTTTGCGATCTTATGATGATATAGTATTAAAGTACACTACCGATCATACGCCTCTCTCTTAGATTGCCTCATAGGGGGAATATTTGCCAAAGTTGCCACGCTTGGCAATGGGTTTGGCAAACAATTTTTTTATTTTTAGTCGTTATTAGGGAGATGCAGCCGCCCATCTCTTGATTTGTTTCCCTCTGTCGCCTCTTACGACACCCTCGGTGTGATATAGGGTAGTGGATATTCTTACACCGTCACTTCACGGTCTGCATGCTTAATATATTTTATAAAAACAAATTGTATGTTATTAGTATTGAGCGTTTAAAAAACGATATAGCAGGAAAAAACCGCCCGTTTGTATCAATACAAGATTGCGACAAGGGATAAACCATTCAAGCATAATCAATTTCTAGTTTCGTAGGAAGGGCTTATACAATACAACGTTAGGGCTTGGTTTAAATAAATAATTAGGTGGACGGATTCAGTTTCTCGTGATGATAAGTGGTTGCTGTGGTACATAGACATCTACATCTATCCTCGATTAAGAATCAAAATGCAGATGCATTGTCACTCTTAAGGACTAGGATGGAATGCCTTGTGTCCAGTAAAAAGGGTCTCCGGTTCTCTACACTCACCATACGAAACACAGCAGCAATAAGCCGCTATTTTACGCTGGTATACGAGTCGACCTATTCGTGCTACAACTATACTACTAATATAGCTGCAGCAAGGCTCTACACGTATAAAACGTATAAGTTGACTGTAAGTTAGATTGTCACCTCCGTTTTATCTTTATATATGTACATACTCGTACTTTTCTCTCTCCGTATGTATGTCACCGATTTTGACGTAAAGGGGAATGCCCACCGTTCATAGACACTTCGGCCATGGGTGCCCACATATAAAAGCATATGGAAATGATAATACGCAATTAAAAGAATGAAATGGTTAAGGAATTGGTTTAAAAAAAGTCCGGATTTTTAAGATATAAACGTTTATTATTTTCACAAGAATTTTTTTTTAACAACAAATGACTTCGTATTTTCGTGACATTTAAACCACAATTGACACACCGTAAATGTCCTCTTGAATGAGTTACTGAGAGCTGGAAAGAATTCTGGCCGGTGTGGAAGCTGAGGTCATCGTTAACAGTGGATATCGAGTCCAATTTCGTGCAGTGTTTATCGTAAGAAGTGGGAGCGGGATCCATTTTCAGTCCGTGGTCAATAGGGTTAGAAGAATTATCGGAGTCCATTTAGAAAGCTTATTCTTTGTAAATAACAAATCCGCGAGAAAACAAATAAAATAACACAAATGCGAAGGAATTCGACTTGTGACTATTTAGTTTTAATAATTATGACATGGGCCGAGCTGTCAGATTCGATGTTGCCAATTAACAGACAAAAAATCGATAAATAGATAGAGATTTTTTTATTCGATTTATAATTTCATAAAAAATAATAATCTTTGATTCGCTTTAAGTTCTGCACGCTTTTTAAAATATGTTTTGTTTTATTTATGTAAATTCCATTTTAAAGGTATTTTTAAAAACAGATAAATATAAGAGTTAAATTATGCAGTAGTGTTTTTGTTATGGCCTAATGAGTTCGTGGTAAATCAGCTAGCAATTCGCTTGTTTAATTGTCATAACATCATAATAATTATCGAAATATAATATTACCATTATAATAATGACACCATAAAAAATCGATTGAAAAAACAGAATCGACTTTTTTAACGAGATTTGTGATTGGCAACACTTTACTTGATCCACAAACTAATGAATTGCGGATGTACCTATGTTCATTTTATTCTTTTCGGTACTTTTTATTTGTGCAATAATATTGCAATCTTTTTGGATACATAAATACCGCGATTAATTACCTTAAAAAAAGATGTATTTTTTAAATAAATGCAAATTGTTGGGCATTTCATGGCCAGAAATGGGCATTCGCCTTTGTAAGTTGATTGGAGAATCGTTCAGATTCACAAATTAGACTCGGTAGGTGGCGCTGTTGTCGAGATCCAGAAATCATCCGTGCGAAGCCTATATATATGTATATATATATATATATATATATATATGTATATATATATATATATATAATATTGAAATATGTTTTCGAACACTAGGAGCACATAAGCATAAGGTGTATAATTATTATGGCCTTTAAGGGGCTACTCCATGCGAACGACCTTGAGCATTTGGTGTGCCGTGCCGCGCCGACTCGCTACAATATAGGATCGCGTAAGAAATATGTAAGACGCCACCTACTGTGCGGACGTAGTATTTTTTCAACATCAATAAACTATTTTATGGAAATACACACAGCGTATAACGATAAATGTATTTTAATTTTTTTATTCGGTATATTAGTTGCATTATATTAAAATTATGTATTCTCATATATTATCTAATTA
Source organism: Parnassius glacialis (assembly GCA_033319125.1). NCBI lineage: Eukaryota > Metazoa > Arthropoda > Insecta > Lepidoptera > Papilionidae > Parnassius > Parnassius glacialis. The sequence continues at coordinate 69,874,766 of JAVANC010000004.1, read as the reverse complement.
TGAAATTTTATAATTAATTATATATTAAAAATGAAGCATTGAAAATTGTGAGTTTAAAAGATACCTACTCACTATAGCTAAATAGATAGATAGCTCGCCTTTTGTACAAATATTTGGTGCAATGAAGAATAAACAAATAAATAGGATGTTTCGCAGAGTGAGAGTAAAATAGAATGAGAGTCGTGGAGGCAGTTTACAAACATAAATTGCACAAGGACAAACATCCAGACCCGGAACAATTATTTGTAGGCCTTACAAATATTTGTTCCGTGCGGGATTCGAACCCGCGGCCCCCAGCGCAACAACTGATTGCTAAGCCACTGCGCCACGGAGCCGTCGCCGGGTTATAGGTAAAGTGACCATACGTCTCGTTTTGAACGGGACTGTTCCTTTTCTCGGTCACCTGTCCCATTGTCCCCAAATAAAGCTCCGGGACACAAAATTGTCCCGTAACTCGTTGGATGGAAGTATTCAAAGCCAACAATCTTCAACATAATTTTTTTAATCGAATATATTTTATGTCTACCTGGTACAAATGCTCCGGTAGAAAGAGTATTTTTTTATTTTGAATAAATTGTGGACGTCTGAAATAAACACCTACGGTTTCAGTTCTAAAGGCGATGTTGTTAACAAAGATAACAATAAAAAAAACTTGAGGAGAATTTTATTCTTATTTAAAATCGTCACCAACTTTATTAAAGCAAATTTAATCCACTGACAAATGTAATTAATAATTAAAAAAAAATATGTTGCATTTAATAATTACCGTCTATACTGAATATAATTTTGTAGTGAACACTAATTGTATAAAGTTATAGTTTTTAGAGTATAAATAAACCCATGTTGTGTTTTGAGTTAAAAAATAAATGGTCAGTTTAGTCATTTTAGTTAAATTTAGTTTTAATTTTTTTTTAGTTTTTAGTAAAAAGTAGGTATATTAGTACCTACTTAGATACTTTTTACCGAATTATAAGTATAGAACACCTTCTGTACTGAATTATTTTTTGAAAATGAAGAAAAAACAAGCAATAAATAATATACTATATTTTAGCGAAAAACTATAACTTAGTAATACTAATTATAACATAAATGAAAAACTCATAACTGACTTTTTGGCCCGACCCAGGATTCGAACCCGGGACCTCATGATCAGCAGTCGCACTACTACAAGCACTAGACCAACGAGGCAGTACTATACCTAATAAGATATTGCGGTTGGGTATTAGAATACTGTATATAATAAATAAAACTGTATACTATACTAATAATATTGAATTAGCCTTTTATAGTGTAAATTATAATATTTGTCGAAATGTTAATTATGGATTCGAACCTTACATGCTAATGGTGCTTAATTTTATATTGCATTTACTTCAAGGAAAATACACGCAAAAAGCTTCATCGCGCAGTAAAAAACACAACAAATATATGTATAACTAATACGAAAAACTATACCCAAAATAAACAAATAATACTACCTATAAATAACCTAATAAGTAATAATATTATCGACTGACATGACGTGAGCGTGTGCGCTGGCCGACGACAAGGGCTTCACGTCGAAGAGCTCAGCGTTCACTGACTTGAGCAAGCCCGTGAGCAGTAAATACGCCCAGATTTTAAATTAATTTCTTAATAAAATCAAATTTTGGTCTTTTGAAAAAAATTTTACAATAGAAAGGTTCATTAATAAATTGCCTATCCATTGATGTAAATCGCAAAATAAAATAATACTTACTTTACGAGGAGATGCATGTTATCAATAATAATTTCACATTTATGTGGTTTCGTTGTAAGGAGATTATATTAATATTTATTCCTTTAAAAAAATTGGATATAGCTCTTATGAAATCAAGATTATGTAGAAATATAATGTGTTTTTTATTTGTTAATATATCTTTTAAATAAAAAGTAGATAGCTCCTGAAAACCGCACAAATAACGACTAGCGCGACATTTTGCTCAACCTGCGCCTTAAGACTGCAGTCGGATTCTTTTTATTTTTTCATATATTAATATTTTTAATACTAATTACTGTTGCTGATACCCCGTTAGCTCTTCTAAGTTACCTTAACTATCTTGTGTAAGGAATCGTACACAACAGTAGTTCGAATGGCGGATTCGAACTCACGATACTCCGAGTTTAGTGTCTTAGTGGTTGCTCTCATTTTTTCTCTTTCTTTTTTTGAAATCTGTTAAATATTTTTTTTACCTCAATCCAGAGTGGCGTCGAAAAGTTGTGGATCATTGTGAACCGATTTTAATGATCCCTGTAAATAAATTTTAAGAAAAATTTCTATCCCTAAGGGTGGGAAAATCCCCTATTTTCCCAAAACAGTGATAACAACACCCACTTACCACCAGGTGTAAAAACTAACTGTGTGCTCGTTTGCCACCCGTACTTTTGAACAACATCTACAAGGAGATCAGAAATACAGTACAGGTTTCAACATAGCAACCGTTTGTTCACCGTGTCGACCTTAACGACGAGTTTTTACATTAATATGCATAGAGACTGTCACGTTGAGGACGCGTGCTTTCTTATATACATATTTGCATTTTAAATATGTACCTATAGAGTCCGTAATAATAGACTCGTCTAGACATAATAAAGTGGCTTTCTGTGTGGCGGCTTGAAAGAATCTATCGTCTTTTACTTTAGACTCGTTTACGTCACTTTTTTAAAACAATAAGGATGGCCAGGCGGTATACGGGTCTTTACCCCTTTGTTGTCGATATTCCTCGCACTAACTAAACGGTTTGCTTCGTCTTGTGTAATGCGTACAGCAAAGGAGTGGAATAATTTGCCGGCGTCTATCTTTCCGTCCGAATACAATCTGGGCGTCTTCACGGCAAGAGTGTATAGGCTTTTGTTACGATAAGACAGCGCGATTTACCATCTAGAGCTGCATCACCACTTACCACCAGGTGGGATTGTGGTTTACTGGCTTACACAGCACACAGTCCATCAATGATAAACGAATGCTGTGGCCCATAGACATCTACATCTATCCTCGTTTGCGAATCAAAATGCAGATGCGTTGTCACCCGTGAGGACTAAGATGGAATGCCTCTTTCCCAGTAAAAAGGGTCTCCGGTTCTCTACACTCACCACACGAAACACAGCAGCATTAAGCTGTTATTTGAAGCTGGTATTCTGTGAGAGCGTGGTCCTTCCCCGGTCGAGCCGACCCATTCGTGCTACAACTATACTACTAATATAGCTGCAGCATGGCTCTACCACGTATAAAAGTTAGTTTTAGTTTATTAGTTAAGTATATGTTTGTCCCTTTTTAATGTTGCTTTTTCGTTTCATCGAGTTTCAAATCACAATGATACTAGAGTAGTTTTCACTTAAAAAACCTAATGAAACATTCCATCAAGCTCGACTATTCCAAAGTCATATAATATCATACAAAGCTTTAATAACATAACGGTAAATATTTTTTTATATTAACATACGTAAACGTCGCTTGTATTAAGGTCATTAATAATATTAAATCGGTCCGTCGGTCGTTTCGTAAGGGCTTAACGAACTAGAATGGATACGTCGGCATTGGATGTTTCCGGGTTATGTTTTTGTATAGACAAAATATCACATTCCATTGACCTGTCGGTTAATTTATTTACTTTACTATTTTATCTGTTCTTATTATCTCGTTTTTTTTAAACATTCCACTGTCATTTATTTCGCTAACATTGTATATGTTGCAGCCAGTTAGGATTGAAAATCTAGCCTTTTTTAGTTACTAAACGGCGCCGTTCAACCTGCGGATTGAATAACACATAATTCATGTATTATCTATATATACAGGGTATTTTTGGAACGCTCCCGAAAAATAAGACAGGCGACAGCACCAAGTATACCTTTGATCATGGGTCACAAATAAGTTCGATCCTGATGAAAAAAAAATCATCTTTTTACAACGTTTTATTAGCTTTATTCACGCGCCATCATGTTAGTACAGCTAAATGAAACGATAATTTCATAAAAAAATCAAGAAAATACTGAAACCTAAAACCAGCAGTGGAATAACTGAATTCATATCAGCTGATTAAAGGTCAATGTACGCGCGAACGCAAATTCGCGCGATCCGCAACTAGCGGGCCATACCACAATACCTAATAATTTACAACACTTGTCTAAATACCTAACTTATCTACTTAACCTACTATTTTGCCACTGTACTTGTCTCCACGTAGCCATTTTAATCCGAATTTACAGGTTAAATAACCCAAATAACTGGTTCGATTTCCCGCTAATGAAAAAATACATAAATGAAATGTAACCAAGGTTAGAGTCGTGCGTTTTTATTCATCGTGTAGGTATGTTTATTATTCTCATGTATTCAGTTATGTATGTATTCAGATTAGTTCAGTACTAAGTTATTTAAAAAAAATAGTTATGAAACAGCTTACCGCTCTAAATCCTCCGTGGTCTTATGAGATGCGGCTCAAATTGTGCTCCATTCATTTCAAGGCAGATTTGGGCTCGGTGTTGCGTCTCCTCATGGAGGCGGGGCATCATCGTGTGATCTTCGACACAGTCCGTACGTAGTTTGTCGAAAACATCCACGATCCTTTTGTAGTTTCGTCAGCAATATCACACTCACGATTAAAAACCCTTTATTTCACATACCCCACAGAAAGAAGTCAGATCTGGTGCGCGAGGTGGCCAAGCGTGTGGTCCTATTCCGCCAAATCCAGCGATCATCAAATAGCTCATTGAGGCGCTCACGGACGAACCTCACGACATGTGGAGGGGCACCATCATGCTGGAACCATGTGCGGCGATATTCAGCCAACGATAGGTCGTCTAAAATGTCTGTCAACTGTTCATTTATAAAGTTTAGGTATCGCTGTCCGTTCAGTCGCTGTGGCAGAAACACTGGTCCGAGTATGCGATCCTTAAATAAACCTGCCCATACGTTAACCGACCATCGGGTTTGGTGCCCGGTTTGTCGAACAGCGTGCGGGTTAAACTCTGAATACACGTGTGTATTTCTTCGGTTCCACAGGCCGTTTCTGGTAAATGTCGACTCATCCGTCCAGATAATGTGCTAAATGGAACCAGCCACACGTTGTTGCTGGTATAATAACCAACGGCAGAAAACTCGTCGGCGGTCGTGATCGCCGGGAACTAAAGCTTGCACTTTGTGCAATTTGTATGGGCGCATTCGGTTACGCTTCAACACTTTGTGCACTGCACAGTATGACACACTTGTTCCATCCCGACGTCTTAACAATTTATTTAGCGATACTTCGTGTACCTAGGTTCGGATACATAACATGTTGTCGTATTCACAATCACTATAAACGTACGCGTTAAGCATTATTAAAATAAAAAACGAACAAGAATAATACCAACACGTAATTATAATTTAATAAACAAATCGACAAAACTGAAACCTACTGCGTCACAGCGTGATGCGATACGAGCCGGGCGGGTTACATTTTGTCGCATCGAGCTAGATACAGGTCGAGTGGAGGGAGGTTACAGTCGCGTTCTAAAGTACTACATGGTATTGGGATATTGTTTTATAATATTATAGTAAGTAATTAATTGTTTTATTGTAGAATCATAATAGGTGCCTTACTTGGAATTAAAAATGGATAATGTTTACTTGAGCATTATTTGTTATTTCTATCGTAAAATATAAAGTAGTTTGTAACAAGAAAACTTAAGGTAAGGGTGGCACTCCGTCCATTATGTCGTCTTGGGTCACATGGAAGCCAGATGTTGAAGGTGTGTTGGTGTTACTGGATGCTACTTCATCATCACTTTCATCTTCGCTTGAGCTTCCGTCATCAGGTCTATCACATGGTAATTTTTTCGGTATTCTTCCTCAACACTTTTAAATTTACTGCACAATTTTTCCCATTCACCTTCTCCTATCATATTTACCTTTTCGTTCACTAGTTTAGTCATAAAACAATAGATATAAATATTTTTTCTTTCCTTCCTTTTTAAAACATCGTCGCGAGTCGCAAAGTAAGCTACATAGCTTACTTTATATATATGCGACTGTGTTTTTGGAGCGAACAAAGCGCGGGAACCAATAGCATGCAGGCACAGTAATACTGGCGGATTGTTCCCCCGTCGCGCCCCCGTCGTACCAGTATGTGATAAATCGCTCAGTGCCCAAGTTCAAGGCCAGCGTTCTTTTTTCACCGTTCGCGCGTACATTAACCTCCATTAATCAGGTGATATCAATTCAGTTTTCACTGCTGGTTTTATGTTTCAGTATTTTCATGATTTTTTTTATGAAATTATCGTTTCATTTAGCTGTACTAACATGATGGCGCGTGAATAAAGCTAATAAAACGTTGCAAAAATATGATTTTTTTTTCATCAGGATCAAATTTATTTGTGACCCATGATCAAAGGTATACTTGGTGCTGTCGCCTGTCTTAGTTTTCGGGAGCGTTCCAAAAATACCCTGTATATATACACTCACGCCTGCCACACAGAGGGGTAGGCAGAGACTGTGAACTTCCATTTGGCGCGATCCTGACCCACCTCTCTCGCTTCTTTCACATGTATATACCTACGCATACACGCTCGTCGGTTAAAGGTACTCTTAGTTTGGCCCATTTTCAATATATCGCCAATTTGGTCGATTCACTTTCGCTTAGGCCGTCCCTTCCCGGCTCTGCCGTTCACCTCTGCAATATTTTTTTTTAAATTTACTTTGTCACTCTTTCATCGTTCATTCTTTCTACATGACCTACATGACCAGGATTGAATGATATTCAGCCGATGCGTCTAATACAACATTGAACATATCTTGTGATATCAGCGACAGTATGTTAAGATGCGACTGGGGTGGCCCTCGGGCTACCCTAAAGCCGTGTACATAATATATATAATATAGCACATATCGCTAATTAGGCGCAGACCAGCGACCGTCTCGTTGAATGAAGGTAATAGGGTGACCTTGTCATGTACTGTCTAGGCTGTTATCTGAAAGGCTAATTAAGCTAGTTGGCTGCGACATATATACTTTATTCACATTTTTACCGACAACGTGTATTTACCGCGACTCTGGGCAGGAGCCTCTTAATTTATAACTTATGGTTTTTATTGATAGAAGAGGGGGCAAACGAGCATACGGCTCACCTGATGGTAAGTCACTACCGCCGCCCGTGAACAACCGCAACACCAGGGGAATTGCAGATGCGTTGCCGGCCTTTTACAAAGGTGTAAGCTCTTTTCTTGAAGGTCGCTAAATCGTATCGGTCCGGAAAAATCGCCGGTGGTAAACAATTCCACAGAGAAGTTGTACGAGGAAGAAAACTTCTAGTAAAACGTACAGTCGTGGACCGCCAAGTATCCAGATGGCGAGGATGGTATCGTGAATTTTGACGCGATGTGCGTTCGTGAAATTTGGCGGCTGGAATTAATCCGAACAATTCCTCAGAGCACTCCCCGTGGTACGTGCGATTAAATATGCAAAAAGATGCAACATCTCTACGTAGTGCCAGTGAGTCAAGCCGATCGGAAAGAACTCGGTCGTCGACAATTCGAACCGCTCTGCGCTGGATGCGGTCATTCGATAGAAAATGCAAAGGGGTGCAACATAATAATAACCTAATAATAATAATTCACATAATAACTTAAATTAAAAATAAAAAACTCAGAAAGAAAAAGAACTGAAATTCAAACGGCTAAACTGATTTTCTTGAAACATAACTAAGAACACTCTCGATTAAGACATATTTCAAACTAATAAAACTTATTCAAAATGGCTCCATCCGTTCAGGAGTTATGTGGCCACAGACAGTCACATAGATACACTCTACAAACATATAACACCCCTCTGTTTTCGTCGGCGGTTGAGAATTAAACACATGTTTAAGGAAACCACTTACCACTAGGTTGACCGTATTTATTTTTTATAGGATACCTGATGGTAAGTGGTTGCTGCGGCCCATAGACATCTACATCTATCCTCGATTAAGAATCAAAATGCAGATGCGTTGTCACCCGCGAAGACTAAGATGAAATGCCTCGTGTCCAGTAAAAAGGGTCTTCGGTTCTCTACACTCACCATACGAAACACAGCAGGGTTAAGCTGCTATTTTACGCTGATATTCTGTGAGAGCGTGGTCCTGCCCCGGCCGAGCCGACCCATTCGTGCTCAAAATAAATTAATTGAACATTTTAAAAATCCTCCGAAACAAAAATAGCTTATGATCTTCAAACGGCTGGACTGCTTCGATAAAACATATCTAACAACCACCGCTTTTTTTTTTTATAGGATAAGGGTGACAAACGAGCACACAGTCCACCTGATGGTAAGTGGTTGCTGCGGCTTATTGACATCTACATCTATCCTTTATTACAAATGAAAATGTAGATGCGTTGTCACCCGTGAGGACTAAGATGGAATGCCTCATTTCCAGTAAAAAGGGCCTCCGGCCACCTGCACTCACCAAGAGAAACGCAGAGGTAAACCTCTACTTCACGCTTTTATTCTGTGAGGTCGTGGTAGCACCCCGGTTCGAGCCGGCCCATCCGTGCGACAGCAAAAGCTGCCGCGTGGCTCTACCACCGCTAGAAAACCTGCTTTTTAATAAACAAAAACCGCACCCAAATCGGTTCACCCGTTTAAGAGCAACGGTGCAACAAACAGACACACATAGCGGTCAGACTCATAACACCCCTCTTTTTGCGTCGGGGGTTAAAAAGCCAACAAACATCTATAGGATTTAGCCTGCGCGAGAATGAGATAAAATATGTTTCCTATTATCTCGATCTCTTTCTCTGATGGTTTCAGTTCTACGTGTCAACTGCACACATATTGAAGTGACACGGGTACTTCTGCATCAATGTCAGGGAGAAATTTAGTGCGGTATTAAAAACAAAAATGTCACGTTTTACTGTAACGATTCACCGCTGGGAGTGCATGAGTATATTAATTTGATTATGTATCATCTCTACATAGTATAAAACAAAGTCGCTTCCCGCCGTCTGTACACTTAGATCTTTTAAACTACGCAACGGATTTTGATTCTTATTCTCTATATAGTATAAAGCAAAGTCGCTTCCCGCCGTCTGTACACTTAGATCTTTTAAACTACGCAACGGATTTTGATTCTTATTCTCTATATAGTATAAAGCAAAGTCGCTTCCCGCCGTCTGTACACTTAGATCTTTTAAACTACGCAACGGATTTTGATGCGGTTTTCATCAATACACAGAATACATAGTACAGGGATTGAATAACCGAAAAAATTATGGTTAAAACGGTTACCGGTATGACGTCATTCCTTTAATATTCATTCCTTAAATAAAGGCACCTTTAAATTACTATACCTTAACTGTACCTGTATAATTTCGATATTGTAATATTGCGGTATCATTACTTTTTAAAGTCATCATCATCATCATTACAACCCTTCACAAGTCCACTGCTGAACATGGCACCTGAGCCAGCTGCATCCATCAACTTCCTGCATGTCTCAGCAGGTCGTCACTCCATCTAGTGGGTGGGTTGCCCTACACTTCGCCTACCGATACGAGGCTGCCACTCGAGAACCTTTTTTCCCCGTCGGTTGTCGGTCCTTAGAGCTATATGGCCGGCCCACTGCCACTTCAGCTTAGTAATCTGTATCCGTTGTATCCGTTGGGTTATGTCGGTTACTCTGGTTCTACTGCGGATATCCTCATTTCTAAGTTTATCACGCAGAGAAACCCCGAGTATATCCCTCTCCATAGCTCGCTGAGCGACCTTGAGCTTCCTCATACGGCCAGCAGTGAAGGACCATGTCTCAGATCCGTAAGTCATCACTGGCAACACGCACTGGTTGTACAATTTCGTTTTCAGGTTTTGAGGTATGTTTAACGAGAAGATGTGTCGTAGTTTCCCGAACGCTGCCCAACCGAGTTGAATCCGTCGATTGACCTCTCGGTCGAAGTTGGACTTACCTAGTCGGACTATTTGTCCCATGTAAACATACTCGTCAACAACTTCGAGCTTAGTACTTCCAACAACTACCGACATAGGTTGATAGGTGACATGGACGTTAAACATGATTTTTGTTTTGTCCATGTTTATCTTAAGACCTATCCGTTGGGAGACACTATTGATGTCATTGAGCATAATGCTTAGGTCCTCCAGCGATTCTGCCATAAGGACTAAGTTGTCGGCAAATCGAAGGCGAGTGATGTACTCGCCATTGATATTGATACCGTATTCTTTCCTTTCCAGAAGCTTGAAAAGGTCTTCCAATGCAGCGGGGAAGAGTTTCGGGGATATGACGTCACCCTGTCTTACACCTCTCTGCAATTGGATATGTTTCGTACTCTGATTCTGTACTTGGATAGCCATCGTAGCTCTACTGTACAAGCACTTCAGCACTTCGATATACCGACAGTCAACTTGGCACCTCTGGAGAGATTGCAGCAGCGCCCAAATTTCGACGGAATCAAAGGCTTTCTCATAGTCCACATACGCCAGACATAGTGGCAAATTGTACTCCTCGAACTTCTGTACAATTTGCTGAAGGGTATGTATGTGTTCTATGGTGCTAAAGCCCTTTCGGAAACCGGCTTGTTCGGGAGGCTGGAAGTCGTCAAGTCTGCGCGCGAGACGATTCGTAATGACTTTCGTAAACAGCACGTAGACGCGGTTCAGAAGGGAAATCGGTCTGTAGTTCTTCAAGAGAGCGTTGTCATCTTTCTTGGAGAACAAGACCACCGCACTTCTGCTCCACGCCTCCGGTGTAATGCCACCATGGAGGACGGAATTAAAGAGCTTCTGAAGGTTTTCAAGTACCGGTCTTCCACCCGCTTTCAGAAGCTCCGCTGTAATCCATACTCGCCCGGTGACTGGCCGTTATTAAGGTGCTGAAGAGCCATTCTAATCTCGCTCAGATTGACGTCCGGGATATCTTCGGAATAGTCTCGGATAAGACTCGCTCTTGGATCGTTACTCACACTAGCGTGTGGCTCCGACGATTACTTGTACAGCTGCCCATAGAACCTCTCAATCTTACTCAAAATCTCAGGTGTCCCGGAAATGATGCTGCCACACTCGGTCTTCAGCTTTGACAGTTGGCTCTTTCTGGCAGACAGATCTCTGCCAAAGACTCTGGAGCCTTGGTTCCGCTCGATCGCTTCTTCAATACAAGCTGTATTGAATTTGCATAAGTCCCGCCGCATGCGTTTGGAGATCTGTCTGTTGCCTGTATGCTGTCAAATCTGGTGAGGAATGTAGCTTCATCTCCCGTCTAACAGCCATGAGATTAAGAGTGTGATCGGAGAATTTTTGTGTTCTTCTGCGGTGAGTCTTGCAGAAGTTAGCTCCGACCACATGGACAGTTTCCACGAGCTTGTCATTCATATCGCCCACTTCATTGCAGTCTTCTAGGCACTGAAAACGGTTTTGTAACTCGAGCTGAAAGGTTTGAGGACTTTGGAACAGAGCACGAGGGGGACGGAGCGTTGACTTCATTAGACGAGACCTCTCCAACTTAACGTTTAGGTTCAGTGTGCCTCTATCCATTCGGTGATCGCTACCAGTTTTCACCCTCACGATCACGGAGACATCACTGAACAGTTGTCGTCTGGTGATCATAATGAAGTCAATCTAATTTTTTGTCGAACCATCGGGGCTCGACCAGGTCCACTTCCTGTGGGGCCGCTTTTGGAAGAAAGAGTTCATCATAAAGAGTCCCTCTTTCTCCGTGAAGTTGGCCAGCTGCTGGCCTCTTGGTTTCCGTTGCCCTATTCCAAATTTCCCTACTTTCAGCTCACCGTTCTCTCTTGTGCCTAGTTTAGCATTGAAGTCTCCCATTAACACCGTATATTGGGTTTTGGAGGAATGCATGGCTCTAAAGATATCCTCATACATTTCCTCCACCTCCTCATCGGGGTGTGCCGAGGTTGGTGCGTAAACCTGTATGACCTTCAGCGAATACCGTTTGGTGATTCTGAGTTTAAGGTACGCAACCCTCGTCGACACACTCCCGATCCGATTCCGATTCCGATATCAGGAAGATGCTGCTGCCCATCTCCTGCCTGTTTCCCTTTGTCGCCTTTTACGACACCCACGGGAAGATATGGGCTAGTGGATATTCTTGACCACCACTACACGGCCTTTACTTTTTAAAGTATCTAAATTATAAAATAAAGGTTTTCTTTGTACCCTGCCGCCCGCGCCTAGGCGTCACGCGGCTATCGGCCGCAATGGTAAGAGAGTAGGTACTTGATCGAATATTTACTGATGTTCGTTATTCGTGCCTCGGCAGCAAGACAAAGCAAGTTGTTTTGCCATTTTGCCGCCATTCATGTTTCCGCGTCTACTTTGTTTATCAACTTAATCACAAGTGTGCTTTTTGACAAATTTTAGAGCTGTGGCAGCGAACAAATATTTTGTGACACGCCTGTCGTATCAAGCGCCATATAAGTAATCCGCTGCCGTCACGTCGCGCGCTCTTCATCGCATCATTTTTTCGGTATCGAAATTATTTCTATAAAGGTATTAGTAATATATAGGTATAACGATACCGTAAAAAAATATATGTATAATTATTTTTAACGGTACCACAACCGTAATACTCAACCGTTTTGGTTTCTACCTTTAAATCGAAGCTGTATCGTAATTCTATACCGGTACCATACCCTTATACCTTTACTGCTTTCAACCCCTGCATTGTATAATTCTTCTGTCCGTGTGTATGACTGTTGTTGAGGACAGCTAGAGACCCGCCGCTCCGTCGCCCCTTCGTACCCCGTTGCGCCCCGCGCACCCCGCACACCGGAGCCGAGCGACGACCAATGGGCGTGCAGCATCGTCGCACGGCACTACTCACAGACTGAGACGCCTTCTTGCGAGATATAAGAAGGGCGTTTTGGTCTGTGAGTCGTTCATTTCACTTCGGAAGCGGCACTCGAGAAGACTACAAAGAAGACTCAAGACAACAGATCAAGACTCCACAACTGAAGACCTCTCTCTGTACATATTAGATAGTTTAATTTAATAGTGCCGAATATTGTAAATAGTGTAATACAGTATAGTAAAAGTACCATCTTTTCTTCGAGCAGTCCCCTAGTATAGCTAACCTCAGATCAGTCAGTCATTAATCAATCAGTCATAAATAAATACAGTCCACTTACATCCATTATAACTGTACTCCCTAACGGCTGGATCGATTTTGATGAAATTTTGAGTGTGTGTGATTAAGTTGATTAGATTATTATTTAGATCCACAATTGGACCCGGTAGGTGGCGTTGTTAGATCCAGAAATAAACCGTGCGAAGCCGGGGTGGACCGCTAGTATAAATTAAAAGAAGAATGATATGCCGTAAAGAAGTTTCACTTTGTACGTGTGTGTACACAATTACACGCACATTTTTTTTATAAATCATAAATCGATAGGTATGTTAGAAAGAATTGCACACATACACGCACACACAATTTTGTAATCTTGTAGTTGGCAACATTAGTCAATGCACCTTAAGAGGGCTACAAGTAGGGAATGCAATCCCGCGGATCCGCAATCCCGCGAATGCGGGATCCCGCATAAAATTAGCGAGATTACAATAGCGGGATAACACGTGCAGGATCCGCAAGATTTGCAAGAGTATTTTTTCCAGCCTGAATTCGCATAAAACCATGTACGGCACGAATGCACGATAATAGGGGATCCCCAAATCGAAGTACGTATCTGTGTGTGAGTCGAGTGACGAGTGAATGTAAATTTCTCTCGTACGGGGCGGGGACACCATCTTCAACTACGCAACAGACGGCGGTATCACTTAATTTTATAATAAAACGAGAAATGAATCTTATTGAATGTGGAGGAAACAGAGGGAAGTATCTGGAAGCAACTTACAACTTTGTTAAGTCCGTTCCATCTACTAGCGTTGAATCTGAACGCGAATTTTCAGTTGCTGGTTACACTTGCAGCAAAATCCGATCAAATGTAAAAGATGAAACTTTAAACACCTTATATATACTCCGAAAACAATTTCAGAAGCAATTGTCTGAATCTCATTAATATTTTTTTTCAGAGTTCAATTCACATAACATAATTTAGATTTTTGTCATTATTTCTGATCAAAATTTAATTATACTAATTTGGTTCTTCTAAGTAAATTCTACTGTTTTATTTACAGATTTAGAAAATAATCTTGTGGGCTAATAATTCTAAAATATTGTACAATCCTGCAAATCTTGCGGATCCGCGGGACTGATTGTCTCAATCATGCGGATTTGCAAGATTATTTTTTCAGTGCTGGATTGCATTCCCTAGCTACAAGAGCTAAGTGACATCGAATAACGCACGCATACATTTACACAATTTCTGTATAGCAACAGGCATCAGCCGGCACTGGCGGGACACAGGTGTTTACGCACATGTATCGTACGTATTATGTATCAGAAATAAACTTACTTACTTACTTATCGTCACGCACAATCCCTGACGGGGTAGCCAGAGAGAACAGATCGCCAAGTGTCACGATCCTTACATATCTCTTTCGCTTCTTTCAGATTCATTATCTTCTTCATACATGCACGTCTAGATATCCGAGTACTCTTGACCCTCCCCTCTTCGAGCAATTTGCTCACATGGTCTTCGAAAGTTAGTCTCGGTCTACCTCGACACCTTTTAATATTAACTTTCGCGCTATATATTTTCTTCACCATTCGGTCTTCACTCATTCTCTCAACGTGCCCAAACCATCGAAGCACGCCCTTATCAATTTTTGTGATAAGGTCATCTTTCAAACCTGCCATATTGCGAATCTCTTCGTTTCGCTTTCGGTCGGCCATGGTAACGCCGCACATTTTACGAAGAGATCGCATCTCCCCTGCATTCAACTTGCTTTTATGCTTCTTCTGGCATACCCAGGTTTCGCTGCCATATAACAAAGTCGGTACCAACACTGCGTTATGTATTGCAAGGCGTGCACTCTTCACTACGCCTTGCCTTTTGACTAACGCAGTCAGGGCACCATTGACTTTGTTCCCGGCAGCGACACGCCTGTCCACATCTAAATCACATCTTCCATCCCGGCTAAAAGCACTTCCCAAGTATACAATTTCATTTACCTGTTCTAGACATTCCTGATTTACCCATATTTCACACTTAGTTCTCTCTTCGTCCCTTTCAAATACCAAAACCTTAGTTTTATTAGCATTCAAGCGGAGACCTTTAATTTCACAGAAATAAAAATATGCGATTTAAAAAATTTCTATTGATTGGACTAAAAAACTAAATCACTATTACGCTAACATGTTGCTTGCAGAATAATCTGCCAATAAATCCGAATAATTGCATGTATTTCATTTTCAGTTAAAAAAAATTTCACCAGAAAATATCACCTTTATTCTATAAAAAAAATATTTTTTAGAGGTATCTCTGTGATTTTTTTTCTATCGTATTAAATTAGTAGTATCAAGTTTTCAACACACTATCTAACTAGCTTGTATCCTGAATAATATCACATATTTTTCTGATTACGTTCACTGTAGTGGATCACGTACTTTAAGGCATTATAAAACTTGCGTTTAGCTCCTAGTCCCCTTAACATCAACTTAGTTTAACTCATGCTTACTCGTAAAAATAGATAGCTTATTTAATTAAGTATTTAATTGAAAATAAAAATATTTCGATAACGTGTGTCAGAGGTCGATTTAAGATGTCTAATTGATTATACAAATACGGTTTGTTGAACTCGGTTTGTAAACATCACGTGCCAAGAAGAGGCCGCGACAGGGGTGAACTTTAGAGACGAGATTAATGACTTTTTTTATTAATTTAAAACTATATACACGCTATATTTGTTGTATAGTTGTAGCACGAATGGGTCGGCTCGACCGGGGACGGTCCACGCTCTCACAGAATACCAACGTAAAATAGCAGCTTAATGCTGCTGTTTCGCATGGTGAGTGTGGAGAACCGGAGACCCTTTTTACTGGAAATGAGGCATTCCATCTCAGTTCTCAGGGGTGACAACGCATCTGTATTTTGATTTTTAATCGAAGATAAACGTAGATGTCTATGGGCCACAGCATCCACTTTCCATCAGGTGGACTGTGTGCTTGCTTCTGTGAAAAAACTGACTAGCGCGTTGATCTAGTGGTTGTAGAAGTGCGACTGCACTTGATCATGAGGTCCCGGGTTCGAATTCCGGTATTCGGTCTGGAGGACATTACTTCACGGTATATAAAAAACAAGAAGAAGCCCAAAGTGGGCGTGGCAGGCGTGTCACAATTAGTGACAGTAGAGCGTAATTGACTGTCAGTCGCAGGGTCAAATTGTTGCGAGCTGACGGATCGCTGCGTACGTGATATAATGCGAGAATATACTATTTTGTACAATATTGGAATGTAAAAATGAAAGTAAAAAGAAAAATATTTTAAATAGAGGTGTTTCGTTCCAAAAAGGCACGTAATTTTATCCTTTTTTGGATAGAAACTTAATTGAACACGGACAAAATGTCAAATTGTGTTTATTCAAGTAATACTTAACTTTATTACGTTAAACTAAGGTTCATCTATAAATACATGTTGAATAAAAATAGCTGCGATAGTGTTGTCACAACACTAAACAACAAGGTTTCGATAAAATTTTATCACAGTCCTGTACATTCACTAATATATTAATGAAAATTTGCAAATACTGGATGTCTATGGAAATACACTAAAGTTATAGGTTGATACCCTGTGAATGAACATTTGTTAGTGTTACTAAGCCAGAGAAGTAAACAAGTAGGTAGTTTAGACTTTTGGAAAGAAGATAATAAAAGTGATCTTTTATCATATATATATAAAGTATGTGTCACGTTGTTTGTCCGCGATGGACTCCTAAACTACTGAACCGATTTTAATGAAATTTTGCACACTGTGTACAGTTTGGTCCAACTTAGAGATAGGATAATTTTATCCCGCTAAATGACCCTCAAAATGTTTTAATGCGAATTTAAGGATTTTTATAGGAAGGGTCGTCGGAAAAGGCAGAATAACGTCTGCCTGGCCAGGTAGTATATATATATATATATATATATATATATATATATATATATATATATATATATATACATATATATACATATATATATATACATATACATGAATATAATCATATACTGAATATCGATATAAGCCAGATCACGTTCAGGGAGAGTAACTACATAACTAACATCATTCACGTAGCAGCGCAGGTTAGGTAGGACAATGTCAACGTTATATCTATTATCATTGTGTGTATAATAGTGTGAATGTATTATTGCGACATCTAGCGTCACGTAGCAAATCTTTTCTTCAATCTTAATAGCTTTTTGGGTTAAGACAAAATGATATTTATTAGTACGGATTTGTGGTTTGTTTTCAAATAATTGCGGTATTACTTTTTACGTACAACGTTAAGAAGCTAAATTTGCTCAATAATTGTAGAAACTTCGTTGATGAAAAGTAATATGATCTCTATTTTTAAGAACTTATGATTCGTACTCAAGTGAATGGTAACATAATGCCTTTCTTTTTTATTTATTAGTAGCCAATCACGAAACAATTATTGTAATGGTACACAAAGAGTCTGGCCACCCAATTTTGTTAAGGGTATGAAAAAATTACGAATTCAACGGTATTCTTTTTTTTTTCTACCTTTAAAAATGACTGAAATATTGATGAGTAAATTGGTGTTTTACGGTAAAGGCGACCGCTTTGCTCCGCATCGCGATCTGCCGTCACAAACCGACACATCGAAGCCACCAGTAGTCTTTATTGTTATATTTTTCTTATTCTGTTCATATTTATTACTCCATATTTTTCTTGTCATGTTATTTATTTATCAGTAACCTTTATTTTCTGTTTTTTTTTAAATTTCTGTTATATCACGCTCCTTGGGAATAAAAGTCCGACATGAGAAGATAAAATCCTGTAGATCAAGTTATACCTTAATGCAAAATTTCATCAAAATCAGTTTAGTATTACACGCATTGAATGTTTGCATTTTCAAAACATTATAGGTACCAACTACCAACGTAATACCGCAATCAGTTTATTCAAAAGTAAGTCAAAGTAAAAAAAGGACCATATGTTTGCAACCACTGACGAATTACGCAACCAACAAAATTTCTTCACGTTTCACTAGGTACCTACTAAATAACAGTATGAGTTGATTAATACTCACTGCATTAGTAAGTTTAAGTAAGATTTTTCATTTTTTATGTCGTTGTAAATTATGTGCAACTTCGTGGTTCGGTCAGTTAATACCTACCTATGTATTACTGCCTAATTACTAATCAATGGTAAAGCTGTATGTATACTTTTCGTAATATTTTATTAGTAACTTACCTTTAGAGCTTTCCATGCATTTCTGATGATAAAAAATCATAATTGTCTGAAAAATATTGCGCAACCATAAAAATATCCACTTTTCTGCCGACTTCCAAAAAGGAGACGGTACTCAATTCGAGTGTATGTTTTTTTTATTTTTTTTTTTATTTATGTGTGTTACCTCATAACTTTGTACCGGGCCAACCGATTTCGATGATTCTTTTTTTATATGAAAGCTGATAGTTCTCGTGTGGTGCCATATGAATTTGATCAAGGTCAGACCAATGGTTATTGAGTTATTCTTAAATAACCTATATTGAAGTCGCTTAATTATTGAAGGCGTCTGAAGTCGGCTGTACAAAATTTTTAATTTTAAATTATTTCAAAGACCGCTTCAGTTTTCTTTTTTATACAGCACTACACACCGGAACTATACATATATATATATATATATATATATATATATATATATATATATATATATATATATATATAATAATATAAAAGTTCAATACTTTAGTTTATAAATCAAATCAAATAGTTCATTTGTGATTCACAGTTTACAAAAAGGTCTTATTTAAACACAAATAAAGTTCAGTATGTGATCAGCCTCATGGGCATACAAATGTTTTTTTTTTTAATTTTTTATAGAATAAGGGTGACAAACGAGCACACAGTCCTGATGGTAAGTGGTTGCTGTGGCCCATAGACATCTACATCTATTTTCGACTATGAATCTAAATGCACATGCGTTGTCACTCGTTGTTGTGACCCATCGCCGGCCATTTTAACAGTGGTAGAGCCACGCGGCAGCTTTTGCTGTCGCACGGATGGGCCGGCTCGAACCGGGGTAGTACCACGACCTCACAGAAAACCAGCGTGAAGTAGAGGTTCACCTCTGCGTTTCGCTTGGTGAGTGCAGGTGGCCGGGGGCCCTTTTTACTGGAAATGAGGCATTCCATCTTAGTCCTCACGGGTGACAACGCATCTACATTTTGAATTGTAATAGAGGATAGATGTAGATGTCTATGGGCCGTAGCAGCCGCTTGCCATCGGGTGGACTGTGTGCTCGTTTGTCGCCCATATCCTATAAAAAAAAAACACATTGTTTTCTTGCGTATGTTTGTTTGGCGACGGTGGTTCCGCTACAAATGATGCGTTTTGCTACTTCCTCTTGATTTTTATATTCCGTGACATTACTTGCACTTATATGATCTGTGTCTTCTTTAATATTTCCTTGCGACATTCTATTCAAATTTACAAACATGAATATCAAACTATACATCATCATCATCATCATCATCATCATTACATCCCTTCACAAGTCCACTGCTGAACATAGGCCTCCCCCAAGGAATGCCACAAAGCACGATCCTGAGCCACCTGCATCCATCGACTTCCTGCATATCTTACCAGGTCTTCACTCCATCATTCTTGGGGCAATGTATACGCTATTACAACAAGGTCCCCGAAAGTGTACAGGCTCTCTCTATTACCAAGTTTAAATGTTTTGTTTAGTTGAAACTGTATAAAAATGGTTATTATAATATAAATGAATACATGGTTGATAATAACCCCTGGGAATGAGGTGGTCGCTTCCAAGCTGTTTCTAAAATAAAATTTGTACCAACCATTAATGTAAAATATGCTTTTAAAAAAAAGTCCCGCTGGGTTTCTTGCTGGTTCTTCCCAGGACAGAGGTTTTTTTCGAACCAGTGGTAAAGTAAAAAATGACTTTCAATAAGAATTACACATGTGATCTATATTGAATAAAAAATTATTCTATTCTATTCTAGTGGGGGGACGCCCTACACTTCGTCCGCCGGTACGAGGCGGCCACTCGAGAACCTTTCTTCCCCATCGGTTGTCGGTTCTTCGAGCTATACGGCCGGCCCACTGCCACTTCAGCTTACTAATCCGTTGGGCTATGTCGGTCACTCTGGTTCTACTGCGGATATCCTCATTTCTAAGTTTATCACGCAGAGAAACTCAGAGCATAGCCCTCTCCATAGCTCGCTGAGCGACCTTGAGCTTCCTCATCCGGCCAGCAGTGAAGGACCACCGTGTACCCGTATAGTGGCGGGTAAGAATACTAACTACCCCATATCTTCCCG
Source organism: Parnassius glacialis (assembly GCA_033319125.1). Lineage (NCBI taxonomy): Eukaryota > Metazoa > Arthropoda > Insecta > Lepidoptera > Papilionidae > Parnassius > Parnassius glacialis. The sequence goes on along the minus strand of JAVANC010000004.1, from coordinate 69,854,359 downwards.
TGGGTGTCGTAAGAGGCGACAGAGGAAAACTGAGGCAGAGGATGGGGAGCAGTATCTTTCTGATAACAGCAAAACAACAATAAAAAACTGCGGTTGCCAACCCGCTCGCCAAGCGTGCCAACTATGACAATATATCCCCCATGAGCAATGACATCATCAATTTTCAGCTTTTGCTTTCAACAGTGGTAGAGCCACGCGACAGCTTTTGCTGTCGCACAGATGGGCCGGCTCGAACCGGGGTGGTACCACGACCTCACAGAATACCAGCGTGAAGTAGAGGTTTACCTCTGCGTTTCGCTTGGTGAGTGCAGGTGGCCGGAGGCCCTTTTCACTGGAAATGAGGCCTTCCATCTTAGTCCTCACGGGTGACAACGCATCTGCATTTTGATTCGCAAACGAGGATAGATGTAGATGTCTATGGGCCGCAGCAACCACTTACCATCAGGTGGACTGTGTGCTCGTTTGTCACCCATATCCTATAAAAAAAAAAACATCAAACTATACCAAAAAGTAAAATTTTGTTCAAAGTAAATATTGTTGACGGCTCCGTCGGTAGCAATGAGTTGCAGCGCTAAGGGCTGCGGGTTCGAATCCCGCACAAGTATTTGTATGACCTACAAATTATTGTTCCGTATCTGGATTTTCGTCCTAGCGAAATTTATGTATATATAAACTGCACCCACGATACATGAGAAAATCCCAGTGTGGAGATAACGTTTCATATAGAAACTAGCGATTCGTCCCGGCTTCGCACAGGTGATTTCTGGAACTCGACATTAGCGCCACCTACTGAGTACAATTGTGATTTTAAACCATTCTCGAATCAACTTAATCACACACAAAATTTCATAGTTTTTGATGTGTATGGCCGTTTAAGAGGAGTTCAGTCACATACAAACGGACAGAAGAATTATAAGTGTAATGCGAGTAAATAAGGCTTCTACATTTATTTGAAATTATCCCAAACTGAATGTGATTTATGGGCAACAACGTTTTCGCCTACCGATCGTCTCTTACGAATGTGTGCGTGCGCAGTGAAATCAGTTAAAATTATGAATTACCGCGCATTTTTAATTTAAAAGATAAAAAGTACAGAATGATTGAGATTTTTTAAATTAATTTTTCTTCACCATTTGCCTATGTTATTTATTCTGAACCTTCTCTGCAAATTTGGTCGGTTATTGCAAAATTACCCTGTATATACAACATGTCCTTATGGATTAGTAAGTGGCAGTGGGCCGGCCATATAGCTCGAAGAACCGACAACCGATGGGGAAGAAAGGTTCTCGAGTGGCAGCCTCGTACCGGTAGGCGAAGTTTAGGGTGTCCCCCCACGAGATGGAGTGACGACCTGGTAAGACATGCAGGAAGTCGATGGATGCAGGTGGCTCAGGACCGTGCTTTGTGGCATTCTTTGGGGTAGGCCTATGTTCAGCAGTGGACTTGAGAAGGGCTGTAATGATGATGATGATGAATACATTATGTAACAAAAACACTTTCTTTTTTTACATGGAGAAATGCCTACGCATACCCGCCTCGCGGGGGCAAGGACGGGTTATGTCGGACTCGCACCGACTAAAACCCCATGGTGTTCCACCCTAGTCGCATATTGGCAGGGCCACGGGAACGCTTTCGCACACTTCCGCGGCCCCACCTGCGCTGGCCGCCCCATGGCGGCCCCTCCTCGGGAGAGGAACACTCCTCCCCCATCTCCTTCTCCGGTAAGGCGCACCAGAACACATGGCGCGCCCTCCTCCTCGGCCTCCAATTTCACATGCGCAACGGACGCCCCCGTGTCCGATGCGCGAAGGCCATGGGGCCAGGAAAAACTAGCACTCAGGAGCACCAGCCTTCCTGACCCCAGCGGCGGATCTGGTCTATGGCTCCGCCGCCAACCAAAATTCGGCTGCGGAGGGTAGGGAGAGCGGCGCCTCGCAATACCGGCACTCCTCTCCCCCCGCAGCCCCACCACCACCGCATCAACGGTGCGGCCCCGTTTGAGTCGCGGAGGATAGGGCGAGTGGCGCATCGCCATACCAACACTCCTCTTCCTCCGCGACTCCACCTCGGCTGCAGCGGTAGAGGGTGCGGACTCCCCTCTCACCGCAGCCCCCCGACACACATCCGAAGTAGGCTCACCAAGCCCACTCGGAGTGGCCACCTCGGGCCGGCCCTACACCACGGGCCAGCCAAGGGGTTCCTCTTTGTTCACCGTGGGTGACCAAGCCACGGCTACTAAGCCCCCCCGCCACGACAAGGCGGGAACCCGTTCGGGGGGGATGTAACAAAAACCCTGTGGTTCCCGTTAAGTAGGTACGTTATCAGGATCAGTATTCAGACCTATAGAAATAACTTTTTTTTAACTCGGTCATATTTTTTTATTTATTTTTTTTAATTTTATGTGGTTTTATTACTACATACAATTTTTTCTAAATAAAATAAATAAATTAATGTTCGAGTTTTGAAAAAAAAAAGTTATTTCTGTACGTTTGAATAATGATCCTGATAACGTACTTAACGGGAATTACAGGGTTTTTGTTACATGTTGTATGTGTATAATATAAATGTTGTGTGCAATGTATAATGGGTAGTTTCTACATGATCGTTTCACCATAAACTGTTTAAAATTAGAACTGAAAGTTGGATAACTAAAATTCAAACAGCCAGTCGCATTTTTTTTATTGATATCGGTATATTGCATCTCGGTATGGGGAGGAGCAGCTAAATCATATTTTATAGATCTAGAAAGGGCGCAAAGATCTTTGATTAAAATAATGTACTGTAGGCCCTATAGGTTTTCTACCGAAACCCTATACCAAACATCCAAGCTGCTCTCCGTTAGGAAACTTTATATTTTACACATGATATTAAGATATCACAAAACCTTACCTTTTGACCATACCAAACTTATAAAAAGACGGTGCGATATCGTGGCTCCCTCATACCCTGCACGTACAGTTTTTGCCAAACGGCAAAATATAGTTCAAGCCCCTCATGCCTATAACAAGATCAATAAATTAATTAGGATTTACCCCATGCAAATGTTTGAGTGTAGAAAAACTCTGACCGAATGGCTCTTCACTCTTAATTATGATGACGTGGAAGACATTTTGGTAAGAAAGAGTTGAACCTGCTATAAATAACACACATACACAACACAAATCAGTGGGTGAGACACATTCATAAACTTGCACACATACACAACCGTTCACATACGTGCACATACACACACAGAGATAATCACACACATGCACACGCTCACACACACACACACACACACACACACACACACACACACACACCTGAAACTAACACACTACGGATTCAACTACTCAGGTATTCATTTCTCATAAACTCCTTTCCATCTATTAACTATGTAACTCTGTTCTATTAAATTTAATTTAATAAAATTTGGCTATTTTGATATTATAATGTAAATCGAAGTGTTATGATTGCATAGGAAGAGCGAGGCACTCCCAACACAAGTATCTTAGGATTACTTTCTGGGAGGCCTTGGCAAATTAATTGTAAAAAAGATTTACTGAAATAAAACATTTTTATTATTATTATTATTATTATTATATATTTTTTAAATAACATCAAAAATATCCAGCGCAATATATTTACGTTTGTAAAAACATTTTGATCGCTTTAAAGTATGTAATCCCTTTCACTTCTTAAATCAATAAAAATTTACATAAAAAATATAGGCAGCACAGTGAACGCTCACTTCACGCCAATTTAAGAAGTTAAAAGCCGAACGCGTTAATGAGTGCCAATAATCTTCCACTCACCAGATGTCGCTAGTTGTGACTGGGGTAAAGTTTTTTGTTACAGTGTCAGTTAATTGAGAAATTAGTTTTAAATAATAGTTTATCATTATCTAAAGTATTAAATTAATACACAACACAAATCGTCAGTGGTTTGATTTTTATTTTTTTGCACTTTATAACACTTTTGCATACCTTAAGCGAAAGCGCAAGGTAATGTTCTACTATCGCCTAAAAATTAAAATTCCAACATTTTATCGAATAAAATCGTATCTAGCAATCATATTATACATATAAATGATATAAAAAGCACATTGTTAGAAAGATAAATGATTGTTGAACTTATTAATAATATTTTTAAATCGATTAATTGCTATTTTTAAATAAAAAAAGGGTTTTAGTGGCTTATGGTGTGGATTTATCATGTCCCTGTGGCTTGTAAACACTATAACTTTTGAAAATATCAATTGTTTAACTCAATCTATTTTTTAATCTCTTCATCTATCACGTGGGAAGCCACTGAATGTAAATGGCAGTGTAATTTTGTTTTGTTTAGCTATAATTAATTTTTTTCGGCTCCAAAATGGCGAAATTTTCGTTGATTTGGTTGCCTCGTATATAAATTGTTTCTGTAAATGGGGATCTACAGCCACAGAGTAGTTTAGTTCACAGAGTACCTTTGTACCTTTGTATTAAGTTTAGTTCGGCTTCAGTCGCCGTCGTGAGTGGACATTGTTTCGGTTGTTTTCAGCGGCTCAAAAAGATCGCTGTACAAATACACAATATTCGAATAACCAAATTTCTTAAATACTTGATTATAATAATAATAACAGATTTTTTATTAAAATATTTAAAAGCACAGAATAAATAATAGTAGTACGTACTAAAAGTAAGTAGTATAATTTTTTTTGTCATGGGTGACATTTTCATGCTTTTCGAGGGTGTCGAAACCGATAGGGTTGTCGAAATGTAAATCCAAGATGGCGGCCACAATAGGTATCAATTTTTTCATCATGGGTGTCATTTTCATGGTTTTCGAGGGTGCTGAAGCCGATAGTGCTGTCGAAATGTAAATCCAAGGTGGAGGCTGCAATAGGTATAAAATTTTTCATCATAGGTGTCATGTTCATGGTTTTCGAGGGTGTTGAAGCTGATAGTGCTGTCGAAATGTAAATCCAAGATGGCGGCTGCAATAGATATCAAGTTTTTCATCTTGGGTGTCATTTTCATGGTTTTCGAGGGTGTTGAATCCGAGAGTGCTGTCGAAATGTAAATCCAAGATGGCGGCTGAAGTTGGTAGGTACCAATTTTTTCATCTCGGGTGTCATTTTCATGGTTTTCAAGAGTGTTGAAGCCGATAGTGCTGTCGAAATGTAAATCCAAGATGGCGGCTGCAATAGGTATCAATTTTTTCATCATGGGTGTCATTTTCATGGTTTTCGAGGGTGTTGAAGCCGATAGTGCTATCGAAATGTAAATCCAAGATGGCGGCTGCAATAGATATAAATTTTTTCATCATTGGTGTCATTTTCATGGTTTTCGGGGGTGCTGATGCCGATAGTGCTGTCGAAATGTAAATCCAAGTTGGCGGCTGCAATAGATATCAAGTTTTTCATCTTGGGTGTCATTTTCATGGTTTTCGAGGGTGTTGAATCCGAGAGTGCTGTCGAAATGTAAATCCAAGATGGCGGCTGAAGTTGGTAGGTACCAATTTTTTCATCTCGGGTGTCATTTTCATGGTTTTCAAGAGTGTTGAAGCCGATAGTGCTGTCGAAATGTAAATCCAAGATGGCGGCTGCAATAGGTATCAATTTTTTCATCATGGGTGTCATTTTCATGGTTTTCGAGGGTGTTGAAGCCGATAGTGCTGTCGAAATGTATTTAAACTACTTTAATAATTCCGTATAATCATGTTATACGTAATTTTTATAATGCGCTTAAGGTATGCCCAATTGGATTTACCAATATATTTTTTTTATTTTTGGTTTATTCATTTCTAATGTAATTAATATAAAATATAACTAATAATACGGAAAGAAACATTAAAATTTACATTTTCCTAAGAAATTATCGTCCCCGCTATGAAATCTGTCAAATATTTTATCTCATTGTAAAGTGGCGCCGCCCTGGTGGCAGAAAAAGTCATGGATGTGCCCTCATTGTTGCATCGCTTGCATTGCAAGAGAGCTTCCGCGTTTTCTTTTGAAAAGGTTTGACATCTAGAAATTTAATAATGGAAAATATTTGAAAGTACATGCGTATTGTGCGTTTTTTTTTTTTAAAAAAACTAATAATTTATAATAAACTTACATACAGAAAATAGCAGCTTAACACTGCTGTATTGTGTAGAGAACCGATGATAAGGATACCCTATTTACTGGACGAGGCATTCATTCTCAGTCCTCAGGGGCAACAACGCATCAGCAATTTGATTCTTAATCGAGGATAAATGTAGATGTCTATGGGCCACTACATCGAAACCATCAAGTGGACTGTGTGCTCGTTTGTCACACGTTTTGTCGTTTAACTTTGTATGACAAAACACAAACCATTTACCTCCGCCAGAGACGCTCTATGTACTTCCATATGATGTTTTTTTTACTTTTTTTTAAAGCTCTTTTACTAGAATTTTCTTCTGTTTCGTAGAGGCAGTTTACATTCATAAATTGCATAAGAGCAAACATCCAGATCCGAAACAATTATTTATAGGCCATACAAATACTTGTCCCGTGCGGGATTTGAACCCGCGGCCGCCGTAAGTCACTGCGTCAGAAACCCCTAATAATAAATTTCATGATGTAAACAATAGATTAAAAAAATTGGTTATCTATCCATCTATATAAATAAAATGATAGAGTTGTGCAGTTGTGCGCGCATCACGGAAAAACTACTGGATAGATTTCAATTAGGTTTCCTAAGTTTTAGTTCTTAGACACTTGGCCTTTATCTGAAAAAAATTATAGCGGTATCTTCATTTAATACAAAGTTATAAAAATTTTAAGAAACAACAATTCTTATACGGAGTTTTTCACACGGTCAACAGCTGTACGTCTCTTGCTCTCGCGTTATTAACATCGATTTTTTATTAGTGATCGATGTTTATTAACAAACGGAGCAATGAATAACATTGTTTACAATTTTTTTCCTTCGCACATACGAAAGCTTTGTTAATATATTAAGCAACGCGGACGGAGTTGCGGGTATTAGCTAGTCTATACAAATGAATAAAATTGAAGTGTCTATTTGTAACAGTGGTAGAGCCACGCGGCGGCTTTTGCTGTCGCACGGATGGGCCGGCTCGATCCGGGGTGGTACCACGACCTCACAGAAAACCAGCGTGAAGTAGAGGTTCACCTCTGCGTTTCGCTTGGTGAGTGCAGGTGGCCGGAGGCCCTTTTTACTGGAAATGAGGCATTCCATCTTAGTCCTCACGGATGACAACGCATCTACATTTTGAATTGTAATAGAGGATAGATGTAGATGTCTATGGGCCGCAGCAACCACTTACCATCAGGTGGCCTGTGTGCTCGTTTGTCACCCTTATCCTATAAAAAAAAATGTCAAAATTACAGCTTTTTACTAAATGCATATGAAAGTATATACGGTACTAATAACAAAAACACAATTTTGAAATTTTTTTCTGGTCGTCAGTCTGTTTGTTCCGGCTAATCTCGGAAACGGATGGACCGATTTTGACGGGACTTTCACTGGCAGATAGCTAATGTTATAAGGAGTAACTTGGCTACTTTTATTTTAGAAAAAGACTTAGGGTTTCGCGCAAAAAAAATTAAAACCAAATTACATGCGGGCGAAAACGTGGGGTACAGCTATGTGTTATTACATGTATAGGCCCAATAAAGTTCATAAAACATTCGACCTACAAGTGTTTCTGTAAAGTAAATATAACAAAACTGATAAGTATACTTTATTGTTATTTGTATCGTTCGATTGATAAACAACTTACAGTTATAACAATATCTCTTTATTCAAATTCATTAATATAAAATTAAGTAATGTACGTGTGTGTGTATGTGTGTGCGTGTGTGTTTGTGCATGCGTGTGCGTGTGTGAACGTGTGTTTGCGTGCGTGTTTGCGTGCGCATATATGTAATAATTAATATACATACATCGATCACTAATAAAAAACTAAAAAAAATCACGAGGAGTGCTCTGAGGAATTGTTCGGACTAATTCCAGCCGCTCAATTTCACCATCGCACATCGCGACAAAACTCGCGTTACCATCCATACCATCTGGATGATTGGCGGTCCACCACTATACGATTTGGAAGAAGTTTTCTCCCTCACACGACTTCCTTGTGGAATCAATTACCACCAGCGAATTTTCCGGACCGATACGACTTAGGAACCTTCAAGAAAAGAGATTACACCTTTCTAAAAGGCCGGCAACAAATCTGCAATTCCCCTGGTGTTGCGGTTGTTCATGGGCGGCGGTAGTCACTTACCATCAGGTGAGCCGCATGCTCGTTTGCCCCTAATTCTATAAAAAAAACTAGTGATCGATGTATACATATAATAAAAACGAGCGAGCCTTACAGTGGTCGCATATGACGTGTAACAATTGACATCTCACCTTGATAAAATGCAACATTAACATTATATCCTAAAAAGCTATTTGTTTTTGACGTGACAACGTCTTATAAATCGATGAAGCTGGCTGCACGCACGAAAAAACATGACTCATGCGCCGTTACCTAGGCGTTCCATTTAAAGTGCAAGCGAGAGCGCGGAACGAGCGACTGTGCGAGCGAATGTGGTGTCAATTGTTTATAGCAACGATAATTGCGGCGATAAAGGTAATGATTCTTTCGATATTAAATATTTCTTATGACGTTGTCACGTTCAACTATCGTCAGTAAACCGACTTTACAGACAACCGATTTTTTATTTAATCAAAATGTATAAAAGCTAACTACTGAAATATTTATTCGAATAATGCGTCGCTAACGCCGCAAAGGGGCGAACGTCAATTTTCAAAAAATTACAGGAGATAAAAAAAAACATTTATTGTTCCCCGATTACTAGCTGTTTTTCATTAGAAAATTAATCTTATTTGTAGTTTTCCATTAAATCTAATATGGCATTCGATCGTAGTCCTCACGGATAACAACGCACTGCATTTTGATTCTTAATCGAGGTTACATGCGGTTGTCTAGTGGTCACAGCATTCATTAACCAACAGTTGGTACCGTTTGCGTTTGTCACTTCGCTCTACTTCTATTTAAAAAAAATTGTGGTAGCCAACCCGCCTCTCAAGCGTGGCAACTATGGCAAAAATTCCTCTTATGATACAGTTTATGGTAACGGTGGTCTATTCCAACCATCCATTAAAGTCTATGAAAGTACGCTACTTGAACATAGGCCTGTCCCATAGATTGACTCATAGGGGGACATTTGCCATAGTTGTAATGTTACTGTTAATTTGAAAATTTCACCTCTCAGTGGGTCATGTACTCCTGGTAGATTATCTTCTATACATCCATTCATTACAGCCTAGTCCACTGCTGAACATAGGTCTCCCTCATAGATTGCCTCATATGGGGGATATTTGCCATAGTTGTAATGTTACTGTTGATTTGAACATTTCACCTCTCAGTTGGTCATGTGCTCCTGGTAGATTATCTTCTATACATCCATCCATTACAGCTTATTAAAGTCCACTGCTGAGCATAGGCCTCCCCACATACATTCGGAATTCCGAACGGGTCGGCCACATACATTCCGAATCCCGTTTTTGCCCGCAAAATTTCGAACGGAAAACTACCGTACGTGTGTGATTTTATATGAATTTGCTGCGTTCGGGTTCGGTTTTGGTGTACACGTACCGTTACGATACGGGTACACCAAAACCGATTTTGTCGGCCGATGACGGGCAGAATTACCCGGACGAGTAACTCGGACGTGTATGTGCTTACACTGTAACAGTGTACCACGTACGCCGACATTGAACGTTGCCGGTATTCTGTAGTTGACAGTGTTGCTTAACAGAGTGAAGACGCATTTTTTTAAATATCTAGAACCGCTATATCCATTTCCGATCCAACTTCAGCCCATAACCGTTTTGAAACCTCTCGATTATTGTAATTGTCTATTATAAACACAACTAATTAATTTTTCAATATCCATAGTCGTTTAGGTGGATAACAACACTGACGAAAACAACAGAATAAAGACAAGATCATTAAATTAAACTATAAATACACTCAATTTGCACTGTAGACGCCGGCAATCTGGCGAGAAATCCCAACAAGTTCGGACTCAACGGTTGATCAGCCGATTTCGTGCGTCATCAGACGATGACGGTATTGTTTGTGTACGCACTCTCTTTGTTTTACAAGTGTTTGATTCGATCGTCCGAGTTCGGCCGTCGTCGCCCGAGCAAACTTCGGCCGTTGACGGATTAGGTGTACGCGTACCCTTAGTCCTGCTAAATCTAAAAAACCGGCCAAGTGCGTGTCGGACTCGCGCACCGAGGGTTCCGAACAAATCCTTAGGTTAAAATTATTAAAAATATTTTTATTATATGATGTAACTAAAAATTTATGCGTTACGCAATTTTTCCTTTATCTGTGCTATAATACGTTGCTTCGTACCAAATTTTAAGATTCTGAGTTCACGGGAAGTAGGTACCCTGTAGGTTTTGATTCCCTTGCGGCAAAATATTTGCGGCATAAACGGCTGTATCTTTTGATTGCGTTGGCTTAGAAGTTTGATTTTTTCACAGCTCCAAGAGACAGTAGAGTTGAGTATTTGATATGAATTTCAGCTTGATACCTCCACGCGTTCCTGAGAAAAAGGGTCTTGATAGACAGACAGACAACAAAGTGATCCTATAAGGGTTCCGTTTTTTCCTTTTGAGGTACGGAACCCTAAAAACGACTCAATTTTGATAAAAAAAATTGTGTGCATTTGAATGGATCCCTGGATGGTTAGAGACACGGCAGGTGGCGCTCTTGTCGAGGTCCAGAAATTACGCGTGCGAAGCCGGAGCGAATCCCTAGTTTGATAAATAACATTAAAAAAGGAATTTCAACACCGATAAATTTTAGTGGCCAGTTACAGCGTATTATCGCGTATCTTTATTTATAAACACTGGTGCCCGCTGACAAATTGGTACGGTTATTGACATTTGATTATTTGTTAATTTTTATCGCGATGTTTTTGTAGAGATACGGGACGAATTCAGTAAAAATTGGAAACCTTATGGTACTAACTTATGGAATAGAACAGAATAAAATAGAATAATTTTTTATTCAATATTGATTATTACATAATACGTATTGAAAGTAATTTTTTATTTACCACTGGTTCGGAAAATACCTCAGTCCTGGGAAGAACCAGCAAGAAACCCAGCGGGACTTTTTTTTTAAACATAATTTCACTTAACAATAATTTTGTTTATACAATTTTTAAATGATATTTTCATAGAACCAGCATGGTGGCGATCACCCTATTCCCAGGGGTTATTTTCATTCATGTATTCCTTGATATTATAATAACCCTTCTTGTACAGTTTTTCTTTAATAAAACTTTTAAACTTGTTTATTGACAAACTTTGAATATGTGTACGTGGGTATATTGTATGTATATTTATTTATTTTTATGTTTGAATATATATGTTTACCTATATACATAAGTGTTTAATTAAAATATGATTATATCTTATGTTGATGTATGTCTACATATGTGTATATGTGTATGTGTGTGTGTGTATGTATATGTATTTGTATGTACAATGCCCGTCACCCAGAGGGGTAGGCAGAGACTACGGACTTCCATTTGGCGCGATCCTGACACACTTCTATCGCCTCCTTTACATCCATATATTTACACATACACGCTCATCGGTTAAGGGTACTCCTAATCTGGCCCATTTTCAATGTATCGCCGATTTGGTCGATAAATCTTCGTTTAGGGCGTCCGACTTTGAATTTTTTGAAATTTAATATTTGTATGTATGTATATATATATATATATATATATATATATGAAGCATAAATATTTTCCTAGATCAACCATGACAAACTTAATATTGTTTTTGATCAAAGTTCTTGTTACTTTTATTTTCTTACTTCTGAATCGTGCTAAATTGTGAAAAGTGGATGACTGTTATTGGGCCTATGTAAAGACATATTATATAAGAATTATGTATCACAGAATGAAGGCTGTTGTTATCCCTAATAAAACAAAAATAAAAAAATAAAATAAAATTACCTGAGTTTGTTTATTTATCACAGCACATAGGTGATTGAAATTTTGTATAGTTAGTGATACTTTTTACCTACTTCAAAAAGGAGGAGGTTCTCGATTAGAGTGTACGTTTTTATGTATGTATGTTACACAATCTTCGCACATTGTGAACCAATTTTGATGAATCTTTTTTTTATTAAAAAGGTTATATTTCAAGGGTGGTCCCATATAAATTTGGTGAAAAAATTTCACCCCTAAAGGTAGCAGAATATATATATATACAACTCTATCTATCTATCTCTCTCTAACATCTAAGGTATTAATGTCCCATTCGAATTCCTAGAAATTGTAACAGGAACCCATTTTGGGCATGTAGTAAAAGTAGTAACTGACAATTACAATTTAAGGAATTTGGCCCCTGTTTAGAAATAATAGGCCCATATTTTTTATAACTTGTTTTCCTAGAGTATTATACCATTTTGGAATGTTGGTTAGTTGCATCAATTTTTAAAAAAACTTGCCATACTAGTGTTCATACTTTTTTTTTACACCACGATAAGTTAAATTTTGTTAAAAGTAAAAGTCTTCAAAAATTTTAGGGGATAAACTAAGTTTTATTAATTTTCGTGATAAAACAAGAGTTATTCTGGAGTTTTTAAGAATTGTGGTAGATAGCAGTACTCATTCAGGTTGCCTATAAAAAAAAAGAAAAAATATTTAAAAAATTGTGGTCATGGTAGTGAAAAATATCATAAACGGTCTCAATTTCTGAAGAATTTAATTTTTTTTATATAACTTAAAATATAATTGGGATATATTTTTTTTCTTTTTTTCCCTGATTAGTCCGGGGGACGTCTATCCTCCGGTGTTGGCTTATCGTTGAATTTTGGGACACGTTATATATATATATATATATATATATATATATATATATATATATATATATATATATATAGCGGGTCTCAGAGATCACAGAGAACTGAAACTCGAAATGATCCATTAATATGATCGACCCAGGCGACCCGGTTCGTAAGACAAATCAATACTTGAATGGTCGTGTCACTAGAAATGAGTGAATGACACATGTCTATTCCGAACCTAGCTGTCCCAGCGGCAGCACCTACACCTTTTAATGTTTTACTTACATTCACTTTCTCTTTCGTTCTTATCGCACTAGTTCTGGAACGTATGTTGTTGTCATCATGGCGTCATTAGTTAACCATGGGCCGCTCCAATTTTGTCGTGATAGTAACGTATCTACCTTTTTTTATATATAAACTAGCTAATATAACTTTATACGTGGTGGAATCATGCTGCAGCTATATTACTGGTATAGTTGTAGCACGAGTGGGACAGCTCGACCGGGGAAGGTACACGCTCTCACAGAATACCAGCGTGAAATATCAGCTCAATGCTGTTGTGTTTCGTATGGTGAGTGTAGAGATCCGGAGACCCTTTTTACTGGAAACGAGGTATTTCATCTTAGTCCTCACGGGTGACAGCACATCTGTATCTGTATTTTAATTCGTAATCGAGGATAGATGTAGATGTCTATGGGCCACAGCAACCACTTACCATCAGGTGGACTGTGTGCTTTCAATAATTTCTGCGCAGAACTCTTATAATTTTTCGAAAATAGAAGTAGCCTAAGTTACTCTTTATAATATTGGCTTTCTGCCAGTGAAAGTCCCGTCAAAATCGGTCCACCAGTTTCAGAGATTAGAACAAACAGACAGATATACAAAAATTTCAAAAATTGTATTTTTGTTATTAGTGCCGTATATACTTTCGTACGCATTTAGTGAAAAGCTGTTATTTTGACATTACAAACAGACACTTCAATTTTATTTAATTGTTTAGATAACATTAGGTATAGTTGTAAAGAATAGAATAATTTTTATTTCATATAGATTATTGCATAAAACTCATTGAGTATAATTTTTTATTTACCGCTTACTACACTTTACACTTTTTTACATTTACTTTTTATAACGCGGCTACCCAAAAAATGCACTCTGGTGCGAATTATCGGTCACGGCGGCCAGCCTCAACGGAGACTAGCCATCAGCACAGGACAGGATTATAGTGCACGTGTGTGCAAGCACAGGTGCACTCTCTATTGCCTCACTCTCATAGTCGATGGGACGGTAATACACGACCGGAGAGAGACACGTGCAGACGTACGAGACAGGTGCAGGACCAACGGGATAGTTTTCTAGGGTAAAGAGGGGAAGTAATAATTATATTGTAGTGAGCGGTTTGCCATTTACTGGCACGGCACTGGCACGGCACCGGCACGGCACCGGCACGGCACCGCCACGGCACCGGCACGGCTCCGGCACGGCGACGGTGCCGTGGCTTCGTTTTTCCACTGCGCCGGTGCCGGTGCCGGCCTACGCTCGGTTTTTGAACAGTACTAGCACATACTTCAGTTCTACAGCACGTAAAATGGTCTCGTAAAGTCGTCGTCTTTGTTTGTTATATCTCTTACATTTAAGGTGAAAATTTAATCAACGCAGAGAAGTTAAATTTTGAATTTATCCAATCTTAAAAATAAAATACTTCGAAGGAACATATTTATACCTTATTTTAAAAGTTGGAAATGGACTCTAAAAAGTATTTCAACTATTTCTGCATGAACGAGGAGACATTTCATCATTTCACAAGTCAAAAGTTTTAACCTCAACGCGTCTCTTCTACTTCCGGCCCGTACACACGCACACAGCTGCAATACGTATACAATACACATGGATTTTGCCGGTCTACAACGAGTGGGAAGCTTGCTGTCGACGGCACCGGTGGGAGTCATTGCCGTGCCGGCAATGCGCGTATACTTCATACATTTTTGCTTCCCCGGCAGCCGTGCCGTTGGCGTGCAGGTGAATGGAAAACCGCGCAATTATTGCCCTACTGAAATAGGTAATCTTGTAACGTTAGCTGTAAATATAAAATAAATAAATAAAATAAAAAATTCCAATCATCTAGGAGGTATCAATTAAAAAGATAGCAAATAGCCTACTCTTTTTAGGGTTCCGTACCCGAAGGGTAACCAACGGGCCCTATTACTAAGCTTCCGTTGTCCGTCCGCCCGTCTGTCTGTCAGCATGCTTTATCTCATGATCCGTAATAGTTAGACTTGAAATTTTCATAAAATGTGTATTTGTGTAGCCGCTATAACAACACAAAATAAAAATTGAAGAAACCCCTCTACTAGAAACTTGTTTTTTTTTTTTTGCTTTTTATGCTCGGTCTAAATAATGGCAACAAGTAGACGCTTGAAATGCTCACAGAGTTTGTATTGCTATATTCGCTAAAAATTTTATATTTAAAAAGTACCTACATAGTAGAAAGAAACTGAGCAAATACAAAGAGGAGACGATCTAAGCAACTGTGCACTGTGATTCTAACTAGGTCCTGACGTCATCACAATGGGCGTGGCTTTAACGTTGGTATTTTGTCAGCGTTGTTCATGTGCGCTAATGTGTCTAAAATCGCAAATAAAGTTGTGTTTTATCGTGTCAAAACTACTCAAATAGACGCTCTGATGCTATGGATGGCATCACATTTAATTCGTAAGTAATTTTATACCTAATTTATTAAAATATTTCTAGAAAAATCTCTGTGTCGGCTTTCAAATATAATTAAATATATTCGACACTAGATGGCGACACTTTGTGTCATAGGAACTAAAAATATACAGGTACGTAGAAATCAGTATTGATAAGATAATCATACGAGGGTGCCAAAATTTATTTTGCATTCAGTCCTAAAGAATTTTTAATCGCCAAAATGTTATTTTTACAATTTTTATAATCCTTTTGTGAACAGGCCGCCATCTATCGTCAAGGTAGCTAACCTACATTGCAACATCAATATGGAAGATAGATGGAAATAGTTAATTGGGCGGTGCTTAACACCCCCTCACCCCGCAAATTGTCACGCGTTTTTACATAGTGAAATCTAATTACAACACCTCCTCGTTGTTTGTTTGCTCCGTGGTATTCAATCTTATATGATGGTACGGAACCCTTCGTGCGGTTACAGTTGGGTATACACTATACAGTTGTTACAGTTGTTCGTGGGCGGCGGTCGACACTTACCATCAGGTGAGCCGCATGCTCGTTTTCCCCCTATTATATAACAAAATACTCCTTGAATAATCATTTTAAAAATGTATAATTTATTATTTCGTGTTACATTTTATTACCAAATAAATATTTAAAATCTGAAACAAAATCATCAATATATTATAGTAATTAATAAGGTATAAATAAAAACTGTCAATTTATAGGGAAGGCCTATGTTCAGTATTAGTAGTGGAGCTTTAAAAGGCCTTAAGTGTTTACGCATAGAGTATACATTAGCTTGCTTATGTATACTCTAAGGTTTTACGGCGTTCTTACGCGTCTAAAGCTTCGGTCACACACACCGAATAATCGCTGCGCGTGGTCATTCGCAGAGAGTGTAATTGAACATGTTCAATTAAATTCGCGGCGAATTCAATTCGCATCGAATGAATCTAATCGAAGCGATTAATTGATTGCCTGTCACATATAGCGAAAACTAGCGAGTATTCGCTATGTGTGACCGAGGGTTAAAGTGATTATTGGTTTACAAGCTTACAAGTTAAAGTTACAGCCTATATACGTCCCACTGCTGGGCACAGGTCTCCTATCACTTCTGAGAGGGTTTTGAGGAAAAAATGCGTGTTACTGAACTTCACATGTCTTCGAATTTTTTTTCTTATTTCTCAGACACAGGTTTCCTCACGATTTTTTCCTTCACCGCCGAGCACGTGGTAAATCAGCACTTAAAATTCCAATTAACAATTTTATTGGTGCCGGCGGGGATCGAACCCGGGTTGCTCGCGTACTGTAAAATTTACAGCGAGCGTTAAACTCCTGAGCTACGAGCTACTAGGGCTCGTTATTGGGTTGCTAGGGTACTAATACTAACTTATCTCTATAAGTATATCTAAGTAGCTCTATGATTATGTTGTTCTACTCACATTTAGCAATATAATTAAAAGTAATGTTTCAATTGTAATCATTAATGGACGTGTCGAACCAAAGGTCAGGCTTGATAGCGAGAAGAGACATGAGAGGCGTTGAAAAACTTCGAATGTTAAGGGAAAGTCATACCTATTGCGTAGGTGATAAAGTCAATATTGTCGTGGAGCAGTAAGATAACGCAGTGGCATGGTGTCAGAGTTATCAGGGCGTTGTTATCGCGAGGGGTTTCCTAGTGGAGGGATGATAGGAGAGATGAGAAATTAATATGTGAAATTTTAAACTCCATTAAATTGGATGAACTGGATACAAGCCCCGGTACGCAGTAAATTCCATCTGATGGTAGATGAATTCTTTAGCCCATAGACATAGATCTATCTTCGATTAAGGATTAAAATGCAGACGCGTTGACAACCCTGAGGACTAAAATTTTATGCCTAATTTCTAGTAAAAAGGATCTCCGGTTCTCTACACTCACCATACAAAACACAGCCGCACTAACCTGGTATTCTGTGAGAACGTGGTCCTTCCCCGGTCGAGCCGACCCATTCGTGCTACAACTATACTATTAATATAGCTTGCAGCATGGCTCTACCATATAAAACAAATGTCCTACATGTTTTGTCCAGAACATCCTCGCAGCCGGCAATTTAACATAAGACGTGAAGATCACAATGCTAATACATTCTATTTCTTCTTTCGTAGTCCCTATTATTGTTTTCATAACTCAAATAAAGGCCGCAATTAATCTAACAAATTTCGTTAACAGTCGGTTAGAACAGTAACTTTATATACGTGGCTCGACCGCAGATTGCAGACAAAATTACGGCCTTACCGCAGACACGTGACACTGTTCTGCGCCGTTCTTGTGTTTCTACAGATAATGTATATATCGCTGTTATTAATAGCATGATCGGGTCTCACTTATTTATATATTGTTAATACTACCTGTCCAGGCAGACGTTGTTCTGCCCTTTACCCTATATATTTTTTTTTAAATTGCAATAAAAATATTGAGGGTCACTTATCGGGAAAGAACTATCCTATCTCTCAAGTTGGACAAAACTGCATACAGTGTGTAAAATTGCATTGAAATCAGTTCATTACTTTAAAGAGTTCATCGCGGACAAACAATGTGACATGTAATTTGTACAGGGTTATTTTGCAATAATCGGCCAAATTTTTAGAGAAGGTTCAGAATAAGTAATATAGGCAAATGGTGAAGAAAAATTATTGTAAAAATATCTCAATCATTCTGTCCTTTTTGTCTTTTAAATTCAAAATGCGTGGTAATGCATTATTTTAAATTTTTAACTGATTTTACTGCGCACGCACCCATTCACAAGAGTCGATCGGTAGACGTAAAAGTTGTTGCCCATAAATAACATTCAATTTGGGACATTTTCAAATAAAAATAGAAGCCTTTACATTACCTACTCGTATTTTCAAAAATTGCATTAGCGGTATATCATTTTTTTTATAGGATAAGGGTGACAAACGAGCACAAAGTCCACCTGATGGTAAGTGGTTGCTGCGGCCCATAGACATCTACATCTATCCTCTGTTATAAATCAAAATGCAGATGCGTTGTCACCCGTGAGGACTAAGATGGAATGCCTCATTTCCAGTAAAAAGGGCCTCCGGCCACCTGCACTCACCAAGCGAAACGCAGAGGTAAACCTCTACTTCACGCTAGTATTCTGTGAGGTCGTGGTAACACCCCGGTTCGAGCCGGCCCATCCGTGCGACAGCAAAAGCTGCCGCGTGTCTCTACCACTGTTAAAAATATCATTATCTATATGTTTGAACTTAAGTTTATAACTTGGCTACTTTATGAAAAATAACCCTGTATACCCTGTATCCCTGTAAATAGCTAGTTCTCGGCGTCTTGCTGTCGCGGAAAAAATAATTGTGGAAATATCGTTTTAAATTTGTAATAGTTATATTCTTTAATTAGGAATGATAATACATACATTGAAGTTGAGTGATGTATAACTTTCAAATAAATTTGTTATTGCTATACGCGCGCCACCTACTGTAAGTTAATTGTACTATGCCTATAATCATCGCGCAAGTGCAAGTAACAAAGTTTTACCGCAAGCTGACGAACGGTATGGCAGCGCATAAATACGATCAAACAAACATTATGTATATTAGATATGTGTTACATTAAAGAATGTAAAGTGTTACATTAAAGAAAAGAAAACATTAATTGTTTACGTTTTCATACTGCCAATGTAATTTATCGATCGCTTAATAGTCTATGGTCAAACAGTCGCATAGAGTAGAGATTGTTGCCAAAGAATTTTGATATGTTGCCAAGAAAATAATTACTGATAGCTTGTCTGAATGAGCTGTGGACTTGGCTGTGACTTTTCAAATGTTCTTTTTTCAATAGTGAGTGGAGTGTATGTTATAACAAAAAATTTGAAAAACGTTTGACCCTGCAGGTCACCTCTGGAACTTCCCGCTTATCTTCGAGCGCAACGTTCGAAAATCTATTTAATTTTCTCGTCCGTTTGACATGAAAATTTAATCAACTCGGAAGTTTAAATGAACACTTTCGAACGCCGTGTCGCCCATCTCGATCGCTTGATTCGTTCTAAGCATATCGTACGCCAAATTTTATTTACCTACGTACATACGTACACACACACACACACATACACACACACACACACACACACACACACACACACACACACATATACATATATATACACGCACACATACATACACGCACACACACACACACACACATTCACACGCACACACACACACACACACACACACACACACACACACACACATATATTCACACACACACACACACACACACACATATTCACACACACACACACACACACACACACACACACACACACTCACACACACGCACGCATGCTCATGCACGCACACGCACACACACACACACACACACGCACACAAACGCACACGGGCGGACGTCCAGCTGGGAATAGCCGGAACGGCTTTTTAGGACCTCAAAAGTGGAGATGTGATGAAAACTCGCATTCTGAAAATCGGACCGAAATCTATAACTTCCTACTTTTGAAAATTATTAATTTTCAAAGCGGGAAGTTAAAAACGTTAATTTTATATTTTGTACTCTAGAGAAATTATTAAACTTAGTATACAGACCAACAAGGAGCTAGACGGACATTAGCTACATTTCAAGTGAAACTGAACCCAAGCCAAAACCATGCTCATCCTATAATAAAAACACGCACTCATAATTATGTTCAACTTAACACTCACACATATGCGTCTAAATCATTTATGCATATGTGTGCGTGGACTTTTACTGCTGGCTGATAAATTAAGAAAGATGTGTGCGTTAGAAGTCAAGTCAAGAAGTTAAGCATAGTTTTGGCGTCACCCGAATTGTACGAAGCCTTCAAACTATATTCTTTTTTTTAATAGAATAAGGCTCGAGAGCACAGTCCACTCGATGGTAAGTGGTAGCTGTGGACCATGGACATCTACATTTTTTTATCCTCAATTAAGAATCAAAATGCAGATGCGTGTGAGTGAGGATTAAGATAGAATGCTTCATTTCCAGTTAAATGGTCTCCGATTCTCTACACTGACCACACAGCAGCTCTAAGCATCTTCGAGAGCGTGGTCCTTCCCCGGTCGACCCAACCCATTCGTGCTACAACCGTAACATAGGCAGCATCGCTCTACTACGAACAAAATCAATAAAGTGTTTATCCTTGTTTCAGATTTGAAGCGGAGACTTCTGCCGAACGATCGAACACTCTGCCATAATTTTTCCTAAGAGGTAAGTCATAGATCTATCGGTAGATATAAGATATCTTTTAGTATCATTATATATTAGAGATAAGTTTCATGAGCACCACCCGCGCTTCCTCAATCATCAGCACTGTCCCCATCACCACTACACTAGGAAAGACACATCATCGATGATAATACGACATATGTTTCGCCTCTACACGAGGCATCCTCAGGTCAAGTAGACTTCGCTAGCTGATCGCTCACTTAGCGTAGTGGTTTTGGAATTAGTGGTGACGGGGATAGTGCACGCAATTGAGGGAGGGCGGGAGGTGTAACAATATTTTTCAAAAGTTATTGCATGCCGAGCGCAAAGTGCGTGGGTATGTTCTACTAACGCCTAAAAATCAAAATTCCAACGATTTGTCGCATGAAATCGTATCCAGCAATCATAGTATACATATAAATGATATAAAAAGCATATTGTTAGAAAGATAAATGATTGTTGAACTTATTAATATTTTTTTAAATCTATTAATTGCTATTTTTAAATAATAAAGGGGGTTTAGAGGCTTATGGTGTGGATTTATCATGTCCCCAAGGCTTGTAAACACTATCACTTTTGAAAATATCAATTAACTCTAATCTATTTTGTAATCTCTTCATCTATCATGTGGGAAGCCACTGAATGTAAAAATGGCAGTGTAATTTTGTTTTGTTTAGCTATAATTAATTTTTTTCGGCTCTAAAATGGCGAAATTTTCGTTGATTTGGTAGCCTCGTATAAAATTATTTCTGTAAATGGGGAGCTACAGCCACAGAGTATCTTACTCACTAACTCAGTTTGCCATCGCCATAGATTACTGTAATCTGTATATATCAGTTCGCCGTCAGTCGCCGTCGTGAGTGGACATTATTTCGGTTGTTTGAAGCGGTTTAAAAAGATCGCTGTCCAAATACACAATATTCGAATAACCAAATTTCTTACTTGATTATAATAATAATAAGAGATTTTTTTATAACAATATTTTAAAAACACAGAATAAATAATAGTAATACGTACTAAAAGTAAGTAGTATCAATTATTTTGTCATGGGTGAAATTTTCATGGTTTTCGAGGGTGTTGAAACCGATAGGGTTGTCGAAATGTAAATCCAACATGGCGGCCGCAATAAGTATCAATTTTTTCATAATGGGTGTCATTTTCATGGTTTTCGAGGGTGCTGAAGCCAATAGTGCTGTCGAAATGTAAATCCAAGGTGGCGGCTGCAATAGGTATAAATTTTTTCATCATGGGTGTCATTTTCATGGGTTTCGAGGGTGTTGAAGCCGACAGTGCTGTCGAAATGTAAATCCAAGATGGCGGCTGAAGTGGGTACCAATTTTTTCATCATGGGTGTCATTTTCATGGTTTTCGAGGGTGTCGAAGACGACAGTGCTGTCGAAATGTAAATCCAAGATGGCGGCTGCAATAGATATCAATTTTTTCATCTTGGGTGTCATTTTCATGGTTTTCGAGGGTGTTGAAGCCGATAGTGCTGTCGAAATATAAATCCAAGATGGCGGCTGAAGTAGTACCAATTTTGTCATCATGGGTGTCATTTTCATGGTTTTCAAGGGTGTTGAAGCCGATAGTGCTGTTGAAATGTAAATCCAAGATGGCGGCTGCAATAGATATCAATTTTTTCATCATGGGTGTCATTTTCATGGGCTTCGAGGGTGTTGAAGCCGATAGTGCTGTGGAAATGTAAATCCAAGATGGCGGCTGAAGTAGGTACCAAATTTTTTCATCATCGATATCATTTTCTTGGTTTTCGAGGGTGTTGCAGCCGATAGTGCTGTCGAAATGTAAATTCAACATGGCGGCTGCAATAGATATCAATTTTTTCATCATGGGTGTCATTTTCATGGTTTTCGAGGGTGCTGAAGCCGATAGTGCTGTCGAAATGAAAATCCAAGGTGGCGGCTGCAATAGGTATAAATTTTTTCATCATGGGTGTCATTTTCATGGGTTTCGAGGGTGTTGAAGCCGATAGTGCTGTCGAAATGTAAATCCAAGATGGCGGCTGCAATAGATATCAATTTTTTCATCATGGCTGTCATTTTCATGGTTTTCGAGGGTGCTGAAGCCGATAGTGCTGTCGAAATGTAAATCCAAGATGGCGGCTGCAATAGATATCAATTTTTTCATCTTGGGTGTCATTTTCATGGTTTTAGAGGGTGTTGAAGCCGATAGTGAGTCGAAATATAAATCTAAGGTGGCGGCTGCAAGGGTTATCAATTTTTTCATCATAGGTGTCCTTTTCATGGGTTTCGAGAGTGTTGAAGCCGATAGTGCTGTTGAAATATAAATCCAAGATGGCGGCTGAAGTAGGTACCAATTTTTTCATCATGGGTGTCATTTTCATGGTTTTCAAGGGTGTTGAAGCCGATAGTGCTGTTGAAATGTAAATCCAAGATGGCGGCTGCAATACATATCAATTTTTTCATCATGGGTGTCATTTTCATGGGCTTCGAGGGTGTTGAAGCCGATAGTGCTGTGGAAATGTAAATCCAAGATGGCGGCTGAAGTAGGTACCAAATTTTTTCATCATGGATATCATTTTCATGGTTTTCGAGGGTGTTGCAGCCGATAGTGCTGTCGAAATGTAAATTCAACATGGCGGCTGCAATAGATATAAATTTTTTCATCATGGGTGTCATTTTCATGGTTTCGAGGGTGCTGAAGCCGATACTGCTGTCGAAATGTAAATCCAAGGTGGCGGCTGCAATAGGTATAAATTTTTTCATCATGGGTGTCATTTTCATGGGTTTCGAGGGTGTTGAAGCCGATAGTTTTTTTTTATATGATAAGGGTGACAAACGAGCACACAGTCAACCTGATGGTAAGTGGTTGCTGCGGCCCATAGACATCTACATCTATCCTCTATTACAAATCAAAATGTAGATGCGTTGTCACCCGTGAGGACTAAGATGGAATGCCTCATTTCCAGTAAAAAGGGCCTCCGGCCACCTGCACTCACCAAGCGAAACGCAGAGGTAAACCTCTACTTCACGCTGGTTTTCTGTGAGGTCGTGGTACCACCCCGGTTCAAGCCTGCCCATCCGTGTGACAGCAAAAGCTGCCGCGTGGCTCTACCACTGAATTAATGATAGTGCTGTCGAAATGTAAATCCAAGATGGCGGCTGCAATAGATATCAATTTTTTCATCATGGCTGTCATTTTCATGGTTTTCGAGGGTGCTGAAGCCGATAATGCTGTCGAAATGTAAATCCAAGATGGCGGCTTCAATAGATATCAATTTTTTCATCTTGGGTGTCATTTTCATGGTTTTAGAGGGTGTTGAAGCCGATAGTGAGTCGAAATATAAATCTAAGGTGGCGGCTGCAAGGGTTATCAATATTTTCATCATGGGTGTCTTTTTCATGGTTTTCGAGGGTGCTGATGCCGATAGTGCTGTGGAAATTTAAATCCAAGGTGGCGGCTGCAATAGGTATAAAGATTTTCATCATGGGTGTCATTTTCATGGTTTTCGAGGGTGTTGAAGCCGACAGTGCTGTCGAAATGTAAATCCAAGATGGCGGCTGAAGTAGGTACCAATTTTTTCATCATAGGTGTCATTTTCATGGTTTTCGAGGGTGTTGAAGCCGATAGTGCTGTCGAAATGGAAATCCAAGATGGCGGCTGAAGTAGGTACCAATTTTTTCATCATAGGTGTCATTTTCATGGTTTTCGAGGGTGTTGAAGCCGATAGTGCTGTCGAAATGTATTTAAACTACTTAAAAAAATCCGTATAATCATGCTATACGTTATTTTTAATGCGAAGGCATGCTCAATTGGATTTACCAATATTTTTTAAAACTGTCCGCGTGATTTATATCTATAGCTATTTGGTCGTGGAAAGAAAAGGGGAGATCTTCCGCCGGGCAAGGTGATCGGTCTCGGAGAGCGGCCTATGCTCCGTGTGATAGTTCGGATATTCTACATATATTGCAGTACTTCAGAATTTTGATAGCGTGATTTTGGCTTCGATGCGTTTCGCTTGTGGCGCGCGCCAAAACTATGCCAAATTACAGCTTTGTAGCACCTCGGGTCTGAGTAAAACCGCGAACAGACGGACGGAAACGCGAAACTATAAGGGTTCCTTGTTGTTTAACTACGGAACCCTGATAATTTAAATTGAAAATTTAACAAAACCCCCGACACAGAAAGAGCTGATGATCATCAAACGGCTGAAAATATTTTCTTGAATCTTAGCTAAGAACGCTATCGATGAAGTCATCTTTGAAACAATAAAATGTAAATCTAATTCGGTTCATCCGTTTAGGTACTATGATGCCACAGACAGACATACTGATACACACTTTAAATATATCGCATCCGTTTGCGTCGGGCGTTAAAAAGACGCATTGGAAACTCTGTCTTAAGACTTCTATGCGTGGTAGAGCCATGCTGCAGCTATATTAGTAGTATAGTTGTAGCACGAATGGGTCGACTCGACCGGGGAAGGACAACGCTCTCACAGAATACCAGCGTAAAATAGCAGCTTAACACTGCTGTGTTTCGTATGGTGAGTGTAGAGAACCGGAGACCCATTTTACTGGAAACGAGGCATTCCGTCTGAGTCCTCACGGGTGACAACGCATCTGCATTTTGATTCGCAAACGAGGATAGATGTAGATGTCTATGGGCCACAGCAATCACTTACCATCAGGTGGACTGTGTGCTCGTTTGTCAGCCTATCATCTTTATAAAATAACTTGCAATCCTGTAATCAGGGAATGTAGACTTTCCCTCTCTATGCCATGGTCTATTTCGTCCGATGAAATTACCGGGCTTGCGTCACATTTGCGCAGTTAATGAACAATAAACTAATTTAAGCAACTGAAACGGGGAGTTTTATATGAAAATCTATAAATTATGAGCCATTACCGGTTCCTTGGCCTTGTAATTCCGATAACTAAATGTAATAGCTTTTTTTTTTACAAATTTGTATTTAATGTAGATAATTATGACTTATAAGAATATAAAATTAAAAATTATGTACTCAACCGACTTCAATATAAATTATTAAGAATAACTCAAAAACTATTGGTCAGACCTTGATCAAATTTATATGAGACCACATGTGAAGCACCAGCTTTCAAATAAAATATCTTCGAAATCGGTTCACCTAGTAAAAAGTTATGAGGTAAATAGGAGGAGGAAATAATGAGGAGGTTAAGAGATAAAAAAAAAACAAAACATACAGTCGAATTGAGTACCGTCTCCTTTCTGAAGTCGGTAGACAAAAAGTTAAAACCGACTTCAAATTGCTAAAAACGAAGTTATGTATTTGCTACCGTTAGGGGTAAACATTTTTTCTCCAAATTTATATGTGACCCTTGAAGTTTTACCTGTTTAACAAAAAAATGAGTCGTTAAAATCGGTTCACAATCTGCGAAGATATCGCGTAACATATACTTTCGAATTGAGA
This sequence comes from Parnassius glacialis, assembly GCA_033319125.1. NCBI lineage: Eukaryota > Metazoa > Arthropoda > Insecta > Lepidoptera > Papilionidae > Parnassius > Parnassius glacialis. Next base: position 69,828,140 of record JAVANC010000004.1, on the reverse strand, counting down.
ACCTCCTCCTTTTTGAAGTCGGTTAATTATAAATAATACTTATTGAAAATCACTCTTTTATTTAATTACCACTGGTTGGGAAAAAAGTGCTGTCCTGGGAAGAACCAGCAAGAAAACCAGCGGTACTTTTTTTTGAAAAAAAAAACAACTTACAGTCATATAAGTAACATAATTAACGACATAAAACAAATTAGAAATAGCTTGGTAGCGGCTGCGATCACCTCATTCCCAGAGGTTATTACATAGTAACAATCCTAATAAAATAAATGCCTTAATATTATAAATAACCCTTTTTATACAAACTTTGTTCAATAAAGTTTTTGAATTTTGAGGAGTTCAAATTTTGTATATTTTATGTGATTTTGTTGTAAAAGCGTATACATCACCCTAAGAATGAATTACTGACTCTGTGGAGTAGAACCTTTACTATATAGATTTTTATTTTTTTTTATAGGATAAGGATGACAAACGAGCACACAGTCCACCAGATGGTTATTGCTGTGGCCCATTGTCACCCGTGAGGACTAAGATGGAATGCCTCGTTTCCAGTAAAAAGGGTCGCTGATTCTCTACACTCACCATACGAAACACAGCAGCGTTGAGCTGCTATTGTACGCGGCTATTCTGAGAGCGTGGCCCTTCCTCGGTCGAGCTGACCCATTCGTGCTGTAACTACACCAGTAATGTAGTTACTGCATGGCTTCACCACGCATAACTTCTTCCTTATTATTGAAGTCTTTAAAAAAAAAGCTTAGTTCTATTTACAAACACTAATCGCGACCTCTAACACTCACCGAGATAACACCGACCGTAATTAATCTCATCAGTAATAGTTTCCTTGTTTTTAATGGCGCCATACGTCGCGTGCGTGCCTGGTGCGTGGTTCGACCGATATGGTGCTGTGGTGCAGTGGAAATGTTCTATTTGGATGATGGTATATGACGGCTCCGTAACGCAGTGGTTTAGCATTGAGATTGCGGCACTGAGGGTCGCGGATTTGAATCCCGCACGGAACAAGTATTTGTATGGCCTACAAATAATTGTTCCGGGTCTGGATGTTTGTCCTTGTGCAATTTGTGTTTGTAAACTGCCTCCACGATACAGGAGAAAATCCTAATTTAGAGTTAGTAACGGTTTTCTTATAACAGAACAGAATAACATATCACAGCCTCAAATCATACAAACTTTTAACAGTGGTAGAGCCACGCGGCAGCTTTTGCTGTCGCACGGATGGGCCGGCTCGAATCGGGGTGGTACCACGACCTCACAGAATACCAGCGTGAACGAAACGAAGCGTGAGCGAAACGCAGAGGTAAACCTCTACAGGTTTACCTCTGCGTTTCGCTTGGTGAGTGCAGGTGGCCGGAGGCCCTTTTTACTGGAAATGAGGCATTCCATCTTAGTCCTCACGGGTGACAACGCATCTGCATTTTGATTCGCAAACGAGGATAGATGTAGATGTCTATGGGCCGCAGCAACCACTTACCATCAGGTGGACTTTGTGCTCGTTTGTCACCCTTATCCTATAAAAAAAAACTATACCTATTTTTTTATAGGATAGGGTGACAAACGAGCACACAGTCCACCTGATGGTAAGTGGATACTGTGGCCCATAGATATCTACATCTATCCTCAATAAAGAATCAAAATGCAGATGCGTTGTTGTCACCCATGAGGACTAAGATGGGATGCCTCGTTTCCAGTAAAAAGGGTCTCCGGTTCTCTACACTAACCATACGAAACACAGCAGTATTCAGCTGCTATTTTACGCTGGTATTCTGTGAGAGCGTGGTCCTTCCCCGGTCGAGGCGACCCATTCGTGCTAAAACTGTACTACTAATATAGCTGCAGCATGGTTCTACCACGCTGAAAACCCATGCAACCAGATCTAAAGACAACCGCACGTCACAGTTTTGAGGGGGCCGTAGGTGCCGTTCTTTCTATGTTATCTCTATGCCCTTGTACTATCGGCCCGGCCCGGTTTTGCCCGGGTTGTACAATTATCTATATCTCTCCCGTGCCACCGCCGCGCAGATAAAAACGGTTACATGTGCTGTCATGTACTTTTTTTAGAACTTTTTAAGAGGAGCAACGGTCCTTTTTTTATTTTCATGCAGCTTTAACTATTGACTCGGCGCACGCTATGAAAGCTCTCACGAGCCACGACTTTTTTCGATTTTTTTGACATTACAACTTTTAGACATAATCTATGTATGTAATAATAATAATAACAAGTTGGATGCGGCAAGTAAAGACTGTGTAAGATCCTCCGAAGGAGACGGTGTTATAGCCGAAATAAGAAGTTTTAATTTTTTGGTTTTTGGCCATTTTGACCCCCTAGGAGTGTAATGAGAACTTTTTGCCCCTATTCAACCATGACCTCCATGACATCCTATATAGGCTATTCAAACTGACTAGGTCTAAAGTTCGATTCACCCCCCCAACTCATCTCTAGTCTTTACTTCCAATAATAATGTCCTACAGAACGAATTTCGTTCACGGCGGCCAGGTGCACTCTCTATTCCCTCACTCTCATAGTCCGACGGGACGGTAATACACGACCGGAGAGAGATCAGGCGCAGAACCTACGGCTTTACGTGCTTTCCGAGGCACGGGAGTGAGACACCGTCAACTTCCTGACTCTGGGCAGCTACTGAGAATTTCTCGATGGAGAAGCTCAATAACTGATTGTTTTGGCCCGACCTGGGATTCGAATCTGGGATCTTATAATCAGCAAACTAGACCAACGAGGCAGTTACGTATATACATAATAATATGGCCATCTTGTATAACGTACCTTTCAAATATGTGCCGTGGTTCCGGAGATTACCTCAATCCGCGAAGATATCGTGTAACACACATACAAAAAAATATACTCTCGAATTGAGAACCTCCTCCTTTTTTAAGTCGGTCATAAAGGGTGACAAACGAGCACACAGTCCACCTGATGGTAAGTGGATGCTGTGGCCCTTAGACATCTACATCTATCCTCGATGACGAATCAAAATGCAGATGGGTGGTCACCCGTGAGGACTAAGATGGAATGTCTCTATTAAAAAAGGTTTCCGGTTCTCTACACTCACCATACGAAACACATCAGCATTAAGCTGCTATTTTACGCTGGTATTCTGTGAGAGCGTGGTCCCTCCCCGGTCGAGCCGAACCATTCGTGTTACAACTATAATATAACTGCAGCGTGTCTCTATCTACCAAGATCTACAAAAATATACAAAAACTCATCTCTCTTTATAATATTAGTATATTTTTGACACTTTTTTACCTCCACTCTTCGATTTTCTCCTGTATAGTGGAGGCAGTTAACAGACATAAATTTAACCAGGTCAAACATCCAGACTCGGAACAATTATTTGTAGGTCATACAAATACTTGTTCCGTGCGGGATTCGAACCCGCGGCCCTTAGCGCTGCAACTCATTGATAAGCCACTGCGCTACGGAGCCGTCACTTAAGCTTTGCTTTGTAAATAAAAAATAACCTTGCAGAGTCACGATAAATGAAAGTGACCTGCACGAGACAAAATATTAGTTATCGCACTTTTTTTTATATGATAGGGTGACAGACGAAATAGTCCACCTGATGGTAAGTGGTTGCTGTGACCCATAGACATCTATTCTCAGTAAAGAATCAAAATGCAAATGCATCGTCACCAGAGAGGCCTTAGATGGAATGTCTCTATTAAAAAGGTTTTCGGTTCTCTACACTCACTATACGAAACACAGCAACGTTAAGCTGCTATTATACGACTCTTGATGACGGGGGGGAAAACATCGCCGACCATCCCACGGTGTGAGTGTTCCATGTCGGATGTGCTGTTCTCACAGCGCTCGGTTCGCAAAGCACTCCTTTCCCTGGACATCCAGAAGTCGAGTGGGCCTGACGGAATCCCCTAAATTGTGCTGAGAACGTGTGTTCCGGAGTTGGCACCGGTCCTAACGCGTGTTTTCCGGTACTCCTACTCCCAAGGCGTAGTCCCGAATTCATGGAGGACAGCTTTTGTCCACCCGATCCCTAAAAAAGGCGACCGCTCAAACCCGTCCAACTATAGGCCTATCGCCATCACCTCCTTGTTCTCCAAAATAAAGGAATTCATTATTAACTGCCAGCTCAGGCGGTACCTTGAGGATCACCAGCTGATTAGTGATCGCCAATACGGTTTTTGTCGGGGTCGATCAGCTGGTGATCTTCTGGTCTACCTGACCTATAGATGGGCGGAGGCAATAGAGTCCAAGGGGGAGACGTTGGCCGTTAGTTTGGACATTGCGAAGGCTTTCGATCGGATTTGGGACAAAGCGCTTCTTTCGAAGCTCCCTTCCTATGGGCTTCCCATGAAATTGTGCAATTGGATCACCGGCTTCCTTGCTGATCGGAGCATCAAGGTCGTTGTAGACGGTGCATGCTCCGACTACAAGCCTATTAACGCTGGTGTTTCACAAGGCTGTGTGCTATCACCAACGCTGTTTCTTCTGCATATCAATGTATGTTGCTAACTGGTAACATTCATTGCTATGCGGATGACAGCACTGGTGATGCTCTATACACCGGCCGTGCCAATATTTCTCGGGAAAATGTCGCCGAGTACCGGAACAAACTTGTGTCTGAAGTCGAGTCTTTGTTGAACAAAGTCTCTGATTGGGGGTGACTAAATCTAGTCCAGTTTAATCCTCAGAAGACACAAGTTTGCGCGTTTACCGCTAAAAAGAACCCCTTTGTCGTATCTCCTCAGTTTCAAGGCACTCCCCTTCTTGCCTGCTGAGGCAGTATCGGAATCCTCGGAGTCGACATATCGAGTGACGTGCAGTTTCGTGGTCACTTGACAGAGAAGGCCAAATTAGCCCCTAAAAGCTTGGCGTGCTCAGCAGAGCGGGACAGTATTTCATGCCGACACACCGACTGCAACTTTATAAGGCGCAGGTTCGGCCTTACATGGAATTCTGTTCCTATCTGTGGGCAGGGGCTCCTCAGTGCCAGCTCCTTCCACTTGACCGCATCCAGCGCAGAGCGGCTCGAATCGTCGACGACCGAGTCCTTTCCGATCGGCTCGATTCATTGGCACTGCGAAGAGATGTCGCATCCCTTTGCATTTTCTTTCGGATCTACCAATGATAGTGCTCCGAGGAATTGTTCGGATTAATCCAAGCTGCCAAATTTCACGAACGCACATCGCGGATGAACTCCTGATACCATCCACACCATCTGGATGATTGGCAGTCCACTACTGTGCGATTTAGAAGATGTTTTCTTCCTCGCACGGCTTCCTTGTGGAATCGATTACCATCAGCGATTTTTCCGGACCGATACGACTTAGGGACCTTCAAGAAAAGAGCCTACTCCATTTTAAAAGGCCAGCAACGCATCTGCAATTCCCTCCCTGGTGTTGCGGTTGTTCATGGGCGGCGGTAGTAACTTATCATCAGGTGACCCGTATGCTCGTTTGCCCCCTCTCCTATAAAAAAAAATAACTGCAGCGTGGCTCTACCACGGTCTGGACGACACTATGTTAAATATTGTTAGTGACACTAAAAGTATTAAAGACGTAAAGTGGCGAAATTCGGTCCGGAGGACATTATGTTATTTACTAAAAATAAAAAATGTTACTAAAACACTAAAAGTATAACGTGAAGTGGCTGCGAAAGATATTTTACTACCCTATATTTTCCCGTGGGTGTATGGGTGTAATGGCTGACAGGTCTTGTTGATAAAATAAGCTAATTGCAGCATCGTCCTGGTAATAACTCAAAATAATATAAATCTTCATATGCCATCTCACCATTCAAGTTTGGTAACTATGGCAAATATCCCCCCTATGAGGCAATCAATGGGGGAGACCTATGCTCAGCAGTGGACTTTAATAGGCTGTAATGGATGGATGTATAGAAGATAATCTACCAGGAGCACATGACCCACTGAGAGGTGAAATTTTCTAATCAACATTAACACAATACAACTATGGCAAATACCAATGAGGCATTCTATTGGGGACGCCCATAGATATAATAATAGAAGGAGATATGCCCGGTAGTTGAAAATGTATCGGAACCCGGTGTCTCCAGTTGGCCCCTACCACCCGCCTACTACTACACTTGCAGATCAGTAAAAGCAATAGATTAAATCAGAACGTACTACACAATCAATTATAAACCGTATCCCTACAGAAACAGTGTGCATTTACCATGCACCGTACTACTTACTCACACAAAAATATAAGTCGCTACCGTTGTGCTGTGCATTTTAAAAACAAAAGCCATTTATTTTACATATACATTAGTGATTGACTGAATTGGAAAGTTATCGATTCTCTTCCATTTATACTAAAATTGCACTAAAATTGAAAATAAAATAAATAAAAAACGATATGCACAGGAAATTATATAATAAAAATAAACAATATGTAGCTAAACGTAAATTAAAGTACCTAACCCACCTAACAAATACAATAAAAAAATCCGGTTATGTTGGTTTAGATTGTCATAGCGTATTGAAAAAGTAGGTATTTTGGCATATGGTACTAGTTTTTGTAGGGAACCAGTTTGGTGGCCTTCCTGTGGCATCAGTTCATTTCTTTTTTAAATTAGCATCTTTTGGGAAGCTGAAAATGTACGATAATAATTTATTTATCATTTACATATGTCTTACGCAATTTCTTAACCTCACCATGTACCTGGCAAGCCTTTGTTAAAAACCCCTAGTTGGTTAAGATATTGTTAAATATATGAAAACAAACACACCCTCATGCATAACAAATAAATAGCCAAGAGAATCATGTTGACTTATTTTTAGCAAAAGTCGCTATTATAATATTATCTGAATTCTGAACCATGCCAATTAGGTATAATAACGCATTCGAAGCTTTTTAAAACATAAAAGTATGGAATTAACACGAAGATAAGGCATAATATACTATAATTCAACCCAAAACACTTCACCGATGATTAACCTAATTATTTAAGCAACTTACTTTATGATCGCTAGTTTCGAATTCAGTGTAGTAAACGGTGAAAATAATAAAAATAATTAAATACCATTATGTCACATCAGTCTTCCCACCGGGCAAAAACGGTTGACAAATTGAAAGAATAAACTATAATAGCAATTCGCCAATCGACATTGTTGTCGATAACATACGTTAGGGGATCTGCGCAAGCACAACACTAACTCATCGCAAGATACAGTGGCCGTACTACACGATGCATCCCCACAAATAAAGTATCATTTTGTAATATTTACATTGCTTGTTCAGTCGCTTAGCGATATACATAAGTAGTGGTTAAGGAGCAATGTATTTACTACAAAATAGTACCGTTGCAGTGATATTTGAAAACAAAAATAACGCATTAAGAGCAAAAAATATGTAGAAAGGGTAATAGAGTATAGTACGGAGACTAATTTTGTAGTTAGGAATAATAATTAATTCGTTTACATGAATTAATTATGCAACGAGTCGAGGATAAACTAGTAACGGAATACGACAAGCGCACCGTTTCACGTCAGAGCCAAGACTGTCCTAACGGCGGCCGCGCCGTCCCTTTTATACAAGCAAAACGAGCGCTACTGCAGGTGCAATGGTGCAGGTGTGCGGAACACGTGTTATTTACAAGAATTCTAACTAACTGCACCGACGGCTACCGCGCCGCACGTGCAATGGTGTTGGTCCCGTCACGGCCATACTGACATGCGGGCGTCCTCGCACGCGCTCCATCAAAATTTTAGTTATCTGTAGACAAAAAGACATCGTTCGACTATCCTGACATAACAGCGTCTGGTCCGGTCTATATTGACCCTTCAGACTTGGGTGACAATCAGTTTTGTTCCGGCAGTAAGCCCCACAAAACTTTAATCAACTTTATGCGAGATCGGAATGATTAGTCTGTAGCTTTTCTATTTTCTCTTTTTTTTTTCAAGTACTGTTTTCGCTAGTCCGGAATCACTATTCCCTATAGCCATATCATTGGACCGGCACAAAGCCCTGCAATGATAGTAAGAACTATTTTTTTCTCACTCTCTTTTTTTTTCAAGTACTATTTGCTAGTCCGGAATCACTATTCCCTGTAGCTATATCATTGGACCGGCAAACGCCCTGCAATGATAGTAAGAACCACTTTTTTTTCTTACTCTCTTTTTTTTCAATTCAATATAGAACAGGTACAGACGAACCATACCGCAAAGATGTACCTGTCACAATCACACAAAAGTGTATCGTGAGGGACGTAGTGACATGATAACACCTAAGTATGTAAACCAACAGCAACACGACACATCCCAGTGCAGCACAGACCAGCCTCCCTGCAACTCCATGTTCCTTTCCTGCACAAGAATAATTACTTCGCTAGAGTGTTGCAACGTCTCTAGTATTTTCTAGATGCACAGACACGGCTGGACTGTTCCAAGTCCTCGTGCGGTTGACAGTGAACAGCATACGGTCTTTCAGTTATCACCACCTGCTAACAGATATTAACTCTTGTTAAATATTACAATGGTCGACCATCCGAGGCTCCATTTAAGTCATGGACGCGCCAATATGGCTACCTCCAGGCAAACGCACTCCAACTTTCCGTTCTACTGCGTTCGTGCCACATTCGCGCCAGTGAGCCGTCGCGCCGTACTAGCGCTAGCGAATCGTCGTACTGCTTTGCAAAATTAAAAGAAATCGAGATAAATGTATTGCGAATGGAATTCCGAGCTTCCAAAATTCATCACATATTCGCCTATGAAACGGCAACTGTATGACATTTGAAAACATTGCAAAAAATAACAAAAACTATGTGTAGAGGCAAATACCACAACATTTCAAAGGGAAGGAGGTAACTGCGCAAAATCTACGAAAGCCGACCTCAGACGTCCATTTACAGCGCCAAAGCACCATTTGTTCGGCGGCCGCTTAAATTGCCCTGCCGTAAGATCAGCCGATAAGTTACCGTCTGTAGCGGTGTAGGCTCAATCTTACCAGCGCTCGGCCGTACCTGACCATGTTCGATTAGCCGTCACAACATCTTCCTCATTGATCATTGTTGTAGAGACTTCTACGAATCCCTCGACATCAAACCCCAATCTTGTCGACGACACAATATTCGGAGTAAACTGCAACACATTAGAACACAAAAATGTCACTTATTATTTTCAATTCATAGCGTGTTAAAGTTAATCCTTTATTTTGGTACATTCCTTAAACCTTTTGAACTTCAAAATATAGCAAATGATAATCATGTTTCGCGTGAACTATCAAATTACAACGATACTTAACAACGTAATTAGAAAGCCTTCAACATTTCTTTCGACATTTGTTAACATATTTAGGTACGTCAAGAAATAATGAAAATACTTGCAGGTACTTTTAATACAAATCGAACAAATTAAAAAAAATTGGCTTAAATAATTTCACTTTATCTTTTCTCTACACTTTAAAGATACGACAATATCGTAAGTAGCATAGCAAATTTCATTACGGTATTTAACATAAAAACAGATTCATCAATGCGGAATGCATTATAGTCTTCCACAAATGTAATAATCCTCATACTATTCGAAGATTATATGTGGGCAAAAATGGGGACTTTATCCTACTTCTGATGTAGGAAAGGGTAATAGAGTATAGTACGGAGACTAATTTTGTAGTTAGGAATAATAATTAATTCGTTTACATGAATTAATTATGCAACGAGTCGAGGATAAACTAGTAACGGAATACGACAAGCGTACCGTTTCACGTCAGAGCCAAGACTGTCCTAACGGCGGCCGCGCCGTCCGTTTTATACAAGCAAAACGAGCGCCACTGCAGGTGCAATGGTGCAGATGTGCGGAACACGTGTTATTTACAAGAATTCTATCTAACTGCACCGACGGCTACCGCGCCGCACGTGCAATGGTGCTGGTTCCGTCAAATATTATACGATTTGTTGTTTTTCATGATTTTAAAGATAAAGATAGTAAAATACTTGTTCTTACATATGGTAAGTGATCTACAAAGATTTTGTTTTGGCTTCGGTTTTTACAAGAAACCACTGAATAACACGGCATTCTGATATTGTTTCACGATTACGGTTGAAAGTATACTAATACGCAGAGACGGCCGTTTGAATAGAACCTGAGCATTTTGATCATATCGTGCGGACACAGACACGCCCCCTTGCCACTTCTCCTCTTTTTAATATTTCTATGGGGACGCCTATGTTCAGCAGTGGACTTTAATAGGCTGTAATGGATGGATGTATATAAGATAATCTACCAGGAGCACATGAACCACTGACAGGTGAAATTTTATAATCAACAGTAATACATTACAACTATGGCAAATACCAATGAGGCATTCTATTGGGGACGCCTATGTTCAGCAGTGGACTTATAGGCTGTAATGGATGGCTGTATAGAAGATAATTTACCACGAGCACATGACGCACTGAGAGGTGAAATTTTCTAATTAACAGTAACATTACAACTATGGCAAATATCCCCTATGAGGCTATCTATGGGGGAGGCCTATGTTCAGCAGTGAACTGCTGTAATGGATGGATGTATAGAAGATAATCTACCAGGAGCACATGACCCACTGAGAGGTGAAATTTTCAAATCAATATTAACATTACAACTATGGCAAATATCCTCCTATGAGGCGCTCTATGGCGGAGGTTTATGTTCAGCTGATAGACTTTGGATAGGCTGTAATGAATTAATTAAAATTGTTGCGATACCACTCCCGTGTTTCTGACGGCGGCTCTTACGTACATTTTAAGTACTGCCCTGAACGTTACATATACCATATTGTTATTGTATTGTATATTGTAATATATTGTTTTCATAGTTTGCACATTATGAATTCTAGTTCAATGGCATGCTTTATCAAAATATTTAAATTATATTATACTACCTGTACGCCGCGGTTTCACCCGCGTATATCACGCATCTACGCTTCGCGACATGCGATCTTCGAAACAGACATCACTTCGGACGGTTGCTGAATTAAAAAAAAGATTTAAAAAGTGAAAAATGTTGCTTAAACTACATGGTTAACGTAATTGGTGGTAATGCATGGCGCAGGTACTGATATAGCCTTGAATACGAACTGATTTATTTGGATATAATTATAATGACTAATACCTAGGTACGAATAATGGGGCCTAGTTTGTACCGGCATTACTATTGCATACTTTAACATGAAAAAGTAGTTATTGTGACATAACTGTAATAGTTAGACACATTGTATCGCGATCTTTTTTGTAGATATTTATGTCCTGTATAAAATTGTAGCACATAACAGTGGTAGAGCCACGCGGCAGCTTTTGCTGTCGCACGGATGGGCCGGCTCGAACCGGGGTGGTACCACGACCTCACAGAATACCAGCGTGAAGTAGAGGTTTACCTCTGCGTTTCGCTTGGTGAGTGCAGGTGGCCGGAGGCCCTTTTTACTGGATATGAGGCATTTCATCTTAGTCCTCACGGGTGATAACGCATCTGCATTTTGATTCGCAAACGAGGATAGATGTAGATGTCTATGGGCCGCAGCAACCACTTACCATCAGGTGGACTGTGTGCTCGTTTGTCACCCTTATCCTATAAAAAAAAATCATTTTGCTCTATTTTATCAATAGTTTCCGCAGCGTACGCGATATAAGGATTCTTTTTCGTAATTTTTCACACCTTGGGTTACATTAACGAAGTTTTCATGCGGATCCCTAACTGTTTTGAAAATATTCTATCGCCTAGGTTCATCAGGGATAATGTAGGATTCTAATGGTGAAAGAATTTTTCAAATCGGTTCAGTAGTTTCGGAGCCTATTCAATTCAAACAAACAAACAAATAAACAAACAAATCTTTCCTCTTTAGGAGTTTTGGCGGGAACATTACCGGCGGCGGTTTGCTGCTCCTGTATTATTGTTTAATTAATGGTTTGAAGTGGACTTTGATATGTAACAGTGATGCGATTTTGTGTATTAAGTGTCTGCGCATGTGAACTATTAGTGGAAATTGTGAAACAAGTGCTCTGATGGTGATGTGATTCTCAAAATAAGGTCTGCTTAGGCGCCTTGAGATACCATCGCCAACCATTAGCTGTCTGCTGGCTCAAGTTTCCGTCAAAATCTCCCAAGGGCTGCACAATGTGACGCATCAACATATTGTGAAGCAGTATACTATGAAGGATAATTGAGGCATATAGAATCAAAGGCAGCTAAGCGACAAACTTTCAAAAAAATAACTAAGTATGGAGCCATCTAGTGAATTCTTGGTTGTAACTCTTTATTTTATTATTGTAAGAAACAAATACAGCTAAAGCCCTTTAAATTTCGTTCAAAAATTGATTTTGGGATCAAATACAGCTAAGTCACCTTAGGTCGCAATCAAAGACAGCTAGGTGATAAAACAACCAATCACAACGCTTGAATTCTCGAAAACAAAATGGCGATTTCTATACAACCGCGTTAGCCACACCTAATATTTTTATTGTATTTTTAGTGTTTTTAGTGAGTTCTCGTGCAAAATTTATTGTGAAACGACTATTATGGAGGTCACTGTAGAACCGGCAAGTACTGGCAGAGGTCGAAAACGCACACGAAACCAAGAAAACTGGAAGGCAAATATTGCTAAGAGAGAAAGGTTAGTGATGTGCCTTGCTTCTACACTCTGCACAATGTATAGATAAAGATAAATAATTGCAATCGAATTAAATTCATTTTTCGCAATATTTATTTTTCAATGTATTTCCATGTACTTTAACGCTAATACAGTATGTATTTTCGTTAAGGTACATTGGAGGGATGGACATGGAGGATCTAACTGTAACTAAAATTGTGCTAAGATAGAGAAGTTTGAGTGTTAAAAATATTTATTATTGTTTTTATTTTATTTTATCTCCCAATAATGTGTTATTATAATTTTTACTATGTATGCAAACCTACCTACAAGTACCAGTGCTGTACCTACTAAGTAAAATAATAGCTACAAACTAGTAGTATGTTTAATAACACCCCTTTTTTCGTCAGGAGTTAAGTTCTTTACAGGTTCCTAGTACCTAACCAAATGTTTTTTTTTTCACAGATACTCCTCAACTGCTTTACCTCAAAGAGTGAATTGTTCACATAAAAACCCAACGCTAAAATGTGCAACCCTGACAATGAATGAACTTCTAAAATTTCACCAATCATTTTATGCCTCAAGAAAAAAAAGCTGTCAAGATGCTTTTCTTCTTAAGTGCTGTCAAATAAAACAAATTAAAAGAAGGCGTCCTAACCAAAATAAAAGGCTTAGAAGAGATTTTAATATCCAGTACAGGATTTTAAACAGTCAGAATAAATTTGTGATTGTCTGCCAAACATTTTTTTTGAGTTCCTTGCAAATAAAAAAGTATAGAGTGGAATTTGTTATGAAGGTGTTTTACTATACAGGACAGATTGCTAAAGAAAACAGGGGAGGAAATCATAAAATAAACAAGTATAAGGATCAAAAAGATATAGTTAGGCAGTTTATTATTAAGTTTAAATGCATAGAATCACATTACTGTCGATCTGCAACACGAGAACGAAAATATCTGCACAGCGATTTGAGTATAAACAAACTTTATAAGATGTTCAGAACCGAAAATCCTCAGTCTGTTGTAAAGAAGTCTTATTTTCGTGCAATATTCAACCAAGATTTCAATTTAGGATTCGGTAATCCGAGAACAGACGTTTGCTCGAAATGCATTGAATTGGATGGGAAAATTGAAATGGAAAACGACCAAGAAAAAAAGAAAGACCTCATGATCGAAAAAAGAGTCCACAGGCTCAGGGCAAAAGCATTCTTTAAATTGCTTCGGGAAAAATCAGACGATATGATCACTTTCTCATTCGACTGTCAAAAAAATAATCCCCTACCCAAAGTACCTGACCAAAGTGCGTACTACAGTCGCCAAATATATCTCTACAATTTTACGATTGTTCAGGGTTCTTCTAAAGATCACCTGAATAAAGACACAACTTATGCATATTTGTGGACAGAGAACGAATTTCCAAAAACATCTAACCAGATAGCCTCTGCAGTGTACCACCGTTTAAATAAAACTAATTTTGAAGGGATTAACACTGTTCGTCTTGTAGCTGATGGATGTGGCGGGCAGAACAAGAATAGCATATTGCTATGTATGCTGTCAAGATGGCTTCTCGACAACACGTCTCTGAAAAAAATTGAAGTCGTTTTCCCCATTACTGGGCATTCTTTCATGCCACCAGACAGAGTTTTCGGAAACATTGAAAAAGTCCTTAAAAAACAAGAAGTAATCATTCGACCTGAAGATTACATAGACATCATTGCAACAAATGCAACCATTACAAAAATGCGTGACATTCAAATGTTCGACTTCAGAAGTGCCGCAAAAGATGTCCTAAAACCGACTGCGAGATGGCCTTTTAAAATAAGTGAATGCAAAAGATTCATTTTAAAGAGATCCAAAACTGTTGGAAATGTGCTTATTCGTGGAGAACTGCATTTTAATTCAGATATAGGTAAAGCAGTAAATCTTTGCAAAACTGGAATGAAAACCAATATGATAATCCCATCCACAGTGCCACTAGGAGCACCCATGAATCGTGCAAAAATAACTGACGTCGATGCATTATTAAAAAAGCATTTTGGCGCTGAATGGGAAACCAATGCAGAATGTCAGTTTTATGTAAATATTATAAGATCGCCAGTTATTCAAGAGGGGGATTCAGAAAGAGGGGAAGATGATAATGAAAACTATTGTGAATGTAGGGATGATACTGTGGATTTAAGAATTTAAATTTTGTTTGTGTTCAAAAAGAAGAAACAGCTGATTTAGTAATAAGAAAAGGTTTAAAGGTTTAATTTATGAACTATCATAAGAATAGAATATTGTTTCTGAGAGTAAAGAAAAGTCTGATTAAAACGAGAAAAAGTGTTGTTTTTTTGTTAACTTGTTGATTATTGGATTTAAGAATTTAACTTTTGTTTTTGTTGAAAAAGAAGAAACAGCTGATTAAAAGTAATAAGAATAATTTAGTAATAGGAAAAATTTTAAGTTCATAGGAATAGAATATTGTTCGTAAAGGAAAAGAAAAGTCTGATTAAAAAGAGAAAACGTGTTTTTGTTTCATAACGATTTTGATTATTATTTGAAGTTTTATGAAAATTTTAAATATCTACATGAAAACATGTTTTAATTACTGGTCCATGCTATCGACATCTGTAGGGAACATCACTAACATTGTAATGTCAATATGGCGCCAGTCATTATCAAAGACAGCTAGGTTCACTTGAGTAAAAATCAAACACAGCTAAGACTTAGCTTATTATAATAATTATTATTATAATATATTGTAACTTCAGGCTCAGAAGGGCTAGATCCCAGAGCCGTAAAGCCGGTTATTAAGAAGAAGTCTTTCCTCTTAATATTATTAGTATTATATTATCTTAAACACGTGCAATTATGAACTATATTTCAAATCGATTAAAGTTAATTTTACAATAATGATTTGTTATATTTACACGAATACACATTAATTGAAACTAATTTTACGGATTTTCTGCCGACTTCCAAAAAGGAGACGGTACTCAATTCGAGTGTATGTTCTTTTTTTTTATGTGTGTTACCTCATAACTTTGTACTGTGCGAACCGATTTCGATGATTCTTTTTTATATGAAAGCTGGTAGTTCTCATGTGGTCTCATATAAATTTGATCAAGGTCAGACCAATGGTTATTGAGTTATTCTTAAATAACCTATATTGAAGTCGGCAGTACAAAATTTTTAATTTTAAATTATTGGAAGTCAGCAGAAAAGATATGGTTACATTTTCTGCCGACTTCCAAAAAGGAGACGGTACTCAATTCGACTGTATGTTTTATTTTAAGTGTGTTACCTCATAACTTTGTGCAGGGTGAACCGATTTCGATGATTCTTTTTTTATATGAAAGCTGATACTTCTCGTGTGGTCTCATATAAATTTGATCAAGGTCAGACCAATGGTTATTGAGTTATTCTGAAATAACCTATATTGAAGTCGGCTGTACAAAATTTTTAATTTTAAATTATTGGAAGTCAGCAGAAAAGATATGGTTACATTTTCTGCCGACTTCCAAAAAGGAGACGGTACTCAATTCGACTGTATGTTTTATTTTAATTGTGTTACCTCATAACTTTGTACTGGGTGAACCGATTTCGATGATTCTTTTTTTATATGAAAGCTGATACTTCTCGTGTGGTCTCATATAAATATGATCAAGGTCAGACAAATAGTTTTTGAGTTATTCTTAAATAACTTATATTGAAGTTTGCTGTACAAAATTTTTAATTTTAAATTATATCGCGTTTGATTTTAACTTTTTAATTCGCTACCTCTCCCGTTGGAAGTCTGCAGTATGTGAACATATTCAAGATCGTGCCCGCCATTACATTAGATTTGATAGGCCAAAATCCTCGCAAAAGAACACCGATTCCTACTAAGGATTATACGCGAGGCTATTAGAATGAAAAAAGACGTAATGGTCCTAATTTCAAAGTCAGGAGAGCCGTGTTAGGTAAGGGGCTAAATGTTTGCTGTAGATTTCACAGTACGCGAGCAATCCGTGTTCGATCCTAGTCGGCACCAATGAAATTGTTAATTGCGCTAAATTTCACCATCGCACATCGCGACAAATCTCGCGATACCATCCATACCATCTGTGTCACTGGGCGATTTACTAGGCGTTTTCTTGCTCGCACAACTTCCTTGAGGAAATTCACCACCAGAGATTTTTCCGAACCGATACGATTTAGGGACCTTTAAGAAAAGAGTCTACTCTTTTTTAAAAGGTCGGCAACGCACTAGTTGTGTTACCGACCTTGTACCACGCACCCCTGGTGTAGCAGTTGTTCATGGGCTGCGGTGGTTGCTTACCATCAGGTGATCCGCATGCGTTTGCCCCCTCTTCTAGGATATTCCATCTTAGACCTCACGGGTAATTCAAGAATAGATGTAGATATCTTTTTGCCACATAGGAGGGATATTTGCCATAGTTGTAATCAAAGAGATTTAAATATATATACTACTTAAATGTCTTTGGTTGTAATGTTACTGTTGATTTGAAAATTTCACCTCTCAGTGGATCATGTGCTCCTGGTAGATTATTTTCTATACATCCATCCATTACAGCCTGTTAAAGTCCACTGCTGAACATAGGCCTCCCTCATAGATTGCATCATACGGGGGATATTTGCCATAGTTGTAATGTTACTGTTGATTTGAAAATTTCACCTCTCAGTGCGTCATGTGCTCCTGGTAGATTTTTTTTCTTTTTTTTTATAGGATAAAGGTGACAAACGAGTACACAATCCACCTGATGGTAAGTGGTTACTGTGGCCCATAGACATCTACATCTATCCTCGTTTGCGAATCAAAATGCAGATGCGTTGTCACCCGTGAGGACTAAGATGGAATGCCTCATTTCCAGTAAAAAGGGCCTCCGGCCACCTGCACTCACCGAGCGAAACGCAGAGGTAAACCTCTACTTCACGCTGGTATTCTGTGAGGTCGTGGTACCACCCCGGTTCGAGCCGGCCCATACGTGCAACTGCAAAAGCTGCCGCGTGGCTCTACCACTGTTAAAATGTGTAAATGTATCTTCTATACATCCATCCATTACAGCCTAGTCCACTGCTGAACATAGGGTCCCTCATAGATTGCCTCATAGGAGAGATTTGCCATAGTTGCCACGCTACGCAAGCGAGTTGGCAACCGCTATTTTTTATTTTTAGTGGTTCTTAGGAAGACGCTGGTGCCCGTCTCCTGATTTGTTACCCTCTGTCGCCTCTTACGACACCCATGGAACGAAATGGGGTAGTGGATATTCTAATACCGCCACTACACGGTACTGGCGTTCTAACTCACGCGTGCATTATCGTTCAGGTGTTGCCACAAGGAAGTTATTTACGACATAGTTCGCACGTACGTTCGGCCGTATCGTTTGCGTGACTGTACAAATTAAAATTAATTCAATATTAATGCAACCTCATTAGACATTAGAGCGTTTGCAATGTAACGCATAATCGTTTTCAGTTTTTTGTGATGAGGTAAGGCCTAACGTACTTACGTGGTAGAGCCACTTGCAGCTATACTGTAGTTGTAGCACGAACCGGTCTGCTTGACGGTGAAAGGACCACATTCTTACAGTATACCGGCCTTAATGTTGCTGTGTTTCGTATGTTTAGTGAAGTGAACCGGGGACCCTTTTTAACCGACTTCAAAAATGAGGAGGTTCTCAATTCGAGTGTATGGTTTGTTTGTATGTACGCGATATCATCGCAGATTGTGAACCGATTTTAAAGATTCATTTTTTTAATAAATAGGCTATACTTCAAGGGTGATCCTGGTCCCTGGTAAATAACTTCTTTATTAGCAATTTGAAGTCGTTTTTTTTACTTTTTGTCAAAAGTTACAATTATTTGAGGTATATTTTTTTTAATGCCACTACCCCTAGGAATGACACCACCGTCGATAACACGTCACGCGTTACGCCTTTAGACACGTCATTAGGAGAAATAGACTGCAATGGCTGACCGCTACGTCGACCAATCGTTTAACATGAATATTTTTTTATTTACACTTAATTTTTCGTTTCATATTGGACGGTGGCAATGTAATTGTCAAACGTTACCTTGCACAACGTAACGTTAACGTGCTCGAATGGTCGGCTCGACCTGGATAGAACCTCAGTCTTACAGTATACCAGCGTCAAATAGCACCTTGATACTGCTGTGTTTTGTATGGTGAGTGTAGAGAACCGGATACCCTTTTTACTGGAAACGAGGCATTCCGTCTTGGTTACGGGTGACAACACAATTGTATGTCGAGTCTCAATCGACGGGCCACAGTATACAGTTACCATCAGGTGGACTGTGTGCTCGTTTGTCACCTTTATTCTATAAAAAGGCATTTCCCCATTTAAATAAAGTTTTGTTAAAGTACAAGACAACAGATATATCGCTTTCAACAAACAGACAATGCTCAAAAACTCATCCTGTGGCCATACCAACACTCCTCTTTCCTCGCGACTTCACCTGGGTTGCGGCAGTAGGAGGAAAGATGACACCCGTCTCGCCGCAGTACAGCAACAGATACTCAAAGTGGGCTCGCCCAGCCCACAAGTAAGTAAGCAAGTAGTTCTCCATGGGTGAACAAGCCACGTCTTCTAAGCCCTCCCACCACGATAAGGCGGATATTCTTTCTGGGGGGTTATAACAGAAACAATATTTTCAATAAAGTTTATAAATAATACTTATTGAAAGTCAATCTTATATTTAGTTTACCACTGGTTCGGATACCTATGTCGTGGAAACCAGCAGGAAGCCAGCGGCATTAAAAAAAAGTTTAAAACCATATTACCAACATATTAACAAATAACATTATTAACAACACAAAACAAATTGGAAGTAGCTTGGTAGCGATAACCTCATTCCCAGGGGTTATTATCATCCAAAAATTCCATAATATTATAATAAACCTTTTACCGAACCTGTATTATCTTTGTATTATTAGAAAATATTCCTATTGCTTTAATCTTACTGCCTATTACGCAACATATGATTGTTACAGAAATTGTTACATAAAAAAAACATGCGCGTGTGTCGTGGAACACTCTGTTGGAACGAAGTTCCTTTCGAAATATATTATTAAGTGGCGAAGCTTGCGAAGACACTTATTGATTTCACGATGTCTGTCCGTCTGTCCCACGATTATCTCGAGAACGGTTTCGAATTTTCAAATTCTGTTTTCAGCAATCGATTACTGATCACCCAGGCATCTGAACCTCCTATTTTGAAACTGATTGCTCAACGGCAACCGTTAGAAACCGCTACAAAGCTCATTGTTTCGCCACTTTGCTATGCTGTTAGCTTGCTAGGCTTATTGATTAACAAATACAAATAAATAAATTACTAGCGTCTATTAAAATGAAGTGTCATTTAAAATAATATAACTTTCATGGCAATATATGAAAAAGTGCAAGGGAGATGAATAGATATTATTCCATCCCGCTCGCACTATAGAACAGGTCGTCACGGAAAAATCTTACACTTTTTCTCGCCTAGCCGCCATCCGTCAAATTCGTACCGTCCGATAAGGAACTTCGTTCCAAAACAATAATGGATCGACTGGTTGCTTGTGGCACATAAGTTTTTTGTAGAAAGGTATCATAGGTACTACTACACATTTTTATATAAATATACAGGGTTATTTTGAAATATCCGGTCGAATTTGCAGGGAAGGTTCAGAATAAGTAATGTAGGCAAATGGTGAAGTAAAATTAATTAAATAAAATCTCAATCATTTTGTCCTTTTTATCTTTTCAATTTTTAATTTTAATCTCAACAGTGGTAGAGCCAGGCGGCAGCTTTTGCTATCGCATGGATGGGCCGGCTCGAACCGGGGTGGTACCACGACCTCACAGAATACCAGCGTGAAGTAGAGGTTTACCTCTGCGTTTCGCTTGGTGAGTGCAGGTGGCCGGAGGCCCTTTTTACTGGAAATGAGGCATTCCATCCTAGTCCTCACGGGTGAAAACGCATCTGCATTTTGATCTGTAACAGAGGATAGATGTAGATGTCTGTAGGCCGCAGCAACCACTTACCATCAGGTGGACTGTGTGCACGTTTTTCACCCTTATCCTATAAAAAAAAATTAATGCGTGGTAATGCATTATTTTAACTGATTTCACTGCGCACGCACACATTCGTAAGGTTCGATCGGTAGGCAAAAACGTTGTTGCCCATAAATCACATTCAGTTTGGGATAATTTCAAATAAAAGTAGAAGCCCTATTTACTCGTATTTTCAAAAACTGCAATAACAGTATACAAGGGTGACACTGAAAGTTCTTAGAAAATCAAAAAGGGAACTAAACTAGCATGTTATTAGTTTTATTATATCTTTTCAATATAGTGTCCATTTACATCAATACATCGCTGCATCAGATGGAAACACTGAGAAAAGCACTTTGCCCACTCGTCCTTAGGGGCCTTTTCGACGGCATTTTAAAACGCAGCCACTGCTTCCTCGGCGTCCATAAAACGTTTTCCTCAAAGTTTTTCTTTTATAATGATTTCTTATATTTACGCGAACACTACACATTGAATAAAACTGTTTTTTTACGGATTTTATCGCGTTTATTTTATTATTTTTATCCCCCCCCCCCCCCCCCCCCCCCGTGACCATGGGTTGCTGAAAAGAACTCGAAACGTCGGGAATAAAAATAATAAAATAAACGCGATAAAATCCGTAAAAAAACAGTTTTATTCAATTTTTCTTTTATTTTCGGAAATAAATAAAAATCGCAAGATGCGAGGTCAGAGCTATAGGGCGGGTGACCAAGTAATTCTACGTCTGACGACGCCAAGTAGTCGATTGTTTGCTTGGCGGAGTGCTACGAGGCGTTGTCGTGGTAAAGAAGGATCCTACTATGAGGTCGTTTCTCCCGAACTTTTTGCAAGACAAGTGGCAAACAATTGTTAGTGTAGCACTCTGCAGTAACTGTTTTTCGATCCTCTAAAACAATTGTTGCGTAATGACCTGTCCTTCCGAAGATCGAGGCCATCATTTTTTTCCCACACATTGACCTCTCTTCACTTTAGTTGGCAACTCCTCGGAAGGAATCATCCAAACAGCAGAATGTCTCTTAGTTTTAGGATCATAACAATAAATTCAGCTTTCGTCACTCGTAAGTATGTCGAACACAGCATTTCAGTCACCTTCGTTTAATCTTTGAACCATTTCACGGCACCAATCAACACGACGGAGTTTTTGGGCCTCTGTCAAATTATGAGGTATTCACCGGGCACAAAGTTTTCTGACCACTAAATTTTCATGGAGGATTTTGTGCACTTGACTACTATACCGGTGCCTAAGCTTGTCCGAATGTGCTGCTAAGTCACTCTTTTGTCAGTCTCTCTTCAGTCGTCGCCGTAGAAGGCGGTCCCTCAAGCAGATCATCGGTGAGATAAGTGCGACCACGCTTAAACTCATTAAACCAGTTGTAAACAGTGGCACGAGATGGGGGCTTCATTGTAAAAGGCCAATCGAAGTCTATCATAACCATTGAGTTTTATGTACTGCGTACTAGAGAAGCCATTTCAAATAAAAACTGTGTCCTACTCTATGTTTTCGCGGATGCGCGGGAGTAGTAGTCGCGCATGCGCGAAGACTTTGATATAAAATAACATATTAATATAAAATAAATATAAGAATTTAATATAAAATATCTTAATTTCATCTAAACAAACATGTTATATTTCTAAATAAAATGTAATAATAATTATTTTACGGAATTCACAAATCTTCAATTTACGCAATATTTAGTTTGTACGGATTGCACTACAGTTCAGTTGAACATAGTCAATGTTCAGAATGGCTTCTCTAGTACGTAGTACATATAACTCAATGATCATAACTTTTTTGTTGATTTAAATGACATCGAAAGTCATAAAAAATCATTGTACGAAAATTTTCTCGCGTTAAATTCATGCTGACGTGACACAGACGATTTTCAATTTGCCGCCAAATCGTAAACAAATGACAAATTAATAAAATATATAGACAATAATATTGGCAAAGAGTTTCGTTTTCAAGATTTGAACTTATTTGTTTATTATATCGTTTACAAGTGGCCAGTTCTAAAAACTTTAAGTGTCGCCCTCGTATCATTATTTATATTATATTTGAACTTAAGTTTAAAATTTGGCTACTCTTTGAAAAACAACCCTGTATATTTAACATATAATTAGTATAATAATAAATTAAAATAAATATTGTGGAACTAGTAAAGTGCTTATCAAAATCACGATAACCGGCCAAGTGCGTCCCGTTGGTTAGCCTTTGGGTACGGAACCATAAAATGTAAACTGGTGTTTCACTAACTGACAATGTACGGTCCAAATGCCATACAATTGTTTTATACAGACGCGATTCGTACCACCGCGCCGCGGATTACTTATAACGCACCATTCCACGATTTATATGTGGTAGAGTAGCTCGCCCGGGGAAGGACCACGCCCTCACAGAAATCCAGTGTGAAATAGCAGCTTTACACTGCTGTGTTTTGGATGGTGAATGTAGAGAACCGGGGACCGTTTTTACAGGAAAAGGGGCATTCCATCTTAGTCATCACGGGTGACAACGCATCTGCGTTTTGAGTCTTTCTTGAGGATAGATCTAGAATGTAGATGTCTATGGGTTCCAGCAACCACTTACCATCAGGTGAACTCTGTGCTCGTTTGTCATCCTTATGCTATAAAAAAAATCTAATTAAACTCAGAGTGTGTAATAAACTGCTAAAGTAACAACCACTGAGCAAAGTAACAACACGTGTGCTTACTTAATACGCCACTCATACTTACGTACTATCGTCTTAAACTAAATTAACTATCTAAGCCGTGATAGCTCACATGGTTAGCGCTCGCTGTAAATTTCACAGTACGCGGGCAACCCGGGTTCGATCCCCGCCGGCACCAATGAAATTGTTAATTGCAATTTTAATTGCTGATTTAACCACATGGTCGGCGGTGAAGAAAAGCAACATGAAGGAAACCTGCATGTCTGAGAAATATAAAAAAAAAGTGTGGGTGTACTTATGTACGCACGTAGGAAGTTATACTTCTTTAGCGTAACAAAACAAAAATACTTGAGAGACCCACTGAAGTTGCCGCTTTCAGGTGACAGTGTGCGCGCGCATCGTAAAAATTCACTCATCATTTTAGACATGTGAAGTTCGCCAACACTCATTGGGGCAGCGCGTCGGACACTTCCTTGCCCTAAAACCCTCTCAGAAATGAGGGGAGGACTGTGCCCAGCAGTAGGACGTATATAGGCTTTACTTTAACTTATTCTGTAATGTTGTGTGATTATAATTCACTCAATCATTACTTAATAAAAACACCTATTTACTGTTTATCTAATCTGTTACCAATCTAAACTTAACAAAGCAAATTAATATTTATCTCCATTGCGATACAACTGAAAATAAAAATAAAACAAAGTCCCATAAAAATTTATTGGCACATCATTGAAAACAATAATGGCGCTCTAAATGCATATTAATTTAAAAATAAAAACATTGTCCTTGACATTGCTTCAAATTTAAATATGGAACGCAGATAACATTCTGTTTAGTGCGTTGACCATATACAATATCTTATCTATGTTATACATTTTTATCTTTTCAATTGGTGCTATCGTAAAGATTTTATGCCTGCTTTTTAAGTTTTTTTTTGTATAATTTGTTTTCTTTATCGACCTTTCCAAATACATTATATCATAATCATAAACACTCACAAATGCCATCCAGAAGGGTAGGCAGAGATAAAGGACTTCCATTTGGCACGACCCTGACACATCTGTCTCGTTTCCTTTTTTTAAATTAACCTTTGATAAACCGCGTAGAGCTATTTACGTGGTAGAGCCACGGTGCATCTCTATTATGGCTGTTGTACGAACTCGACGGGGGAAGAACCACGCTCGTGATCAACGTCTGACACGTGCAACTGATAAAACTTCGTCTGAATTGTTATCAAGTTAATTTCCTTATTAATTCTGCAGCATTCACTTACCTGCTGTGGACTGTGTGCTCATTTGATACGCTTACTTGAAATACTAATAAAGTTGTTCACAAGCCGTGTCGTGGCGGTGTAATATCCACTATCCCATATTGTCCCGTGGATCGACATCCACAAATCCATACTCGATTAACAACACAAAATTATAAAAAAAACTGCAGTTGGCAACTGCAGTGTTTTTTTACTCTCCTGCAATGATGAAGTAATCTATGGGGGAGGCCTAGGATGGATGGATGTTTAGAAGATAATCTACCAGGAGCACATGACCCAGTGAGAGGTGAAATTTTCAGATCAACAGTAACATTACAACTATGACAAATATCCCCCTACCAGGCAATCTATGGGGGAGGCCTATGATCTGCAGTGGACTTTAATAGGCTGTAATGGATGGATGTTTAGAAGATAATCTACCAGGAGCACATGACCCAGTGAGAGGTGAAATTTTCAGATCAACAGTAACATGACAACTATGACAAATATCCCCCTACCAGGCAATCTATGGGGGAGGCCTATGATCTGCAGTGGACTTTAATAGGCTGTAATGGATGGATGTATAGAAGATAATTTACTAGGTGCACATGACCCACTGAGAGGTGAAATTTTCAGATCAACAGTAACATTACAACTATGGCAAATATCCCCCTACCAGGCAATCTATGGGGGAGGCCTATGTTCAGCAATGGACTTTAATAGGCTGTAATGGATGAATGTATAGAAGATAATCTACCAGGAGCACATGACGAACTGAGAGGTGAAATTTTCAAATCAAAAGTAACATTACAACTATGACAAATATCCACCCTATGAGGCAATCTATGGGGGAGGCCTATGTTCAGCAGTGGGCTAGGCTGTAATGGATAGATGTATAGAAGATAATCTACCAGGAGCACATGACCCACTGAGAGGTGAAATTTTCAAATCAACAGTAACATTACAACTATGGCAAATATCCCCGCTATGAGGCAGTTCGGAGGCCTATGTTCAGCAGTGGACTTTTAATAGGCTGTAATGGGTGGATACAGTCAGCTTTTCGATATTATTGACAGACACGTCAGTTTTAATTTTTATGTAGATTTACGCGTTATTTACCAAGAAAACATAACGCATTTGTGGAGTAAACCAGCGGCAACGATTTCCCTCACAATTACAATATGGCTTTCAATTACAACCATCCGACATTACACGCAATAGACGTCGATCGCCAATAATCGTTTTCGACCACCGCATGTATACAGTTTCGACTTGTCTATCAAAGAAATATTTTCGTTATAACGGTTCTTCAAACAATGTTTGCTTTAGGAATAACACGAGCCTTTCATTTTTCCAGTGATTGAACAATCATCAAGCTTAATACACATAGGGTTGTCACTTTTTGCGTTGCGGTTGAGGGTTTTCAAAAAAGATTTTAGAGCCATTAGCTACTGCGCTTTTGTCTAATAGAACCAGATTTTTAATAAATTAAATACAGTCGTGAAAAAATGAGTATCACTAATAATAACTTCATGAACTGAAACGTGGGCCTTTACTATTGATCGAATGTTAGAGAAAGAAACAGAGAGAGAGAGAGAGAGAGAGAGAGAGAGCCAGTTGTGTTAGATATACCTAGATAAGGTAAAGTTGTGATAGATAAAGAGGATATCCGTATTTTTTTATTACTATAAGCTAGTAGTAGGCTACAAATATTTTGCTAAAAAAAGGATTGTATTTTATTGACTAGCTGTCCCCCGGGACTTCGCACCCGTGAATTTAATACGATTTAATGTTTTTTTTTGCGTGGATCCCTAATTCTTTTTCTAAAATAAAAGTATCCTAAGTTACTCCTTGTAATATCAACTATCTGGCAGTGAAAGTCCCGTCAAAATCGGTCCAGCCGTTTCGGAGATTAACCGGAACAAACAGACAGACAAAAATTTTAAAAATATTTTTTTTTTGTTATAAGTACCGTATGTACTCTCATATGCATTTACTAAAAAGCTGTTATTTTATAGATTATATAGATTTGTACCTAACCTTGGTATGGCATATCGCAGTTTTAGTGTAACAAAAACTTATTCGCTCTTGCCTTGAAGACACTTATTGTTAAAAGAAAAAAAAAATTACAGCCTATATATGTCCCATTGTTGGGCACAGGCCTGCTCTTATTACTGAGAGGATTTTAGGGCAAGGAAATGTCCGCCGCGCTGCGAAGACCGTGTTGGCGAACTTCACATCGAAATATTTTTAAGTTATTTCTCAGACATGCAAATTTCCTCACGATGTTTTCATTCAGCGCCGAGCAAGTGGTAAATCAGCACTTAAAACAATTTCATTGGTGCCGGCGGGGATCGAACCCGGGTTGCGTACTGTCAAATTAACAGCGGGCACTAACCATCTGAGCTACCACCGCTCACACTTATTGTACTCTTAAGACACTAATTGGAATCGGATGAAAAGACATACGCCGGTGAATTATGTCAGTCCTTTGCTGTATGCATAACGAACGACGAACGAAACCGTTAGTTCGATTACGTTTGGTAGTTTATTGGAAAAAAAATAAAACCACAGAAGCAAAATTAGCATCAACACATCAACTGTTTGTTATGATTTTTTAATATAAACGTAAAAATTTACAATTGGTTTGTGAAAGTGGCAACCCTAAATCCATTCCGTTCGTGTGGCAAACATTGCGCCGCGAATTCTTTCACACCGCAAACAATTATCACTGTTTGTGTTGAACAAACATGTAATGTTTATTTTGATACCAACTTTCTGACATTTCCACTAGGGTTGTACATATAAGTAAAATTGAAGCGTCTGTAATATAAAAATAAATTAATTCTAATGAGTTGTTTGTATGCAATTAAGATATTATAAATAATTCACTTTTATAATTTTTGTCTGTTTGTTTGTTCGGGTTAATTTACAGAATGGCCGAACCGACAGCGACGAAACTTCACGATCACATAGAGAGCAATGCCACGAATACTCTAGGTTGTATTTTTTTTAAATCATAATTTTCACAGAATACCAGCGTAAAAAATAGCAGCTCAATGCTGCTGTGTTTCGTATGGTGTGTGTAAAGAACCGGAGACCCTTTCTACTGGAAACGAGGCATTCCATTCACGACTCACGGCATGTCACGACTGACAAAGCATCTGCGTTTTGTACGCAAACGAGTATAGATGTAGTTGTCTATGGGCCACAGCGGCCACTTACCATCAGTTCTCTTGATAAAGAGTAATTGTGTTCTGTGCATCAGTTGGACTGTGTGCTCGCTTGTCACCCTTATCCTATAAAAAAAGCAACACAATTGGCACATTTTTTTTATAGGTCCCACAAAAATCTATAAGTCACAGACCAACATGGAACACAACAATATCTTATGTTGGGTTGGGATACGCACCGGAGCCTAAATCACGCTATCAAAATTCTGAAGTACTGCGGTATATACAAAAACCCTGTAGTTTCCTTTAAGTGCGTTATGAGAGTCAGTACTCAAACGTAAAGAAATAACTGTTTTTTCAAAAAACTTGAACATTAAAAAAAAATTTTATTAAAAAAAATTAGTTGCAAATTGTATGTGGTTTTATAACCTCTGCATTATCCGGGGAATAAGAAGATTGTAAAAGACCCCCCTCACCGATGCTCGTGTTAGTTAAGAGGCAATAATACCACATACAATTCGTAAATTATTTTTTTAAATTAAAATACTTTTTTAGTGTTCAAATTTTTTGAAAAAAAGTTATTGCTTTAGTTTGGAATATTGACTCTGATAACGTACTTAATGGGAACCACAGGGTGTTTGTTACATGTTGTATAGAATAGCTCTCAACACCACATAGAAGTTAGCCGCTTCCCGGCCTAATTACCTTGCCCGGAGTTAGATCCCTCCTTTTCATTCCACGGCTATAAATCAAACTGGCTTAATTTAAATTTGTAGATGTAATGTTTAGTTCTTAAATATTACATGTCTTCATTTATCATACGTGATAGAGCCATGCTGCAGCTATATTAGTAGTATAGTTGTAGCACGAATGAGTCGGCTCGACCGGGGAAGGATCACGCTCTCACAGAATACGTGTAAAATAGCAGCTTAATGCTGCTGTTTCGTGAAAAATCAGGTACCATTTTTTCTGTTAACGAAGCATCCTACTTTAGTCTTCTTAATTGAGGATAGATTTTGTTTTAAACAATAGGGGGCAAACGAGCATGCGGCTCACCTGATGGTAAGTGACTACCGCCGCCCATGAACAACCGCAACACCAGGGGAATTGCAGATGCGTTGCCGGACTTTTAGGAAGGTGTAAGCTCTTTTCTTGAAGGTTCCTAAGTCGTATCGGTCCGGAAAATTCGCTGGTGGTAATTGATTCCACAAGGAAGTTGTGCGAGGTAGAAAACTTCTTCTAAATCGCACAGTGGTGGACCGCCAATCATCCAGATGGTATGGATGGTAACGCGAGTTTTGTCGCGATGTGCGATGGTGAAATTGAGCGGCTGGAATTAGTCCGAACAATTCCTCAGAGCACTCCCCGTGATAGATGCGATAAAATACGCAAAGGGATGCGACATCTCTTCGCAGTGTCAATGAATCGAGCCGATCGGAAAGGACTCGGTCGTCGACGATTCGAGCCGCTCTGCGCTGGATGTGGTCAAGTGGAAGGAGCTGGCACTGAGGAGCCCCTGCCCACAGATAGGAACAGAATTCCATGTGAGGCCGAAACTGTGCCTTGTAAAGTTGCAGGCGGTGTGTCGGCATGAAATACTGTCCCGCTCTGCTGAGCACGCCAAGCTTTTTAGAGGCCAATTTGGCCTTCCCTTCCAAGTGACCACGAAACTGCACACTATTCGATATGTCGACGCCAAGGATTCCGATACTGGCTGAGGTAGCAAGGGGAGTGCCTTGAAACTGAGGAGATACGACAAAGGGGTTCTTTTTAGCGGTAAACGCGCAAACTTGTGTATTCTGGGGATTGAACTGGACTAGATTTAGTCGGCCCCAATCCGAGACTTTGTTAAGCAAAGACTCGACTTCAGACACAAGTTTGTCCCGGTACTCGGCGACGTTTTCCCGAGAAATATTGGCACGGCCGGTATATAAGGCATCACCAGTGCTGTCGTCTGCATAGCAATGAATGCTACCAGTTAGCAACATATCATTGATATGCGGGAGAAACAGCGTTGGTGATAGCACGCAGCCTTGTGGAACACCAGCGTTGATAGGCTTGAAATCAGAGCATGCACCGTCTACTACGACCTTGATGCTCCGATCAGCAAGGAAACTGGTGATCTATTTGCACAATTTCTCGGGAAGCCCATAGGAAGGAAGCTTCGAAAGAAGCGCTTTGTACCAGACCCGATCGAAGGCCTTCGCTATGTCTAAACTAACGGCCAATGCCTCCCCCTTGGACTTTACTGCCTCCGCCCATCTATGAGTTAAGTAGACTAGAAGATCACCAGCTGATCGACCCCGACGAAAACCGTACTGGCGGTCACTAATCAGCTGGTGATCCTCAAGGTACCTCATGAGCTGGCAGTTTATAATGGCTTCAATTATTTTGGAGAACAAGGAGGTGATGGCGATAGGCCTGTAGTTGGACGGGTCTGAGCGGTCGCCTTTGTTAGGGATCAGGTGGACCAAAGCTGTCTTCCATGAATTCGGGACTACGCCTTGGGAGTAGGAGTACCGGAAAAGACGCGTTAAAACCGGTGCCAACTCCGGAGCACACGTCTTCAGCACAATGGGAGGGACTCCATCGGGCCCACTCGACTTGCTGACGTCCAGGGAGAAGAGTGCTTTGCGAACCGAGCGCTGTGTAAATCGCACATCCGGCATGAAGCACTCACACCGCGGGATGGTCGGCAGTGTGTTCCCCCCGTCATCTATCTATCTATCATCGAGTTGGACGCAAAAAGAGAGCTCAACAGATCGGCTTTCTCCTTTGCGGCATGGGCCAGTGAGTCGTCCTCTCTGTGCAGAGATGGAAGAAATAGCTGACAGAAGTTCCCTTGGACAGCCTTGGAGAGAGACCAGAATGCACGGGTTCTCGAAGGAAGGCGAACTAGCTTCTCGCCAATTCTGCCGATGTGCTCAGACCTTGCCTTGGCAATGACGCTTTTGAAGGACCTGGAGGCGGAATTATACTTCTTTTTAAGTGCGCTGGTGTTTACATCCCGAGACGTTGATGCGTCATCCCAGGCCCGGTAGCACCCCTGCTTATAGCGTGATGCTATTTTACAGGAGCGACCGAACCATGGCTGGGATCTGCCTCCGATGGGCACCACAGGGGATGGAATAAAAAGTTCCATACCCTGAAGTACCACATCAGCAACAGAATCGGCAACAACGCTGGGATCTTCCGGCGAGAAGCAAACCCGCCCCCAAGGGTAGGATGCAAAAAAAAAGCTGCAGATCGCAACTGCGATTGGAGCGTGAGTGGCACCGTACTCCGAATGAGATCTAGGTTTAGGCGTCTATGGTCCACAGCATCACGTGCTGTGTGCGTCTCTGTCACCATTACTGCTATAAAAACGTTATGCCGCCTTTGTTACCATCTCGACCGACGAGTCTCTTGAGATAAATGGCCGTCGAAGTGTTTACACTCGTCGCGTCCCACCAAGGGCCTTTGCCTTTTAAATATCCAAGTAATACCGTTGGGTTTCCTCACCTCTCTGAAATTCCAAAATACTTAATAGATTCATGAAGGTTTCAAAGAATTTCGCATAAAGTTAATCTTAAAGTTTGATGACAAATGACATTCCTGTTGGGTCGCGTTTTTTTTATATAGAATAAGGGTGACAAACGAGCACACAGTCCACGTGAACGTGAAGCTGCTATTTTACGCTGGTAGAGCCATGCTGCAGTTATATTAATAGTATAGTTGTATCATGAATGGGTCGGCTCAACCGAGGAAGGACCACGCTCTCACAGAATACCAGCGTAAAATAACAGCTTAACGTCAAATCATCACATCACAAGTCAAATTTATGACGCCCAGCAAAGTGGGCATGGATCAGTTAGTTAATTATAAAGTTCAACCCTTACTAAAATTTTAAATTGCGTTTCATAACATGATTAGATATTTTAGGTCATCTAACCGGCCTATTATCAGCATTTAGTTATATTTCAGACAGGCTCATTTCCTGGCTGGGTATGCGGCTGTTTTAGGCGACGCTCTCTTACCTGTTTCTACGACTAGGAGACAATGTATATGCGTGTTCCGGTTTGTGAGAGTCGGTACTGTTACAGGCTATGCCGCATTCCATAATATTTGTTCTCTGCACGGCTAGCATGGGCTGGGGACAAATAATTTAAAATTAAAATTTTTGTACAGCCGCCTTCAGTATAAGTTATTAAGAATAACTCAAAAACTATTGGTCAGCCTTGATCATATTCATATGGGAACACATATGAAGTACCAGCTTTTAAATAAAAAAAGAATTATAGAAATCGGTTCACCCAGTAAGAAGTTATGAGGTAACACACATAAAAAAACATACAGTCGAATTGAATACCGTCTCCTTTTTGGAAGTTTGCAGAAAATGTATCCTCGAGATAATTTTATCTTGTCCCTGTGCCAAAGCACGGCAACGGGGAGAAGTATATCCCCGTTTGACATAACGAGTAGACGTATATCCACCGTCCGTAGCATGGAGCCAAATGAATGATAAAAAATTTTGCTTTTTTGACATTTGAAAGGGACAATTATATCCGAGTTCATTGGACGTGGGTAAAAGTTTATATTGATATCAAAAATTATCTACTGTGGATATTATATCCACCGGTGTGCCCATGTTCGAAAGGTGGATACCTGAACTAAGCGAGGGGAAAAACATTTTCTCCTTTCCCCGGGGATGAAATTGCCTCCTGCCCATGCTAGCCCTGCTGGGGTGTCAACGCGCCTCTTTAGCCTACCTTGCTTATGAAGTATGATAGCACACAGTCCACCTGATGGTAAGTGCTGTGACCCATGGACATCTACATCTATACTCGATTAAAAATTTAAATAAAAGTTACTCGTTTATTAACAATAACAGTGTTTCATAATTATTTCTTATGTTTGCGCGAATACTACCTACATATTGAAATAAAAGTGGTTATTTACAGATTTTATACGCGTATATTATTTTATATTCCCGACGTTTCGAGTACGTTACAGCACCCATGGTCACGGGGAGGACTGAGGTGTTCGACGTCCCAATGTCATAGTTAACCACGGCCACCTTCTGATTAAAATTGTTAATGTTTTTTCTGATCTACGGGAATAAAAATAAGTTAATGTACACGATAAAATCCGTAAAAACTGTTTTTATTTCAACAGTGGTATAGAAGACAGCGTATTGACTAAACTAAACACTATCAATGATTGGCCATTGTGAGAAAGCGGAATCTGTAATCTGTACTAGTATACGCTGTGCTGTGATAAAAATGCAGATGCGTTGTCACCCGTGAGGACTAAGATGGAATGCCTCGTCTCCAGTAAAAAGGGTCTCCGGTTCTCTACACTCACCATACGAAACACAGCAGTTTTAAGCTGCTTTTTTACGCTGGTATTCTGTGAGAGCGTGGACCTTCCGCGGTCGAGCCGATCCATTGCACATGTGCATGCTGGAGTGACTATCACGTTTCTGGTTTGGATTTTTGTCCTTGTGCAATTTATGTGTGTAAACTGCCTCCACGATATAGGGGAAAATCTTTGTGTGAGGTCTTTAATAATTGAGGGAATTAATATAGAAAAAAAAGGTGACGGGAACAGTTACCATTATATCAAGAGGACAGGTAGAGAAACGTGTTCATACAAAAGCCGTGGCATTAAATGCTATCACGCGCGCACAGTGGTAGTGTCAGTGATCGTCGCGTGAAACTTAGGGTGACCACTCTGTTTTCTTTGCGGTGGACAGTCTCTACCGTTGAAAGTTTTTTTTTATAGAATAAGGGTCACAAACGAGCACACAATCCATCTGACGGTGAGTGGATGCTGTAAACTATAGGCATCTACATTTATCTTTCTCCACCCTAGGATTTTTTCCTGTATCGTGGGGGCAGTTTGCATAGATAAATTTCACAAGAATAAAAATCAGACCCAGAACAATAAATGCTTGTTCTGTGTGGGATTCAAACCTGCGATCCTTAGCGCTGCAACTCATTGCTAAGCTACTGCGCCACGGAGCCGTCGTCCTGAATAAAGAATCAAAATGCAGATGCGTTGTCACCCCTGAGGACTAAGATGGAATGCCACGTTTCCAGTAACTTGCCTCGTATTTCGCCGCTTTGGTGGTGAAGAGAGTCAAGCCACAACTTTATTCAAATTGAGTTTAATACTCTAGCATAATCAAAAGAATACGATTTATACGATGCTGAAGAGATCTATATGCCAAATTATTTTATCTGTCCAATAGTTTTCAAGTTATGGACTAATTATTATTTTTTGTCTGGTATCGCATCTTAAATGCTCATTATCTCAAAACTTGTTAAGTGTGGGTTGACTCTCTTCACTACCAAAGCGACGATTTGCAGTAGTAAGTTTAGGCGGGTTACGACAACACAATTTCGTAAGGCAGAGAGCATGATACGTTGGGTTTCGTGATAAAATGCTTATAGGTGGGAAATCGGGGTCGAGTTTAGACTAACGAGTGCGAGACATTAAGAGTTTATTCGAATAAACTCTGATTATTCACACACCTAAATTTTATCTATTAAATTATAAATCAACCTTCTAACCTAACCTTGCGTTTTTTTTTATAAAACTAAAGTGACAAACGAACATACAGTCCACTTGATGCTTATCATCCATACCATGGCTACTTTATTCCATGGGCATCTGCAGCTTACACAAAGAAAGCTAGAGATGCGTTGCCACCTCTGAGGACTAAGATGGAATACGATACAGCCGGTCGGTCGCGGTGGACCCATTCATGCTACCAAAACTGTGTAGTGACGGTGTAAGAACATCCACTATTCCATATCACCCCGTGGGTGTCGTTAGAGGCGTCAGAGAGAAACTTGAACAGATGGGCAGCAGCGTCTTCCTGATAACAACAAAACTGTGGTTGTTAAACCGCTTGCCAAGGGTGGCAACTACGGCAAAATACCCCCTAAGAGACAATCTATGGGGGATGTTAATGTTTAGCAGTGGCGTTTTAAAGGCTGCTTTAAAGGCTGCATGAATGCTAGCTCTATCACATATAAAATGAGCGTAAATCGTCTTTTCTATGTTAGCTCTTAGAAGTCCACCGCTGGCCAAGAGCTTCTCTTGTTGCAGTGAGAATTTGCCATAATCGTCAGGCTTAGCAGACAGATTGACGATTGCAGTACCAGATGTATAATGAGCTAGACATTTATTTGACGCTGGTCCCCGTCGCCGGTCTATTTTACGCTTGGTGTTTTTTTATAGGATAAGGGTGACAAACGAGCGCACAGTCCACCTGATGGCAAGAAGTTGCTGTGGCTCATAGACATCTACATCTATCCTCAACTACGAATCAAAATGTAGATGCGTTGTCCCTATGAAGATTAAGATGAAATGCTTTGTTTCCAGTAAAAAGGGTCTCCGGCTCTCTACACTCGAAACACCATACGAAACACAGCAGCGTTGAGCTGCTATTTTACGCTGGTATTCTGTGAGAGCGTGGTCCTTCCCCGGTCGAGCCGACCCATTCGTGTTACAACTGTACTACTAATATAGTTGCAGCGTGACTGTACCACGTTTAACCTGATGGTTATACCGTTACTTTTCGGATTCCATGAGATCTTTATGGCATTTGCCATAATCCCTCCTTACCTACCCATGACTAAATGCGGTGATAGGTTTTCTTACGTAACCATCACATGGTAAAATATTGTGTGTAGTGCACTTTTGCATTTTCCATTTCTTAATATCATGGGCTTCTTGTATCCATCATCTGATTACCTTTGCAAGACATCCGTCTATGGATTCGAAAAATATCAAATAAGAAAGGTGAAAGTAACGATTCTTTAATTTTTTTCCCTTTAAACAAACAAAATATAAAAACAATCGAAAACCCGTTTGCATTACTGTTTTCTTTAAGAGTCAAACAACTCACTTTTTAATTTAATTACACTCGTTTAAATAATTGCTGTAAATAGTCCCATTACTTATAATTTATGAATTACAATGTTTTTGTTTGTTATTAATCACTTGCGCGATTGTTTTATTTTAACTTTTGCTTGTTATTGTTATTTGGAGCACTTTTAATTACATTGCAGTTTTATGTGCATTTTCATTTTTATCGCATTTAAGCTAAATAAATATAACATTACATTTATAAGTTTAAATTAAATTCTATCAAATTCTATTCACAGCCTGATATAAAAAGAAATATAATTTGAAGTATGGAACCAAAAAGCGAGAATGTCACTAATAATATTTTTCAAACTAATGTTTATTTTAAAACCATTTACCAAACATTTGACCTTGCTCTGATTATATAATTTAAAAATAAACACAGTGATAGCTTTCAACTGGACTTATTCACGACAGTAAACAAACCTATCTAAAACTGTACAAGGGCGTAATCATAAAAGACCGTACGAATTCAAATTATCCATATAACACGAAAATACATTTACAGAATAACGCTCGTGACCCAATTACAAAGTTGTTATATCTTGTACGCGGAATTACAAAATCAATGTTGCCCTACACGCGTCGTATCAGACGCGTGGCCGGCGCCCGCGCGCCTATAAAAGCGCGGCGCAACATAAATTCCGTTTAGTTCGTATCGTTCAAGTGAGACTGAGTGCGTGTTTCTCATTGCAGGTTCGCGCGATGTGTGCGGCGATCGATATGCTGGCGTCGGAGCAACTTTTCTACGGTCACAGTCCACCCGCCGGTTTTCTCGCCGACTACACACCGCCGAGGAGGCCCACGAAAGTTACCACCCGAGGATATTCAGCGCCGTGCTTGTCTGTGCTAAAACCGGTGCAGCTCACTTTGAAAACGGCGCCGCGCTCCTGCTTACGGATACCCACCGAAAAAAAGAAGAAACGGGTCGTGTTCGCTGACGACAGAGGTCTCGCGTTGGAGCAGGTGAAGGTTATGACGGAACCGTCGCACGTGCCGCCGTATTGGTCGTTTAAAGTCGTGTCCAGCCCACCGCTGGAGAGGAAACCGCCGCCGACACCTGTCGTCGATTTGTGGGAGACTCGCTTCGTACAGCCAGCTTCAGATTATTTAGAGTTCCGGAGGCGGATAACCGAGGATTGCGTGTCATTGGAGAATGTGATTGTGAAACAAAATGAGGGCGCTGTGGATGGCACGGTGAAAGTAAAAAACCTGGACTTCTCTAAGGAAGTCTTCGTTAGGACCACGTCGGATGGCTGGACCACGCACGAGGATACGTACTGCGCTTTCATAGAGTCTGGGCCGATGTCTCAGGGTGGCGTGTCAACGTACGACACCTTCGGATTCCGTCTTCAATTGCCAATCCATTCTCGGCGGCTGGACTTCTGCGTCGGCTTCAGGTGTAAAGGCAACGAATACTGGGACAACAATAAAGAGAAGAACTACACGATAGAGAAATCGTCCACCAGAAGCACGCCGGGTATTTCCTGCGCTAGAATCAATTATGGCAACTCCTGGTCAGCGAGGTCGGACAGCAGTAGCAGCACTCCGTATTGGTGAAAGTTTGGACGGTCGTTTTGGTCAATGCTCACCAATAGTGCTCGTGTTGGGAAAACTCCACCTGTAGGTGGTGAGTTTTTGTGATGATTGTGCCATAATTCTCTAGTGCATCGGATGATTGGGTGCTGGACTTGGAAGCTCTTGTGTCTCTTGTACTCGGGAAGGTAATTTTATTTTACATGAAACTCCGATAAGCTTAAAGTTAAATAAAAAAAAGTGTTGATATCAGACGTTTGTCGATAATACTTTCTACTAGATAAGCGGTTTACGAAGTCAATATCCAAAAGATTTCATATCGTCTATATATTAGCCAAATGTCCCGTTTTTGGAATTAGGCGTTTTATATTTAGGGTATAGACTATATTATGAACTATTTTTAATTCTATGAGACGATATTTTATTTTTTAATGGCAATAAATAATAATATTGTTTACAGCAACACTATAACAGTTAGGATAGTGCCAAACTAGGTGGATTCAGGCGAAAAAAAAAATATACCGTGTACACGTAAAGTCTGGTGCATATGCGACGATTTAAAAAATATTTGTTGATAATTTTAAATTGGCTTTATAAATGTCATAAAAAGGAGTTGAACGAACGTATGTCCCTTGCTTTATCTGAGGACGCGAATAAATGGTCGGTCGGACTCGATCGCTACATTGAATTATAATATTTATTGTTTACTTTTTACCTAAAATTCAGTTACGTATCAGGACTAAAGTTGCAGATTTACGCAAATCTGAAATATGAAATACAAGTTTATTTTATCATCTGAAAAGGTTTTGTGATTGGAACCTCTTCGTATATCTTGTAAGCTAATACTTAGGTGCTTAGGTTAAGCGGCAGTCAAGATTTTAAAATTCAAAGATTCATGGGCTTCGGTCTACTGGACAGCAGCTTTGTCACAGAAGCCATCAAGGCCAAGATCGCTATCATTTGATACTTAAATAATAATTACTATCTGTAGTGATTTGTGACGAAGCAGGCTGGATTTACCTTTAACTGCGCCTAATTTTAAAAAAAAAAACATAATTTTGACGTTTCAACATACGACATCGATGGCTTTAAGATCAGTATCTTGAAAGATAGTTTTCAATATTTTGATTTGATTGCTTAACTGTTTACTGATGCAGATATACAGTGTTGAATACTTTTTCATAGCTATGAACTTTTTAAATTTATTTTTATTTCGTTATCGAATTAACTCCATGTGTATAAATTTTTACTGTTTTTATTATAGTAGATTGTAAGTAGCGAAACGGTTAATTATCTGTGTTTACACGATGTTCATGTTTAATTAGCTGTGTCGGTATGGTAACAATAAAAACAGCGTCGAATTATTTGAGCATCAAGATAACGTTGTCGTATGTCTCTCGTTCGATGTGGCGATTATTTTTAAACTTCGCTTGCGTCAGTTTATTTTTAGAGGGGATATAAATGTGATTTTGGAATTTTTACGAATGGGATATCCTTATAGCGTCTTCGTGACATCCGTTTTAATTTTGAATCTGATTATAAATATAATTAGAGTATCCAAAATACAAAGATACATACTATATATTTATAGTTACATTAATCTCTAATACTTGAATTATCCTGGTTTCAGATACCTAACTATTATTATGAGCATCCCTTATATTCTATGAATACCAGCGTAAAATAGCAGCTCAATGTTGCTGTTTCGTATGGTGAGTGTAGAGCCGGAGACTCTTTTTATTGGAAACATGGGGTATCATCTTATATCATCCTGTTATCCTTAGGGGTGACAACGCATCTGCTTTTTGACTGACTTCAAAAAGGAGCCGGTACTCAATTAGACTGTATGATTTTTATGTGTGTTCCTCATAACTTTTTACTGGGTGAACCGATTTTGATGATTTTTTTTATTTGAAAGCTGGTGCTTTACATGTGGTCCCATATAAATTTGATCAAGGTCTGACCAATAGTTTTTAAGTTATTTTTAATAATTTATATTGAAGTCGGTTGTACAACATATTTAATTTTTGATTATATTTTACCGGATACGTACACCACGCTACCGTTCAATGTTCTCAATTAAATTCTTAATAGAGGTCGTTAGCTTTAATTGCACCTAATCGATAAAACCGTCGCAGACAGACTGAATTGTTGCAGACGATAATGTTCAGCTTATCTCCAAGTCCATTTATAGATAATGGTAACATGAGGTCAATATGTGATGTGATATAATACTAGGTCCCATTTGGTGTGAGCAGAAAGAATATTTGTGTTTATAACTTGTTTGCTTCTTCTATCCATGTTGATAGAAATGCACATTTTTTTATAAATAGAATAAGGGTGACAAATGGGCACACAGTCTACCTTATTTTATTTTGTTGTTTTTTTATTTCCACCTGATGGTAAGTGGTTGCTGTGACCCATAGACATCTACATCTATCATCAATAAAGAATCAAAATGCAGATGCTTTTTCACCCGTGAGGACAAAGATGGAATGCCTCTTTTCCAGTTAAAGGGTCTCCGGTCACTC
Source organism: Parnassius glacialis (assembly GCA_033319125.1). Classification (NCBI taxonomy): domain Eukaryota; kingdom Metazoa; phylum Arthropoda; class Insecta; order Lepidoptera; family Papilionidae; genus Parnassius; species Parnassius glacialis. The sequence continues at coordinate 69,788,431 of JAVANC010000004.1, read as the reverse complement.
ACCATACGAAACACAGCAGTGTTATGCTGCTATTTTACGCTGGTATTCTGTGAGAGCGTAGTTCTCCCCTGGTCGAGCCGACCCATTCGTGCTACAACTATACTACTAATATAGCTGCAGCATGGTTCTACCACGTAACAACTACAGTATTTATTAACCTAATGGTAAATGAATACTGTGGCCCATAGACATCTACTAACTTACAATTTTCGATTAAGACTCAACATAGAGATGCGTGATCACCACCGAGAACTAAGATGGAATGCCTCGTATCCAGTAAAAAGGGTCTTTGTAGATATCAAATGTGATATATAAAAAAAACCTTGCGTCAGTTTGACCTTCAATCTACATCGTTTCGTAGGTCGTACCCTGAATCATTACGACATTTATTTTAATAAACGAGTAAAGTTAATCGACAAATTCACAGCGGGGCACGGAAATCGAATATCTATCGAGTGACATTTCCATTAATTTTCATACATTATGTAAATGGGTGTTATTGAACAGTTAATTATTGTTAATATATATCGCACTGTTATTATTCTTATTGTTGGTTGATTACTATTGTTATATATTTATTTATTTGATATTTAGTTAATAAGCACAGACCATTCATTCTATTCCTATGAACTTCCCACCGATAATTGGACGTGGTTATGCAAAAAGGATCCAACACGAGCTTGTGTCAAAAATGTTGACTTGAAGAATAATGTTTGTGGTCAATACTATTACGTGATGTAACAATTTTAGCAAACGTAACACAAATAGGAAGAAAAATTACAAACAGATAGAAACCATTCCGATAATTTGAGTTTATGATATTTGAAGTATGGATACTTCAAATATCATAAACTCAAATTAACTTATCGCGGGTTGGATCCTTTTTGCATAACTACGTCCAACTACCAGAACGCCCAATATCACTTTGAAAGAAAAATCTAAGTCGGTAGTGATTTAGGGTACTGATCAGCTAATATGTCGGAAATACGGTTGAACTCGCTAATATTTTTGCGAAACATACACATGATGTGTAATTGATGATACGGACTAAATTAGTTTTGCTATTTTTCGGAGCTTTAATTTGGAAATAAACTAATTTATTAAATAATCTGTTGAAATTTGTTCGTTAGTGCAAAATAACTTCAAATTAGCTACGCAGTCTGTTTTGTACTATAAAGTCAATATATAGTTCGACACGAACGAGAGAGAGAGAGAGACAGAGAGAGAGAGACAGACAGACAGACAGAGACAAAGACTAAGAGAAGAGACATCGTGGGATTTTTAGATGTGAATAATTTATTTATCATACATGTTATTATTTGGAAACCCCACATATATAAGATAATGTTATAATATCAGGCTGTTCAACTTTAAGGTGTCGAAAACTTCTAGTCTTGACCCTGTACTTCGTATTTCTGCCGCTAATTAACGCATTCACTATTGTGTTCTGATTTGAAAGCTATGGTAGTCAATATAACTGTTATTCACCCCATCCTAGACCCGAGAACTAATAATGCACGTGTAACGATCTTCGTTTGCTGCAGCATCCGCTCACATTCATGTAGACAATTCGCCACTGGGCTTAAATCGACCTAGTCGTTTACCACCTTTATATAATTGCCTTGTGGATGAATTTAAAATTAGTTGTTTGGCGAGTTCATTGCCAACCGAAAATATTTGTGAATTGACATTGGCCGAATTCTATTAAGGTACGCCATGACATAAAATAGAGAAGAAAACTGATTCGAATGGTTTAGAAAGGCTCTTTAGAAATTTATCTGTCTTTACAAAGTATTACCATCTCTTTGTCGCGTGATATACAGCGTAAGCAGATGTCGTAGTTGGAAATGAACGTGTTAAAAACGAATGAAGTCTACATGATTTAGATATAATAAACTTGTATTTTATAACATTAATTTTAAGAAAAATATCTAGAAATGTAGAGGGTTTGTGAAAGAGATTCATTCCAATACATGTTTATAAACTGCAACAAACCTCGGTTCCAAGTTTACCAAGTACTAAGTATTGTCAAATTTGAATATGCCGTCCTGAGGTGCGTTTGCAGTACTGAGTTGTTTAGGGGCATTACTCGTTTAACTCTTATGTGATTTTATTTTTAATAAGCCGTATTTAATTTATTTCTCCAATGGTTTTGTCAGGGTATTGCCGGTAAGTGTGGCGCTATCTTACTTATTTGAAATATGAATGACCATATGAAAATATTTAAAAGGTGTATTTTTTAAATTATATCATCGCGGCAGTCCAGACTTCACGTAGGCTAGAAACCTAGGGATAACCTAGACATCACACACACAGTTTTGTATCCATTCAAAATTGGTCCGTGTGTATGAAATGTATGTTATTTTGATGTTTCTTATAATGTATTGTAATTTATTGTGAAAAAGAATTTTATTATTTCTTAATATATATACAATAATTGTAAGTCGGGTTGTACAGATCGATATTATAATACGAAAGAACTGATTAATTAAGCATTTTTATGTTAATTAGTGAGTAAATGATTTTTATATGTAATTTTAATAAAATGGAATTTTTCTAATCAGGTGAAATGACTGTTCCTGTAATGTTTACTTGATATTAAATTAATTATATATAAATCTGTTTTTTTTTATTTTCTCATTGATATTTTCTTTACTAAAACAACAACCAAACAGGCTCACAAAGAACCCACAACCGATGGGAAGAAAGGTTCTCGAGTGGCGACCTCGTACCTGTAAGCGAAGTGTTTGGTGCCCCCCCCCCCCCCCCCCCCGCCCCTCACTAGATGTTTAAAACAGGGCGATAAACGAGCACACAGTCTACCTGATCGCAAATTGATGCTGTGGCCCATACACATCTACAGTTATCCTCAGTTAAGAATGCAAAATGCAGATGTGTTGTCACTAAGATGGTATCCAGTAAAAAGTGTCTTCGGTTCACTACACTCACCATACGAAACACAGCAGCATTAAGCTGCTATTTCACGCTGGTGTTCTGTGAAAGCGTGGACCTTCCACGATCGAGTTGAGCGCTCGAACGACCCATTCGTGCTACAACCATAGTACAACCGCAGCATGAATTTATCACGTAAAAAAAAAAACTAAAGCAAAGGTAATTAAGCTGACATCTATATATTTAGCTCGAAGAACCGACAACCTATGGGTAAGAAAGGTTCCCGAGTGGTAGCCTCGTACCGGCAGGCGAAGTGTAGGGCGTCCCCCCACTAGATAGAGTGACGACCCGGTAACACATGCAGGAAGTCGATGGAGGCAGGTGGCTCCGGACCGTGCTTTGTGGCATTCCTTGGGGTGAGGCCTATGTGTAAGTGACTACTGTGATCCAAGGACACTAACTTTGAACAAAAAAGCCTACAGATGCGTTGTCACCTCCGAGGACTGAGATGGAACGCCTCACAGCGAGTGATTATACTGACTCACTATATCCTTCAGAGTTGAACGTAGGAGACACGCACTGCTTCTTGGCAACAGGAATAGTTGAGAAAGTACCTACACAGAAGGACTTCCAATCAGAAAAAGTCCCACCACTCAGTACAAATCAGTCTACAACAACATACACATTCAGAAAAAAAAAACAAGGGGTATTTGTCAGTTCAAGGGCTGAACACCTTGCTCGGTGAAGGAAGACTTCTATGTATCTACAGTGTTATTTTTCTATAACCGGTGAAATTTGCAGAGAAGGTTCAGAATAAGTAATATAGGCAAATGGTGAAGGAATATTAATAACAAAATTCCAACACTCTGTTTTTTTCAACTCTTAAATTCAAATTTTAACTGATTTTACTGCGCATTCACACATTCGTAAGGTTCTACTCGATCGGTAGGCGAAAACGTTGTTGCCCATAAATCACATTCAATTTGGAATAATCTATACAAATAAATAAAATTGAAGTGTCTGTTTGTAATGTCAAAACTATATGCATATGAAATTATAAACGGTACTTATAACAAAAACACATTTTTTTAAATTTTTGTCTGTCTGTCTGTTTGTTCCGGCTAATCTCCGAAACGGCTGGACCAAATTTGACAAGACTTTCACTGCTCGATATCTTATGTTATAAGGAGTAACTTAGGCTACTTTTATTTTAGAAAAAGAATTAGGGTTTCGCGCAATATAATTAAACCCCATGAAATCCAAACGTAATAAATTTAACGCGGGCGAAGTCGCGGGGAACAGCTAGTTTCAAATAAAAGTAGAAGCCTTATTCAATCGTATTTTCAAGAACTGCAATAACGGTATATCATTAACGGTGGCTCAGGACCGTGCTTTGTGGCATTCCTTGGGGGAGGCCTATGTTCAGCAGTGGACTTATGAAAGGCTGTAATGATTATGATGGTGGACTATTACTTATATATTCTATTACATGTAATGTAATATATATATATATATATATATATATATATATATATATATATATATATTGCACAAGGACAAACATTCAGAGACGGAACAATTATATGTCATACGAATACTTGTTCCGTGCGAGAGATTCAAACCGGCGACCCATGTGTCTGCGACTCAATGCTCAGCCACTGCGCCACGGCACAGAATAAATAATAGAAGTACTACCTACAGAAGTTGCACTCCTTTGATGTTGACTTCTTGCCGACGTTTTAATAGCCTACATAGTTATTATTAATTAGATAAATCGCGCACGCAAGCTAAATAAAACTTTATCGCTGCGCGCGAGTGTCCGTATTACTATGCATCTTTTCTCCTTACTACGTCACAACGGACTTTTCGTGGTTGCTAAGGGCTGTTAATAAAGAGTAAAAAAATACATTGTGAAATGGTAAGTTACTTAGGTAAAGTACCTTTTTTTTTTTTTTCGTGGGGAAATCCTCATGGATACCTCCGGCTGCGGGGACAACCGGAAGGTTATGCCGGACTCCTACCGGCTAAAACCCCACGGTGCCTCCTCGCACGTGTGCGCGGGGCCGCGGGAATCCAAATTCTTCCGCAGCCCCACACTAGTGCTGGCCCGGTCTGTCCGGGCCTCGTCTCCTGCACGGGGTAGCGAGGTGGTCAGCTACCCCCCTCCACGGCCTCCAACTCCACCTGCGTATCGGACCTCCCCGAGTCCGATACGCGGAGGCCATGGGGCCAGGAAAAACTAGCACTCAGAAGCACCAGCCTTCCTGACCCCAGCGGCGGATCTGGTCTATGGCTCCGCCGCTAACCAACATTCGGCTGCGGAGGGTAGGGAGAGCGGCGCCTCGCAATACCAGCACTCCTCTCCCCCCGCAGCCCCACCACCACCGCATCAATCAACGGTGCGGCCCCGTCTGAGTCGCGGAGGATAGGGCGAGTGGCGCATCGCCATACCAGCACTCCTCTTCCTCCGCGACTCCACCTCGGCTGCAGCGGTAGAGGGTGCGGACTCCCCTCTCACCGCAGCCCCCCGACACACATCCGAAGTGGGCTTCCCAAGCCCACTCGGAGTGGCCACCTCGGGCCGGCCCTACACCACAGGCCAGCCAAGGGGTTCCTCTTTGTTCACCGCGGTTGACCAAACCACGGCTACTAAGCCCCCCCGCCACGACAAGGCGGGAACCCGTTCGGGGGGGTAGGTAAAGTACCTATGCTGACTATAATCGACCATATTATCTACTGTTAAAAACAGATTTACAGAACAAAAAGTACATGAACAATATCATCGGGAGTTATAAGTTTAAATATAACGCGTTAGTTTAAATCTGAAAATTGTTTAATTTAATTTTAAATTAATTTTGCTAAAGTTTTAATATATCATATGCGAGACGTACTTAGAGGTCATTTGTAAGTGTCAGTCGAAGGTACACGGAAATATGGTAATCTTGCTAGGTTACACAATACAGGAAGTAATAACAACTGTTGTTAGTAAAGGTTATTTTTTTTTTCAATATTAGAATGACAAATGATAATGTGACTGTGGCAATAATTCATAGGGTCTATGTACTATGGGTCTATAGGCATTATTATTATCACTTTCATTAGCGCTCCTTTTCGGGGTTTTAGATGCGGCATCGGCTGATCGCAAGATCCCGCCCTTTATTCCTTAAATTGAGAGGTGGCGACGTACGATCGCTGTCGTATCCAAGATTACGGCTTTTTGTATTTTGTTCCTCACCCTCACTGAGATACCTAGCTTCGCTAAGTTCTCAGTAAGGGATTTAGGAACAATTCCCGTGGTGGAGAGAATCAGCGGGACGATATGGACCTGCTGCTGCCGCCTTAACTGTCGGATTTCTTCAGCCAGCCGCTGGTATTTAACCATCTTTTCAGTGGTGTATTTCTGCACATTGTGCGAATTTGGAATACCAATATCCAACGACCATGTCCGCTTCTCCTCTTTTTCTACTAATATTATATCCGGCCGATTATGCTCAACTGTCCGATCAGTTAAAACCGACCTGTCCCAATAAAGTTGGGCCGAATCGTTCTCAAGTACCGGGGATGGGCTGTACTTCCAGTAAGTCTCCTTTAAGAGACCGTGTTGTACTGCCAGTTCTTGATGTATAATTTTTGCCACATTGTCGTGGCAAAAATTATTATTATTAAAATTATTATTATTATTATCTTTTCTACTTTAACATTAATTTTGAATGAATGAATGAATAAATTATTCGTCATATACATCACAATCCTACTTCCTACTAATATTACAAATGTGAAACTTTGTGAGGATGTATGGATATTTGTTTGTCTCTTTCACGCAAAAACTACTGAATGGATCTAATGAAACTACAATAATATGTCGGACACATCAGAATAACACATAAGCTATAATTCATAAAAATATTGTGTAAATTGGCCAAAATATAACAATAAATGTTATGTAAGTCTGAAAAAATCTATCATCTGCGAGCTATTTTGGCGTGAACACGCATCACGCATCATAAAACCTGTGAACCGATTTGGATGGGAATTTCACTGGCAGATAGCTGATGTTATAAGGATATTAGGATAAAAAAAACTTTTATTTTAGGATACCGCGCAAAAAAAATGTACGCCGGCGAAGTCGCGGAGAACAGCTCGTGTAATACAAAGAAATTGCAACCAAAAAGCAAACAAAAAAAACCTTGCAATTTACACAAATACACATTGGGTTGCAGCAATGAAAAGGAATCAGACTCATCATGATACTGTAGCAGTGTTGCCACGCTCAGAGCGCTGTTACTCTGTCGGACATATTTATTTAATTAAAAATTTTGTACAACCGACTATAAATAAAATATAAATTATTAAGAATAACTCAAAAACTATTGGTCTGACCTTGATTAAATTTATATGGGACCAGATTTGAAGCACAGCTTTCAAATAAAAAAGGAATCATCGAAATCGGTTCACCCAGTAAAAGGTCACATAAAAAACATATAGTCGAATTGAGTACCGTCTCCTTTTTGAAGTTGTTAGATAAAATAAAAGGAGTTTCGGCGGAAACTTGACCGGCGGCGGATTGTTGCTCCTGTATTATTGTTTAAATAATGGTTTCATGTGGATTTCATACGTAAAACTAGTGCGATTTTGTGTATTAAATGTTTGCGCATGTGAACTATTGCTGGAAACTGTGAAACAAGTGCTACGATGGTGATGTGAATTTCAAGATTAGGTTTCTGTCTGCTTAGGCGCCAAGAGATACTATCGCCAACTGTATGCTGGCTCAAGTTGCCGTCAAAATCACCGAAAAACTACGCAATGTGACACTTCAAGATATTGTAAAGGATTATTATAAACTACTATTATAAAGGATTACTATCACTTGATACTGAGTTAAATGAAGACATCGCTTAAAGGACAATCAACCAAGCCAAAAATCTTAATCAAAAAGAAATTAGAATAAAAAAATATGTGCGCAGTTTACACGTGGTGAAACTTTCAGAAAATCGCGAGTGAAATTGTTTTGTAATAGTGCCATCCACTTCATTCTATAGGTAAAGTCATTTTATCAAACAAATATTGATTGACTCTCAAAGTGGTACGTAAAATAGACGCTAGATTGCCTAAACATAAATTCTGTACTGCATACAAAAAAAACGATATTTTGGGCCTGAAAAATCGATCTCAGATTAAAATTGATTAATAAATTATTAATTATATTTGATTTGTTTTATTTTAACAGTACTTATTAGGGCAGATAATAAATAAAATAGGTTACGTTCTACTTATGTCAAAGAACCAAATTGATTGACCCCGAGTCTGTCCTACCATAGAGTGGATATATAGAGTCGGCGGCGCGTAGGGGGAGCAACCTCCGCCTGCTGTAAGAAATCGTAGTCGCCGAAGGCGACCAACAAGCCGAAGCTGCGGAGGCGAGGAGGGATATTCAGATTTTTAACATTTGTTTTTGTAAATTTAATACATTTAGTTTTATTGCTGTTTAAATGCAGATTATTAACGTTAAACCAATGCACTAATTTGGATATAGCATTATTCACTTCGTCACAAATAAATGATAGACGTTTAAGTTTAAAAATCAAGGAAGTATCATCAGCAAATAATACTACATTATGATTATCGCCTACAAGGGAAGGTAAGTCACTAATATACACTAAAATAGGAATGGGCCAAGAATCGAGCCCTGAGGGACACCCAACTTTACGGACAACCCGGAAGAACTTTTCATTAAACAAAATAAATAACTTTCTGAATTCTTTTACTTAAATATGAAAAAATAAGTTTAAGCGCTGTGTTCTTGACACCATAGTACTGTAGCTTCCTGATTAATGTCTCATAGTGAACACAGTTGAAGGCCTTGGAAACATCACAAAACACACCCAAAGCATCCTCCGAATTCTCCCATGCACAAAAAATATGTTTCATAAGTTCGACTCCGGCATCGGTAGTCGAGCGACCCCTTGTAAAACCAAATTGATTTTTATGAAGCAATTTATTTATATAAAAAAAACTAAACATTTGATCTAAAATAATTTTTTAAAGTAAGTAGTACAGAAATTGGTCTAAAGTTCGCGGGATCTAATGTACTACCATATTTAAATAAAGGTATGACTATACTATGTTTTATTAGATCAGGAAACACACCAGATTCGACGCTTGTATTAATAATTGTGGCTAGATAAGGTGCTATAGTATCTATGATAGATGCAAGAACTAACGGAAATCCCCCATAAGTCTGCCGTTTTCTTAACATTTAATAGTTTTAAAATTATTTAACGATATCTTTTGGCAGTACTCTATGGAATTTAAAAGTATTTGAACAAGGCATTTCGTTTTGTTTAAGCAATGATTCGGCGACAGTAGGAGAAGAATTTAATGATTTTGTTGTCAAAAAAGGAACATCAGTAAAATATTTCTCAAACGACATAGCAACTTCTTGATCAGATTGAGTTAAATTATTGTTAATATTCAATTTTAAATCCGAGTTCCGTGGTTTGACCTAGCCTGTTTCACTATTAATTATACTCCATGGCATTTTAATTTTATCGGATGCAGTTTTAATTTTATTGCTTATATGTGTAATACCTTAGCTGTGGAGCATATTTAAAAAAAAAATTTAGAATATGTTTTTACATACTCTCTAAATATAACACTATGATTATATGATCTTTCATTATAAAGCTCGTATCACTTTCGTCTACTTTTATAGAATCCTACTGTCGCCCATTCATTAAATGATTTGCGACTGTTAATAGAGAAAGTTTTAGAAGTAAATATTCTATTAAATTCACAAGTTATAATTTTAAATAATGAATCACACAAATAATCAGCCCTATTTTTAAATGAAAGTGATGGAAGCCCTTTTACTATGTTACTTCTAAACCTCTCCAAACGATGTTCATTTATTGGAACGAATACAACTTTCTCATTTTTGTTTTTGTGTATGTAAGACAATGAGACCAACTGTCCACAGTGATCGGAACTTAAATTTTGAATGATTGATTTATACAAGGGCTTAACATCTGTAAAAATGTTATCTATACAAGTCGCACTAGGCCCAGCAATACGTGTCGGTTCTAAAAATAAATTGACAAGATTATACGATTTAAATAATGAGCTAAACTTAATACTAATGGAAGAAGTTTCAAGGAGATTGATGTTAAAGTCTCCACATATTATACAACAGACTTGTTCCGTTTACTAAGTTTGAGCAAAACTTCTTCCAAATATTCTCAAAATCTTTTCAAAATATTCATAAGTAGCACATGGGGGTATGTAAACACTTACAACAATGAGGTGCTCGAGCTCGAAACAAGCCATTTCTACAACAACGCTTCGCTCAACAGAGAGGCTCACAATATCCTAACGTTCTTTATATAATAATGATATATCAGCTAATACACTTAAACTTTTTCCTCTATTGAATGAACTGACCGCCTGGTGATCTCTGAAATTAAACATTAAATTATAATCTTTTAGCCAATATTCAGTAATACAAAGGATGTGTATATTTTTACAATTTAAAAACAATTCAACTTCCAATTCTTTGCCCATCATGCCTTGTAAATGTTGATGCACCAGGTGTAAACAATTTTTATTACTTATTTGTGGGCTGCATTCTAAATTAATTAAACTCTTATTATTGCTAGAGATTGCCTCTATTGTCGGATTCACTAATTTAAAATAGTTGAAACTGATTAAGTTTTTCAGTATATTTTAATAACTGTTTGTTGTTTACACTGCCTCTTCTACCAACAAAAATTATTATTGTACTAGTTGGGCAAAATTTTGTTACTATAATTTTATTTAGGAGGCCACTAAAAGATGCTTCAGGCATGCAGCAGTTTATAATTTTTTGTCCCTTTAAAGCGTTATTTGAAATTATGCCTAAATTTTTTCCCATAACTTCGCTATACACAATTATATTATTTTTGATAATATTTGATAATATTTGAATTATTTTTTATTCCTACGGTACTGTCGTAGAGTTTTGGTGGTGATATAATAATATCATTATCACACATAGATTCTGAAGAAACTGGTATTTACCGCTGACATTCACATTGATGTTTTACTAAGACGTCAAAACGCTCCTCGTTATATTTACAGGTCTTTACCAGATTATCCATAGCCAGTATGTGTTCTTTTATTTCATTTTGGACTGATTTATTTTATATATTATTAGTTGTCGGTGTGCGCGCGCCTCGTAATAATTCACTCTCATCAATTTTTCCAAACGCTTGGTGCATTAAATCATTTATATTGTAAAGTATAACTTAAAAAAACAGTGGTAGAGCCACGCAGCAGGTTTTGCTGTCGCACGGATGGGCCGGCTCGAACCGGGGTGGTACCACGACCTCACAGAATACCAGCGTGAAGTAGAGGTTTACCTCTGCGTTTCGCTTGGTGAGTGCAGGTGGCCGGAGGCCCTTTTTACTGGAAATGAGGCATTCCATCTTAGTCCTCACGGGTGACAACGCATCTGCATTTTGATTCGCAAACGAGGATAGATGTAGATGTCTATGGGCCACAGCAACCACTTACCATCAGGTGGACTGTGTGCTCGTTTGTCACCCTTATCCTATAAAAAAAAATCGGGTATAGTTTCTCATTTAGTTTTTTTGGCCTTGGCTACTAACGAACTTAAGATTCAAAAAATAGAACGCCCAATTGATAAGTGTCCTATTTCGAAAACGTATTTGATCAACCTAGTATTGTAATATCTATGTATGTTAATACGTATTGGATAATATCTATGGTACTCCGAAACGAGTTCAATCTACAACAAGTCAAAGTAGGTATATCTGTTTTACTCGAATATAATAGGTATATCATATCGCATTCTTTCGAAGCGATCATGGTTTGTTCGAAATTCGAATCAATGTATCATCGATATTTTACGTAAAATTATTTGTTCGAGTTCTTAGTTAGATGTTCTATACTGCAGAGATATTCTAATAGGTACACAGTCTGTTGTCTGATATAATTCACATATCTGATATTGTATCTATATACGATTTATATCGCCCAAGCTCATAGGTTTTTCTATAATATGAGGGTGACAAACGAACACACAGTCCACAGAGTGGTCGTTGTAGCCCACAGACACTTACATCTACCGTCTATTACGAATCAAAATGCAGATACTTTGTCACCCGTGAGGACTAAGATGGAATGCCTCGTTTCCAGTAAAAAGGATCTCCGGTTCTCGATACTCACCAAATACTATTTCACGCCGGTATTCGAGGCATCTCCTTTCTGCTACCTCATCATGTCTGTATGAACCTTTTGCTAGCTTTCACTTGTGAGCAATCTTAGATACTTACTAACACGCCCCTTTAGCAATTTCACTAAAGGAGCGTTTTTTACTTTTATAGTATGTTTCCAGGGCAGGCGGAAAAACGTACATTGACCTAAAGTATTATGTTAGCACCGAAACGAAACGACAGGTATTGCTTCCATACATTTCGTTATCGATTACGTATCGTTAAGCGCTAAGCGTGTTTCATGGTACGGGGTGGGGTGAAGGAAGCGTTCATTTAGAGATAACAAACCTAAATCGAAACAATACCACTTTTAAAATGGCAGACCTCAAAAACTATTTGAAGTAGGGCTATACAATATTGACCATATAAAGTAAAGAACTGCATTAACCACGTCATAAAAGAAGAAAACAAATTAAATAAATTGGATAATGCCATTGATAAAATGGTAGATAGTTTTATAATCAATGTGGCGAACTTTTCCACGTTTTTATCATCAGACAATGATTCTGAAATAGTTACAAAGTCATAGTCTGTCAAGTGCCTCTGACAATCTATTATGAGAAGTTTTATGCTGTCTTCAAGGTTAACTGCTAAAGAGTGCATTAAAAATTCGCCATTTTACCCGACTGCCAAGAAGTGGTTATGTTTTGTACAACTACCTACCTACCTACTTATTACACTACCTATCTACTGTTAACGTAATAATTAAAATTGTATTAACTCTTATGGTTTATAAAAAATAAATAAAAATTAATGTTAATTTGCTTTTTAATTCATATAAGTACGGGATACTCTTCTTTTTTCATGATAAAATAGACACAGGACCTACGAAGAACTTCGCACTCGGCACTCTTATCTTTCACTTTGATGATATATGTAATGATACAAGCATAAAAAGATAACACCTAAGAAAAAGTTTGGCTACCCCGATGATATCGTCAAAGGTCAATGTACGTTTTTCCGCCTGCTCTAGAAACATACTATAGTAATGTGAACCGAAGTTGCAGGTCGTAGGCCTGAAGGGACGTTTCATACATATATACTAATTATTATATTGTGCTCATTTTCGTCACGTCATCTCAATTACTATAGCTGAGCATTATTAATCACTAGGACCCATTTGTTTACTCGATAAGTTTGTGACAAACGAGCCCACAGTCCACCGGAGGACCTGATGATAAATGGACGCTGTGACCCATAGACCATAGACATGTACATGTATCTTCATGTGTATCAATTAAGTGGTAGAGCCACGCTGCAGTTATATTATGGTTGTAGCACGAATGGGTTGGCCCGACCGGGACAGGACCACGCTCAAACAGAATACCAGCGTAAACTAGTAGCTTAATGCTGCTGTGTTTTGTTTTATATAGGTAGTGACAGACTGATTCTCTAGAACCGGAGATCCTTTTTTCTGCATTTTGTTTCGTAATCGAGGATTGATGTAGATGTCTATGGGCCACAGCATCCACTTACCATCAGGTGGACTGTGTGCTCGTTTGTTACTCTTATCCTATAACAAAAAACAGTAAGACAATAGCAATGACAATAGCAAAATGATCTCCTCAGTGATCGCCAGTACGGGTTTCGCCGAAACCGATCAACTGGGGACCTTCTAGCGTATGCCACTCACATATGGGGCGAAGCCCTCGAGAACTGTGGTGAAGCAATTGCTGTTTCCCTCGATGTTTCGAAGGCTTTTGACAGGGTTTGGCACGCTAGTCTATTGGGCAAGCTTTCAGCGTACGGCTTATCCCCTGGCCTAATTATCTGGGTGAAGGACTTTCCGAGTGAATGGTCTCTCCGGGTCATCGTTGATGGCTGCTCATCCAATACTGTGGCGACTAACGCCGGTGTTCCTCAGGGGTCCGTTCTCTCCGCAACTCTCTTCCTGCTGCATATAAATGATCTGCTCATTCCCGGTGTCTATGGGTATGCAGACGACAGCACAGTTGTGGAGAGATACCAACCAAGCGCCCGAGCCAGTCGGGATCAAATCCAGTCAGAAAGAGAGGCTATGGTTGAGCGTGTGAGTCTCACACTACAGGCAGTCTTCGAATGGGGCGATGCCAATCTCGTGAGATTTAACGCCTGCAAAACACAAGGGTGTCTTTTTACCGCTAAAAGGAGCCCGCTCACCTTGGCTCCTACTTTCCGGAATGTATCCTTGGAGTACACTGACCGCCTTCAGTTGTTAAGGATTGAATTTTCTCCGAACCTAAACTATGGGCGGTTCATTGAGTCCAGAGCCAAAGCAGCCGCAAGGAAACTTGGTGTCCTTGCAAGGGTGCGGCGGTACTTCACGCCGGGGCAGCTTCTTACCTTATATAAAGCGCAAATCCGGTCGTGCATGGAGTACTGCTGTCACATATGGGCTGCAAAATGCCACCTGGCAGCATTGGACTCAGTGGAGAGACGTGCTAAGAGGCTCATTGTTGACTTTGATTTGGTTGAAACCAATCTTCTCAGCCTTGAGCACAGGCGCAGAGTAGCCAGTCTCTCGGTATTCTATAGTGTGCGCAGGAGTTACACGCCTTAATTCCTCCCTCTCCTTTCCACCATCGGACAACCAGACGGTCAGCGGGTCTTCATTCCTTTGTTGTCGATATCCCACGCATAAGAACCAAACGGTTTGCTTCGTCTTTTGTAATGCGTACAGCAAAGGAGTGGAATAATTTGCCAGCGTCTATCTTTCCGTCCGAATACAATCTAGGCGTCTTTAAGGCAAGAGTGAATAGGCTTTTGTTACGATAAGACAGTGCGATTTACCATCTAAGGCTGCATCACCACTTACCACCAGGTGGGATTGTGGTCAAGCACTGGCTTATAATAAGTAAAAAAAAAATGACCTATATGTAGTACACGGAACAGCGAAAAGATTAAATAACACAGTTATATATTTAATCTGTATGTTTCAAACAAGTTAGTGTTTTTACAACAAGTTTTGACAGTGGTAGAGCCACGCGGCAGCTTTTGCTGTCGCACGAATGGGCCGGCTCGAACCGGGGTGGTACCACGACCTCATAGAATACCAGCGTGAAGTAGAGGTTTACCTTTGCGTTTTGCTTGGTGAGTGCAGGTGGCCGGAGGCCCTTTTTACTGGAAATGAGGCATTCCATCTTACTCCTCACGGGTGACAACGCATTTGCATTTTGATTTGGAATAGAGGATAGATGTAGATGTCTATGGGCCGCAGCAACCACTTACCATCAAGTGGACTGTGTGCTCGTGTCGCTCGGTCGACTGTCACCCTTATCATATAAAAAAAAGTCAATGGGTATTTTTTTTAAATACCACATTTTTAAAAACGGACGAAAATGTTTAAAACTTCTGCTTTTCCTTTTTGTTTTTTTTTTTAATAATTCGCTTGTATTAGCTTTGCGTGCATGTCTATCCATCTATCTATGTAACGGAATCTTTTAATGTAATTTTCACCAACATGTAGACGATCGATCGACTTGAAAATTTGCACTCGTATTAAGGACCGATGAGAATACAATCATTCCATGACTATGACCTTGTACTTGGATCATCACAGTTCATGATCAATGCGTGTTGCTTAATTTTTTACACTATTTTTGGGAATGAGGGTAAAAAAAAGGAAATACGAAAAAAATTAAGGTAGAATGGTTAACTTCCACTTGTTTTAGTAGTATAAAGTTTTTTTATAGGACAGGGTGACAAACGAGCACACAGTCCACCTGATAGTAAGTGGTTATTGTGACCCATAGATATCTACATCTATCCTCAATAAAGACTCAAAATGTAGATACGTTGTCACCCGTGAGGACTGAGATGGAATGCCTCTTGTCCAGTAAAAAGGGTATCCGGTTTTCTGCACTCACCATACGAAGCACAGGGGCGTTAAGCTGCTATTTTACGCTGGTATTCTGTGAGAGCGTGGTCCTGCCCCGGTCGAGCCGACCCTTTCGTGCTACAACTATACCAATAATATAGCTGCAGCATGGCTCTACTACGTTAATAAAAAAGTATCGAACAGGCAACTAAGAGCAAGTGGTTCTAAGATCTACAATACAATACCCAGTACAAGAAGTACAATTTTTTCTTTATAATTTACGTTATTTCAATAAAGCTGCAATTTATATGTTTTTGATTATATTATTTTACATATATGTTTTGCATGGCAGACATATATTGAGGTTCTATCATCCAGGCAGGCAAACTAAACTAAAAAACTTCAGTGGCGTCCATAAGCGCGTACTATAGCATTTGCTCTAATCCAGTCTTTAGATTAAATTAAAATTTCTATTACATCAATTAAAATGCTTGTTTTCAACTGTTCTTTAGTATTAGTCATCATCATCATTACAGCCCTTCATAAATCCACTCATTGTTGGCACTTGCGCGATGGTTATAGGCATAGTACATGTTGCGGACAGCTAGAGACCCGCCACCCCGTCGCCCCTTCATACCCCGTCGCGCCCCGCACACCCCGCGCACCGGAGCCGAGCGACGACCAATGGGCGTGCAGCATCGTCGCGCGGCACTACTCACAGACTAAGACGCTCTCTTGCGGGATATAAGAAGGGCGTTTTGGTCTGTGAGCTGTTCATTTCGAAAGCGGCACTCGAATACGACAAGAGAAGAAACCTCAAGAGAAACCATCAAGAAGAATCTAGACTCCAGTAAAGATTCCCTTTGTGTATATAATTAGCGAAAGCCGCATTGTAAATAATTTAATACAACATAGTCTACAGTACCATCTTTTCTTCACGCAGTCCCCTAGCATAGTTAACCTCAGATCGGTCAGTCAATTTAGTCAATACAGTCCACTAGCTCTACAGTAATAAATAAATACATAAACATAAAACATAAACGAATAAACATAAGGAATCCCATTTGGCACGATCCTGACACACCTCTCTCGCTTCCTCCACATCCATATACCTACGCATACTAGGGTATGCAATTATCGAAACTTTTCGATAATCGATAATCCGATTTTTATCGAGTATTTTTTCGATAAAAATCGAGAATTACCGATTTACATAAGAAGAATACCTGTCGCTTAGAATTTCTTTTTTTTTGTGCATTCTACTCTACAAGAAAATTTAACGTTTTTATAATTTAGTGAAATACCTTATTTAATTAAAAATCTGGTTTTATATCCATAAAACTACAAATCAATATAGAAAAAAACAAGTCTTAATCATAATAGCTATGTTATCTACTAATAAGCAACGAAACCAATAAAATCTTTTTCTCACAAACAAAAACAAAAACGACAGGTACTTTATGTAGGTAGAAAACTAGTCAAATAAAATTTACTTATGAAATATCACTTTCCTAAGGATTAACTAATTTTAACGATCAAATCAGTCATCTAAAAACAGTAATCATTTTAAGTAATATGTACTTAAAATGACTATGACTAATTGTTTATCAAATTATAAAAACAATCAACTAAAATATTTATATTTACCCATTACTTAACATGTTTTCAGTGCCTAGAATATTGCAATGCAGTGGACGATATTAATGAAAAGCTCGTGGAAACTGTCCATGCGGTCGGAGTTAAGTTTTGCAAGACCCGCCGCAGAAGAACACAAAAACTCTCCGATCACACTCTTAATCTCATGGCTGTTAAACGGGGTAAGAAGCTGCAGTCTTCAGTAGATTTGACAGCGTACAGGCAACTGAACAGACAGATCTCCATATGCATGCGGCGGGACTTACGCAACTTTAATACTGCTCGTATAAAAGAAGCGATCGAGCGGAACCAGGGCTCCAAAATCTTTGCTAGAGATCTGTCTGCCAGAAAGAGCCAACTGTCGAAGCTGAAGACCGAGTGTGGCAACGCCGTTTCCGGGACACCTGAGATTTTGAGTGAAATTGAGAGGTTCTATAGGCAGGTGTACACATCATCGTTGGAGCCACACGTAAGTGTAAGTATCCAAGAGCGAGTCTTATCCGACACTATTCCGATGATATCCCGGACGTCAGTTTGAGTGAGATTAGAATGGCCCTCCAGCACCTTAAAAACAGCAAGACCCCAGGCGAGGATGGAATTACAGCGGAGATTCTGAAAGCGGGTGGAACAACGATACTTGAAGTATTTCAGAAGCTCTTTAATTCCGTCCTCCATGGTGGCACTACACCGGAGGCGTGGAGCAGAATTGCGGTGGTCTTAATCTTCAAGAAAGGCGACAACGCTCTCTTGAAGAACTACAGACCGATTTCCCTTCTGAGCCGCGTCTACGTGCTGTTTTCGAGAGTCATTACGAATCATCTCGCGCGCAGAATTGACGACTTCCAGCCTCCCGAATAAGCCGGTTTCTGAAAAGGCTTTAGCACTATAGACCACATACATACCCTTCGGCAAATTGTACAGAAGTCCGAGGAGTACAATTTGCCACTATGTCTGGCGTATGTGCCCTATGAGAAAGCCTTTGATTCCGTCGAAATTTGGGCGGTGCTGCAGTCCATTCACCGATGCCAAGTTGACTGTCTGTATATCGAAGTGCTGAAGTGCTTGTACAGTAGAGCTATGATGGCTATCCGAGTACAGAACCAGAATACAAAACCTATCCAATTGCAGAGAGGTGTAAGACAGGGTGACGTTATATCCCCGAAACTCTTCACCGCTGCGTTGGAAGACGTTTTCAAGCTTCTGGACTGGAAAGGATACGGTATTAACATCAATGGCGAGTACATCACTCACCTTCGATTTTTTTTTTGCGCCCGAAGCAATTGGAAAGGGCTACCCTTTACGTAGTGAGGCGGAAAATAAATTACGCATGCCACGACAGCCGGTCTATCATGGTTATGCGGAACTCACTGCCTACTGGGGGACCTAAGTGGTACCCGCTAAAAACCGCCTTTGGGGACTGGCAACCAGCTGTTTAAAGCTTCTTATGCCGTATCGGAAGCGACCCTCTTTTGGGAAAAGAGGGCGCAGATAAAGAGGGCGCAGACCTTCGATTTGCCGACGATATATTCTTTATGGCAGAATCGCTGGAGGACCTAAGCACTATACTCAATGACCTCAATAGTTTTTCCCAACGGATAGGTCTTAAGATGAACATGGACAAAACAAAGATCATGTTTAATGTCCATGTCACACCTATGCCGGTAGTTGTTGGGAGCACTAAGCTCGAAATTGATGACGAGTATGTTTACCTGAGACAAATAGTCTGACTAGGTAAGTCCAACTTCGACCGAGAGGTCAATCGACGGATTCATCTCGGTTGGGCAGCGTTCGGGAAATTACGGCACATCTTTTCGTCAGGTATACCTCAAAACTTGAAAACAAGACTGTACAACCAGTGCATGTTGCCAGTGATGACCTATGGTACTGAGTCGTGGTCCTTCACTGCTGGCCGGATGAGGAAGCTCAAGGTCGCTCAGCGAGCTATGGAGAGGGCTATGCTCGGAGTTTCTCTGCGTGATAAACTTAGAAATGAGGATATCCGCAGTTGAACCAGAGTGACCGACATAGCCCAACGGATTAGTAAGCTGAAGTGGCAATGGGCCGGCCATATAGCTCGAAGAACCGACAACACATGGGGAAGAAAGGTTCTCCCTTTGAGTCCTAAGTTTGAGTGTGAGTCCTAAGAGTGGCAGCCTCGTACCGGCAGGTGAAGTGTAGGGCGTCCTCCCACTAGATGGAGTGACGACCTGGTAAAATATGCGGGAAGTCGATTGATTCCTTGGGGGATTGATCATTCCTTTGGGGAGGCCTATGTTCAGCAGTGGACTTGTGAAGGGCTGTAATGATGAAATGATGATTACTTAACATTTTTGCTTTTTGAATCAATTATTGTAACAATTAATTCAGTCCTTTAATTTAGAATAATAAGTAGGTACATTATCTACATACCTAATCTATTTCGCACATCGCACTCGTGTTGGTCATGAAATGAGTGAGCGAGACACTGGTGGATGGAATGCCACCGCACGCGGCGCGAATTTCAAAAAATGACTCGTCTTAGTGATGAAAATAATTGCATAAAACCTTTATGAATTTATCGTTTATCGGTATTTTTAAAGAAATTTTTCGATAATTATCGTTAAAATAAATGAACTGATTACCGATAAATTATCGGTTATCGATTATCGGTTTGCATGCCCTAACGCATACACGCTCGTCGGTTAAAGGTACTCTTAATTTGGCCCATTTTCAATATATCGCCTATTTGGTCGATAAACTTTCGCCTAGGGCGACCCTTCCCGACTCTGCCATTCACCTCTGCAACATAAATTTGCTTTGTCACTCTTTCCTCATTCATTCTTTCTACATGACCAAACCACCGAAGCATTCCTTTCTTAATCCTAGTCACAACATCATCTTGCAAACCACACATTTCTCTTATCACACTATTTCTCACCCTGTCATTCAGATTCAGCCCTAGCATACTACGTAATGACCGCATTTCTACAGCATTTATTCTACTCTCGTGCTTCTTCTGCCATACCCAACTTTCACTACCATACATTAAAGTAGGCACTAACACAGCATTGTGAATTGCCAAACGTGCCTTTTTGGACACATTCTGACTTTTCACAATAGAGTGTAGAGCCCCATTCAATCTATTTCCTGCATTCACCCGTCGTTCTATATCCTGATCATATCTACCATCCCTGCTAAACACACATCCCAAATACACAAACTCATCTACTTGCTCTACCAACTCCCCTTCTATTCTTATTTCACATATCGTTTTACTTTCTTCTCTTTCAAAAACCATAACTTTCGTCTTACTTGCGTTCACTTTCATTCCCTTTTCTTTTAATGTCCTGTTCATTAATGTAACCATCATTTGCAACTCGGCTGCCGACGACGCAAGTATGACTTGATCATCGGCGTACAAAAGGCATTTGACGGTTAACTCACCCATTCTTAACCCGCATTCTTCTGCTTTCAAATTTTCCAAACAACTGTCCATAAATAGGTTGAACAGCCACGGGGAAGCCACACAGCCCTGTCTGACACCTTTATGGATGCCAAACCAGTCCGAGTAGGCCCCGTTGATCCTGACACAAGCACTAGAGTCCCTATATAGAGACTTCAATGCCCGTATCAAGCCAGCGCTCAACCCAAATGAGTTCAGTGTTTGCCATAACACATCCCTGTCCACTCTGTCATAAGCCTTCTCCAAGTCTATGAACGCACAAAAAACTTTTTGGTTTTTGGCCAAAAACTTCTCCGCGATCATGCGCATGGAAAAGACCTGATCCGTACATCCCATTCCCTTTCTAAATCCCGCTTGCACATCCCAAATTTTTTCATCAGTTTCTTTCATAACTCTTTCAATTAGTACCTTAGCATACAGTTTTCCCACAATGCTAAGAAGGCTGATACCACGGTAGTTTTTACAGCCCTGCTGTGATCCTTTTCCCTTATATATTGGGACTATCACGGCTTTGCACCAGTCTCCCGGTACCCGCTTAAGTTCCCAACATAAATTAAACAAGGTGCACAGCAGGTCTGCCACCACTCCTTCTCCAGCCTTTAGCATTTCGAGAGATACTCTATCATAACCGGCTGCCTTACCTGCTTTCATACTTTTCATTGCTTTCATTATTTCATCTATACTTATATCTCTATCTATTTCCTCTTCTTCCGGAATTTCTATTTCATTTAATTCAAACGTCTCATCACTCATAATATCTATATATATATAATAAATACAGTACACTTATATCCATTATAGTACAATTAAATTGCAGTAGATGGCGTGCAACTCGGCTGGGCTGCGTTTTTTTTTATAAGATAAGGGTGACAAACGAGCACACAGTCCACCTGATGGTAAGTGGTTGCTGCGGCCCATAGACATCTACATCTATCCTCTATTACAAATCAAAATGCAGATGCGTTGTCACCCGTGAGGACTAAGATGGAATGCCTCATTTCCAGTAAAAAGGGCCTCCGGCCACCTGCACTCACCAAGCGAAACGCAGAGGTAAACCTCTACTTCACGATGGTTTTCTGTGAGGTCGTTGTACCACCCCGGTTCAAGCCGGCCCATCCGTGCGACAGCAAAAGCTACCGCTTGGCTCTACCACTGTTAGATACCACTGTTCTCTGAGTGATAAACTTAGAAATGAGTATATCCGCAGTAGAACCAGAGTAACCGACATAGCCCGACGGATTAGTAAGCTGAAGTGGCAGTGGGCCGGCCATATAGCTCGAAGAACCGACAAGCTATGGGGAAGAAAGGTTCTTGAGTGGCTGCCTCGTACCAGTAGGCGAAGTGTAGAGCGACCCCCCACGAGATGCAGTGACGACCTGGTGAGACATGCAGGAAGTCGATGGATGCAGGTGGCTCAGGACCGTGCTTTGTGGCATTCCTTGGGGGAAGCCTATGTTCAGCAGTGGACTTATGAAAGGCTGTAATGATGATGATAAAACAATTGTGGAAATGTCGTTTTATATTTGCAAGTTATGTTGTTTAATTAGGTATGATAATACGTTCATTGAAGTTTAATGATATATTATTTTCTGCCGACTTCCAATGTCTATGGGCCGCAGCAACCACTTACCATCAGGTGGACTGTGTGCTCGTTTGTCACCCTTATCCTATATAAAAAAAAGAGGAACCCCGAGCATAGCCCTCTCCAATTGATGACGATGATGATCCAATTGTTTATTCTGCGGTAAAACAACGCGTTAGGTACCAGTTATTTAATATTCTTACATCGACGCCCGCGAGCCGAAACCTGGTAAATACGGTAGATATGCCACTATGTACATTACTTACTTTTATTTACTATTATGTAGATTAATAGTTAGTGGAATTAAAACAATACATTATTGAGGTTATTTAGGTTCTTATATCCAGCTGTTCCCCACGACTACACCTGCGTGTAATTTAGGGTTTTAATTTTTTTGCGAGGAATCCTAATTCTTTTTCTAAAATAAAAGTAGGCTAAGTTACTCCTTACAACATGAGCTGTCTGCGAGTGAAAGAGCCGTCAAAAACGGCTCGCGTTTCTTAGATTAGCCGGAACAAACAGACAGACAGACAGATAATTTGTTTGAAATTGTGTTTTTGTTATAAGTACCGTATTTACTTTCATATGCATGTAGTAAAAAGTTATTATTTTGACATTACAAACAGACACTTCAAGCCAGTGCTTGACCACAATCCCACCTGGTGGTAAGTGGTGATGCAGCTCTAGATGGTAAATCGCACTGTCTTATCGTAACAAAAGCCTATACACTCTTGCCGTGAAGACGCCCAGATTGTATGCGGACGGAAAGATAGACGCCGGCAAATTATTCCACTCCTTTGCTGTACGCATTACACAAGACGAAGCAAACCGTTTGGTTCTAATGCGTGGAATATCGACAACAAAGGGATGAAGACCCGCCGACCGTCTGGTTGTCCGATGGTGGAGAGGGGAGGGAGGAATTAAAGCGTGTAATTTGTATATATATAGATAATTGGTCATGGATTAATTATGTTCGTCTGGGATATTTTCTTTAGCAATACAATACTGGGATAGTTTTACTGTTATGTCAGATTCGTAATCTCTACGTTGGGAATACGCTTTGTTATTTTTTTCTACAATAAATAACACTTTTCTACCGAGTTCAAAAAGGACGAGGTACTCAATTTGACTGCATGTTTTTTTATGTGTGTTACCTCATAAATTTTTACTTGGTGAACCGATTTCGATGACTCTTTTCTTATTTGAAAGCTGGTGCTTCACATGTGGTCCCATATAAATTTGATCAAGGTCTGACCAATCGTTTTGAGTTATTCTTAATAATTTATGTTGAAGTTGGTTGTACAACATTTTTAATTTTAAATTATAGTTCTTTGCTTTAGCTCACTGAATCATTATTTTTTGGTTTTCACAAGTTCAGAAGACACGCAACCAACCGCTATAGCCTATATCTCGCGTCGTCGCTCCCACCTGTGTGTAATTTAAATATTAAACTATACAAAAATATAGTAAAGTATATAGATATTTGCTATAATGCTATATTTAGCGATAATCTGTGAATTTTATATGTGGGAAGACAGCCGGCATCCAACCATCGTAGGCACGAGGTAGATTAGCAGATGTCCAGGTGAGTGCACATGGAGTCAATCACTAGCTTCCTATGAAGGAATGCATGTGCACTCCTCTGGAATTTAGGGGCATTTGCAGTATCGCGAAATAATAAATTAGCACCGCTCCCTACAGTCCATTGGACGTACAGTCGTCCTTTTAAAAGCTCTGAACCCAGCAGTGGGTCATTTAAACTAACACACAATTTTTTAGTCACTCCAGTCGGTATAATTAATTTTAACACTATTGCAGCCTGATTTAATGATCATAATTGTTAATTCATAATTGTAGAAACCATTATTACATTACATTATATACATTACATACTGTGCCAAAACAGGCTTCCGCTCAGCATTTGTCATGACATGCTCGCAAGAAGCATGTCAAGACGCTGGTCTTCCGCGGACACCTATTGTTGGCATTGTGCATCCTTTCGAGAATACACTAGCTTAAAATTCAGTAATTATTATATGAATGTATTTATGTGACTTGGGTGTCTCTCGAAAGGGTGCACAATACGGGGACGCTTTAATCATTGTAATCATGGTTGTCAAAAAATAAAACAATGTTAAAAACACAAAAGAGATAATAAAAGGTTAAAAAATATTTATAATAGTGATCGATTTTAAATGGAATTTTGAAATAAGCAAACAAATAAACAATCAACAACATTCCCTTAAATTACATTAAATTATAGACTATTAAATAACTACTAAAACTAAATTAGTGGCTATTCCAACAAACATAATTATATAAAAAGTAAAGAAATTGTTCCAAGTCCTGACCGAACGAACGAATCCGAAAAAGAAAAGAAAAAAAAACAGTCAAAAACAAATAGCATGTACCATACATCTGGTATTATTTGCGATTGCTGGAATTATTTACGGTGGGACGGGCACGCCAACGCCGGTGCGCGACGTGAGCACCCCATGGTAAGTGTATCAACACCACCCGCCTTTTGCAGTGAGATAAGGTATTTTTTTACGTGAGTTTTAAACGTGTTTCTCACTTGTAGGAAACGCAAAGGCGGAGGCAGGTCGTTCCAACACCGTGACGCAGCGAATCTGAAGGAGCCCCGAAACGCCATGGTGCGATGTTTTGGAGTGGCAAAAACGTGGGTACACTCCCTCCTGGGGTATCTGCTGTGATCACGGGCCCACTCCAGCTTTAGGAAGAGGTATTTAGGTTTTCTTGTAGTGATGACTCCGAACATCATAGTAGTCAAATGCAATCTTCTGCGTGCCTCCATCCTCAGCATGTTTGCGTCATTGAGATATGGCGTAACATGTGACCTAGGTGGAACTGTAAAGCAGAAACGAGCACATGCATTTTGCACTCTCTGAATAAGCCTGGACGTTCTTGATAAGAGGCATGGACCATACAATGAGTCACAGTAATTAAACCTGCTGAGGACCAAAGACTCGCAGAGGGTAATTCTCAGTCTCTCACTCAGGTAGGGTCTCAACTTATAAAGGAGTTTTAGCCGGTAAAAACTATTTCTAACACATTCCGATACATATTTTTCGAATTTTAAGTTGCAATCCATGACAAGTCCTAGATTTCTGGCTGTATCAACCCTTGTAATAGGTTCTCCATTTATATGAATATTTAAAGTTATATCTTTAAGTTTAGCAATATTCTTGGGCGAACCTATGATCATGAATTTCGACGTTTTGGGGTTAATTGTCAAACAGTTTGAACTGCACCACGCAGAGATGCTGTCCAGGTCCTCGTTCAACCCAGCTACAGCACTGGTACAATCAGCCGGTGCAAAAGGGAGGTACACTTGCAGGTCATCAGCGTACAGATGATGCCGACAATTTGCAATGGTGTTAATAATATCGGCACTGTACAGGATGTACAAGACTGGCCCTAATATTGACCCTTGAGGAACTCCGCGAGTAACGATTTGTGGTTGTGACCTCAGTGAAGTACCATCCATCTGCTTTAGCTCTACATATTGCAGTCGTCGTGTCAGATGGCTGTGGAACCATTTCACTGAATTACTGTCAAGGCCATAATATCTCAGTTTAGATAGCAGCAGGGATGTATTGATCGAGTCGAAGCCTCGAGAAAAATCCAGCAGTGTAAGAATCGTTAGCATCCCCAGATCCTGAGTAGCCAACAAATTGTCGACCACGTCTGCTAGAGCAGTTGCAGTACCATGCCCTTTCCGGAAGCCGGAGGATGTTCTGTGCTTTGAGATAGTTAGTAAGTTGGCTGCACACTATTCTTTCCAATATCTTAGACAGGCATGGCAGGATGCTTATAAGACGAAGTTCCTGAACTGTACTAGGCTGACTTGTCCTAGGTAACGGTCTCACAATTGCAACCTTCCAGTTCTCTGGAAATACACTGTCGAGTATTGACCGGTTAACTATCGCAGTAATGGCCCCCAGCGAGTAAGGCAATGTGAGCAAAAGCATGTCCAAAGACAGACCATCGTTCCCTTGTGCATTTGATCTCAGGTCCTTTATGGTCTTGAGGACTAAGTCTTCATTAACAGTGTGCAATGAAAACGTAGCAGAGTTTTCATGCCTATGGTGCTCATAAAAAGTCAGTTGTGAGATTGTAACATTGTCCTCGCCTGGTACATTCAGGAAGTGTGTGGTAGATTATCTTCTATACATCCATTCATTACAGCCTATTATAATAATAGTCCACTGCTGGACATAGGCCTCCCCCATAGATTGCCTCATAGGGGGGATATTTGCCATAGTTGTAATGTTACTGATGATTTGAAAACACCTCTCAGTGGGTCATATATGTGCTCCTGGTAGATTATCTTCTATACATCCATTCATTACAGCCTATTATAATAATAGTCCACTGCTGGACATAAGCCTCCCCCATAGATTGCCTCATAGGGGGGATATTTGCCATAGTTGTAATGTTACTGATGATTTGAAAACACCTCTCAGTGGGTCATGTGCTCCTGGTAGATTATCTTCTATACATCCATCCATTACAGCCTATTAAAGTCCACTGCTGGGCCTCCCCCATAGAGTGCCTCAAAGAGGGATGTATGCCATAGATTTATATAATATAGGTATTATATAAAAGGGGTTTACTAGGAAAAATACGTAAAATAAAATGACGTCACTCTAAATCCAATATGGAGGACTCCCAAAGATGGCGGACTATATTTATTTTTGCATACAATGCGTTCTTGTTTGTGTACACAGTAAATCTCGCGACAAGCTTTTATATCATATACATCGTGTTATGTAATTAGTTGATGGGTTTGATTTAATTTAAAGTTAATTTTCTTCTTTTCAGAGCATTGAATTAGGAACCTTGTTTTTAAAAATGTTTTTTTTACTAATATATTAATGTATTTATCGTAAGATTATACTTACAATATTCACTACCCGTAAGAACCCAATTCGAAGCAGTTGGTTTGCAAATTAGGATAAAATTATATTAGGTGGTTGCCACTACCATTACAAACTAACGTAGTTTAAAATTTAAAATTTAGTACAATCGACTTCAATATAAATTATTAAAAATAACTCAAAAACTATTAGTCAGACCTCAATTTATGTGGGGCCACATGTCAAGCACCAGCTTTCAAATAAACAACCATCGCTATCGGTTCACCCAGTGAAAAGTTATGAGGTAACACACATAAAAAACATACAATCGAACTGAGTATAGTTGTAATGTTACTGATGATTTGAAAACACCTCTCAGTGGGTCATGTATGTGCTCCTGGTAGATTATCTTCTATACATCCATTCATTACAGCCTATTATAATAATAGTCCACTGCTGGACACAGGCCTCCCCCATAGATTGCCTCATAGGGGGCATATTTGCCATAGTTGTAATGTTACTGATGATTTGAAAACTTGAAATGTGCTCCTGGTAGATTATCTTCTATTCATTGCAGCCTATTTATTATATTAAAGACCACTGCTGAAAACTGCTCCTAGTTTGTTTCCCTCTGTCGCCTTTCACAACACCCACGGGATATGGGGTAGTTGAAATTCTTACACCGCCATTACACGTTTAAATATGTCTCTGTACTCTCTTTCTCTTTTTCTCTATCTGTACTTAGGCTACTGGTTGACTGGGAAAGACTGTATCCAGGCATTAAAACAATTAATCACTATATTTATAGGATAAGGGTGACAAACGAGCACACAGTCCACCTGGTGGTAAGTGGTTGCTGTGGCCCATAGACATCTACATTTATCCTCATTTAAGAATCAAAATATAGATGCGTTGCCACCCCTGGTATCCTGAGATAGAATGCCTCGTTTCCAGTAAAAATTGTCCCTGGTTCTCTACACACACCATACGAAACACAGCAGCATTAAGCCACAGTATAAATATGAACAGTATGGAAACTAAGCCTAGTTGAGGATATAATTACCTACGCTCCATTGAAGCAATAGGGTTGTAACTTTTAATGTTTTGATATTGCTCTTTTTATCAATCAATCGAATTTAAATAACTAGCTTACAATTTAAATAGGTAATCTCAGCAAAAAACGTTAGTTTAAACACGGAAAACAATTTAATATTAACACACAACAACTTGTAGAACTATAGATCTTTAACTTTGTCATTACGGCGTAACCTTTTGAAAGTTTCGGCGGGAACGTACGGGACGAAAACATACCTTTATTCTTTACTAGTTGTTCCCTGCGACTTCGCTCGCGTGTTAAGGTTTTTATTTTTTAGCGCGGAACCCTAATTCTTTTTCTAAAATAAAAGTAGCCTAAGTTACTCCATATGACATCAGCTGAAAGTGCCGTCAAAATCGTTTCGGAGATTAGCCGGAAAAAAATTGATACCTATTGCAGCCGCCATCTTTGATTTACATTTCAACAGCACTATCGGCTTCAACGTACTCAAAAACTATGAAAATATCACCCATGACGAAAAAATTGATACCTATTGCAGCCGCCATCTTGGATTTATATTTCGACAGCACTATCGGCTTCAACACCCTTGAAACCCATGAAAATGGTACCCATGACGAAAAAAAATATACCTATTGCAGCCGCCATCTTGGATTTACTTTTTGTTACCACTATTGCACTATCAGCTTTGAATAGCCTCAAAACCGCCGCATTCTGGATGTACAAATAAGTTCACGAATTCATTATGATCAATCACAAGGACTTATAATTCGATAACGATTATAACAATGACAATAAAAATCATTCTTACCTTTCAAAATCAGCAGTAAGCTTAAAATAAGATACCTCCGGTTTTGATGAAGCCGAGTTCAAACAGCCGTGTACTACGCAATACGTTCGGGGTATTTTTAAAGTCTTGAGGCGACACTCGCTACTGAGAGCACCGCGACGAGCGCTTAGAAGTCTCATCGTTGCACATGTTCGTGTGAGTATACCGTTTCGAGCGTTTGTAGGAAGTTTCCATACTGTTCCTACTATATATTTACTGTGATTAAGCTGCTATTTTACGTTGGGATTCTGGGAGAGCGTGGTCATTCCCCGTTCGAGTCGACACTATATAGGTATTGTGTAAATTATGATGTGGATCTCACACAGGATCACGATAAGGAACAACGGACTAAATAGCACCTTTGTACGAGCTCGCTGTATGATTGTTTCTTTGTCTTGTTGTGTGTACATAAATAAAAAAATCATAAGGCAGTGGTGAGGTAATTCCCAGCAGCAACAGTTTCCTGAGTCACACAATAATTTTTTATTTTATTTTTTATTTTTATAAAAACTTTATACACTGTTAACACTGGGATTTTTCTCTTGTATCGTGGAGGCAGTTTACATACATAAATTTCACAAGGACGAACATCCAGACCCGGAACAATTAATTATTTGGGTTATACGAATACGTCGTCCGTGCAGGATTCGAACCCGCGGCGTTGGCATGTTTCAACAGCTATATATTGCTAGATATAGCCGTCAACACTGATTCGAACCTTGCATTGCATTTTGCTAGCCATCCGTCTGTTCACACACACACACACACACACACACACACACACACACACACACACACACAAACAATCACGCTTATCTCCTTCTAACGCAACTTAAATAAATAACATTAAATACAACCATGACCCAAAACTAATTAACCACGTAATCTGACCCCTGATACTAAAGGTGCGTATCACACTCAATTATAATGTTTTGATCGTGATTTATCGATGAAAAACAATAATTAACACGCAGAACATGGCTACATCACGTTTCGGTCTCACGTATAGATACCATATACAAAATTTGACTTGCTCAAAATTCACAAACTTTAATAAACGTAAGTTTGTATAAAAAGGATTATTACAATATAAGGAATTTATGGATGATAACAACCCCTGGGAATGAGGTGATCGCTACCAAGCTATTTCTAATTTGTTTTGTGTGGTTAATTTTGCAACATAGGTACATGATTGTAAGCTGTTGTTTAAAAAAAAAAAACGACGGGTTGCACTCCGGGAGTACCGGCAGAAGTGAAAACTTGAATATTAACGTTGTGCATTTTTGATATTTTGGAATGGCGGAGATTATTTATTATTATCTTATTTCATTTATTTTCATTTGAAATTATTTGTTTAGTAAACCTACACCGCACATGTGCTTATTGTGATGTTATGAAAATATAGGTTAATGCTATAAAGTATAAACATATTACAAATATTACATCTATAATGTGTAAGTACATATGTATCTATATTAATAATTTCGTCAAGCAGTACAGTAGACTCGATCGAAACCTAATCTTAATAATAAAATTATATTAATTAATAAATGAAAATTAATTAAACCTAACTTACTTCCTCTCCTACGCCGAGCCGGCTGTCTACTCTTCGTCCGTCTTACGAATATTCGATCAGGACACGTGACCTGACGCGAGTTTAACATTTTTTTCTCATTACAAAAAAAGTGCACAACGCCGCTAAAGAAGTTTTCACTTCAAAAAGTTCCGCTGGGTTTCTTGCTGGTTCTTCCCAGGACAGAGTTTTTTTGAACCAGTGGTAATTAAACAAAAGAGTGACTTTCAATAAGTATTATTAATAATCTACTCGAATATTGAATAAAAAAAGTTTCTGTTTCTGTTTCTGTTAGAATATATCTTGATATGTGTGGATTTTGTGTCAGTCTCTTTGATTTTTCAATGGAATATAATAATTTTGTATTCAATACTAACTGGTACCTGGCGTGTTACTGCTGCAGAAGAAATGCGCAGTTTTACGTGGTAGAGCCACGCTGCAGCTATATTAGTAGTATAGTTGTAGCACGAATGGGTCGGTTCGACCAGGGAAGGATCACGCTCTCACAGAATACCAGCGTAAAATAGCAGCTTGACGCTACTGTGTTTCGTATAGTGAGTGTAGAGAACCGGAGACCCTTTTTACTAGAAATGACGCATTCCATCTTAGTCCTCACGGGTGACAACGCATTCTGCATTTTGATTCGTAATCGAAGATAGATGTAGATGTCTATGGGCCACAGCAACCACTTACCATCAGGTGGACTGATTGCTCGTTTGTCACCCTTATCCTATAACAAAAAAGAAAAAAGGAATAATTATGAAAATGTAGTTTTAAATTTGAAATAGTTATATTGTTTCATTAGGAATGATAATACATTTATTGAATATATAACTTTCAAATAAATATGAAGGTACGATATGAGCGTCACCTACTGTAAGTTAACTGTAATATGCCTTTAACCTTCGCGGAAGTGCAAGCAATAACTTGACAAAGTTTTACAGGAATCTGATGAACGGTATGGCAGCGCATATAATACCAACAAAAAATGATTTTTATATATTAGATATATTACAAAATACTTATTAAAAGTATTTTTTTATTTTTACCACTGGTTCGGAAAAAATCTGTCCTGGGAAGAACCAGCAAGAAACCCAGTGAGACTTTTATTTTTAAATAAAATTAATTTACTATATTTTATTTTATACAATTAGTATGAAAACATTTAAATTTATCAATCATGTACTCTTTAGTAGTATTATAAGCCTTATTTTTGCGTGAAATCTGCGACTTGTTTCTTTTTTTAACGCTTGTTAATTACGTTTGCCACAAATTATCGGGAATATTAAACGGAAATCGGGTAATTTGTCAGTACTTTTGAATTTTCCATCTGGTAACCCTAGTCTCACGTGACATCGACAATCAGAGGTTATCGGCGCCAAACGTCTAGACTGTCAATATTTCCTCGCTTATTAGACAGCCGGTGTATGCATGATTCCGGTAAGCGTAGGTTTATTATAATAATAATGATCTCCAGACCGAATTTCGATCACGGCGGCCAGCCTCAACGGAGACTATCCATCTGCACAGGACAGGATGGAGGAGGCGAGATTGGGTGCGCAAGCACAGGTGCACTCTCTATTGGCTCACTCTCATAGCCCGATGGGACGGTAATACACGACCGGAGAGAGATCAGGTGCAGGACCAACGGCTGTACGTGCTTTCCGAGGCACAAGGGAGAGACACCGCCAACTTCCTGACTTCGAGCAGCTACTGCGAATTTCTTGATGTAAAAGCTCAATAACTGATTTTTTTTGGCCAGATCCGGGATTCGAACCCGGGACCTCATGATAAGTAGTCCCGTTTACAACAACTAGATCAACGAGACGGCAGGTTAATTATTGTTATATCGATTTGAAACTTTCCAAATATATGTAAAAATAAAGATCATGTATAACGTCCATGTCACACCTATGCCGGTAGTTGTTGGGAGCACTAAGCTCGAAGTTGTTGACGAGTATGTTTACCTGGGACAAATAGTCCGACTAGGTAAGTCCAACTTCGACCGAGGTCAATCGCCGGATTCAACTCGGCTGGGCAGCGTTCGGGAAATTACGATACAGGCATACCTCAAACCTTGAAGACGAGTGTACAACCAGTGCGTGCCGCTTACGAGACCTATGCGAAGATATGGGGTAGTGGTTGTTTTTACGCCGCTGTTACACGGTTAAATTCTTCACGGGAAACTCAGAGCTACTCTCCCAGTAGCTCCGATTAATTATGACATCTGTACCTTGAACATATCATCTCATTTTTTATATGTATTATAGCAGGAACGGGTCAGCTCGACCGGGGAAGACCACAGTGTTGTTTCGTAAGGTGAGTGTAGGGAATCGGAAACTCTTTCATTTTTTATAGGATAAGGGTGACAAACGAGCACACAGTCCACCTGATGGTAAGTGGTTGCTGTGGCCCATAGACATCTGCATCTATCCTCGATTGCGAATCAAAATGCAGATGCGTTCTCACCCGTGAGGACTAAGATGGAATGCCTCTTTTCCAGTAAAAAGGGTCTCCGGTTATCTACACTCACCATACAAAACACAGCAGTATTAAGCTGGTATTCTGTGAGAGCGTGGTCCTTCCCCGGTCGAGCCGACCCATTCGTGCTACAACTATACCAGTAACATAGCTGCAGCTTGGCTCTACCACGTACAAAAACACTTTCTACTGAATACGAGACATTTCATCCAAGTCTTCAGGCGTGACAACGCATCTGCACTTTGAATCTTAATCGAGAATAAATATAGATGTTTATGTACCACAAAACGCTTTTTCTCTCTCTGTCCGATATCCCACGCATTCGAACTAAACAGTTTGCTTCGTAATGATTTCTTATATTTACGCGTTCACTACACATTTAAATAAAACTAGTTTTACGGATTTTATCGCGTATATTAACTTATTTTATATTCTCTACATTTCGAGTACTTTACAACACCCATGGTCACGGGGGGGATTGAGGTGTATGACGTCCCAGTGTCATAGTTAACCACGGCTACCTCGAGATCCCCACTCCCGCCTTCCGCACGAAACACGTGTGGTGAGTGTAGAGAACCGGAGACCTTTTTTAATGGTAAGGAGACATTCCATCTTAGATCTCAGGGGGTGACAACGCGAGGGTAGATGTAGATGTCTATGGGCCACAGCATCCACTTACTATCCAGTGGATTTTGTGCTCGTTTGTCACCCTTATTCTATAAAAATCCCACAGTTTACATACATCCCACTTTCTGATTACAGACCTGCGCGTATCTGAAAAGCTTATGGATCATTTGGTCCGCCGGCCTGTTCCAATGCGTGTTGGACTTCACATGTTTCTTCATGACGCTTTCCTCCATCGGCGAGCACTTGGTATATCAGCACAGAAAATTACATTTAGAAATGTCAGCGGGGATCGAACCTGAGTTTTTGCGCACAGGAAAATTTACTGCAAATGCTTAAATAATAAAACTACTACAAGGTTGCTTTTAGTTTTTCAGTATCAGATGAGGGTATTTCCATGAAGTTTTTTTTCATCGACGAGACGTGCAAAACTGCGTCTAAAGCGTGTACTTTTGCGATACAATTATTTGTTCTTCGTTGGTAGCTTCGCGTAGATAATATTTAGAGGTTGGCGCCACGCAAATGATGTAATCGCACTGGGAAGCTCGTCATTTTCATAAAAATAAAACACGTGTGATAGCGATTCATTCTGAGCACTTTATCTTTGTATATAGCGACTATTTTTAAGTTAACCGGCAAAATTAAGCTGTCAATGATAATATGAGTTTTTTTTTATAGATTAACACACGAGCACACTGTCCAAAAAAGTAAGTGGATACCTGTGGCTCATAGTTATCTATGAGTGGACTAATATGGAAAGCATTGTTTCCAGTTAAAAAGCGGTCAACTGCGAGTAGAGAAGTAGTAGAGAAGACCTATCCATAGATACCCCACGTGTATGGGTTTGATGGAAAAAAAGTTTTTGAGCTTCCGTTCTAAGTATGGGGAACCCCCAAAATTTATTGTTTTTTTTATTTTGTGTGACAATCTTAATGCGGTTCATAGAATACATGTACTTACCAAGTTTCAACACCATAGTTCTTATAGTTTCGGAAAAAAGTGGCTGTGACATAAGGAGGGACAGACAGACAGACATGACGAATCCATAAGGGTTCCGTTTTTTGCCATTTGGCTACGGAAGTTTAAAAAGGGTCTCCGGTGTGTGAACTTACCATACGAAACACGGCAGCATAAAGTTGCTATTTTACGTTGT
Organism: Parnassius glacialis; assembly: GCA_033319125.1. Lineage (NCBI taxonomy): Eukaryota > Metazoa > Arthropoda > Insecta > Lepidoptera > Papilionidae > Parnassius > Parnassius glacialis. Next base: position 69,753,221 of record JAVANC010000004.1, on the reverse strand, counting down.
GTTCTGTGAGAGCATGGTCCATCCCCGATCGAGCCGACCCACACTTGCTGCAACCACAACCATAATACAGCTGAAATATCACGTATATAATATATCAAGGAAAGAAATAAAACAAGATAATCACAGTAAAATAAAATGTATTTCCTTCGTAAAATATGAATGTATATAGCCTTAAATTCATACTGATAATTACATGTGCGCCGCCATTTTGAAAAAAAAATGCCTCATCTGTAGTACTATTCATTTTTACGATTATAACCTATTTAAATTTTTAAAATATTAACAGTGTGCTAGGCACGAGGCATGAAATATATCTACAAGATGCAAAAGATAGCAATAGACAGATATTTGAAAATATTTAATTTAACGAGTAATATAATTGTAGCTATATTTATACATATTATTTTGACACTTCAAAATGGCGGCAACTGGTAACCTTATGTGACGTAACAGAAACATTAAATACAAATAAATAATCATAAATTATGTGAAATATCTACAATTTTAATTATATTTAACTATAATAACATACTTTAGTTTCACGAGGGGTAATATAAAATGTGTGCTTATCCTTACGACTTAGTAACACAGGCGGATTTGCTGCAGACAAAATAGAATTAAGAAATTATTTCCAGAAGAGTACCAGAAGTAATCCAACTAATCAACTGATTAAATACGCAAATGCAGGTTCTTATAGAATTATATATGTATTTTATTATATAAAATAACGTGTGTACATGTGATTTCTATGTATTTACCTATTTTAATTTAACACAACATCCTCTTTCCTGCTCTTTTGCAAGAAAATTATGAATAGTTCAGTGACCCATTCATAATTTAAATTTTTAACCGGCTTACTATTTAAGTATATATTATTCTCTATTATAAAATTATCGCGAGATCGGCTGTGAAGAAAAACAGTAGAAAGAAAACTTAAAAAAAAGATCTCAATTTAAAGCCAATCTTGCTGGCCCCTTGGTATACTGAAAAATATGTTTTTAAGGCCCGCCACATACATACGGTAATCCGTTTCGAGATTCCGTTACGGAATTCCGAACGGGTCGGCCTCACATATACGGAATCACGTTTTACCCGCAAAATTTTCGAACGGAAAACTACCGTACGTGTGTGACTGGTCGTATATTTTATATGGACTTGCTGCGTTCGGGATTCCGAACTGGAATATCGATACGGAATCCCGAAACGGAATTCCGTATGTATGTGGCCGGCCTAAGTGTGTGCGCAAGAAAGAGATGACATTATCCTTTCCTCTCCCTTTCACTATAGGGATCCGGACGCTCGACGGCTCTCCGCCCTTTTATTTTTTACGTAACATTCGAATGCAACGGAACGCTTCGTCATTGTAATACGTACAGCAAAGGTATGGAATAATTTGCTTTCTATCAGACTACAGTGTGGGTGTTTTAAGGCAAGAGAGAATAGGCTTTTATTTATTACATTTTTATTTATTATATTTTTATCATAATGTTATTAAGAATTAGGTACATAATAGATAATAAAAAAAATTATGAAATTTTTCTTAAATATACAAATTATTATTGAAATTGTAATATCATTAAATATTTATATTAGTAATGCATGATCATGTTAACCAAATATTTGTATGCCTTCTAAGGCGAAACATAGTGATACTTATCATACATTTTCCACCAAGCTTGTAACTTTTTACCTATGTTTTACAAATAAATTATTTTGAATTTGAATTTGAATTTGAATTTGCTTTTGCCAAGCTAAGCCAGTGCGCTTTACCACTCGCCGTCAGTTAGGATAGTAGTAACTACTGGCTTACAGTAGATAAGGCGACCGCTCAGACCAGTCCAACTACAGGCCTATCACCATCACCTCCTTGTTCTCCAAAATAATGGAATCCATTATAAACTGCCAGCTCATGAGGTACCTTGAGGATCACCAGGTGATTAGTGTACGGTTTTCGTTGGGGTCAATCAGCTGGTGATCTACTAGTCTATCTGACTCATAGATCGGCGGAGGCAGTAGAGTCCAAGGGGGAGGTATTGGCCGTTAGTTTGGACATAGCGAAGGCCTTCGATCGGGTCTGGTACAAAGCGCTTCTTTCGAAGCTTCCTTCCTATGGGCTTCCCGAGAAATTGTGCAAATAGATCACCAGTTTCCTTGCTGATCGGAGCATCAAGGTCATAGTAGACGGTGCATGCCCTGATTTCAAGCCTATCAACGCTGGTGTTCCACAAGGCTGCGTGCTATCACCAACGCTGTTTCTCCTGTATATCAATGATATTTTCCTAACTGGTAGCATTCATTGCTATGCGGACGACACCACTGGTGATGCCTTATATACTGGCCGTGCCAATATTTCTCGGAAAAACGTCGCCGAGTACCGGGAAAAACTTGTGTCTGAAGTCGAGTATTTGCTTAACAAAGTCTCGGATTGGGGGCGACTAAATCTAGTCCAGTTCAATACACAGAAGACAAAAGTTTGCGCGTCTATCGCTAAAAAGAACCCCTTTGTCGTATCTCCTCAGTTTCAAGGCACTCCCCTTGCTGCCTCATCAAGTATCGGAATCTTTGGCGTCGACATATCGAATAGTGTGCAGTTTCGTAGTCACTTGGAAGGGAAGGCCAAATTGGCCTCTAAAAAGCTTGGCGTGCTCAGCAGAGCAAGACAGTATTTCATGCCGGCACATCGCTTGCAACTTTACAAAGTGCAAGTTCGGCCCCACATGAAATACTGTTCTCATCTCTGGGCCGGGGCACCCCAGTGCCAGCTCCTTGCACTTGACCGCATCCAGCGCATAGCGGTTCGAATCATCGACGATCGAGTTCTTTCTGATCGGCTCGATACACTGGCACTGCGTAGAGATGTTGCATCTCTTTGCGAATTTTATCGCATCTATCACGGGGAGCGCTCTGAGGAATTGTTCGGACTAATTCCAGCCGCTCAATTTCGCCATCGCACATCGCGACAAAACTCGCGTTACCATCCATACCATCTGGATGATTGGCGGTCCACCACTGTGCGATTTAGAAGAAGTTTTCTCCCTCGCACAACTTCCTTGTGGAATCAATTACCACCAGCGTATTTTCCGGATCGATACGTCTTAGGAACCTTCAAGAAAAGAGCTTACACCTTTCTAAAAGGCCGGCAACGCATCTGCAATTCCCCTGGTGTTGCGGTTGTTCATGGGTGGCGGTAGTCACTTACCATCAGGTGAGCCGTATGCACGTTTGCCCCCTCTTCTATAAAAAAAGATAAAATTCAACTTGTACTCACAGAATAAAATAATGCCGGAGACAAAATACCAAACCATTTTCTATAGAAGAGACGAGAATGAGGTTAATGATCACTACCGCCGCCCATGAACAACTAACACCTGAGGAATCGCACCTGTTGTGTGACGGCCTGTACCTGACCTGTATATTACTAAATACTTATATATATATTCACATCAGAACAAAAACTGTGTAACAACTGCGGACCGCGCAGGTATGGGTGCGGGCGGGTAGCTGGCACAGTAATAGACCACTCAGTTGTATTTTAATTTACGACGGATACTGTTTTTAGGCAAATACGAAATGATGTTACATACTAACCTGAAACAAAATCCAAATCACCTTGACAATGTACGCACATAAACAATGACAACGTTTTCTTAGTTACATTAAACAAAATCAGTGTTAGATTGACGAAAACCACGTTCGTGGTTTACAAAACAAAGAACTAGTGTTCTCGCCCGCTTGCACACGACTGAAGGAGTTACGGAGAATTGACCGTAACATAATGCGCAATATATTAATGTATACAACAGCTTAAGGCCGGTCACATACATATGGGTTACCGTTACGGGATTCCGAACGCTGCAATCCATATAAAATTAAGGTCCCGTCACACACGTACGGTAGTTTTCCGTTCAATATTTTGCGGGTCAAACGGGATTCCGTATGTGTGTGGCCGATCCGTTCGGAATTCCGAAACGGAATCCCGAAAAGGAATTCCGTATGTATGTGGCGGGCCTAATGTCCTTAGATAATTAGTAATGTCATGCAAAGGAAAGGATAAGCAACATCTCGAGATGTTTTCTCCACCGCTGATGAAGAGTACAATTAATTATTTTGATCAATAGCTTCAATTCCGGCAACAGCGATCGCAATCGTATACCGATAATATTTTTTTTTCAATTAAATTATTTCATAGTAAATAAAATATTATTATTTATCATACAAAATTGAACAAATTTAAAATATTTTTTCCATTTACTTATATTTACATTAATAGTATAAAATCCTCATTTTATAGGTTATATATTTCAAGTATAAATTCAACTCGCTATAAATACACATTTCAATTAATTTAACACTCACTATAATAGTTCTATTTAGTTAATAATTATTTATATTTAAAAAATCTCACTATTTGTTGACGAATCTCGTCGAATCGTATGGCGCGGTAGCCATCTTGGAATATTTGTGTTTAGAAAATATTTTTTTTTGTAAATATTTAAATTAATGTCAATGTATTCTCTTTATGACGCACTGAGTAATTTTATTACAATGAAGATATTTTAAAGTACGTTGATATGTAACCTTTTGTGCTTTTACTGTTTATAATTATATATAACAGTAAAGTAAATATAAAAGTAAAGTATATATATTCGTGAATCTTAGTTTAAAGTGTAAATTTACGTTGGCACCTGAGTTCAAATCCGACATAATATACATGTATGTTTTATTATATGTATATTTTATTCTTAGGTCAAAAATAAATTAGTGTAACTGTTTTCGTGTGTTTCATATCGCATCTGTACAGAACGTGTAGTGTACCTATGTTTACAAGCACAAGGGTTGCTGGGCACTAAAATAGAAACTGACACGTATCTTAACGTTGCCAGAACAAAAATACAAAAATTTTATGATAAAATATTTTATCTGGCAACTTTAAGATGGACTCATAAGGTATGGCAGTCGCTATAATAATACATGCATACGTAGGAACTGCGCTGCTTCTTTATCAAATTAACGGATAATCCAGATTGTTCATAACGCAACGTGTGTTTGACAGAGTTTGGATATAACGTAACTTAGTCGGGAGTTGAGCATCATTTATAGTTTTTTTTTAATTCTACCGTAACCATACGTACCATAGAGTAAACAATATGATCAGAGGAAAGGAGCTCGTTAGGTTAAAAAAGTCTGGAACAATAATTTCATGACACTATCCAGATTGTATATTTTCTAAAAACCTTTACTTGAGATGGAAGCTTGTTGTTTTTGTTTTACTTTTGATACATGCCCGCAAAATTAAATAATGCAGTTTTAAGTTTAAGAACATCGAGTCTTCTTTATTTAGGGCTTTTAGAATACTTTTACACTTAACTTTTCACAACAGATTGATAAAAATATTTAGAGATTTATTTAGTTTCCTATAAATTTATATACGTATTCATATTTTAATGATGTGCGTTGACAGTTTATTTCGCGCCACCGTCAATGTCAGTGTTACTCCCACGATTGTAATTGCCCTCTACTTTTTAATCCCTGACGCAAACAGCACTTCTGTTTTTTATAAGTTATGTTATGTTAAGTTATGGTTCTCTGCCTGTGGCATCACAGTTCCTGAACAGATGAACCGATTTTGATTAAGCTTATTTTTGTTTGGAAGAAGTCTTAATTGAGAGCGTTCCTAGCTAGAAAATCTGCTCAGCAGTTTGAAGATCATCAGTTTTTTTACGGGCCTTTTTAATATTTTCAATTTAAGTTTCATTGTCGTCCAATATGTCTTCCACGTCGTCTAAACTGGCTTGTCCATCTTTGTAGTGCCTGTTCTCATTTTTTAAATTACTCCAACTCTGGAAAACTTCTTTCGGACTTTTCATTCTGTCGCCGTTATCTTCCATGCTCTCATCGATAATTTCTAAGCGTGATTTAGAAAAGAATTTGTGTAATGATTCGATTTTATCCATTACCCTCTCGTTTCTTTCGGAACTTGTGGATAATGTTGTTTCTTCGGTCATACACGTTGAATCGATCCTTCTCGATAGTTCAGATATCGATTCGGAGATCTCCGTAGTCGAGGTAGATCTATCTAATTTCAGTACTTTAGGCTTGATTATCATACTCGGTGGCAAATCTGGTATATTTCTTAGGTCTATTAGACTTATAGATCTCGTGCTAAGTTCATATTCTCTGCTATATTCTTCTGTGGACGGGCCGGAACTATCATCGTTACCCTCGCGAAATGGATAATTCTTTATTTTCTCTTCTATATAACGCACTACATCTTCTGCAAGTTGTTTAACTTGTGCAAATCGATCTTCTTCTGACGTCATCCGCTCTAACCCTCTAGAAGACGGCTCATCTTCTTCCATTATGTCAGACAGTTCCACGCTATAAGGTAAGTATTGTACATATTGTAGTGGTAGTGGATTGGTGTAGGCATTAAAGTTTTCCAAATCCTCTTGCTCGCTCATTGTGTCGTCTTCATACATCATCATCAGTTCGCTAATGCGAATAACAGCTTCTTCGAATATACTTTCTAAGTCTTCTTTAATAAAACTTAAGTCGACAACTGTTTCTGAAATCCTTCTACTTGATCTCCCTGAGCGCATATCGTCACCTCGATCAATCACGGTATCCTGCGTTTGTGTTAATGTCGAATCGGATTTAGTTTTACTCACATCACTAAAAGTTTCCAATTTACTAATTGTCATATCAGACTTCGACTTCTCTGATAACGATGGTGTCACAGACGTCGATAAGTTAGAATCTTTGAATTTGTCTTTGCTGCCGTAATTTTCCATATATTTTAAAAGCATCTCGACTAATGTCTCATTTCCGTCTTCCACCGGTGTTTCATCGATAAAAGAGAGATTTTTAGCGTTTACGTTCGACTCGGATAAACTGATTCCCTTTCCATTTAGTTCTATCAACGGTTTGTCCCATTTTCTTTCATCCGGCCCAAATAGAAATTCCATGAGTGTAATCTTTTTCTTGTCCTGCCCGTCGTTCTCGTTTTCCATACAACCAGTTGTTGCCAAGAACTCCATTAGGGTTTCCATCTTCTGTTCCAATTCTGTGTTAACACGAGTTGAAACGAACTTCTCCTCTTCTTCGGGACTCACTTCACTCTTGAAGCAGCTTCCGCCGCTACTTTTTCTGTCTTCCTTTTGACTTTTTACAATTGTAAAAAAGAAGTCTATAAGATTTGCGATCCTTTTGTCCATTCCTTCTTCTTCATCAGATGCGGTAAGGTCCGATTCTTCCTTAACCAGTGGACATCTTTTGGGGGTTTCGTCCAGTCTTTTAGAAAATACAGTTTCCTGGACGACTTGTAGTAAGTCCCTTGCCAGTCTGACGGGAGATCTGGAGTCAATGGACTCGTAAGTAGTAGAGGGCGCTGATCGTCGCCTATCTTTATCAAATCGTATGAAATCCCAAATGGAGCCCAGCTCAGAGGACAGTGACGCTCGGTGGTTAGCCAGACTAGTACCAAGCCGGCGTAGTACCTGTAAATATTGAATACATTTCGATTTAGAATTGGAAGTAATAGTTTATCATCGTCGTCATCATCATCATCATTATTTCAGCCCGTCATAAGTTTCTCCCAAAAACAGAGGGGTGTTGTCTGCAGTTTTTTAAGCTGATGAAAAATGAGGGTGACAAACGAGCACAAAGTTCACCTGATGGTAAGTGGTTGCTGTGGCCCATAGACCACTACATCTATCTTCGTTTGCGAATTAAAATGCAGATGTGTTGTCATTCCTAAGGACTAAGATAGAATGCCTCTCTAGGAAGTTCTCTACATTTATTACACAAAACACAGCAGCATTAAGCTGCTATTTCACGTTGCTATTGTGAGAGTATAGTCCTTCCCCGGTTGAGCCGACCCATTCTTGCTGTAACCAGAATAAAGCTGTAGTGTGGATCTGTCACGTTTAAAACTAAAAAAATAATGCTACCTCTTTCTTAATTTTTTAGGATAACTTGATGGTTATATTATATCATTATAAACTATGCGGCAAAGACAATGTGATATAGGAACAGCTTTTGACAAAAATGAATAGGATAAAGATACCTTTGGCTTGTTAGTAAAGTGGGGAGTAGAAGCTAGGGGGACCGGGACGTGTACCTGTATGATATGTGCCAACCAATGGCCAAGTACTTGGAATGTGTACTTCTAAATTATCATCACATGCTCTGTCGTAATATTCAATATATTGAAAGGTAAGGTACGTGAGGGTAATATGGTCACCTTTGCCGCCCTGTAAAACCAAAACTAGGAGGAGGACAGAGACAAAAAAATAGAGGAAAAAATAGCAAACGTGCTTTGACAATAATTAGAAAAACTTCGAAAAATCACCTTAAAAAAAAGCTAAGTACACTACACAATACTATAATCGATAAAATATTTACCATAATGTCAACTGTTATAATGGCGTCGATGAAGCAGCGCCATTTTGATCCTTTATTATTTGAGTCTACTAGAATCAAAAACAGCAATGTCCATCAACGGTTGCTGATTCAATAGACAAAATGACATGTCTTACAATATTAATTTTGATTCAAAAACCGCTTATTAAGTGGCGAAGCTTGCGAAGTCGCTAATTGATTTCACGATGTCTGTCCGTCTGTCCGTCTGTCCGTCTGTCCATCTGTCCATCTGTCCGTCCGTCTGTCCGTCTGTCCCACGATTATCTCGAGAACGGTTTCGAATTTTCAAATTCTGTTTTCAGCAATCGATTACTGATCACCCAGGCATCTGACCCTCCTATTTTGAATTTTTTTTCCGTTAGAAACCGCTACAAAGCTGATTGCTTCGCCACTTTGCTATGCTGTTAGCTTGCTAGGTTTATTCCTATAGAAATCCCCAGGAAAATATGCTATGCCCTTGCTATTTGCAAATATTAAGCTTATAGCCAGTGAATTGTAGCTACACACAATAATAAAATGATGTATTATTGCAACTTTGCAATAGCGGACATTGTTGTTTTTGATTCTAGTATACTTTGTTCTGTTCTAGTAGATTGACTGACGAAGAGCTATCGTATCACAGAGCCATCTATGCAAACAAGGCTGTAGTTTTTGAGTTATAAGAAAGTAACCACATTAACCGGATGACCATATTACCCTCACGTACTATAGTATGTGGTCAAAAATGATTTGTTTACAGCTCGGTAGTTATATGATACCATTTTGTGGTAATCACTAGATATCTAGAAAAGTTATCTTTCGTCATTGTTAATTTCTCGTCGATTATTAGTAAAGGATGAATTTTCAAAACACTCAATTAAGTGAGAAACACTCAACAATGTAAGAAATGTTCGACAAGAAATAAAATGCCGTTGGTGGTCATTTCAGGCGCGGAGCTAGGAGCAGGGTTATCGGCCACATGACTTCAATATATATTTTTTAAAGTATTGTTTTCCTCTTTCCTCCAAACTTCTTACGTGGTAGAGCCATACTGGAGCTATATTATGGTTGTAGCACGACTGGGTCGGCTCGACCGGGGAAGGACCACGCTCTCACAGAATACCAGCGTAAAATAGCAGCTTAACGCTGCTGTGTTTCGTATGGTGAGTGTAAAGAAACGGAGACCCTTTTTACTGGAAACGAGGCATTCCATCTTAGCCCTCACGGGTGACAATGCATCAGCATTATGATTCCTAAACGAGGACATATATCTGTAGATAAACATGGGCCACAGCATCTACTTATCATCAGGTGGGTTGTGTGTCATCCTTATTCTATAAAAACATTCAAACTTCCATTCAAAATATAAGAATGCCGTGATTGATTCAGTCTCTATCTCCCCTCAAAAATTTTACTACAGATTCGCGCCTCGGCTACTTTATGCTATTTATCGAATAAGTTTCGTGGTCACTTGGAAGGGAAAGCCAAATTGGCCTCTAAAAGCTTGGCGTGCTCAGCAGAGCGGGACAGTATTTCATGCTGGCACATCGCTTGCAATGAGGGCATCCACGACTTTTTCCGCCACCAGGGCGGCGCCACTTTACAGTAAGGTAAAATATTTGACAGATTTCATAGCGGGGATGATAATTTCTTAGGAAAATGTAATCTTTAAAGTTTCTTTCTGTATTATTAGTTATATTTTATATTAATTACATTAGAAGTGAATAAACCAAACTATAAAATATAACTAAAAGCCAATTTTTTTAAAAAAGAGTTTTAAGTGCAAAAAATTAAAAATCAAACCAATGACGCATTGTGCTGTATATTAATATAATATTCTAGATAATGATAAACTATTTATTTAAAACTAATTCTCAATTAACTGACACTGTGTAACAAAAAACTTTACCTCAGTCGCTACTAGCGACATCTGGTGAGTGGAAGATTATTAGCCCTCATTTACAAAGCACAGGTTCGGCCTCACATGGTATACTGTTCTCATCTCTGGGCTGGGGCTCCCCAGTGCCAGCTCCTTCCACTTGACCGCATCCAGCGCAGAGCGGTTCGAATCATCGACGACCGAGTTCTTTATGATCGACTCGATACACTGGCACTGCGTAGGGATGTTGCATCCCTTTGCATTTCCTATCGAATCTACTACGGGAAGTGCTCTGAGGAATTGTTCGGAATAATCCCAGCCGCCAAATTTCACGAACGCACATCGCGTCAAAATTCACGATACCATCCTCGCCATCTGGATGCTTGGCGGTCCACGACTGTGTGTTTTAGTGGGAGTTTTCTTCCTCGAACAACTTTTCTGTGGAATTGTTTACCACCGGCGATTTTTCCGGGCCGATACGACTTAGCGACCTTCAAGAAAAGAGCTTACACCTTTTTGAAAGGCTTAACGCATCTGCAATTCCCCTGGTGTTGCGGTTGTTCATGGCCGGCGGTAGTCACTTATCAGGTAAGCCGCATGCTCGTGCCCCCTCTTCTATAAAAAAACATACCTGCCACACTCAGGATCGCCAAGCGCGGAGTTTCCTTAAAGATGCTCTCTTGAAGCGCGCCATCTGTGCTGCAAGTGCCTCTGCTCCCAACGATCCCCCCGCTTCGCCCTCTGAATGGACCTAAATAATAAAATAAAAGTGTGCGGTAGCGGTAAAAGTGAAACCTTCAGCAAAGAAGATCGAGATAATAGGAAACACTGTATACTGTATTCTATCTCATTCTCTCGCAGGCTAACTCTTATAAATGTATATATTTGTCTCTTTCTAGCGTCGCTTTTTCGTTTCATCGAGTTTCAAATCACAACGATTCTAAAGAAGTTTTCACTTAAATAATTAAAAAAAAAACCGGCCAAGTGCGAGTCGGACTCGCGCACCGAAGGTTCCGAACAAATCCGTAGGTATATAAGTTTAAAATTATTAAAAATATTTTTATTATATGATGTAATTAAAAATTTGTGCTTTTCGCAAATTTTCCTTTATCTGTGCTATAATACGTTGCTTCGTACCAAATTTTAAGATTCTCAGTTCACGGGAAGTAGGTACCCTGTAGGTTTTGATTCCCTTGCGAATGTCAAAAATTTACGGCATAAACGGCCGTATCTTTTGATTGCGTTGGCTTAGAGGTTTGATTTTTTCAAAGCGCCAAGGGACAGTAGACTTGAGTATTTGATATGAATTTCAGCTTGATACCTCCGCGCGTTCCCGAGAAAAAGAGTCTTGACAGACAGACAGACGGACGGACAACAAAGTGATCCTATAAGGGTTCCGTGTTTTCCTTTTGAGGTACGGAACCCTAAAAATGCAACCAACTAATGTCCAAATACTAAAACACTGCTCAGTTTTAAGATGCCGTTAAGTATCGAGCTGTTTCTTTCGTTGTATGCCGAAGTGACAGTGACAACACGTCATATAACGACATCTTAAAATTGTGTAGCATTTGAATATTTGGCCGTAAACAATGTAGTGGCGGTGTAAGAATATCCACTACCCCATATCATCCCGTGGGTGTCGTAAGAGGCGACAGGGGGAAAGAAATCAGGAGATGGGCAGCAGCATCTTCCTGATAAGATCTGAATAATTTTAGAAAACTTTTATTCAACAGTCATCGGTTGCCAACCCGCTTGCCAAGCGTGGCAACTATAGAAAATATCTCCCCTATGAGGCAATCTTCGAGAGAGGCAGTGGACTTTTGTACCGACTTCAAAAAGTAGACGATACTCAGTTCGATTGTATGTTTTTTATGTGTGTTACCTCATAACTTTTCACTGGGTGAACCGATAGCGATGGTTGTTTATTTGAAAGCTGGTGCTTCACATGTGGCCCCACATAAATTGAGGTCTGACTAATAGTTTTTGAGTTATTTTTAATAATTTATATTGAAGTCGATTGTACTAAATATTAAATTTTAAACTACGTTAGTTTGTAATGGTAGTGGCAACCACCTAATATAATTTTATCCTAATTTACAAACCAACTGCTTCGAATTGGGTTCTTACGGGTAGTGAATATTGTAAGTATAATCTTACGATAAATACATTAATATATTAGTAAAAAAAACATTTTTAAAAACAAGGTTCCTAATTCAATGCTCTGAAAAGAAGAAAATTAACTTTAAATTAAATCAAACCCATCAACTAATTACATAACACGATGTATATGATATAAAAGCTTGTCGCGAGATTTACTGTGTACACAAACAAGAATGCATTGTATCCATAAATAAATATAGTCCGCCATCTTTGGGAGTCCTCCATATTGGATTTAGAGTGACGTCATTTTATTTTACGTATTTTTCCTAGTAAAACCCTTTTATAATACCCATATTATATAAATATATGGCATACATCCCTCTTTGAGGCACTCTATGGGGGAGGCCCAGCAGTGGACTTTAAAAGGCTGTAATGGATGGATGTATAGAAGATAATATACCAGGAGCACATGATCCACTGAGAGGTGACATTTTTAAATCAACAATAACATTACAACTATGGCAAATATCCCCGCTATGAGGCAATCTATGGGGGATGTCTATATCAACTTTAGACTTTAATAGGCTGTAATGGAAAGTAATGGAAGCGTTTATGTTCCTAAAGTAATAAAAAGAACGTAATAATACAATATAAATATTCGATTGGTTAGGGTTTTACCTCTCTGGAGCCGGCCCTCCTTTGCAAGTAGGATCTGATGTCTCTATCGGAGTGCCCTTTCGCTCGTCCGATGCCTTTTCCAAGAGGCGACGTGGATACCCTTCTGTGAATAGCAGAACAGAATTACCCACAATATTACAGAATACCTTGTTTCATAAGGCGAAAGACTACAAACAACAAACTTCAAACAACGCAGGCTGTAGAGGCGGTGTCACTTTTGAGGACTAAAATGCAAAGTATGCACCGCTGCTTTGCGGCCAAAATAGGTGCTACAATCGTTAATAATATCAAAACTCCCAAAATTATTTTTTTGATAAGAAATTCTCAGTGGCAGTCGGGAGTCAAGATGTTGGCGGTGTTTCACCCCTGAGCCTCAGAAAACACGTTGATCTGCACCTGATTTCTTTCTGGTTTCGGATCGCTCTATGCGGGTCAGACAATAGGGAGTGCACCTGTGCTTACGCACACGCACGTGTACTATAATTCTGTACTCCGCTGATGGCTAGTCTCCGTTGAGACTGGCTGCCGTGACGGAAATTCTGTTTGGAGGACATTAAACAAACATTTGGCCACGGTGCTACTGATCACTATTTAGGTTATCGAGATATGGTATACTCGTACTATGATCATCAAAAATATTGTTTCTAGTTTGAGTTAGTTTAACGCAATTAATGTATAGACTGTATAAGCTTTCTATTTTAGGAATCCCCACAGTAGGGTGGTACGTAGCTTTTCTAATTTAATATCAAAAATAAATTGTCCACTAGTGTTATAACTATTTTCTGTATAGCAGTCCGTCTGTGCACTCTCTATTGCCTCAATCTCGTAGTCCGATGGGACGGTCAACCAACACGACAGGAGAGATATCAGGTGCAGGACCAACGGCTTTACGTGCTTTCCGAGGCACGGGAGTGAGACACCGTCAACTTCTTGACTCAGGATTATTACTGAGAATTTCTTAACAGAAAATGCCAATAACGATTTGTGGACCTTCTCGGGATTTTAATCCGCAGCCAGCAGCCGCGATCACGACTACTATAACAACGAGGTAAACAAAATGGATCTTAAGACAGCTGAAAAGCTAATGATCCTGCTCGAGGGACCATGTTATATGTTATTTTACAATACTATTTGATAATGGTGATACTACTCTGGAGGCGGCGGAAAGACGACAACGCTCTTAAAGAACTATGATTTCTCTTTTGAGCCGCGGCTACGTGATGTTTTTGAGTTATTACAAATCGTGTCACACGCAGAATTGACGATTTCCAGTCTCTCGAACAAGACAGTTTCAAGGAGCTTTAAACCACAGATTATATTATACCTTTCAAAAATCGTACAGAAAAGTACAATCTGCTACTTTGTCTTGCGTATATGGTCTATGAGAAAGTTTTTGTTTCCCACGAAATTTAAGCGGTGCTACAGTCCCTTCAGCGGCGCCATATGCATATATTTTCATTTATAACTATACAAATTGATAACCAAAAGCTATTTTATTTCAAATAAAAAAACAATATAAAATGAAAAAGTAGGTACCATTTGCTATAATAACCTACGACACCAAGATAACCGGAAAGAGACTACGATTTTACTATTTTTTTTTAAATAAGTGTATTCCATTTCTTGTAACAAAATTTGAGAATAAGGAATCACCTGCAATGTGTAGGATCGCTGTAAGCGGATTGCACGGGCGCCTTGCCCTCTCCAACAGCACTGTCGCTCGAACCCAGACCAGCCAATGGAAAAGTGCTGCCTGCAATCAAAGTAACAGTCATAGTGTTCAAGAATACCGGGTATGATAGAATAAAGGTGACAAACTAGCACACAGTCCATCTGATGGTAAGTGACCCTTAGATATTTATATCTACCCTCGATTAAGAATCAAAATGCATTGCTTTGTTATCCGTTACGATTAACATGGAATGCAACGTGCCCAGTAAAAAAAAGGTCTTTAGCATTGAGCTGCTATTTTACGTTGGTATTCTGTGAGAGCGTGGTCCTCCCCCAGTCGAGTCTACCCATTGTGCTGTAACCATAACATAGCTGCAGCGTGGCTCTACCACGTATAAAAGTAACTAACCTGTAATCGCTCCCCTGGTCATGCTCAAGCCTCGCTGTATCCTTGCGATAGCGGCTCTGTGCCTTGGGACTGGAACAGTAGTGCCTTTTTCCTGTAGAACGAATCTTCCTAAGGTTTTCCAACTCGCCTGTAAAGAAAAGAAATAAGCAGGTGAGGTAGCGAAGTGCCGGGTAGGGGCAGTTTATTTTATTTTATTTATTCTTTATTTTATTTATTAAGGTTTACCAATGTTTGATTACACTGTATTTAACAAAATGGCTTAAGAACTAACCTTACGTAGCTAAGTGTAACAATCGTTTATGGTAAATAGCACACGTATCGAGAAAGATTATAAATACAAATAAAAAGATGTATAACTAATAAATAATGAAAATAAGTATATGGTAAAAAAACTATAATTTATTTATTGGTTTTAGACCAGGCTAAAACTAGAACTATTTTAATTCTATTCGATGTCCTCCAGAGTTTCGAAGATGCCAACCAATTTCAAATCATCAGTATACATAAATGGTATGGAGTAGTGAAAGCAACTAGGGATATCATTGATGAAGGTATTGAAAAGCAGAGGACCCAAATGTGATCCCTGAGGAACCCCCGATGAAATTTTGTATGGTGCAGACTGAAAGCCATTAACGACCACGCTAAAACTACGATTATCTAGATACGATTCAATTCGGACCAATAATGAGCCAGCAATACCATATGTGCGCAATTTAGATATAAGAATATTATGAAGTACTTTGTCAAATGCCTTACTAAGGTTCGTATATATTACATCAACATTCCTACCGTCATCTACTGCTTCTACCAAAGTTTCGGTAAACAAAGTCAGATTGTTACAGGTTAACCTAAACCCAACAAAACCGTGTTGCCACTCAGTAAGATAATGATTCAAGTGGTTCTGCAGCACAGGATAGACAAAATATTCAAAGATTTTACTTAAAATTGACAGAATTGAAATTGAAATAGGCCTATAATTACCTACCACCTCGATGTTATCGGCCTTGTGAGTGGGAACAACTTTAGCGGACTTTCAAACGTCTGGAAATAGGTCGGATTGAGGAGAATTTTTAAAAATTAGACCTACCTACCAACTAGTGTTAGTTAATTGTACTATGCCTATAAACTTCGCGCAAGTGCAAGCAATAAGTTTACAAAGTTTTACCGCAATTTGATGAACGGTATGGCAGCGCATAAAATACGAAGAAACAAAGATAAATTTTTATATCTTTATATATAAAAATTACGTGTCACATTGTTTGTCCGCGATGAACTCCTAAACTACTCAACTGACTGCAATGAAAGTGTGTGTGTGTGCAATTAAATTTTGCACACTCTGTGCAGTTTCATCCAACTTGAGAGATAGGATAGTTTTTATCCTGATAAGTGACACTCAATATTTTTTTATTACGAATTTAAGGATTTTTTATATGAAGGGTCGTCGAAAAAGGCAGAACAACGTCTGCCTGACCAGCTAGTAATATATAAGATAAGATGACTAATATTTCAGAGAAAAACATTAATATTTACACTTTCTTGATGAAATCTATTTCAACTCATTCTTGAGCGGCGCCGCCCTGGTGCCAGAAAACGACGTAAATGCCCCTCATAATAATCCGATATTAATTACTCTTCGTTGAAATAAGTAAAAACATTAGTTAACACAAACGCGACAAAATCCGTATCATTAGCTTTATTGAACATGTTTTGCTTACTTTGTATTTTAATGCACATAATATTTGGACAATGACTGATTTAATTCTATAGTAATTTTATTTATTTCTTTACTTAAACTTCTTACTTCTTTTAAAACTGTATGTTTCCTCACCTGCGCCGCGTAGACCACTTCGTCATCAGCGAGCGCGCGCTGCTGCGGACCAGCGCCCGCCCTGCCGCCCCATTCCAGCTCCTCGACCAGAACGAACCTGCGGGATCGATAGAACCTATTGGATCGACAGTTTCAAGTTTTTTTTTAAATTTAGTACCTAATTTCTTTCTTAGTAGTTTACTAACGCGATTTGATACATAGTGTAGTGCCCCTCTTAATTTATAGTTAACATAAATGTTTTAAATTATAACTTTTTGCATGTGTTATCTATATAAACAAATGATATAACTTTGCAATTGGGTGCCGCCTGCTACTAAACTTAATGCGGACATTTAAAGGCTTTCAGTTCATAATATGTAACAATATTAAGAGTATTATAAAGATTAAAAATTTTAAAGATGCAGCCTATTTACGTCTCACTGCTGGACACAGGCCTCCTTTCATTTCTGAGAGGGTTTTACGGCAAGGAAGTGTCCGCCGCGTAGCCCCAATGCGCGTTGGCGAACTTCACATGTCTTCGAAATATTTTTTTTCTTATTTCTCAGACATGTAGATTTCCTCACGATGTTTTCCTTCACCACCGAGCACGCGGTAAATCAGCACTTAAAATTGCAATTAACAATTTCATTGGTGCCGGCGGGGATTGAACCCGGGTTGCTAGTGTACTGTGAAGCTTACAGCGAGCGCTAACTACCTGAGCTACCACGGCTCTTAAAAATCTTAATAAAACAATTTTTTTTTAAACGTTACCTACACACTAGGATTTTCTCCCGTATCGCGGGAGCAGTTTACACACATAGATTTCACAAGGATAAACATCCAGACCCAGAACAATTATTAGTACACCATACAAATACTTGTTCCGAGCGGGAATCGAACCCGCGGCCATTAGCGCTGCAACTTTTAGATATGAGTTGCGTCACTCCGCGGCACGGAGTTTTTAGTTATTTTTGTTTTGTTACTCTTAAGAAATATAACTTTCTACGTGCGTACATAAATAAGTACACACACACACACACACACACTTTTTTTTACACTTGGCCCTTATGTAAAAAAATATTAAAATATCTTCAGTTAATATAAAGTTATTATAGTTTTAAGAAACAACCATTTTTATAAGCACTACGTGTTCAGTGATTTGTGTTTTCTTGCCGCAGAGAAGTGGGAAGTCGTATTTATATATATATATATATATATATATATATATATATATATATATATATATATATATATATATATATATATATACATATACTAGCTGACCAGGCAGACGTTGTTCTGCCCATACCGACGACACTCAGTCCTATTGAAAAATCCTTAAATTCGCAATAAAAAATTTTGTGGGTTATTTATCGGGATAAAAACTATCCTATCTCTCAAGTTGGACCAAAATGCACATAATGTGCAGAATTTCATTGAAATCAGTTCAGTAGTTTAGGAGTCCATCGCGGACAAACAACGTGACACGTAATTATTATTATATATATATATATATATATATATATATATATATATATATATATATATATATATATATAAAGATATATATGTATATTTCTTTATGTATAAAAATTACGTGTCACATTGTTTGTCCGCGATGAACTCCTAAACTAAACTGAAATTTTGCACACTGTGTGCAGTTTGGTCCAACTTGAGAGATAGGATAGTTTTTATCCCGATAAGTGACCCTCAATTTTTTTATTGCTAATTTCAGTCGTTCGGAGAGGGCAGAACAACGTCTGCCTGGTCAGCTAGTATATGTATATATATATATATATATATATATTTTTTTTTTTTTAAATATATATAGTATATATTTTCAAAAGCTACGTATATTTATCTTATTTTATTTTGTTATTTGGAGGCCAATTCTGGCTTAAAAAAATTCAACAAAAAGATCAGAAAATATATAAGAGAGTTGTTATAATAATAATTTTTTGATTTCAGACATAATACTAATTAAGAAAGGAAAATATTTCTGCTGCGCCGTTAACAACTGTCAAAGCGTAACGACTACATACAATTTTTATCAATATGGAATAAATCCAGGGAAGTAATGTGATAATATTTCATTTATAGAGTAAAGTGCTTTTATTTAGGCCGTAATTGATTGTTTCAGGGAAAGATGTGGAGTACAGCACATTTCAAGTTACTATGAATATGTAATATAAAGACTCTTAAGTATTGTAGAGATCTGTTTAGATTTTTTAATGAATGTCTCTGCTCCGCTACAGTCACAGCCGGATTTCCTACAGTGTCAAAATTGTGCTGACGGTAGGCTGTTTAAAGGTAAAAGGGGATTAAATATACATATTAAACGATGCAATAGTAAAAGTATTTCGGCTTCACAGCCTGTCGTAGAAATTCATATCTCTATTAGCAATTCCTCTAATGACACAAATTTTTCACTGTTTTCGGAGCAAATTTACAAATATTATCGTAATGTACCAGTGGTTAAAAGAATTCCTAGAGGTGCGAGGATGCAGATTGCTAAAGCATTGTCATGCACTATTCAAAATTGTTTCACTAATAGTGAAAATAGTTGGCAAAAATTATTTCCTTTCGCGTATTCCCATTTTCATTTTGATAAAACAATAAATAAATCAATTACGTCTCAACTAAAAGAGACATCTTTTCAAAATTTAGATTACGCAATTAATACTCATTTATCTCGACCACGTCCTAAATTTGATTTAAAAAAAGTAGTTGAGTCGAAAGTAATGGATGGCGACTTTAAAAATGCATCCCGTATTTTATTCTCAGACAACATCCTGGTTCCTCGTAATGTCGAAACACTTGAAAGCCTTCGTCAAAAGCATCCTTCGGTCAAACATCCTCAGAGTTTACCGCTGCCTTCCAGGACTTCTATGCAACCTTTACAAATTTCGGAAAAAGACACTTTAGAAGCAATTATGTCATTTTCGAATGGCTCTGCTGGCGGCATTGACGGAATTACGCCTCAACATCTTAAAGATCTTGTAAGCGCTTCTGCCGGTGACGCCGGCGGAGTACTTCTTAAAGACATTACAAAATTATGTAATTTTATGCTTTCTGGTAATGTTAATCCAAATTCCATTCCATTCTTATATGGGGCAAGATTATGTGCCTTCAAAAAAAAAGGATAATGGTATCCAGTCCTATTGCCGTTGGTTCCACATTTCGACGTTTAACTTCAAAATTAGTTTGCAGGCACATAATCTCTAACCTTAAGACCAAATTTCAGCCTACTCAACTAGGTTTTGGCACTAGAGGTGGCTGTGAGGCGGCGGTACATTCAGAGCGTACATTTTTAACAAACTCTGATGCAGATGTTCTTGTGAAGGTTGACCTAAGGAATGCTTTTAACTCTATCGATAGGGTAACCTTGCTGAAAGAAGTGGCTAATAATACCCCCGAAATTTATCATTACGTTTGGCAATGTTATAGTCAAAATACTAACTTGTTTTAAGAAAACCATGTTAACGATTCCGCTGTCGGTGTTCAGCAGGGTGACCCACTGGGTCCAGCACTTTTCAGTTTGGGAATTCAACCAATTATTTCAAATTTGAAATCCAAGCTGAATGTCTGGTACCTAGACGACGGTACACTGGGAGGTAGAGCAGATGACGTCCTCAGTGATCTTACTCATATTTTTCAAAATTTTAAAAATATTGGTCTTGAACCAAATAGCAATAAATGTGAAATATTTTTTTTTCCAATAATTTATCTACTTCTCATAGAGACACTAATTCAAAATTTTAATCATATTTGTCCAGGAATAAAAACTGTCAGTACGGAATCACTATATCTGCTAGGTGCACCGTTGTTTTTCGATAGTATTAAACTTGTTTTAAAAACAAAATTTGATCAGTTTTTAAAACACGTTGATAAATTGTATAAATTAAACCCCCACATAGCTCTTACTATTTTAAAATATTGTCTTCTTGTACCTAGATTTACATACTTACTCCGCTCGAGTCCAGTCTGGAAATGTTCGGATATTTTAAAGGATATTGATAATAATCTTAAAATAGCTATAGAATAAATTCTAAATTTAACTTTAAATACAACAGCCTGGACTCAAGCTACTTTACGTATAAAATTTGGTGGCATTGGTGTAAGAAATCTTTCTCTTTTTGCCTGCTTTCCTTGCTTCCGTGCATAGTGTAAGTGACTTATGTAACATAATTTAAAAAAATAAAGTAGACCTATGCTTTGCTACGGAGGCAGGGCAGACATGGCAAACGCTCTGTCCTGGTGAAAATGGTCCACTGGAAGTTAACCAACAATAACAGTGGGATATTCCATTGGTACAGGGCGTGCAGAAAGATTTGTTTCATAATTTCCATAGTGACCAAGATAAGGCACGCCTTATGCTGTTTCGACTAAGGAATCTAGTCACTGGTTACACGCTTTTCCATCAAGTAATCTTGGCACGTTACTTGATGGGGAAAGCTTGCGCATTGCCGTAGGAATCCGACTAAGAGCGGCGATTTGTCAATCCCATCAGTGCTCCTGTGGTAGCAGCGTCGATAAGTTTGGGCTCCACGGACTTTCATGTAAGAAAAGCGCTGGTAGATTTTCACGACACAGTTCTTTGAACAATGTCATCCGAAGGGCTCTTGTCTCTATAAATGTTCCCTCGGTTTTAGAGCCTTGTCGAATATTTAGAGACGATGGCAGGAGACCCGACGGTATGACATTGGTCCCTTGGGAGAGAGGTAAAGCCCTAGTGTGGGATGCTACTTGCGTAGACACTCTGGCGGTCTCTCATCTCAGGGATACCTCGTTTAGAGCCGGGGCGGCATCAGAGGCAGCTGAACTGAGTAAGTGGCGCAAATATGAGTCTCTGAGAGATGACTACATATTTGTGCCATTTGCTGTAGAGACTATCGGTCCGTGGGGTCCACGTGCGGTGAAGTTCCTAAAGGAACTCCATCCGCGGCTGGTCGTTGCTGGTGGTGATAAGAGGGCTGGTTCTTTCCTTGCTCAAAGGCTAAGTATAGCCATTCAGAGGGGAAACGCAGCCAGCGTTCTTGGCACGATACCGCGGGGAGTAGGACTATATGATATTTAAGTTTCTAGTTTTAGTTTTTTTTTAAATTATTATTATAGTTTTTAGTATTGTAGATAAAAATAAGTATTATGTTAATTTTAATATAATCTTTGTTAATATAGTCAAAAAAGCTAATCTTTACTAAATGGGCTTGTGATCTTGCCACGGATGGATGTTTTGCTCTGTTCCGAATTCTTTACTTTGAAACTATTATATCCTTTCTGTAATATTACCAGGATTAATCATGACTGCATGGAAATTAGGGCAGCTGCATCTTCCCGGTAACGACACAAAAAATCCCATTATGAAGCAATCTATAAGGCCTAGGTTCAGCAGTGGATATTTATAAGCTGTAAAGAATGTGTGGAACCATGCATTTGGAATCCCAAATATTTTTATCATAAAGATAAAAAGGAAGTGGCAGATGCCTGGAGTCATCTTGCCGAATTAATGCAAGAGTCAGTAAAAGAATTAAGAACTAAAAAGGAAATAATAATAATGACTTTCAGCAAACATTTAAAGAAACCAAACACAATGGCCTACTAGATGGTGTGACGACCTGGTAAGACATGCATGTGGGCTTTAATAGGCTGTAATGGGTGGATGTATAGGAGATGATCTACCAGGAGCACATGACCCACTGAGAGGTGAAATGTTCAAATCAACAGTAACATTACAACAATGGCAAATATTCCTCTTATGAGGCAATCTATGGGAGAGGCCTATGTTCAGCAGTGTACTTGTGAAAAGCTGTAATGATGATAATGATGATGATGAAACGTAATAGCCGAAACGAATTCGGCGTCCGCCATGCTTGTCTGTTCGGAGCACACTGACGTATTGACAAGCATGTAAATGCTTCCCAAATGCGAGCCTAGGATTTGTATAGTCCTGACTTATTGAAACTTGCTAAGATTTGGCAAGCGTGTAAACTTAGCATTACTAACTAGAGGTTCGTTTCCAGCTGTGGACTATTTGCTCGCCGTTGAAGAAAAGGAAGTGACCTGTTCTTACCGTTTCGGGTCGTCCTGGCATCTCGCTTTGGTCAGAGCTTGGTACACGACGTAGGATGCCGTGGCAGTTAGAGGCACCTAAAGCAAAACAATGAGTTGGGTTAGATAAGTCACACCCCGTGACCCTGCCCATGTCCGATGAAAGTGGAACACCATGGGGTTTTAGTCGGCTCGAGTCCGACGTAACCCGTCCTTGCCCCTGGCGAGTATGCGTAGGCATTTTCTCATGTAAAAACTCATGTCAAAGATATGGCCGAGTTGATTCAAGCTGCCCGATTTATTCACATTGTAAATATTATAATTAGTACTTTCTTATACGACAAAGTTCAGTGAATGATAGCTAATAATTCTCCGCTCACCAGATGACGTTAGTTGGGACTGACGTGAAGTTATTTGTAACATTGTCACCGTAAGTAAAAAGTTGTTGTTTTTTCGATTTCTAGTGTATGTACTCGTACATATATACACAAAACAATGCCTCGGCCGGTGGTTGCTCTTAAATATTTTGTACATTTTTAACTTTTAAGAATATACGTAGTTTGGTTTATCCTAATTAATTACTAATAATTTAGAAGTAAACAAAAATCTTTCTTTTTTTCTTTTGGAACGAAGTTCCTTATCGAACGGTAGGAATTTGGCGGATGGAGGCTAGGCACGGGATAGGCGAGAAAAAGTGTAAGATCTTTCCGTCACGACCCCTAATGACGTAGTGAAGACGCACTTGGCCGCTATAAGGAAGCGGGATGGAATAATATCCATCTCCCTCGCACCTTTTCTTATCTTGCCATGAAAGAAATATTATATTAAAAAAATATATAATACGTTTATCAATAATATTATACTACGAAAGGAACTTTTCCAACCGCGTGTTCCACGACACTCGCACATGTTTTGTTTTCTTTTACTAACCTTGAGTATGGCATAAGGGATTTCGTGCGAGACATTATGAACGCAGACCAGGAAACTTTCTGGCGGACGTCGGTGCTCCTCCTCCTGACCGCTGCACTCCTCATCCGACGGGACCGATCGCTCCCGAGACCGGTTCGTTGACGTTGATCTAATTGTTAAAGATAACCTTCAGTTAAAAGTAAATTTAGTTAAAAGTAAATAAACATTATATACATATACAATATATACATTACTAGCTGGCCAGGCAGACGTTGTTCTGCCCTTTCCGACGACCATTTGCTTTCCTAAAAATTGAGGGTCAATTATCGGGATAAAAAATATCCTATCTCTCAAGTTGGACCAAACTGCACACAGTGTCCAAAATTTCATTGCAATCAGTTCTGTAGTTTAGGAGTTCATCATGGACAAACAACGTGACACGTAATTTTATATATATACTAGCTGGCCAGGCAGACGTTGTACTGCCCTTTTATACGACCCTTCATATAAAAAATCATAAATACGTAATTAAAAAAAAATTGAGTGTCACTTATCAGGATAAAACTACCCTATCTCTCAAGTTGGATCGAACTGCACAGAGTGTGCAAAATTTCATTGAAATCAGTTCAGTAGTTTAGGAGTTCATCGCGGACAAACAACGTGACACGTAATTTTTATATACATTATATACAAGGTTACTCTGCGAGATAGAACTACGTCATAAAGATGTCCGCAGTAGCACGAGAGTAACGACGGGCCGGCCATATAGCTCGAAGAACCAACAAGCGATGGGGAAGAAAGGTTCTCGAGAGAGAGCCTCGTATCGGTAAACAAAGTTTAGGGTGGACTTCCACCAGATGGAGGGACGACCTGGTAACATATGCGTGGAGTCATGGATGCATGTGACTCAGGATTGTGCTGTTTCGTGTGGTGAGTGTAGAGAACCGGACACCAGTTTTACTGGTAACAATGTGACAATGCATCTGGATTTTGATTCGTAATCGAGGCTAGATGTAAGCTTGTGTCTGTTGGTCACAGCATCCACTTACCAACAGGTGGACTGTGTGCTCGTTCACTACATTTATTCTATAAAATAAAATTATAAATAAATAAATTTTTAATATGTAGCAGCTGAGTAGGTTCTCTGTAGTAGGTACCAACACTTACCTTACGCTGGTGAGCCTAGCGTGACTGTTGGGATGGTTGCCGATACGCTTAAATAGCTAGCAATAGCAAACCCTTACAATGGTATGCTCGCCATCGATGAGCATTCGTCAGGCGAGAACTCACTTTGTGCTGGTGAGCCTCACACGACTGCTAAGTTCATTGCACACGCGCTATAGCAGCTAATGTAGAGTACCACAGCCTAAGAATAACATATAGTCAGTCGTCGCGTTTGATGTTGTTGAAAAAGCCGACATCAACAATAAATTGCTAGGGTTGTCAGATCGGGAAGTAATAAAAAAAATAAAAACACTGATTTCATTTTGTTTCACGTCTAAACAAATTAATGTGTATGTGGAAACTTATTCCTTATCTTTAAATGAAGACGACCCACAGTTTTTACCGCATGTGATGTGAGGGATCCATTTTAACTTATTTGCGTGACGGGACAACCCTAGCGGACGCACCGCACCGCACGATTGCCCCGTCTAGACGCCTTCGATAACCGACTGTTAATAGTAGTTAAGACTGTAGTAGTAGTATCTAATCCTCATACTGCTGAGGTCGCCACCGACGGGTGTACAGGCGCTTCTTAACCAGTTGTCACCAACCTTCACCTTATGCTGGTGAACCACGCGTGACTGGGGTCATCACATACGCGCTGTAGCAGCTGAGCTAATAGGCAATAATTCTTACACTGCTGGCGTCGTCGCCGATGAGACTTTAGCCGTCCCCAAGTGGGCACTAACACTTACCTTATGCTGGTGAGCCACGCGCGGCTGCTGGGGTCGTCCCCGACGCGCTTGAGCAGCAAGCGCGCGGCGGGGCGTGCGGCGGGGCGAGCGGCGGCGCGCAGCACGCGCTCGTGCGGCGCCAGCACGCGCTGCGTGGGCGCGCGCGACGCTAGCTCCTCCACCAGCACATAGCTGCCGCGTGCCGAGCGGCACACTCCCGCCTTACTCAGGCACTGCGCTATCGCCTAGCCACAGGTAACACTTCCGTAAGCTATGTATGTTGGTACTTGATACTACCTTTGCGTTTAAAGAATGGGATTGAAAATGGCGTCGCCTCTATTCACCTATCACTCGCACACTGTCGCTATCTATACTCACACCCGCCGGTAAAGACTGCAACAAGACATGTTGCGATTTGCGTTTTTGTACGTTCTATTGCAACTTGTCATTAGAATCAATGATAACAAAATGCAAAAATATTTGTGAGTTACGACGCGTTCTGAGAGTTTTCTTCATAATTATTGTTGATTTTGTTTGTTAATATCTTTATATAAAATATTTACATGATACATGCTGTCCGAGCTAATCTTCAGAATGGCCGAACCGATTGTAATAAAACTTCACGAACGAACACAGAGTAATACAAGGAGTGATATTTTATCCAAAAAAATTAGAGACTTCATTAAAATAGAAATATTGATAAGATAAAATAAATAGTTTTTAATGATTACCTTAAGTCTAAATAACGTCACATTAATAGATACCACCCAGGCGAAGCCAGAGCGGGTCTCTAGTTTATAAATGTTATTCTAAAATTAATATTGTACCTATACGAGAATTCTTTTCAATTATTTTCCCATTAATAGAAAAAAATCCAACTAAGCAAATAATATAACGTTGTAACGACATACCGTTAGCGGGTTTTCACTATTGGTACTGTGCATGTTGAAGGTACGCGCTCGATGAGGCGCCATTTCTAATCCCATTCTTTATCCCTACGGATTATACATGATGGCCAAGCCTCAGCTTAAGCCAATAATACATGTAGGCTGAGCCTCTACAATCTACATGTTGGTCAAGTTTGTAAATCCGGCAAACCACGTTAGCCAAACCTCTAAAGTCTGCATGTTGGTCAAGTTTGTAAAGCCGGCAAAACACGTTGGCCAAGCCCCTAAAGTCTGCATGTTGGTCAAGTTTGTAAAGCCGGCAAAACACGTTGGCAAAGCCTCTAAAGTCCAGATGTTGGTCAAGTTTTTAAAGCCGGCAAACCACGTTTGTCAAGCCTCTAAAGTCTAGATGTTGGTCAAGTTTGTAAAGCCGGCAAACCACGTTGGCCAAGCCTCTAAAGTCTACATGTTGGTCACGTTTGTAAAGCCGCCAAAACACGTTGGCGAAGCTTCTAAAGTCTAGATGTTGGTCAAGTTTGTAAAGCCGGCAAAATACGTTGGCCAAGCCTCTAAAGTCTACATGTTGGTCAAGTTTGTAAAGCCGGAAAAACACGTTGGCCAAGCCTCTAAGTCTACATGTTGGTCAAGTTTGTAAAGCCGGCAAACCACGTTGGTCAAGCCTCTAAAGTCTACATGTTGGTCAAGTTTGTAAAGCCGGCAAAACACGTTGGCCAAGCCTCTAAAGTCTACATGGTGGTCAAGTTTGTTAAGCCGGCAAAACACGCTGGCTAAGCCTCTAAAGTCCAGATGTTGGTCAAGTTTGTAAAGCCGGCAAACCACGTTGGCCAAGCCTTTAAAGTCTACATGTTGGTCAAGTTTGTAAAGCCGGCAAAACACGCTAGCTAAGCCTCTAAAGTCCAGATGTTGGTCAAGTTTGTAAAGCCGGCAAACCACGTTGGCCAAGCCTTTAAAGTCTACATGTTGGTCAAGTTTGTAAAGCCGGCAAAACACGTTGGCCAAGCCTCTAAGTCTACACGTTGGCCAAGCCTTTAAAGTCTACATGTTGGTCAAGTTTGTAAAGCCGGCAAAACACGTTGGCCAAGCCTCTAAGTCTACATGTTGGTCAAGTTTGTAAAGCCGGCAAAACACGTTGGCGAAGCCTCTAAAGTCTACATATTGGTCAAGTTTTTAAGCCGGCAAAACACGTTGGCCAAGTCTCTAAAGTGTACATGTTGGTCAAGTTTGTAAAGCCGGCAAAACATGTTGGCCATGCCTCTAAAGTCTACATGTTGGTCAAGTTTGTAAGCCGACAAAACACGTTGGCGAAGCCTCTAAAGTCTAGATGTTGGTCAAGTTTGTAAAGCCGGCAAAACACGTTAGCGAACCCTCTAAAGTCTAGATGTTGGTCATGTTTGACAAACCGGCAGAACACGTTGGCCAAGTCTCTAAAGTCTACATGTTGGTCAAGTTTGTAAAGCTGGCAAAACACGTTGGCGATGCCTCTAAAGTCTACATGTTAGTCAAGTTTGTAAAACCGGCAAAACATGTCGATCAAGCCTCTACAGTCTAAATGTTGGTCAAGTTTGAAAAGCCGGCAATACACATGTTGGCTAAGGCTCTACAGTCTACATGTTGCTCAAGTTTGAAAGCGGCCAATGCTAATTTTTTTTTTATATTCCACTAAGCCACCGCTTATCTACGATCCCACCTGATGGTAAGTGGTGATGTAGCCTAAGATGGTGAAGCGCACTGACTTAACAAAAGCCTATTCACTCTTGCCTTGAAGACTACCACACTGTAATCGGATGGAAAGACAGATGCTGGCAACTTATTCCACTCCTTTGCTGTACGCATGATAAACGACGTGGCGAACCGTTTAGTTCGAATGAGTGGTAAGTCAACAACGAAAGGGTGGAGACTGGCCGAACTTCTGGTTGTTCGATGGTGGAAGGGAGAGGGGGGAACTAAATTATGCAATTCCTGCGCACACTCTCCGAAATGCATCCTGTAGAAAACCGAAAGGCTTGCTATTTTACGTCTGTGTTCGAGGCTGGTAAGATTGGTTTTAACCAAATTCGGGTCACCAATAAGCCTCTTAGCACCCCTTTCCACTGAGTCCAAAGCTGTTAAGTGGCATTTTGCAACACCAGCCCATATATTGCAGCAATACTCCATGCACGACCTGACTTGCGCTTTATATAAAGTAAGCAGCTGTCCCGGTGTAAAGTATCGCCGCACCTTTGCAAGGACTCCCAGCTTCCTTGCAGCTGCTTTGGCCTTGGACTCAATGAACTGCCCGAAGTCCAAATTTGAGGATATTTTAAACCCTAAAAAATGAAGGCGGTCGGTATATTTCAGTGATACATTGCGGAAAGAAGGAGCCAAGTTGAGCTGGCTCCTTTTTGCAGTGAAGAGACACGCTTGTGTTTTGGAGGCGTTGAACTTCACAAGATTGGTATCGCCCCATTCGGAGACTGCCTGTAGTGTGAGATTTACACGCTCTACCATAGTTTCTCTTTCGGACTGGATTTGATCCCGACTGGCCCGAGGACTTGGTTGGTTTCTCTCAACAACTGTGCTATCGTCTGCGTACCCATAGATACCGGGCATAAGGCATTAATATGCAGCAGGAAGAGACTTGCGGAGAGAACGGACCCCTGAGGAACACCGGCGTTAGTCGCCATGGGATCGGATGAACAGCCCAGCATGAACCGGTGAGACCGTTCACTCAAAAAGCCATTCAATCAGAGCAGGGGATAAGCCGTACGCTGGAAGCTTACCCAAAAGGCTAGTGTGCCAAACTATGTCAAAGGCCTTCGAGACATCAAGGGAAACAGCAAGTGCTTCCCCACTGTTCTCGAGTGCCTCGCCCCATACGTGTGTGGCATTCGCTAGAAGGTCCCCAGCTAACCGATTTCGGCGAAACCCATATTGCCGGTCACTAAGGAGGTCATTCTGTTCTAGGTATGCCATTAAGCGGACATTTAATATACGCTCCATAATCTTGCAGAGTATGGAGGTGATTGAGATTGTCCGATAATTGGCCGGCTGCCTTGTATTGGAACAGGCTGCACGTTGGCCGGCGTCCAGGATATTGGCACTATTCCAATCCTAAATGAGAGGCGGAACAAGCGTGTCAACACAGGAGACAACTCAGGTGTACAAGCCTTTAGAACTATAGCTGGTATACCATCTGGTCCACTAGCTTTTTTCACGTCTAGAAACCGCAAGGTTTTAAGAACCTCCTTATTTGTTATACGAATCTCCGACATAGAGGTCCCGCAGTGAGGTAACTTGGGTGGAACGTTGTTGCCACTGTCCAGACGTGAATTGTAGGCAAAGAGACATGCGAACAAGTCCTCTTTCTCATTAGCCGTATGTGCCAGTGTGCCATCCGGTTTTACCAACGGAAGCAGTGTAGGCCGACAGAAGTTTGTCTCGACCGCTTTGGCGAGAGACCAAAAAGCTCTAGTGCCGGATGGTCTGGCAGAGAGTTTTGCGCCAATATGTTTAACAAGTAAAAGGCCAGTTACGTGGGCTAGGCCCACTCAGAGCATTTAGTAAGCTATTTACTACTGCAATAAGCAAAAAGTCCAAAGTCCAAAAGTCGCATCTCAGCTACTCAGCTGTCAATCTCTGTTATGGTTAGATGCGATCGAGACTAGCTTTCCGTAATGCTTTTTTGAAGGACTTGGCGGTCTGGTTGAAAGTTCTCTTCTTGGAGCTAATATCCGGAGCTTTGCGGTTTCGAGCGTCAACCCAGGATAGGTAAGCTAAATGCTTGCGCTTTTCAGTTTGGGCGCATTCAGTGTTGAACCATGGGCGAGCTTTACTACCAGTGGGAGCGTCAGAGAAGGGGATAAAATACTCCATAGCTTGACGCAACACATCCGTTATCGCAACCGCGCAGCTCGACGGATCCGCAGAAGAGAAACAGACCTCCCGCCAAGGATAAGATGCAAAAAAATGTCGCATCTCATCCCAATCAGCTGACTTATACCGCCATATTCGCCGAACACCTTGGGACTCGTAATCAGGTGGAGAATATAACGATACAGATTTCACCAGACAGTGGTCAGATGTACTCAAAGGAGAAGTAACCTGTCCTTCATATCTGTCTGGTTCGGTAGTAAGCAGAAGGTCCAAGCAATTTGATGTGTGACCGTCTACATCGGGTACATTAGTCGCCACCTTTACAATCTCAGAAAGACCTAGCGTCAAAGCAAAATTCCACGCTTCTTTTCCAGCATGGTCGGTCTTTTGGTATGGGAACAGCCAGTCTTGGTGACAAGCGTTAAAGTTCCCCAGAAAGACCAACTGCGCAGTAGGATACCGATTAAGGGCCACGTCAGCAGCCTCACTAAGGTGATCAAATAACCGTGTCGTCTCCTGGTCACCGCTGTGCAATCGATAGACACAGGCATAAAGGATTTTATCAATACATGTATCTACCATCACCCACATTGTCGAAAAAGTGGGGTCTTCAAGGTGACAGAGACGCTGGAAGCAGATGTCATTGCGGACGTACACACATACTCCGGCACGTGGATGGAATTTGTGCTCCAGGGAGAATCCAGGATAGTCGAGGTACGCCGCACTCAATGGACATCCAATTTGCGTCTCTGTCAAATAAAGTAGGTGCGGCTTTTCAGTCTCAAGATGGTGATGGACTGCGCTGAGATTAGAGTGCAATCCTCGAATATTAGTGAGGTGCACTTTTAGTGAGAGGACGTGCAACCGCTGTTTAACACTAATTTTCTATTTTATGTACATATTAAGTGCTGAGCACTCT
The DNA here is from genome assembly GCA_033319125.1 of Parnassius glacialis. Lineage (NCBI taxonomy): Eukaryota > Metazoa > Arthropoda > Insecta > Lepidoptera > Papilionidae > Parnassius > Parnassius glacialis. Next base: position 69,721,743 of record JAVANC010000004.1, on the reverse strand, counting down.
CAGCATGCCATTCTCCATCCTTATTCACTAATAAGGATGGAGAATGGCAGTTGAGCGAGGCGTTGCATTAGCAACCAAAGGATACTATCGGAGTTACTGTGCCAATGGGAGCTTGATCTGGAGACTGCGGGGACGTCCGGATCCCCCCCAGAGATCGCCATCGGGTTCTCTTGCCCGGTCACTAACCGGCACGATGGGGCTACCCTGGGATTTTTCGCCAGTTGGCGGGGCAGCCTTTCATTAGTAGCTAATTCACTAATTGGGCCCCCAACTTCCTGCGATCGGCCAGCGGAACACCGTGCTTCGGATCCCGCTACCCTCCACGACCAAGCACCCGACACAGCAACAACTGACGCTTCGTACCCGGTTTACATACACAACGCTACTGTTCAGACCCATTCTCCATATGGCTTCACCAAGCATCATGCCGGAACACGACAAAGTCATTTGGCGGCAAGACTTTACTGTCAATCTTTACTAGTTTTTGTGAAGCTATGTTGCTAACTAATAAATGTTGGCGTAATGAATTAAGTCAGTTATACATGTGTGCCATAGCTCGCCGAGGTGCAAGTGCTAACTAAATCCGACAATTCATGTTGACCACGTATCAGTGACAGACTGCATGTTGCGATTTCTTATATTTAGAAGAATGTTACACACATGGAATAAAACTAATTTTATGGATTTTATCGCGCTCAATTTTATTTTTTTTAATTCCCGACGTTTCGGGCACTTTACAGCACACGTGACGGAATGCCTCGTTTCCAGTAAAAAGGGTCTCCGGTTCTCTACACTCACCATACGATAGTGGTGATTCCAATTGCCAGTCATGAGAGCCCGGGTTCGAATTCCAATTCAGTCCAAAATCAGTTTTGGATTTTCTGTCAAGAAATTATTATCAGTAGCTTGGAGTTAGGAAGTTAGTGATGTTCCACCATCGTCGATCGGAAAGCACGTAAAGTCGTTAGTCCTGCGCCTGATCCCTCCGTTCCATCGGAAGGTCGAAGGCAATAGAGAGTGCACCTGTGCTTGCGCACACACTCGTGCAATATAATCCTGTCCTGCGTTGATGACTAGTCTCCGCTGAGACTGGCCACCGTGACCGAAATTCGGTCTGGGGCACATTCTTAAGTGGCGAAGCTTGCGAAGTCACTTATTGATTTCACGATGTCTGTCCGTCTGTCCGTCTGTCCAACGATTATCTCGAGAACGGTTTCGAATTTTCAAATTCTGTTTTGAGCAATCTATTACTGATCACCCAGGCATCTGAACCTCCTATTTTGAAACTGATTGCTCAACGGCAACCGTTAGAAACCGCTACAAAGCTGATTGCTTCGCCACTTTGCTATGCTGTTAGCTTGCTAGGTTTATTATTGTATATATCGGAATAAGTGCGTTTTATTTATGGGGTTATTTTCATGACATATTTGTTTGTCGAGGTTGATCAAAGATCAATGGAAATTGCTATTATTACCTCAGTGGCTGTGGTATCCTGCGTGACCTTCAGTATGGAGTAGGGCTCGTGGCGGGCGACCGCGTACACCACGAGGAAGTGCACGCGCAGGTCGCGCGGCGAGCCCGGCCCCGCGCCGCCGCACGCAGACTCCTCGCTGCACCGCGAGAACACCAGCAACGACGCCATGTTCAGCGGCTGGTTAGTGGGGGAACTGCGAGGGGAACATTGTACTATGTACTAGAGAGGCCTTTCCAAACAAAAAAAAATGTGCAGTAGTCTATGTCTTCGCGCATGCGCGGGAGATAGTAGAGTCGCGCATGCGCCGTTGATTTTAGCGCGTTGCGCCTGTGCGGTCAGTTCTTAATTTAAACTTTAATTTGAAATAATGTATTATTAGCGCCGCGCCACACTGCATGTATATTGAAACCACAGACTAACTAGCAGACTGAAACCACACTAAATGACACACTGTATGGATTGCAGTACAGTTCAGATGTACATAGTGTATGTTCGGAATGCGAAATCTAGTACGTAGTACATATATATCGATGGTTTTGAAAGAATGGATTATACGTGGTAGTGCCACGCTGCAGCTATTGTTTATGCAATAAGTGTAACAAACGAACACGCAGTCCACCTGATGGTAAGTGGATGCTGTGGCCCATAGACATCTATATTTATATTTAACCTTGATTAAGAATCTAAGCGCAGATGCGTTGCCAGCTATATTATGGTTGCAGTACGAATGGATCGGCTCGACCGGAAAAGGACAACGCTCTCACAAAATACCTGTTGAAATGCCTAATCAATACTGCTGTGTTTCATATGGTGAATGTAGAGAATCGGTGACCCTTTTTATTACAAACTAACATTCTATCTTAGTCCACAGGGGTGATAACGCATCTGCATTTTGATTCCTAATCGAGTATTGATGTGTCTATGGGTCACAGCATCCACTTACCGTCAGGTGGACTGTGCTCTCGTTTGTCACTCTTATTGTATAAAAAGGCCCCGGATGGGAAACAGTGTTAAAAAGACTAAAACACTACCTTTTACATTAAACTTCTTAAAGTGGGTGATTAATTTTTTTTTAGTTACACTTCTTTTGGGGCCTTTGGGAAAAATGATGAGAGTGCATTTTTACGATGCGCGCACAAACCGACACCTAAAAACGACACCTTGAAGTTGTTACGATGCGCGCGCACACCGACACCTAAAAGCGAGAACTTCAGTGGGTAGTTGTCTCTCAACCTTTTTTGTTTTGTTACGCTAAAGAAGTATAAGTTCCTACATCCATACATACTTTTTTTTAATTTCACATGGAATTACATTTTCTTTAATTTCATATGGGATTGCATATTCTTTAATATCATATTAAACTCGGTTCAAAATTGACGAAGATATCTCGTACGAAGGTTACACTGAAAGCTCTTAGAAAATTAAAAACTGAACAAACTAGCATGTTATTCGTTTTATTATATCTTTTCAAAATAGTGTCCATTTACATCAATACATCGCTGCATCGGATAAAAGCACTTTGCCCACTCGTCTTTACTCTTCGACGGCGTTTTGATACGCAGTCACTGCTTCCTCGACGTGCATACAATGTTTTTCTCGAAGTTTTTCTTTTATTTTCGGAAATAAATAAAAATCGCATTTGCCAATGTCCAAAAAAGAAAGATATGTTGATTGCACCTACCGTAACCTCACGTGCCTGTACCCTGGGCGCAAGCAGAGAAGCGGTATGACTCGCTGCGACAACATATAGTTCGTATCCGCGTCATAGATCTCGAAGCGAACGAAGGCCAACTCGGGGAAGTTGATCTGTTGACGAGGAACACCATCTTAGTCTTTTGAGGTGGTGATGAACTTACCCGTAGCCAGAAGGCCTTGGGAAGAGTGCTGGTCCGGCATATGTTGTTGTGGACTTTCCGGTAGGTGACGTTAGAAGATTATATAATAAAAAAATATCAATAACTCGACCATAGCGTCACCTATAGGAACTAAAAGATTCATTATATACTGCTAGATGGGATCTGCGGCCCCAATATTGCGAAGTAAGTTACGGTCAATTCTCCATAATTCCTTTAGTCGGCGAGGATACCAGTTCTTTGTTCTGTAAACTACGTCCTTGTGTTCGACTATCTAACAATGAGTTTGTTTAATGTGACTAAGAAAACGCCGCGTCATTATCTATGTTCGAACTTTGTCAACGTGATTTGAACTTTATATAGGGTCAAGTATCTAACATATTTGCCTAAAAACAGTAACTGTCGTAAATGAAAATACAACTGGGTGGCATATGTAACCGTGCCAACTACCCGCTAGCTACAGAGCAACAACTGTGACAGGGTTTTTGTTCTAAATTGCCGGTATAGTAGAAACATAGAAAGTCTTTATATATTTCGGTATTTTCAACCGACTTCAAAAAGGAGGAGGTACTCAATTGGAATGTATGTTTATGTATGTGTGTTACCTCATAACTTTGTTAAACATGAACCGATTTCAATGGTTCTTTTTTTACTTGAAAGCAGGTGCTTCTCACGTGGTTCCATATAAATTTGATAAAGATCTGACTAGTAGTTTTTGAGTTATGCACTAATAATTTTTATTGGAGTCGGATGTACAAATTTTTTAATTTTACCTCTTGTTAGTTTTGGATTTTTGGGCCCTTTTGATTAAAATAAACTATAACACAAACTCAAGGTGAGAACCAGAATGTCGTCTAGACAATATGTAAAGAAAGCCCTTACCGATCGGAATGAGACACGCAATGACATTACCATAAAAATATTATTAATAAATAAAATGGTATTGTTATTTAAAATTAAAAATATTGGTAAATCCAATTAGGCATACCTTAAACGCATTAAATAATTCCGTTTAACATGCTTATACGGAATTTTTTAAAGTAGTTGACATACATTTCGACAGCACTATCGGCTTCAACACCCTCGAAAACCATGAAAATGACACTCATGATGAAAAAATTGACACCTATTGCAGCCGCCACCTTGGATTTACATTTCGACAGCACTATCGGCTTCAACACCCTCGAAAACCATGAAAATGACACTCATGATGAAAAAATTGACACCTATTGCAGCCGCCACCTTGGATTTACATTTCGACAGCACTATCGGCTTCAACACCCTCGAAAACCATGAAAATGACACCCAAGATGAAAAAATTGATATCTATTGCAGCCGCCACCTTGGATTTACATTTCGACAGCACTATCGGCTTCAACAACCCTCGAAAACCATGAAAATGACACCCAAGATGAAAAACTTGATATCTATTGCAGCCGCCACCTTGGATTTACATTTCGATAGCACTATCGGCTTCAACACCCGCGAAAACCATGAGAATAACACCCATGATGAAAAAATTGATATCTATTGCAGCCGCCATGTTGGATTTACATTTCGACAGCACTATCGGCTTCAACACCCGCGAAAACCATGAGAATGACACCCATGATGAAAAAATTGATATCTATTGCAGCCGCCATCTTGGATTTACATTTCGACAGCACTATCGGCTTCAACACCCACGGGAACCATGAAAATTTCACCCATGATGAAAAAATTGGTACCTACTTCAGCCGCCATCTTGGATTTACATTTCGACAGCACTATCGGCTTCAGCACCCTCGAAACCCATGAAAATGACACGCTTGATGACAAAATTGATACCTATTGCAGCCGCCATCTTGGATTTACATTTCGACAGCACTATCGGCTTCAACAACCGCGAAAATCATGAGAATGACACCCATGATGAAAAAATTGATATCTATTGCAGCCGCCATCTTGGATTTACATTTCGACAACCATAGCGGCTTCAACTCTCTCAAAAACCATGAAAATGACACCCATGATGAGTAAATTAATACCTATTGCAGCCGCCATCTTGGATTTACATTTCAACAGCACTATCGGCTTCAACACCCGCGAAAATCATGAAAACGACACCCATAATGAAAAAATTAACACCTATTGCAGCCGCCATCTTGGAATTACATTTCGACAGCACTATCGGCTTCAACAACCTCGAAAACCATGAAAATGACATCCATGATGAAAAAATTGGTACCTACTTCAGCCGCCATCTTGGATTTACATTTCGACAGCACTATCGGCTTCAACACCCACGAGAACCATGAAAATTACACCCATGATGAAAAAATTGGTACCTACTTCAGCCGCCATCTTGGATTTACATTTCGACAGCACTATCGGCTTCAGCACCCTCGAAACCCATGAAAATGACACGCTTGATGACAAAATTGATACCTATTGCAGCCGCCATCTTGGATTTACATTTCGACAGCACTATCGGCTTCAACAACCGCGAAAATCATGAGAATGACACCCATGATGAAAAAATTGATATCTATTGCAGCCGCTATCTTGGATTTACATTTCGACAACCCTATCGGCTTCAACTCTCTCAAAAACCATGAAAATGACACCCATGATGAAAAAATTAATACCTATTGCAGCCGCCATCTTGGATTTACATTTCGACAGCACTATCGGCTTCAACACCCGCGAAAATCATGAAAACGACACCCATAATGAAAAAATTAAAACCTATTGCAGCCGCCATCTTGGAATTACATTTCGACAGCACTATCGGCTTCAACAACCTCGAAAACCATGAAAATGACATCCATGATGAAAAAATTGATACCTACTTCAGCCGCCATCTTGGATTTACATTTCGACAGCACTATCGGCTTCAGCACCCTCGAAACCCATGAAAATGACACGCTTCATGACAAAATTGATACCTATTGCAGCCGCCATATTGGATTTACATTTCGACAGTACTATCGGCTTCAACACCCGCGAAAATCATGAGAATGACACCCATGATGAAAAAATTGATATCTATTGCAGCCGCCATCTTGGATTTACATTTCGACAACCCTATCGGCTTTAACTCTCTCAAAAACCATGAAAATGACACCCATGATGAAAAAATTAATACCTATTGCAGCCGCCATCTTGGATTTACATTTCGACAGCACTATCGGCTTCAACACCCGCGAAAATCATGAAAACGACACCCATAATGAAAAAATTAACACCTATTGCAGCCGCCATCTTGGAATTACACTTCGACAGCACTATTGGCTTCAACACCCACGAGAACCATGAAAATTACACCCATGATGACAAAATTGGTACCTACTTCAGCCGCCATCTTGGATTTATATTTCGACAGCACTATCGGCTTCAACACCCTCGAAAACCATGAAAATGACATCCATGATGAAAAAATTGGTACCTACTTCAGCCACCATCTTGGATTTACATTTAGACAGCACTATCGGCTTCAGCACCCTCAAAACCCATGAAAATGACACGCTTGATGACAAAATTGATACCTATTGCAACCGCCATCTTGGATTTACATTTCGACAGCACTATCGGCTTCAACACCCTCGAAAACCATGAAAATGACACTCATGATGAAAAAATTGACACCTATTGCAGCCGCCACCTTGGATTTACATTTCGACAGCACTATCGGCTTCAACACCCTCGAAAACCATGAAAATGACACCCAAGATGAAAAAATTGATATCTATTGCAGCCGCCACCTTGGATTTAGATTTCGACAGCACTATCGGCTTCAACAACCCTCGAAAACCATGAAAATGACACCCAAGATGAAAAACTTGATATCTATTGCAGCCGCCACCTTGGATTTACATTTCGATAGCACTATCGGCTTCAACACCCGCGAAAACCATGAGAATAACACCCATGATGAAAAAATTGATATCTATTGCAGCCGCCATGTTGGATTTACATTTCGACAGCACTATCGGCTTCAACACCCGCGAAAACCATGAGAATGACACCCATGATGAAAAAATTGATATCTATTGCAGCCGCCATCTTGGATTTACATTTCGACAGCACTATCGGCTTCAACACCCACGGGAACCATGAAAATTTCACCCATAATGAAAAAATTGGTACCTACTTCAGCCGCCATCTTGGATTTACATTTCGACAGCACTATCGGCTTCAGCACCCTCGAAACCCATGAAAATGACACGCTTGATGACAAAATTGATACCTATTGCAGCCGCCATCTTGGATTTACATTTCGACAGCACTATCGGCTTCAACAACCGCGAAAATCATGAGAATGACACCCATGATGAAAAAATTGATATCTATTGCAGCCGCCATCTTGGATTTACATTTCGACAACCATAGCGGCTTCAACTCTCTCAAAAACCATGAAAGTGACACCCATGATGAGTAAATTAATACCTATTGCAGCCGCCATCTTGGATTTACATTTCAACAGCACTATCGGCTTCAACACCCGCGAAAATCATGAAAACGACACCCATAATGAAAAAATTAACACCTATTGCAGCCGCCATCTTGGAATTACATTTCGACAGCACTATCGGCTTCAACAACCTCGAAAACCATGAAAATGACATCCATGATGAAAAAATTGGTACCTACTTCAGCCGCCATCTTGGATTTACATTTCGACAGCACTATCGGCTTCAACACCCACGAGAACCATGAAAATTACACCCATGATGAAAAAATTGGTACCTACTTCAGCCGCCATCTTGGATTTACATTTCGACAGCACTATCGGCTTCAGCACCCTCGAAACCCATGAAAATGACACGCTTGATGACAAAATTGATACCTATTGCAGCCGCCATCTTGGATTTACATTTCGACAGCACTATCGGCTTCAACAACCGCGAAAATCATGAGAATGACACCCATGATGAAAAAATTGATATCTATTGCAGCCGCTATCTTGGATTTACATTTCGACAACCCTATCGGCTTCAACTCTCTCAAAAACCATGAAAATGACACCCATGATGAAAAAATTAATACCTATTGCAGCCGCCATCTTGGATTTACATTTCGACAGCACTATCGGCTTCAACACCCGCGAAAATCATGAAAACGACACCCATAATGAAAAAATTAAAACCTATTGCAGCCGCCATCTTGGAATTACATTTCGACAGCACTATCGGCTTCAACAACCTCGAAAACCATGAAAATGACATCCATGATGAAAAAATTGATACCTACTTCAGCCGCCATCTTGGATTTACATTTCGACAGCACTATCGGCTTCAGCACCCTCGAAACCCATGAAAATGACACGCTTCATGACAAAATTGATACCTATTGCAGCCGCCATATTGGATTTACATTTCGACAGTACTATCGGCTTCAACACCCGCGAAAATCATGAGAATGACACCCATGATGAAAAAATTGATATCTATTGCAGCCGCCATCTTGGATTTACATTTCGACAACCCTATCGGCTTTAACTCTCTCAAAAACCATGAAAATGACACCCATGATGAAAAAATTAATACCTATTGCAGCCGCCATCTTGGATTTACATTTCGACAGCACTATCGGCTTCAACACCCGCGAAAATCATGAAAACGACACCCATAATGAAAAAATTAACACCTATTGCAGCCGCCATCTTGGAATTACATTTCGACAGCACTATTGGCTTCAACACCCACGAGAACCATGAAAATTACACCCATGATGACAAAATTGGTACCTACTTCAGCCGCCATCTTGGATTTATATTTCGACAGCACTATCGGCTTCAACACCCTCGAAAACCATGAAAATGACATCCATGATGAAAAAATTGGTACCTACTTCAGCCACCATCTTGGATTTACATTTAGACAGCACTATCGGCTTCAGCACCCTCAAAACCCATGAAAATGACACGCTTGATGACAAAATTGATACCTATTGCAACCGCCATCTTGGATTTACATTTCGACAGCACTATCGGCTTCAACACCCTCGAAAACCATGAAAATGACACCCATGATGAAAAAATTTATACCTATTGCAGCCGCCACCTTCGTTTTACATTTCGACAGCACTACTGGCTTCGACACCCAAGAGAACCATAAAATTTACACCTATGATGACAAAATTGGTACCTACTTCAGCCGCCATCTTGGATTTACATTTCGACAGCACTATCGGCTTCAACACCCTCGAAAACCATGAAAATGACATCCATGATGAAAAAATTGGTACCTACTTCAGCCACCTTCTTGGATTTACATTTCGTCAGCACTATCGGCTTCAGCACCCTCGAAAACCATGAAAATGACACCCATGATGAAAAAATTGATATCTATTGCAGCCGCCACCTTGGATTTACATTTCAACAGCACTATCGACTTCAACACCCGCGAAAATCATGAGAATGACACCCATGATGAAAAAATTGATATCTATTGCAGTCGCCATCTTGGATTTACATTTCGACAGCACTATCGGCTTCAGCACCCTCGAAACCCATGAAAATGACACCCATGATGAAAAAATTGATACCTCTTGCAGCCGCCATCTTGGATTTACATTTCGACAGCACTATCGGCTTCAACACCCGCGAAAATCATGAAAATGACACCCATGATGAAAAAATTAATACCTATTGCAGCCGCCACCTTGGAATTACACTTCGACAGCACTATCCGCTTCAACACCCACGAGAACCATGAAAATTACACCCATGATGATAAAATTGGTACCTACTTCAGCCGCCATCTTGGATTTACATTTCGACAGAACTATCGGCTTCAACACCCTCGAAAACCATGAAAATGACATCCATGATGAAAAAATTGGTACCTACTTCAGCCACCATCTTGGATTTACATTTCGACAGCACTATCGGCTTCAGCACTCTCGAAACCCATGAAAATGACACGCTTGATGACAAAATTGATACCTATTGCAGCCGCCATCTTGGATTTACATTTCGACAGCACTATCGGCTTCAACACCCTCGAAAACCATGAAAATGACATCCATGATGAAAAACTTGGTACCTACTTCAGCCACCATCTTGGATTTACATTTCGTCAGCACTATCGGCTTCAGCACCCTCGAAACCCATGAAAATGACACGCTTGATGACAAAATTGATACCTATTGCAGCCGCCATCTTGGATTTACATTTCGACAGCACTATCGGCTTCAACACCCTCGAAAACCATGAGATTGACACCCATGATGAAAAAATTAATACCTATTCCAGCCGCCATCTTCGAATTACATTTCGACAGCACTATCGGCTTCAACACCCACGAGAACCATGAAAATTACACCCATGATGAAAAAATTGATATCTATTGCAGCCGCCACCTTGGATTTACATTTCAACAGCACTATCGGCTTCAACACCCGCTAAAATCATGAGAATGACACCCATGATGATTAAATTGATATCTATTGCAGTCCCCATCTTGGATTTACATTTCGACAACCCTATCGGCTTCAACTTTCTCAAAAACCATGAAAATGACACCCATGATGAAAAAATTGATACCTCTTGCAGCCGCCATCTTGGATTTACATTTTGACAGCACTATCGGCTTCAACACCCGCGAAAATCATGAAAATGACACCCATGATGAAAAAATTAATACCTATTGCAGCCGCCACCTTGGAATTACATTTCGACAGCACTATCGGCTTCAACACCCACGAGAACCATGAAAATTACACCCATGATGACAAAATTGGTACCTACTTCAGCCGCCATCTTGGATTTACATTTCGACAGCACTATCGGCTTCAACACCCTCGAAAACCATGAAAATGATATCCATGATGAAAAAATTGGCACCTACTTCAGCCACCATCTTGGATTTACATTTCGACAGCACTATCGGCTTCAGCACTCTCGAAACCCATGAAAATGACACGCTTGATGACAAAATTGATACCTATTGCAGCCGTCATCTTGGATTTACATTTCGACAGCACTATCGGCTTCAACACCCTCGAAAACCATTAAAATGACACCCATGATGAAAAAATTTATACCTATTGCAGCAGCCACCTTGGTTTTACATTTCGACAGCACTACCGGCTTCAGCACCCTCGAAAACCATGAAAATGACACCCATGATGAAAACATTGATACCTATTGCGGCCGCCATCTTGGATTTACATTTCGGCAACCCTATCGGTCTCAACACCCTCGAAAACCATGCAAATGTCTCCCATGACTAAAAAATTGATACTAGTTACTTTTAGTACGTACTACTGTTATTTATTCTGTGCTTTTAAAATATTGTAATAAAAAAATCTCTTATTATTATTATAATCAAGTATTTAAGAAATTTGGTTATTCGAATATGGTTTTTTTTTGTTATTTTTTATAGGATAAGGGTGACAAACGTACATACAGTCCACCTGATGGTAAGTGGTTGCTGCGGCCCATAGACATCTACATCTATCCTCGTTTGCGAATCAAAATGCAGATGCGTTGCCACCCGTGAGGACTAAGATGGAATGCCTCATTTCCAGTAATAAGGACCTCCGGCCACCTGCACTCATCAAGCGAAACGCAGAGGTAAACCTCTACTTCACGCTGGTATTCTGTGAGGTCGTGGTACCACCCCGGTTCGAGCCGGCCCATCCGTGCGACAGCAAAAGCTGCCGCGTGGCTCTACCACTGTTAAAAATTTTGAATTTATAAAAATTGTGTATTTATACAGCGATCTTTTTGAGCCGCTGCAAACAACCGAAACAATGTCCACTCACGATGGCGATTGACGCTGATTGACGCCGAACTGAGTGAGTGAGTAAACTACTCTGTGGCTGTAGCTCCCCATTTACAGAAATAATTTACATACAAGGCTACCAAATCATCGAAACTTTTGCCATTTGGGAGCCGAAAAAAATATATTATAGCTAAACAAAACAATATTACACTGCCATTTACATTCAGTGGCATCCCACATGATAGATGAAGAGATTAAAAAATAGATTGAGTTAAACAATTGATATTTTCAAAAGTTATTGTGTTTACAAGCCTTGGGGGCATGATAAATCCACACCATAAGCCACTAAAACCCCTTTTTTTTTATTAAAAAATAGCAATTAATCGATTTAAAAAAAATATTAATAAGTTCAACAATCATTTATCTTTCTAACAATGTGCTTTTTATATCATTTATATGTATAATATGATTGCTACATACGATTTTATTCGATAAAACGTTGGAATCTTAATTTTTAGGCGATAGTAGAACATACCTTGCGCTTTCGCTTAAGGTATGCAATACATGGTATTACAACAAATTGCTTAAAATTTAGCAAATATTAAAACCTGGCAACACCGTTTCGGCGACGGTATATTTGAATTTGAACGTGTGACGGTATTTTTACCCAAACGATCGCCTATACCGCATGTATTGTAAGTTTAATTAATATAATGGTGATTTTCCCGTTTAATAAAATTAATTTTTATTTTTTTACAAAGTTTTTATTTATTTATCTTTAAAGAACAGAATCATACACCATAACTTAAGCACCCTCATAGAACGGACAGAGATTTTCTTAACAATGTAATATTATGTTATATTTAAAATTTCATTTCCTGTGTGTCCATCCCAAGGTGTGGAGAATTATTATATAAATTTAAATGAAACTACCATCAATAAAAAATATATAGATAAAATTGGTTCACAATTAGCGAAGATATCGCGTGATATACATACAAATTATTTTCAAATAGAGTACCTTCTTCTTTATTGGAGTCGGTTAAAATGTTTCCATATAATGCTTTCTTATACTTAACAATATACATCCATGAATCCGTAAAAATAGTCTTATTCAATGATTCAATATGACACTACCCACCTTGAAGCTGAAGGTCTCGTTCCAGACGGGATTCAGCGCGTTCCTCCTGGCGACCTTGGTCCGTATCTTCTTGCAGTCGGCCGGGACACCCAGCACCTCCACTTCCACGAACGCGTTGTAGAAAGAGTATACGTTCTCTGCCACGTACTGCCCGGAGATCACCGCTAGAGTCAGATGGGCCGAATGGATGCCATCAAACTCCTTGTCCATAGGGTTGAACCTGATTGAGTCAGAAAAGTTGTTCGTCATTATTTTTAAAAATTGTATAAAAAGGGTTATTATAATACAAAGGAATCATGGTTGATAATAACCCCTGGGAAATAGATGGTCGCTTCCAATCTGTTCCTAAAATAAATTTTGTAAATAGTTTGTGCAACCTTCATGTAAAATTTACTTTAAAAAAAGTCCCGCTGGGTTTCTTGCTGGTTCTTCCCAGGGCAGAGGTATTTTTCCGAATCAGTGGTAAAGTGAAAAATAACTTTCAATAAGGATTACATATTATGGTCTATATTGAATAAAAAATATTCTATTATATTTATTCTTTCGTCTTTAGCCTTTTCAAGCCAACTGTTGTACAATGATCATGACCGGCAGATCACCAGGTAATCAAACTTTCCTACAAAAAAACTTGTGCTTTTTTTTCGCGTGAATAAGGGTGACAAACGAGCACACAGTCTACCTGGTTTAATGGATGCTTAATTAAGAAGATGCCTCGTTTCCAGGAAAAAGGGTCTCCGGTTCTCTACACCCACCATACGAAACACAGCAGTGTTAAGCTGGTATTTTACGCTGGTATTCTGTGAGAGCGCGGTCCTTCTCCGGTCGTGCCAATCTATTCGTGATGTACCTATAACACAGCTTTAACCATAATATATCTGCACTATGACTCTACCACGTAGAAATTGAAACTACTTATAATAGTTAATATATTGACGCGTTAATATATTCGCTCTGTTTTACCAGCGAATCGACTCGGCTAGCTATTTGGTGTAATAATCTCCTCTAGACTGAATTTCGGTCACGGCGGCCTCTCTCAACGTGCTATTTCACGTTGGTAGTCTGTGAGAGCGTGGCCTTTCCCCGATCATAGTGACCCATTCGTGCTACAATCGTAATATAGCTGCAGTATAGCTCTCCTACTTGTAACAGTGTTTTTTTAACAGTGGTAGAGCCACGCGGCAGCTTTTGCTGTCGCATGGATGGGCCGGCTCGAACCGGGGTGGTACCACGACCTCACAGAATACCAGCGTGAAAGTAGAGGTTTACCTCTGCGTTTCGCTTGGTGAGTGCAGGTGGCCGGAGGCCCTTTTTACTGGAAATGAGGCATTCCATCCTAGTCCTCACGGGTGACAACGCATCTGCATTTTGATTCGCAAACGAGGATAGATGTAGATGTCTATGGGCCGCAGCAACCGCTCAGGTGGAATGTGTGCTCGTTTGTCACCCTTATCCTATAAAAAAAAACAAGCTCAATGGATGAATCAGTAAAAATAAAAAAAACAAAAGTTTACCAAAATGAGAGAAATTGTCTACCCTACCTCACTTCTACAACTAGGACGAAGTGTAGTAGAAGTAGTATGTATGTAGAAGTAGTCTAATGACTAAAATTTATAAAACCGTTTAGGCTATAGAGTGTGCCAAATAAATAGATATATACGTACATACATACATACATACACTTGAAAAACATAACCCTCGGTCTGAGAAAGAAAACATACAGCAGGCATTTAGTTGTCACCCTTATCCTATAAAAAAAAAAATATTTATACGTGGTAGAGCCATGCTGCAGCTATATTAGTAGTATAGTTGTAGCACGAATGGATCGGCTCGACCGGGGAAGGACCACGCTCTCAGAATACCAGCGTAAAATGGCAGCGTAAAACGCATCTGAATCAAAATGCAGATGCGTTGCCACCCCTGATGCCTAAGATGGAATGCCTCGTTTCCAGTAAAAATGGTCTCCGGTTCTCTACACTCACCATACGAGCCAACCCGTTCACTTTGTACTACAACCATAATACAGTGTTATTTTTCAAGGAGTAGTAGCCACATTTTAAACTTAAGTTCAAATATGTAGATAAGGATATATCGTTATTGTATTTTTTGAAAATACGAGTAAGTAAAGCTTCTACTTTTATTTCAAATTATCCCAAACTGAATGTCATTTATGGGCAATAACGTTTTCGCCTACCGATCGTCTCTTACGAATGTGTGCGGGCGCAGTAAAATTAGTTAAAATAATGCATTACCACACACTTTGAATTTAAAACTAAAAAAGGGCAGAATGTTTGAGATATTTTTTAAATAATTTTTCTTCACCATTTGCCTGTATTACTTTTTCTAAACCTTCTTTGCAAATTTGGCCGGTTATTACAAAATAACCCTGTTTAGCTGCAGCATGGCTGCACCACGTAAAACAACATGGTGAAAGTAATAAATAAATAAAAACAACTTACCGTCTGTAGGCTATATGATTGGGATCCCACATGACGGGTGGCTTCCTGACGTATCCCACGCAGCCGTTGCTCTCGAACATGGCGGCGTTGACCGCCATCGCGGCGTCCTCCGTCTGGTAGTTCAGCGCCACCAGTTGGACCCCGCAAGACCAGAACGTCACCGGATCGAAGTTGGACGAGTCTATCCTTAGCCTGTGAAAAGAACACCGATAAGATATTTCTTTTATTTTTTAATTAATTTAATGTCCCGACGGAGTTTTCGGCCACGGCGGCCAACCTCAACGGAGACTAGCCATCTGCACAGGACAAGATGGAGGAGGCGCGATTGGGGTGCGCAAGCACAGGTGCACTCTCTATTCAATCACTCTCATAGTCTGATGGGTAGGTCAGACGCAGGACTGATGGCTTCCGAGGCACGGGGGTGAAACACCCCTAACTGACTGAGTACGAACACTACTGAGAATTTTATGTTAGAAAAAGCCATGATTTTGACCTGACGCGGGACTTCAAGATCATCAGTCAAATAGTACCTAAAACAAGTAAATCCATCAATCCATCATACGTTACAATCTATAAAAGTCCACTGCTGATCATAATCCTCCCCCATAGACTGCCTCATAGGGGTGACATTTGCCATAGTTGTAATGTTACTGTTGATTTGAAAATTTCACCTCTCAGTGGGTCATGTGCACCTGGTAGATTATCTTCTGTACATCTATCCATTACAGCCTATTAAAGTTCTCTAAAGAACATAGGCCTCCCCCTTAGATTGCCTCATAGAGGGGATATTGCCATAGTTGTAGTGTTACTGTTGATTTGAAAATTTCACCTCTCAGTGGGTCATGTGCACCTGGTAGATATCTTCTGTACGTCCATCCATTACAGCCTAGTCCACTGCTGAACATAGGCTTCCTCCAAAGATTGCCTCATGGGGGGAGGGGGATATTTGCCATAGTTGTAATGTTACTGTTGATTTGAAAATTTCACCTCTCAGTAGGTCATGTGCTCTTGGTAGATTCTCTTCTATACATCCATCCATTACAGCCTATTAAAAGTCGTCCACTGCTGAACATAGGCCTCCCCATAGATTGCCTCATGGGGGGGGGGGTATTTCGTGGGCATCCAGTTTAGTCCATCCAACCATCCAGTCCAAAAAAAGAAAGTTATAAATGTGCAAAAAATTAAAAACCACTGAGGCATTGTTTTGTGTATTAATATAATACTCTAGAAACTGATAAACTTTTATTAAAACTAACTTCTCAATTAAATAACATTGCGTAACTAAAAACTTTACCTAACCGTCGTGTTAACTATCGACATCTAGTGAATAGAAAATTATTGGCCCTCATTGGTAGAACGAATTACAATTACTGCGTTTTACGTATTTAACAAGTCCTATCCAGCAGTATCATCTGATTAAGTAATTCAATATAACGTTCCGTGTGTGTCGTAAGAGGCGACAGAGGGAATCTGAAACAAGATATCAGCAGTATATTCCTGAACCCCAAGGTCGAAGTGTGGCAACCATGGCAAAATATCCCCCTGGTAGGCAATCTATAGAGAAAGTATCGTTCAGCAGTGGACTTTAATAGGCTGTAATGGATGGATGTATAGAAGATAATATACCAGGAGCACATGACCCACTGAGAGATGAAATTTTCAAATCAACAGTAAATATCTATGGCAACAACATCCTTGCTATGAAGCAATATATGCGGGAGGCCTATGTTCAGCAGTGGACTTTGATAGGCTGTAACGGACGGATGTATAGAATATAACCTATCAGGAGCACATGACGCACCAGGAGGTGAAATTTTCAAATCAACTTTAACATCACATCTATGGCAAATACCAATGAGGTAATCTATGGGGGAGGCCTATGTTCAGCAGTGAACTTTAATAGGCTGTAAATGAATAAATTATAATGCGAATTATTTATAAACAAGCTGGCCTGGAAGATTTTGTTCTGCCTTTTCTGGTTGGCGATGAGTTTTATTTTTACATACACACACACTTTTTTATATACTTATTACACGTGCAGCTAAATCCTATTTATGACTCATAGAAACGGCAGGGTCGGGAAGGAACGCCCTAGACGAAAGTTTATCGACCAAATCCCTTTTTACTGGAAATGAGGCATTCCATCCTAGTCCTCACGGGTGAAAACGCATCTGCATTTTGATCTGTAACAGAGGATAGTTGTAGATGTCTATGGGCCGCAGCAATCACTTACCATAAGGTGGACTGTGTGCTCGTTTTTCACCCTTATCCAATAAAAAAAAATCGGCGATACATTAAAAATGGGCTAGATTAGGAGTACCCTTAACCGACGAGCGTGTATGCGTAGGTATATGGATGTGGAGGAAGCGAGAGAGGTGTGTCAGGATCGTGCCAAATGGAAGTCCGTAGTCTCTGCTTACCCCTCTGGGTGACAGGCGTGAGTGTTTATGTATGTAGAACCGTTAGCAGCTATTATGCCAATAAACTTAAAAAAAGGAAAAACATAAACTTTCTTTTTTACTCAACGGTAAGCGGATACAAATAATTATTTATCTTGGTGCAATTTATCTATGAAAACTACCCCCACGATACAGGTTGTTTGGGGTAAGTAACTCACCCCGCGGGATAGGTCCTCACGAGCTGGGTCTCCGTGTGTGCGATGAGCGCGAGCGGGTGCTTCCTGCAGATCTTCTTGCCGATGGCCTCATTGACGGACGAGCAGCGGTAGCACGGGTGGTGCACCGCCGGTGCGTTCAGGCAGCGGGCCCGGGGGACCGCAGACGACTGCGACTGCTGGGCTAGTTGCTGGGAACAACGTTGTACGTGCCATACTGCAGCTATATTATAGTTGTAGCAGGAATGAGTTGGCTCGGAGAATTAACGTGCTCTCACAGAAGAGCAGTGTCAAATAGCAGCATAACACTTCTGTGTTTCTGTGAACGTAGAGACCGGAGAGTGGGCAAATGAGCATACGGCTCACCTGATGGTAAGTGACTACTGCTGCCCATTAATAATTGCAACACAGGCGTTGCCGGCCTTTTAAAATAGAGTAGGCTCTTCGTATCGCTCCGGAAAAATTGCTGGTGGTATTCGATTTTACAAGGAAGTTGTGCGAGGAAGAAAACTTCTTCTAAATCACATGGACCGCCAACGATCGAGATCATACGAATGGTATTTCGAGTTCTGTCGCGATGTGCGCTGGTGAAATTGAGTGGCAGGAATTAGTCAAAACAATTCCTCTGAGCACTCCACGTGGTAAATGCGATAGAATACGCAAAGAGATGCAACATCTCTTCGCAGCGCCAGTGAGTCACGCCGATTAGAAAGAGCTCGGTCGCCGACGATTCGAACCGCTTGCACTGGATGCGATCAAATGGAAGTAGCTGGCACTGGGAGGCCCCGGTGCACAGACGGGAACAGTATTCCATGTGCGGCCGAACCTGCGCCGTGTAAAGTTGCAGGGGGTGAGCCGGCAATAACTATTGTCCCGCTGTGCTGAGCACGCCAAGCTTTTTAGAGGCCAATTTGGAACTGACGACACGAAACCGCACGTCATTCGATATGTCGACGCCGAGGATTCCGATACTGGCTGAGGCAACAAGGGGAGTGCCCTGAAACTGAGGAGACACGACAAAGGAGTTCTTCTTAGCAGTAAACGCACAAACTTGTGTCTTCTGGGGATTGAACTGCATTAGATTTAGTCGCCCCCAACCCGCATAGCAATGAATATTACCGGTTTGTAACATATGCAGAGAAACAGCGTTGGTGATAGCACGCAGCTTTGTGGAACACGTTAATGTTTGAGTGAAGTCCCAAGATATTGCAGAAGTCCACAGATAGCGTGGCAGGGGTCGCCATGGTTTTATCGCTCTGTTTGCCCCGTGTAGTGTTAGTAGTGAGCGGGATTTTGCCCCTCCCCTCAACCCACAGAAAACGCGGGGCAGCCTGAGCACTTACGCTCAGGAAGAAGGATGCTCAGTGAGGGCATCATTACCAGGGGTGCTGGTACCTTCCTTCTGTAGGCTCCGGCCACCTGCACTAACCAAGCGAAACACAGAAGCAAAGCTTCTACTTTACGCTGGTACTCTGTGAGGTCGTGATACTTCCATGGTTCGAGCTAGACTATCCGTGCTACAGCCGAAGCTGCAGCGTGGTACTCTACCACTGGTAAATTCTTTTAATGGATACGTGGCATTCCATTTTAGCCCTCAAGGGTTAACCCGCATCTGCATTTTGATTCTTAATCGAGGATAGATGTAGATGTCTATAGGTCACAGCAACCACTTATCTTCAGGTGGACTGTGTGCTTATTAGTGACTCTTATTCTATAAAAAATACTTCTGTGATAGTTCTCTTTGAAGAAAATACTCTTGAAACTCGATGAAAAGAGACACACATATACATCTATAGGCTTTAACCTGCGAGAGAGTGAGATAGAATATAGTATAAAGAGTTTCCTATTATTTCGGTCTTCTCTTTATACGATTAGTATGAAAACATTTAGTAACAGCATGGTAGCGATCACCTTATTGCCAGGGGTTATTATCAGTGATGTACTCTTTAGTAGTATGATAACTGGTAGTGAAACCAACTTACCGTTCCAGTACTGTCGCTACTCTCCGAGGACTCGAAGCTATTGCATGCTGGTGCACTGGAACTGTCTTTGATGACTGTGCTGGGCTGCTTCACAGAGCTCCGTGGAGACAAAGGGTTCAGCCCGCGAAACTTTATTGCCTGAGAAGTTGATTAGTTCGAATTCTCATTCAAAATATTTATTGTAACTTTATTTTTATAGAATAAAGATGACAAACGAGCACACAGTCCACCTGATGGTAAGTGGATGCTGTGGCCCATAGACATTTACATTTATACTCGATTAAGAATCAAAACGTTGTTACCCCTGAGGTCTAAGATGAAACGCCTCGTTTCCAGTAAAAAGGGTCTCCGATGTCCCACACTCACCATACGAAACACAGCAGCATTGAGCTGCTATTTTACGCTGGTATTCTGTGAGAGCCTGGTCCTGCCCCGCTCCGACCCATTCGTGCTACAACCATAAAATAGCTGCCGTGTGGCTCTATCACTTATAAAGTGTTAATTTGTAATATGGTGTCTCTTATAACTTAATCAATTTTTCGGGTATTACAATATTTATTATGTTTAATAGGCCTGTACCTAACATAAGTTACGTACTGCATTCATTAATTGTTTAATTCTTATAACTGAGACAGTTATAAGAATTAAACAATGAGGGCTAATAATATTCCACTCACCAGATGTCGCTAGTTGTGAATGAGGTAAAGTTTTTTGTTACACAGTGTCAGTTAATTGTGAAATAAGTTTTAAAAGTTTATCATTATCTAGAGTATTATATTAATACACAACACAATGCTTCAGTTTTAATTTTTAATTTTTTGCACTTTATTACTCTTTTTTAAATTTTTCTACTTTTCTTTATATTTATAGTTTGGTTTATTCATTTCTAATCTAATTAATATAAAATATAACTAATAAAACATTGAAATTCATATTTTCCTAAGAAATTACCTATCTTACCCGCTATGAAATCTGTCAAATATTTTGTAAAGAGGCGCCGCCCTGCTGGCATAAAATAGTAATTATATTTTTTTTTATTTACGTAATAATAAAATAAACAACACATTTAATTGTAGATTATTAAGTTTTTACTGAGTCACCTTAATTGTCTGTCTGTTTGTCTGTCGTTCCGGGTGGAATTTAGTAATTGAAGCATTGGGTGCAACATATCTCGTAAAAATAAATTTCGATAAAATTGTAAATAAAGGTTTTAATTGTCTTAAAACTTTTTAATGTTTATAGTATGACTCCTATATACTTGATTATTCATTTGTGCTGTGATTTAATTTAATGATTCAGATATTATTATCATTTTAAAATACTTAGGCCTGCCACATACATACGGAATTCCGTTTTGGGGATTCCGTTTCGATATTCCGATTCGAGATTCCGAACGCAGCAAGTTCATATAAAATCTACTATGACCTCACACACGTACAGTAGTTTTCCGTTCGAAATTTTGCAGGCGAAACGTGATTCCGTATGTGTGTGGCCGACCCGTTCGGAATTCCGAAACGGAATTCCGTATGTATGTGGCAGGCCTTAAAAGCTATTGAAAAAAAATTGTTTTACATGTGTTAGGCCGGCCACATGCACACGGAATTCCGTTTCGGAATCCCGAATCGGGATTCCGTGAATACACCCATACACCCATACACACATACGTTTTTTTCCGTTCGGAATAACAAAGGTCAGTTGAGAGACGTTAGCCATTGCGTCTAGACATTCTGCCAGCGAGTAATGACGACGATTTTTTAATTGCGATTCCATTGTTGCTGTATCATTCTTACTAGGTGCATCCCCTTATCACCCTAAGCTTGCAATATTTTTTTATAGGGTAGGGTGACAAACGAGCACACAGTCCACCTGATGATAAGCGGTTGCTGTGACTCATAGATATCTATATTTATCCCCGTTTGCTAATCAAAATGCAGATGCATTGTCATCCGTGAGGACTAAGATGGAATGCCTCTTTTCCAGTAAAAAGGGTCTCCGGTTCTCTACACTCAGCATACGAAACACAGCAGTGTTAAGCTGCTATTTTACAGTGGTATTCTGTGAGAGCGTGGTCCTTCCCCGGTCGAGCCAACCCATTCGTGCTACAACTATACTTCTAATATAGCTGCAGTATGGCTCTAACACGTATAAAATATTATGTAAAAAGATCTATCTATCCAGAGATATTTTTTAAACATTTATGTCTGTAAATTCTTTCGACGAATTACTAATAAAATAAGATGAAAGGTTACGAAAAGCTATACACCTACAAGATTAAATGTACAAACATACATAAACACACCTACTCGCTTCGGTCGTGCGACGAACACTGAGCGCGTTCCGTACGGAATTTCTGAATGTGTGTTGCGACTCGTACAAAATCTATGGAAAACGTGCGTTCGGAGCGGCTTTTTTCCGTTCGGGATTCCGAACGCACAAGCGGTCATACGAAATCTCGAATCGGAGAAATTCCGTACGGAAAAATAACGTACGTGTGTGGCGGTTCATAGATTTTGCATGGACTTGCTGCGTTCGGAATCCCGAATCGGAATATCGAAACGGAATTCCGTATGTATGTGGCCGGCCTTATCCGCCCTTGTTGCACCCAACCCATAAATAAACGGGGCGTTTAGTTTATTACTGATTTTTAAGACTATAAATAATAACTATTTTAGATTATTATATGAATTAGTTCTATTTGTAAGTAAATAACAATAATATAGTAAATAGAATCAGGTGTTACTTTGCGGAAATCCATTATATTAAAGATGGTAAAAATTACCTTGCGTACATCCGCTCGGTAAAATAAAATGATGTCTTACCTAGTTTGAAGAGCACCTCCTGCCCTCCCTCAATTGCGTGCACTATCCTCGTCACCACCAATCCCAGCACCGCTACTCCCAACACCACTACACCAGTAAAGACACACCACTGACGACAATACGACAAGTGTTTCGCCTCTACACGAGGCATCTTCAGGTGACGTAGACTGCGATGGCTGACCGCTAAGCTTAGCTTGTTATCGATAATCGAGGATATCACAACGCGTTTTGAAACAACACCTGGTGATATATTTAAAAACCTTTTTAGGTATCTTTTTACCCCGAGCCGATGTGTAATCTTCACCCAAATTTCTCTTCACCTTTCGCATTCACATATTTTTTCCATGAATTTTCATTCTTTAACTTCTTTTTTCCTTTCTTTTTCGGGGGAACATCACTAATTTCAGACATTTTTCAACGTTACATAAGTTTAAAAACTGCAGGTCGTAAAGTGTTTGAAATCTCTCTTACAAAGCAATAAGGACCGTGGCCGAGCTCACTTGACTACTCTAGCGCCATCTATTATCTATCTACGGAAGCGGTTGCGATGTATATCGATATGAAAATTTGACGCGCTAAATACATCGTTCTTTATTTAATACATTTTCATAGATGTCGCTACATGGTACCGCTAAGTAAGATTGACGAAGTCATTGGGCTCTAGTTTAAACACATATTTGTAATCTATGCAACAAGGGCGGAGCGCTTCCTTCAAAATAAATGATTCCTACGCCGCCTAGAAGCGATAGATCGAAATGAGTTTTTGTCACCAAATACTAGATGACGTATTACATATTTTAATGCAATAACATCAAAACGGGCTTTGGGTACCGAAGGCCCTTGTTGCTCCCAATGCTTCAATTGATTTTAAACTAAATTCCCGATGAGCTGGAAACTTGAAATTATCAATAGTATAGCTCAAATTCGGATGACAATTCAAAAATATGATAAAAATGTGGTGCTAATTATTTTAAATGTAAAAAAATCAATTGTTTTAATTTTGTAGATATTATTCCAAATTGTAAAAAGAGCTTTGCAAGAAATATTTTTTTTATTTCTTTTTAAATGGAAGTGATTTCTTTCCTTTTAAAAAAAAACCAGAGTTAAATATATTAATAATTTTAATCTCCACATAGTAGCAATTGGTAGCAATTTAGCATTTTAATTCTGGATGAAGGTAAGTAAAATTGTTCTTTATTTCGCGTGTTAATAGTTATAATTTTTTATTTATTTATTTTTTTATAGGATAAGGGTGACAAACGAGCACACAGTCCACCTGATGGTAAGTGGTTGCTGCGGCCCATAGACATCTACATCTATCCTCTATTACAAATCAAAATGTAGATGCGTTGTCACCCGTGAGGACTAAGATGGAATGCCTCATTTCCAGTAAAAAGGGCCTCCGGCCACCTGCACTCACCAAGCGAAACGCAGAGGTAAACCTCTACTTCACGCTGGTTTTCTGTGAGGTCGTGGTACCACCCCGGTTCGAGCCGGCCCATCCGTGCGACAGCAAAAGCTGCCGCGTGGCTCTACCACTGTTAAACTATGTTTAATTTATGTTTCTGTCACTGTTAAATTATGTTTCTTTTATATTTGAAAACATATTTTGGTGTATGTACATATGTCTAAAATATACCTACAGGGCTATTTTTGAAAGAGTAGCGAAATTTTAAACAGAAGTTCTAATATATAAATAATGATATATCGTTATTGCAGTTTTTGAAAATACGAGTAAATAAGGTTTCTACTTTTATTTGAAATTATTCCTTTTTTTATTTATTTATTTCTACCTCTGTCTTTACAGACGTACCTAATACGACAGTGTAGGCACATAAAACTATCTAATTTAACAAGGACAGAACACAACTTATCTACTATTATAACACAATACATATAATGTCACTTTTGTGAATTAACCCAAGGAACAGCAGAATAAATCTATACCCTGTGCTACTTTATTTAGAGTGTGCAGCACTCGGGTCAGTGGGGGCCTCCTTTAGAAGGATGGTGCGTGCGCGCGTACCGCGAACAGCGGCGGCCGCTTCCGGCGCCACACGTACCTGTCTGGCACACACAACTACCCTATATAGTATATTATCTATGCACACAAATTAGCCATTCACAATATCGCCTCGTTATATACTTTTGCACGCAGCAATTTAAACATATACGTTGCCAAACTCAACTCCCTCCTAACGTCCAGTTTGTTATATCCCACCACGCCTATTAGAACAAATAATGTTGGGTAGAACGGATACACTCCATATAATTTTAATAATTAAACTTATTTTGTATCCGTTCCACCATCTATTTGTACTTAGCTTCATGCGGGCTCCATACAAAGCCATTACACTCTAGGTGACAGTGGTAGAGCCAGGCGGCAACTTTTACTGTCGCATGGATAGGCCGGCTCGAACCGGGGTGGTACCACGACCTCACAGAATACCAGCGTGAAGTAGAGGTTTACCTCTGCGTTTCGCTTGGTGAGTGCAGGTGGCCGGAAGCTCTTTTTACTGGAAATGAGGCATTCCATCCTAGTCCTCACGGGTGAAAATGCACCTGCATTTTGATCTGTAACAGAGGATAGATGTAGATGTCTATGGGCCGCAGCAACCACTTACCATAAGGTGGACTGTATGCTCGTTTTTCACACTTATTCTATAAAAAAAAGGTGACTTTTCACTAGTGCTTCATTTAATTATAAGTTAGTTGCTTCATTTAATGTTATTTATGGGCAAGAACAACAACGTTTTCGCCTACCGATCGACCCTTACGAATGTGTACGTGTGCAGTAAAATCAATTAAAATAATGCATTACCACGCATTTTGAATTTAAAAGATAAAAAGGACAGAATGTTTGAGATTTGTTTTAGTAAATTTTTCTTCACCATTTGTCTTTATTACTTATTCTGAACCTTCTCTGCAAATTTGGCTGGTTATCGCAAAATAAGATATTAAGGTTCATCATCATCATCATTACAGCCCTCCACAAGTCCACTGATGAACATATAGCTCTCCCCCAAGTTATGCCACAAAGCACGGCCCTGAGTCACCTGCATCCATCGACTGCCTGCATGTTTCACCAGGTCGTCACTCCATCTAGTGGGGGGTCACCCTACACTTCACCTAACATTAGGCTGTCACTCGAGAACCTTTTATCCCTATCAGTTGTCGGTTCTTTGACCTATATGGCCAGACCATTGCCACTTCAGCTTACTAGTCCGTTGGGCTATGTCGGTCACTCTGGTTCTACTGCGGATATCCTCATTGCTAAGTTCATCACGCAAAGAAATCCCAAGCATAGCCTTCTCCATAGCTCGCTGAGCGACCTTGCGCGTCCTCATACGACCAGCAGAGGAGGACCACGTCTCAGATCCATAGATCGTCACTGGCAACACGCACAGGTTGTACAATTTCGTTATCAGGTTTTAAAGTATACCTGACGAGAAAATGTGTCGTAATTTACCGAACGCTGCCCAACCGAGTTGAATCCGTCGATTGACCTCTCGGTCGAAGTTGGACTTACCTAATCGAACTTTGTCCCAGATAAACATACTCGTCAACAACTTGAAGCTTAGTGCTCCCAGCAACTACCGGCATAGGTGTGACATGGATATTACACATGGTCTTTGTTTTGTCCATGTTCATCTTAAGACCTATCCGTTGGGAGACACTCTTGAGGTCATTGAACATAGTGCTTAGGTCCTCCAAAGATTATGCTATAAGAATTATATTATCGTCGGCAAATCAAAAGTGAGTGATGTACTTGCCATTGATGTTAATACCGTATCCTTTCCAGTCCAGAACCTTGAAAACGTCTTCCAATGTAGCGGTGAAGAGTTTCGGGGATATAACGTCACCCTGTCTTACACCTTTCTGCAGTTGGATAGGTTTCGTACTCTAGTTCTGTACTCGGATAGACATCGTAGCTCTACTGTACAAACATTTCAGCAATTCGATGTACCGACAGTCAACTTGGCACCGCTGAAGGGACTGTAGCACCGCCCAAATTTCGACGGGATCAAAGGGTTTCTCATAGTCCCTATACCTTAGGCAAAGTGGAAGATTGTACTCTTCAGTCTTCTGTAAAATTTGTAAAAAAGGGTATGTTTGTGGTTTATGGTACTAAAAACTTTTCGGATACCAGCTTATTCGGGAGGCTAGAAGTCGTTAAGGCTGCGTGCGAGACAATTCGTAATGACTCTCGAAAACAGCACGTAGACGCGGCTCAGAAGGGAAATCGGTCTGTGGTTCTTCAAGAGAGCGTTGTCGCCATTCTTGAAGAACAAGTCCACCGCACTTCTGCTCGACGCCTCCAGAGTAGTTCCATCATGGAGGACGAAGTTAAAGAGCTTCTGAAGGACTTTAAGTACCGGTTTTCCATCGGGTTTCAGAAGCTCCGCTGTAAATCCATCCTCGCCTGGGGCCATCCCGTTTTTAAGGTGCTGGAGAGCCATTCTAATCACGCTCAGACTGACGTCTGGGATATCATCGGAATAGTGTCGAATAAGACTTGCTCTTTGATTGTGACTCACACTTGCCTGTGACTCCAACGATGACGTGTACAGCTGTCCATAGATCCTCTCAATCTCACTCAAAATCTCAGGTGTCCCGGAAACGATGCTGCCACACTTGGTCTTCAGCTTATTCAGGTTATCAGATTATATTTTATGAAGCATGGTTTGTAACTTTCTGTATTATCTATTTTAGCAATAATTCTCACAAATTATGCCAAGGAAAATATTTTGGTAGCTTAAGACTTTCACTGTCCAATTTTCAGACAATTACCGTTACAGCATATTTAAGTCCATTGCTGAACATATGTCTCCCCCATAGATTGCCTCATAGGGGGAATATTTGCCTTAGTTGTCCCGCTGGGCAAGCGGGTTGGTATCCGCAGTTTTTTATTTTTAGTCGTTATTAGGAAGACGCTGCTGCCATCTCCCGACAGACGGAGTGTTGTCACCCACGGGAAGATTTAGAGTACTTGATATTCCTACACCGCCACTACATGGTAATAGAGGGTTACCGTAGTTATAAAGGCCGACAACGCATCTTCAATTCCCCTGGTTCCCCTGGTGTTCGCTACAGAACTCCCGATACCATCAACATCATCTGGACGATTGGCGGTCCACCACTGTACGATTTAGAAGATGTTTTCTTTTTCGCACAACTTCCTTGTGGAATCGATTACCACTAGCGATTTTTCCGGACCGATACGACTTAGGGACCTTCAAGAAAAGAGCGTACTCCTTTTTAAAAGGCCGGCAACGCATCTGCAATTCCCTCCCTGGTGTTACAGTTGTTCATGGGCGGCGGTAGTCACCAGGGCGGTATCATCAGGTGAGCCGCATGCTCGTTTGCCCCCCCCCCCCTCCTATAAAAAAACAGTAATATAGAGAGGTATATGTATTTTACTGTGTAGATACTTTAAATAAAACCTTAAAACCGTTAATTATTAAAGACAAAATATTCATTCTTCTCGCCCCCAAAACTTAAGGTATTCCGACAATATTACCATCTATTCATCCGCAAACAGGTCGCATTCAGGATTTGTGTCCAGGAGAGCATTAAATGTGGTGAGGAGACGGGGAACAGGAGAGTTGGCGCGCGCAACGGTTAAAATTTATGCATCCGATTACGACAGTAGTTATTGCATGCCTCATAACAAAAGTGTTATTAGGTTTAACCGATGATGCGGGGAGATCTGTTCATGATTATGCCTTGGCATATTGTCTGACACAACTGGATTTACGCCTACGTGGACTCCAGATATCTCATCCGGACAGATATCAGGTCTCCGTTGATGCCCCTCTTGGCTCCTCGGACCATTATCTAGTCCGGAGTGTGGTGCCACGCATGCTGAAATCGCAATGCTGTCGCCTTGTTTGGCACTATAGGTCGGCCGATTGTCCTCTGTGCTGCCCATCGGAGGCAGATCTCAGCTATGGTTTAGTCGCCCCTGTAAAATAGCATCACGCTACAAGCAGGAGTGCTACCGGGCCTGGGCTGACGCATCAACGTCCCAGGACGTAAACACCAGTGCCCTTAAAAAGAAGTATAATTCCGCCTCCAGGTCCTTGAAAAGAGTCATTGCCAGGGTAAAGTCAGAGCACATAGGCAGAATTGGCGACAAACTAGTTCGCCTTCTTCCGGGAACCTGTGTATTCTGGTCTCTCGCCAAGGCTGTCCAAGGAAACTTCTGTTAGCCGTCTCTTCCGTCTCTGTACAGGGAGGACGACTCTTTGGCCCATGCCGCAAAGGAGGAAGCCGATATGCTAGGCTTTTCTGTGCATCCAACTCGACTCTCATTGACGGGGGAACACACCGCCGGCCATCCCGCGGTGTGAGTGCTCCATGCCGGATGTGCGGTTCACACCTCGGTTCGCAAAGCACTCCTCTCCCTGGACATCCACAAGTCGAGTGGGCCTGATGGAATCCCCCCAATTGTGCTGAGGACGTGTACTCCGGAGTTGGCGCCGGGTCTAACGCGTCTTTACCGGCATTCCTACTCCTTTGGTGTAGTACCGAAAACATGGAAGACGGCTTTTGTTTACCCGATCCTAAAAAAAGGTGACTGCTCAGACCCGTCTACTACAGGCCTATCGCCATCACCTCCTTGTTCTCCAAAATAATGGAATTCGTTATAAACTGCCAGCTCATGCGGTACCTTGAGGATCACCAGCTGATTAGTGACCACCAATACGGTTTTCGTAGGGGTCGATCAGCTGGTGATATTCTGGTTCACCTGACACATAGATGGGTGGAGGCAGTAGAGTCCACGGGGGAGGCATTGGCCGTTAGTTTGGACATTGGGTTTGGTACAAAGCGCTTCTTTCGAAGCTACCTTCCTATTAGCTTCCCGAGAAATTGTGAAACTGAATCACCAGCTTTCTTGCAGATCGGAGCATCAAGGTCGTTGTAGACGGTGCATGCTCCGACTACAAGCCTATAAATGCCGGTTTTCCACAAAGTTGTGTGCTATCACCAACGCTGTTTCTTCTGCATATCAAGGATATGTTGTGAAGCGGTAATATTCATGATGACAGCACTGGTGATCCTCTATACACCGGCCGTGCCAGTATTTTTCGGGAAAACGTCGCCGTGTGCTGGAACACACTTGTGTCTGAAGTCGAGTCTTTGCTGAATAAAGTCTCGGATTGGGGGCGACTAAATCTAGTCCAGTTTAATCCTCAGAAGACACAAGTTTACGCGTTTACCGCTAAAAAGAACCCCTTTGTCGTATCTCCTCAGTTTGAAGCCACTCCCCTTGTTGACCCAGCCAGTATCAGAATCCTCGTGGTCGACATATCGAGTAACGTGCAGTTTCGTGGTCACTTGGAAGAGAAAGCCAAATTGGCCTCCAAAAAGCTTGGCCTGCTCAGCAGAGCGGGACAGTATTTCATGCCGGCACACCACCTGCAACTTTACAAGGCGCAGGTTCGGCCTCACATGGAACACTGTTCACATCTCTGGGTTGGGTCTCCCCAGTGCCAGTTCCTTCTACTTGACGGCATCCAGCGCAGAGGGGCTTCATCCCTTTGCATTTTCTTTCGCATTTACCACGGATAGTGCTCTGAGGAATTGTTCGGATTAATCCCAGCCGCCAAAATTCACGAACGCACATCGCGGCAGAACTCCCGATACCATCCACACCATCTGGATGCTTGACGGCCCCACTGTACGTTTCAAGAGGAGTTTTCTTCCGCGTACGACCTCTCTGTGGAATAATTTTTACCACCGGAGATTTTTCCCGATACGACTTCGGGACCTTCAAGAAAAGAGCTTACTCCTTTTTAAAAGGCCGGCAACGCACCTGCAATTCCCTTGGTGTTGCAGTTGTTCATGGGCGGCGGTAGTCACTTACCATTAGGCGAACCGTATGCTCGTTTGCCCTCTCTCCTATAAAAAAAGGTAGTGCGTGTGTATTCTTAAAATGCCTCTATCATATCCGTATTTCACTTATGCGATAATACGAGTAGCCGTATATCAAGAAAACACTCTAATTAATCCATCTTATATTTTCTAAAAATCATTATATAATGCTACTTAGAAAAAAAAACAGTTTGTTGGTCCGGATGTGATTATGTGATTTTGTACGTAAAATTGAAGTATCCAGACCGGTTTTTTATTAGCTTCGGAATTACATCAACTGGTTCCCTATTTCATATCAATAGCCTAGTACGCGTAGTTTGTTAATGAAATGATTTAAAAACTCTATATAAGTTTTATTGCTTTTAAAAATTTAAAGTGGCTGTCACATTTTTTTAACATTTGATAGACAAAGGACACAACTACCATACAGCCTATGTCGATTTTATACTTTGTGTAATCGATTTATTTTGGTAAACATTTTTTAATTTTTTTTCGTGTATGTGACAGTAACAGTTAAAATAATAGAGCGCTAAATTTAATACACGTAAATAATTTATTTTAAAAGTCAGGAATACAATTTATATTTTCATCAAAAACAAATGAAACACTCATGAAGAGTGCACTTTTGAATTTTCAAAATTATTTGGCTATATTAGAAAATTATACATATTATAGGAAAGTAATCCAATATCAATAAACAATAGTATGTGGGTTACGAGACAGGGAATGGGTTAAGTTAAGATATCCGGGCTGTCAAAACTTTTAAGAATAGATTTTTAACGATACAGCCCAGACAAACCTTTCTAATTATAGAGAAAAAAGCGAACTGCTATTTATAATATTACACCAAGGGACTCGCTCGGAGACCTTTTTATAAAAGTATCTTAACAGTTGGATCACAATTCTTTTTTGGTAAATATTATTTATTTATCTTTTTTAATACTTTTGACAAAATGAGTGATGTCCATATTAGTTCAGTCCAATTTATTTATTGGGAGAACATACACACACACGCACATGCACACGCATACGCAGTACGCACACGCACGCACATATACACACGCAAACACATACATGTAAATCATACTTATTTAAAAATATATAAAAGGATATAATAGATTATATGTTTAATTTATTTATTAATCAAATCAAATGTCTCAGTCTCAACTCTCACTGTTTTTCTTGGTATTACTATTGACGCGAACTCATATATCTAAATTAGCAGACAGACTTAGTTCTGCAGCATATGCTGTAAGAAAGATTAGAGGTCTCACGAATATTGAGACAGCTAGATAAGTTTATTTTAGTTACTTTCATAGCGTGATGACTTATGGAATTTTGCTATGGGGTAATGCGTCTGACATCGAAGCTATATTTGTTTTGCAAAAGAGTGCCATACAGGCGATTTATAGCTTAAATTGTTATGCCTTATAGAAAAATTTAAAGAAATAAACATATTAACTCTGATATCGCAATATATTTATGAAAATGTAATGTATATACATAAAAACACAAATAGCTTTGATAAGAATAAAAATGTTCATATTTTGTTAAACATACAACCTGACACTGACCTGGAAATTGCAAAAAACGTACGAAAATTTGACTTTCGCGGGCTACGCTGGCGATTTCACCTTAAACACTAGGAACAAAGATGGCTTGTAATACCGGTAACTAGACTCCACAGAATTAGTAATTCATTTATGGGGCAATGTATAAAGCTTTTACTACAAAATCCCAGAAAATGTACAAAAGTCTAGTTTAAATGTTTTATAAAAGAAAAATTGTACAAAAAGGGTAATTATAATATCAAAGAATACATAAGTGAAAAACACCCTAGAAATGAGGTTATCGCCACCACGCTGGTTCTATTAAAACTCATTTAAAATGTGTACAATCATAAAACAAAATTATGGTGAAGTGAAATACGCTTAAAAAAAGTCACGCTGGGTTTCTTGCTGGTTCTTCTGGTCTCAGTACAGAGGTTTTTCCAAACCAGTGGTGAATAAAAAAAAATACTTTCAGTAAGTATTATGAAATAATCTATATTGAATAAAAAATATTATATTCTATTCAAATCAGAATTTTGGCACTCAACTTTGCATTTTTGATTATAATCATATAGGTAGTAGAAAAATAAGCGAATGTTAATTATTTTAAATTTTTTAATATACGCAAAGAGATTCAACATCTCTTCGCAGCGCCAATGAATCGAGCCGATCGGAAAGGACTCGGTCGTCGATGATTTGAGCCGCTCTGCGCTGGATGCGGTCAAGTAGAAGGAGCTGGCACTGGGAAGCCTCAGCCCAGAGATAGGAAGAGTATTCCATGTGAGGTCGAACCTGCGCCTTGTAAAGTTGCAGGCGGTGTGCCGGCATGAAATATTGTTCCGCTCTGCTGAGCACGCCAAGCTTTTTAAAGGCCAACTTGGTCTTCTCTTCCAAGTGACCACGAAACTGCACGTCACTCTATTTGTCGACGCCGAGAATTCCGATACTGGCTGAGGCAACAAGGGGAGTGCCTTGAAACTGAGGAGATATGACAAAGGGGTTCTTTTTAGCGGTAAACGCGCAAAATTGTGTCTTCTGAGGATTAAACTGGACTAGATTTAGTCGCCCCCAATCCGAGACTTTATTCAACTCTCAACTCAACAAGACTCGACTTCAGACACAAGTTTGTTCCAGCACACGGCGACGTTTTCCCGAGAAATACTGGCACGGCCGGTGTATAGAGGATCACCAGTGCTGTCATCCGCATAGCAACGTATGTTACCAGTTAGCAACATATAGAATAGAATAGAATAGAATATTTTTTTATTTAATATTGATTATTACATAATTCTTATTGAAAGTCATTTTTTATTTATCACTGGTTCGGAAAATACCCCTGTCCTGGGAAGAACCAGCAAGAAACCCAGCGGGACTTTTTTTTCAAACATATTTCACTTAACAATAATTTCATTTATACAATTTTTAAATGATTTTAATAGAACCAGCATGGTGGCGATCACCTTATTCCCAGGGGTTATTTTCATTCATGTATTCCTTGATATTATATAACCCTTTTGTACAGTTTTTCTTTAATAAAACTTTTAAACTTGTTTATTGATAAACTTTCTGGGATTATGTTGTAAAAGCGTATACATTGCCCCATAAATGAATTACTGATTCTGTGGAGTCTAGTAACTGGAATTACAAGCTTATGTTTGTTCCTCGTGTTCAAAGTATGCACATCCTTATTCTTATTAAAGCTTTTATATTTTATGTACATACATTACATTTTCATAAATATATTGCGATGCCAAAGTTAATATTTTAATAGTTTATTTCTTTAAATATTTGTCTGAGGGACTCTTTACAATTTAGGTTATAAATCGCCCGAATGGCTCTCTTTTGCAAAACAAATATAGCTTCAATATCAGTCGCATTACCCCATAGCAAAATTCCATAAGACATTACGCTATGAAAGTAACTAAAATAAACTTATCTAGCTGTCTCAATATTCGTGAGACTTCTAATCTTTCTTAGAGCATATGCTGCAGAACTAAGTCTGCTTGCTAATTTAGATATATGGGGGCCCCATTGAAGTTTCGCGTCAATAGTAATACCGAGAAAAATAGTGGTATCCACAACTCCTCCCCATTTAATAGCCCATTGGTATTCGAATGTTTTACATTAGGTATTGTAAATTTAATACACTTTGTCTTATTGCCGTTTAAGAGCATATTGTTGGCGTTAAACCAATGTACTCATTTCGATAGAGCATTATTTACATCTTCATAAATAATTAACTGCCGTTTGAGTTTGATATTATATCATTGATATGCAGAAGAAACAGCGTTGGTGATAGCACGTAGCCTTGTGGAAAACTAGCGTTAATAGGCTTGTAATCGGAGCATGCACCGTCTACTACAACCTTGATGCTTCGATCATTTAGAAAACAGGTGATCCAATTGCACAATATCTCGGGAAGCCCATAGGAAGGTAGCTTCGAAAGAAGCGCTTTGTGCCAGACCCAATCGAAGGCCTTCGCAATGTCCAAACTAAAGGCCAATGCCTCCTCCTTGGACTCGATTGCCTACGCCCATTTATGTGTTAGGTAAACAAGAAGATTACCAACTGAGCGTCCCCGACTGAAACCGTACTAGCGGTCACTAATCAGCTGGTGCTTCTCAAGGTACCGCATGAGCTCGCAGTTAATAATGGATTCCATTATTTTCGAGAACAAGGAGGTGATGGTGATAAGCCTGTAGTTGGACGGATCAGAGCGGTTACTTTTTTAGGGATTGAGTGCACGAAAGCTGTCTTCAATGAATGCGGCACAACGCCTAGGGAGTAGGAATACCAGAAAAGACGCGTTAGAACCGGTGCCAACTCTGGAGCGCACGTCCTCAGCACAATTGAGGGGATTCCGTCAGGCCCACTCGACTTGTGTATGTCCAGGAATAGGAGTGCTTTGCGTACTTAGTACTGGGTGAATTGCACATTAGGCATAGAGCACTCACACTGCGGGATGTTCGGCAGTGTGTTCCCTCTGTCATCGAGAGTCAAGTTGGACGTAAAAAGGGAGCCTAAAAGGTCGGCTTTCTTTTTTGTGGCGTGGGCCAGGAGTTGTCCTCCCTGTGCAGATATGGTAGTGATAGCTTACAGAAATTCCCTTGAACAGCCTTGGTGAGAGACCAGAATGCACGGGTTCCCGAACTATGGCGAACTAATTTCTCGCCAATTCTGCCAATGTGCTCATACTTTGCCTAGGCAATAACTCTTTTGAAAGACCTGGAGGCAAAGATATACTTCTTTTTAAGCATGTCGGTGTTTACATCTCTAGCCGCCGACCTCTCAGCCCAGGCCTGATAACACACCTGCTTACTGCGTAATGCAGTCTTACAGGAGCGACAAAACCAAGGCTGGGATCTGCCTCCAATGGGTACCACAGATGATGGAATAAATAGTTTCATTCCCTGTAGCACCACATCAGTGACAGAGTCAGCAACAGCGCTGGTATCATCCGGCGAGAAGCAAACCCTCCCCCATGGGTAGAATGCAAAGAAAGACCGCATTCCGTCCCAATTCGCCGACCTGTAATGCCAAACACGATGGCAACTTGCAGAACGTAACCACGAGGGGAGCGTGAGTAGCACTACACTACGGATCAGACAATGGTTTGAAGAACCGAGAGGGGCATCGACGGAAACCTGATATCCGTCCGCATGAGAGGTCAGCAAAAGGTACAATAGGGAAGGTGTATGATCCTCCACATCTGAAATTCGCGTAGTCAAAGTAACCACTTGTGTCAGACCATATGCGAAGACAAAGTCATAAACAGATCTTCCCGCATGATCGGGTAAACGTGAACCGAGCCATTCGGCGTGGTGGACGTTAAAATCGCCAAGTATCAAGATCTCTACGGATGGGATCCGTTATAGCAAGAAATCTGTAGCCATTTAGAAGTGGTCGGTGAGTCGATATGTGTCCGCGTTACTGCTATGGGACCTATATAGGCACCCGTAGACGCGGAGACGATCGTCGCTGTCTACGCGCAGCCGAAGGATGGACAGGTTCGTACTTTCAAGACTGCTGAGGCGTCGAGAACAGATATCCTCTCTCATGTATACGCAAACTCTATCCCGGGGCACAAAGAAGTGTTTTAATTTGTACCCCGGGTACGACAGGTACGAAGTATCAGCCGCACAGGACACCTGCATCTCGGTCAAAAAGAACAAGGCCGGCTTCGCTGTCTCTAGATGGTAGTGGACGGCGTTAAGGTTCGAGTGAAGTCCCATGATGTTGCAGAGTCCACGGATAGCGTGGCGGGCCTTGGTTTTATCGATTAGTGTAGAGCGGGATTTTATATTTTAGCACCCACGCTCAGGAGGAAAAGGGTAGCTTCACCGTGGATGCTCAGTGAGGGATTCTCCATTACCAGGCGTCCTGGTCCTGGGGTAGTTTTTCTTTTTGAATTCCTCTACCATGTTATGGGGGGGGGGGGGGGGGGGCTCCGGCCACCTGCACTAACCAAGCGAAACGCAAAAGCAAAGCTTCTACTTTACGTTGGTATTCTGTGAGGTCGTGGTACTCTCCCGGTTTGAGCCAGCCCATCCACGCTACAGCTGGAGCTGCAGCGAAGCTGTACCGCTGCTACAAATTTTAATCTCTAAACTTTTTAATGGGGTTGCCATAAATTAATTTGCTTAATTCTGCGTAAAGAAAGAAAATTATGTGTCCTGCCCAGTTTTAAGGGGACCTCCCACCCTCCCTCAATCGCACGCACTATACCCGTCGCCGTCAATCTCAGCAGGTGAAGACTCTGCGGAGGCTGGCCGATCACTTAGCGGCAGTCTACTTCACCTGAGGATGCCTCGTGTAGAGGCGAAACACGTCGTATTTTCGAGAGTGGTGTGTCGTGCCTAGTGTGGTAATACTAGGGATGGTAGTGCTGGGATTCACGGCGACGGGTATAGTGCGTGCGATTGAGGGAGGGTGGGAGGTCCCCTTAAAACTGGGCAGGACACATCATTTTCTTTCTTTACGCGGAATTAAGCAAATTAATTTATAACAACTCCATTATAATGGATTTCCGCAAAGTAACGCCTGATTCTATCAATTATTTAACATTTTATAGAATTTTTTTCCAATTTATACAGTTTTCGAGTAATTGCGAATAAACACTTTTGACTAATTTTTTTTTGAACCCTTGCCGGGGCTGCAGACACGAAAACCATTACATATTTGTTTTGTCTCATTAAAACTACATTATATCAAAAATGCAAAGTTGAGTGCCAAAATTTCGATATCAGACCTTATTTGACTAGACTATAACTTTAATACGCGTAATAATTCTAAACGTGCTATGCAACCTGCATGCTTGTGTTGGGTGGCAGCATCTTCCTGATCCATTGCACACTATAAAAGTTTTATATGTGGTAGAGCCATGCTGCAGCTATATTTCTTGTATAGTTGTAACACGAATGGGTCGGCTCGACCGGGGAAGGACCATGCTCTCACAGAATACCAGCGTAAAATAGCAGCTTAACGCTGCTGTGTTTCGTATGGTGAGTGTAGAGAACCGGAGACCCTTTTTACTGGAAACGAGGCATTCCATCTTAGTCCTCACGGGTGACAACGATCTGCATTTCGATTCTTAATTAAAGATAGATGTAGATGTCTATATGCCACAGCATCCACTTACCATCAGGGGGACTGTGTACTCGTTTGTTATCATTATTATATAAAAAAATGCCAAGCCCAAGAGTAGACTACTGAATGATTTACTGTTTTGAATGAAAAAAAAGATACCTGGACATATGTGACCATATCGCTCAGTTCCTTCGCGATCTGATTGCTCCTCTTCCTATTTCCGTGTTTGATACTCCCGCACGCTTCGCCGTCTCCCTCACTCCTGCGGAAGCTCTGGTAGAGCGAGAGAGACGTTCGACCAACTTTCTCTTCCATCGAGTTGAGTATCTTGTGGAGTTCTTTCTCTGGAAGATTTGAATAATTTATTTACGTAGAGTCAGGGATTTGATCGCATTTAATTTATTTTTAACCGATTTCAAAAAGGTGATTCTTTTTTTATTTGAAAGCTTCTCACGTGGTCCCATGTTAACTTGATCAAGGTCTGACCAGTAGTGTTTGAGTTACAAGTCGCCGCACGTAAGTCTAGCGCTGAACGAAACGTGGCGGGGACGCGCACGTAATGAGGGCATCCACGACTTTTTCTGCCACCAGGGCGGCGCCACTTTAGAGTGAGGTAAAATATTTGACAGCTTTCATAGCGGGGATGATAATTTCTTAAGAAAATATAATGTTTAAGGTTTCTTTCTGTATTATACGTTGTATTTTATATTAATTACATTATAAATGAATAAACCAAACTATAAAATATAACTAAAAGCCGATTTTTTAAAAAAAGAGTTATAAAGCGCAAAAAATTAAAAATCAAACCACTGACGCATTGTGTTATGTATTAATAAAATATTCTAGGTAATGATAAACTATTATTTAAAACTAACTTCCCTCACTGAATTGTACGAATGCGATTTAACGATACGCATGAGCCAATCAGCGCGACTTATGCGCAATAACGGTCACCGCTAGACTTTCATGCCGCTACTTATATCATAAATGATTTATTTTGTATTCGATGGCACAAATTTTTTAATTTTACCAATTGTGTTTATACTTATTTCAATCCCGGGCGTTTTGGGTGATTTTTGCAGCACCCATGGTCACAGAGTTTCTACTCCTCCTCCCGTCAAGAACAAATACAAGTAAGTTTTTTATTATATTATTATTATTATTATTATTACATACATATACATAATACATAAACACTCACGCCTGTCACCCAGAGGGGTAGGCAGAGACTACGGACTTCCATTTGGCACGATCCTGACACACCTCTCTCGCTTCCTCCACATCCATATACCTACGCATACACGCTCGTCGGTTAAGGGTACTCCTAATCTGGCCCATTTTAATGTATTGCCGATTTGGTCGATAAACTTTCGTCTAGGGCGTCCCTTCCCGACCCTGCCGTTCATTTCTGCAACATAAATTTGCTTTGTTGCTCTTTCCTCTTTCATTCTTTCTACATGACCAAACCACCGAAGCATTCCTTTTTTAATCCTGGTCACAACGTCATCTTGCAAACCACACTTTTCTCTTATCACACTATTTCTCACCCTGTCATCTAGATTCAGCCCTAGCATACTCCTTAAGGACCGCATTTCTACAGCATTTATTCTACTCTCATGCTTCTTCTGCCAGACCCAACTTTCACTACCATACATTAGAGTAGGGACTAACACAGCACTATGAATTGCCATACGTGCCTTATTTGACACATTCTGACTCCTCATAATAGCGTGTAGAGCCCCATTCACTCTATTTCCTGCATTCACTCGTCGTTCTATATCCTTATCATATCTACCATCCCTGCTAAATAAACATCCCAAATATACAAACTCATCCACTTGCTCAATCAACTCCCCTTCTATTCTTATTTCGCATAACGTTTTACTCTCTTCTCTTTCAAAAACCATCACTTTCGTCTTACTTGCGTTCACTTTCATACCCCTTTCTTTCAATGACAAGTTCATTAGAGTAACCATTATTTGCAATTCGACCGCCGACGATGCAAATATGACTTGATCATCGGCGTACAAAAGGCATTTGACGGTTAACTCACCCATTCTCAACCCACATTCTTCAACTTTCAAAGTTTGCAAACAACTGTCCATATATAGGTTAAACAGCCACGGGGAAGCTACACATCCCTGTCTGACACCTTTATGTATGCCAAACCAGTCCGAGTAGACCCCGTTGATCCTGATACAAGCACTAGAGTCCCTATAAAGGGACCTCAATGCTTGTATCAAACCAGCGCTCAACTCAAATGAGTTCAGTGTTTGCCATAGCACATTCCTGTCCACTCTGTCATAAGCCTTTTCCAAGCCCATGAACGCACAAAAAACTTTCTGGTTTTTGGCCAAAAACTTCTCCGCAATCATGCGCATGGAAAAGACTTGGTCCGTACACCCCATCCCCTTTCTAAATCCAGCTTGCACATCCCAAATTTTTCCATCAGTTTCTTCCATAACTCTTTCAATTAACACCATAGCATACAGTTTACCCACAATGCTAAGCAAGCTGATACCACGGTAGTTTTTACAGTCCTGCTGCGACCCCCTTCCCTTATATATTGGGACTATAACTGCTTTGCACCAGTCTTCCGGTACTCGCTTCAGTTCCCAACATAAATTAAACAAGGTGCACAGCAGGCCTGTAACCACACCCTCTCCAGCCCTTAGCATCTCGAGTGATATTCTATCATATCCGGCTGCCTTACCTGCTTTCATGCTTTTCATTGCTTTCATTATTTCATCTACACTTATCTCCCTACCTCTCTTCACTTCTTCCGGAATTTCTATTACACTTACTTCAGACGACTCTTCACTCTTAAACACGCTTTCAAAGTATTCCTTCCATCTCTTTAGATTCGAAACTTCATCATTCAGCATGCAGCCATTCTCGTCTCGTATAGCATTCATTCTAGGCTGTTTTGAATTTCCCCTGGCAGTTCTTACGAGTTTCCAGAACATTTTAATATTTGCCTGGAAATTATCAGATATCCTTCTATCATTCTTATCCATCCTTTCTTGCTTTTTCCTTTCAACAACTTCTTTTACTCTTTTATTTATACGTTTAAAATCTGCCTTTTTTCTTTCAATCTCATCATTCATACCGCTAGAATTACCAGCTTTGGTTGCTAGTAAATCTAGCCATGCTCTCTTCTTTGCTTCAACTTCCATTCGTACCTCATCATCCCACCACAACGTATTACTTTTCCTTTCATTCTTTCTCTTACTTACACCACATACCTCGGTGGCTGCATCCACCAAAACTTTCTTAACATTATTCCATACAGTCTTCAAGTCTAAATCACTCATACATAATTCATTCACATCACTTATATTTTCCCTCAGTCTACATTTATTTATATATTATTATTATTATATTATAATTAGTTAAATTAAACGTGATAAGATCCGAAACGAAAAAAAGTTACGTTGTTTTTAATAATCTGTGTGTTTTAGGTGATTTGTCTAAAACA
The DNA here is from genome assembly GCA_033319125.1 of Parnassius glacialis. Classification (NCBI taxonomy): domain Eukaryota; kingdom Metazoa; phylum Arthropoda; class Insecta; order Lepidoptera; family Papilionidae; genus Parnassius; species Parnassius glacialis. The sequence goes on along the minus strand of JAVANC010000004.1, from coordinate 69,680,201 downwards.
GTTCGACATAATACACTATATAGTAGACATAGGTAGTATCCACCTAATGGTAAGTGGTAACTGCTGCAACAGTTTCAAACATCGAAGGCTATATACTAACCATAACCAGCGTAAAATAGCAGCTTATTGCTGCTGCAGCTGTGTTTCGTATGGTGAGTGTAGAGAACCGGAGACCCTTCTTACTGGAAACGAGGCATTCCATCTTAGTTCTCATGGGTGACAACGCATCTGCATTTTGATTTGTAATCAGGTGGGATGTCTGTTCGCTTTTCACCATTCTTCTAAAAAGAAATATAACGTATAACAGAGATTCTGGGTGTGTATTTTGGAATATTAGTAAAAGTAATAGTATATATAGTAACTTAAATATTTTTTTCAAACCAATCCATTTGTTACGAATGTTGACTCACCATCAATATCTTCGTCATCCTCATCGTACTCCTCATCGGAGAAATATTCGGTGAGGGAACTACCCGCCGACTGGTTGGACATTATAGAGCTGGTCCGGTTGCTTTGATCTGGAAGTGACGCGCTGGTGTGACGCATGCCGTTGGATCTGTCGACGAGGTGTACCAGAGTGAAATGAAACTACAATACTGTCTTTTGAAAAACGAGTGGAATCCGGAGGCCTTTGTACTGGTCACGGGACGTTTCATTTTAATCCTCAAGGGTGACAAAGCATCAGCATTTTGATTCTTGATCGAGCTGTCTATGATGTCATCGCGTATCAAGTATCCACTTACCATCAGGTGGACTGTCTGTTCGTTTGTCACACTCACTTCTTTTTGTCTTTTCAACGTGGTAGAACCATGTTGCAGCTATATTAGTAGTATAGTTGTAGCACGAAAGGGTCGACTCGACCGGGGAAGGACCACGCTCTCACAGAATACAAGCGTAAAATAGCAGCTTAATACTGCTGTGTTTCGTATGGTGAGTGTAGAGAACTGGAACCTTTTTAAATGGAAACAAGGCATTCCATCTTAATCCTCACGAGTTGAGGATAGATATCTAGTAAATGTCTATGAGTCACAGCATTCACTTACCATCAGGTGGACTGTGTGCTTATTTGTCACCCTTATCGTATAAAAAACTTCGCGCTTTAAATGAAAAAGTTAACAATTGTTTAATTCTTATGCTAGTCAAAGTGCAGACAAGTGTTAAATAAAAATAAGAAAGCAACAGAGTTTTGATTACGATGTTTTTAACCCCCGACGAAAACAGAGGGGTGTTATATGTTTGTAGTGTGTATTTGTGTATCTGTCTATGGCATCATAGCTCCTGAACGGATGAACCGATTCTAATTAAGTTTTTTTTTGTTTGAAAGGTGCTTTAATCAAGAGTGTTCTCAAGTATCAAGTAAGTTTGGAGATCATCAGCTCCTTTTGCTTCGGGGGTTTTGAAAATTTTTCATTTTATTTGTCCTTCAACGCCCAGCACGTGGTAAATACGTCCATAAAATTGCTTTTACCAATTTCATCGTTGCTGGCTGGGTTGTTCGCGTATGGTGAATGTAATGGCGAGCGCTTATCTCTGAGCTACCACGCTTCAATAAATAGATTAGCACAACTCACCTAAAAGCCGTGACCAGAACTCCACCGTAACCCTGTGCAGAACTAGCTCCAGTCAAGCCGATAGTCGGGCTGGACTCCACGGGCAGCAGTTTCTTATTCTTGATCAGTACCTGGTGGTAATGTTGCATATATTTTCATTTATTTTATATGTTACTAGCTGATACTTCGTCTGCGTTTTTGATTTATTAACAAAGTTTTCGATGTATATATAAAAGGGTTAAGGTTAAAATTACAGCTTATATACGTCCCACTGCTGGGCACAGGCCTCCTTTCATTTCTGAGAGGGTTTTAGGGCAAGGAAGTGTCCGCCGCGCTGCCCCAATGCGTGTTGGCGAACTTCACATGTCTTCGAAATTTTTATTTTTTATTTCTCAGACATGTAGATTTCCTCACGATGTTTTCCATCACCGCCGAGCACGTGGTAAGTCAGCACTTAAAATTGCAATTAACAATTTCATTGGTGCCGGCGGGAATCGAACCCGGGTTGCTCGCGTACTGTGAAATTTACATCACATCATATCACATCATCACCAGTTGCGTTTAGGACCATTTCGTTTTTCTTTTCGTATTTATTTTTATATATTATTTGTTTGTTCGTCTTTTGTGTGTGCTATACCATTAATAAGATTACGGTGAAACTTTATGTATCCTTCTTTGTTTGAGGTTGGCTGCAGGATCCACAGGCTGCAGTAGAGATTTATGACCAGGTGGACTGTAGATACAATTGTCACTTCAGTTTCATAAAAGAAAATAATGTACGCGCGCCCGTTACGGCTTGTGACAATAATTAAAAATTAAAAATTTTGTACGACCGACTTCAATATATATTATTAAGGATAACTCAAAAACTGTTAGTCAAACCTTGATTATTACAAATTTATGTAAGCCCCAAGTATTATGTCCACTTAGGCGCCTTAAGAACTTGATATAAGTTGGTACTGTCGTCATCGACTATCCCTTGGGTTTTGCTGTCATCAAAATCTTTCAAGAACTTCTCGATGTGAGTCATCAGCATGTTGTAAAGAAGTTTTTTAAAAAGAAAATATTAAGATATTTTCTTATTACTTGACACTGGCAAAAGTATAACCGTATGAGTCCATAAATAAGCAGAAAAATATTCAAAAATCTATAAAGGAAGAACGTTACCTTGTACTTAAGCTGCTCGGGACTGGGTAGACGGGGCTCGTCCGTATAGTCCACTTCGAACAAAAACGACGTCACCAGTTGGTCTCCAAACACTGCCTGGATGAAGACAAAGCTAGTGTACTATGTGAGGTTGCCATTTTATAATCAAACTATTGCTTACTAACTAATATTGCAGCTATATTACAGTTATGGCGGCGCTGTCGTCGCGCCACAAGCGAAACAAATCGAAACCTAAGTCGCGCTGTTAAAGTTCCGAAGTAAAAAGCAATATATTATAATATAGAATAGCTCCGAACTCGGAGAGTTGGCCGCTCCCCGGGCATATAACACCTTGCCCGGTGGCAAATCTCCCCCTATCCTTCCACGGCTAAACAGTTGCAGAGGATAAATGTAGATGTCTATGGGTCATAGTATCCAATTACCATGTGGTGGACTGTGTGCTCGTTTATCGCCCTCATTCCATAAAAAAACCGGCAAAGTGCGAGTCGGACTCGCGCACCGAGGGTTCCGAACAAATCTGTAGGTATATAAGTTTAAAATTATTAAAAATATTTTTATTATATGCTGTAACTAAAAATTTATGCTTTTTGCAATTTTTCCTTTATTTGTGCTATAAAACGTTGCTTCGTACCAAATTTCAAGATTCTGAGTGCACGGGAAGTACCCTGTAGGTTTTGATTCCCTTGCGAACATCGAAAATTTACGGCATAAACGGCTGTATCTTTTGATTGCGTTGGCTTAGAAGTTTGATTTTTTCACAGCTCTAAGGGACAGTAGACTTGAGTCATCATCATCATCATTACAGCCCTTCACAAGTCCACTGCTGAACATAGGTCTCCCCCAAATAATGCCACAAAGCACGAGCCTGAGCCACCTGCATCCATCGACTTCCTGCATATCTTACCAGGTCGTCACTCCATCTAGTGGGGCGATGCCCTACACTTCGCCTGCCGGTACGAGGCTGCCACTCGAGAACCTTTCTTCCCCATCGGTTGTCGGTTCTTCGAGCTATATGGCCACTTCAGCTTACTAATCCATTGGGCTATGTCGGTCATTCTGGTTCTACTACGAATATCCTCATTTCTGAGTTTATCACGCAGAGAAACTCCGAGCATAGCCCTCTCCATAGCTCGCTGAGCGACCTTGAGCTTCCTCATCCGGCCAGCAGTGAACGACCACGTCTCGTCGTCCACGTATCGTTGGCAAATCGAAGGTGAGTGATGTACTCGCCATTGATGTTGATACCGTATCCTTTCCAGTCCAGAAGCTTGAAAACGTCTTCCAATGCAGCGGTGAAGAATTTCGGGGATATGACGTCACCCTGTCTTACACCTCTCTGCAATTGGATAGGTTTCGTACTCTGGTTCTGTACTCAGATAGCCATCGTAGCCCTACTGTGCAAGCACTTCAGCACTTCGATATACCGACAGTCAACTTGGCACCGCTGAAGGAACTGCAGCACCGCCCAAATTTCGACGGAATCAAGGGCTTTCTCATAGTCCACATACGCCAGCCATAGTGGCAAATTGTACTCCTCGGACTTCTGTACAATTTGCCGAAGGGTATGTATGTGGTCTATGGTGCTAAAGCCTTTTCGGAAACCGGCTTGTTCGGGAGGCTGGAAGTCGTCAAGTCTGCGCGCGAGACGATTCGTAATGACTCTCGAAAACAGCACGTAGACGCGGCTCAGAAGGGAAATCGGTCTGTAGTTCTTCAAGAGAGCGAATAATGTCGGATAAGACTCGCTCTTGGATCGTTACTCACACTTGCGTGCGGATCCAACGATGACGTGTACAGCTGCCCATAGAACCTCTCAATCTCACTCAAAATCTCAGGTGCCCCGGAAACGATGCTGCCACATTCGGTCTTCAGCTTTGACAGTTGGCTCTTTCTCGCAGACAGATCTCTGGCAAAGACTTTGGAGCCTTGGTTCCGCTCGATCGCTTCTTCAATACGAGCTGTATTGAAGTTGCGCAAGTCCCGCCGCATGCATTTGGAGATCTGTCTGTTCAGTTGCCTGTATGCTGTCAAATCTGTTGAAGAATGTAGCTTCATCTCCCTTCTAACAGCCATGAGATTAAGAGTTTTTTGTGTTCTTCTGCGGCGGGTCTTGCAGAACTTAGCTATGACCGCATGGACAGTTTCCACGAGCTTGTCATTTAAATCGTCCACTTCATTGCAGTATTCTAGGCACTGAAAACGGTTTTGTAACTCGAGCTGAAAGGTTTCGGGACTTTGGATTAGAGCACGAGGGGGACGGAGCGTTGACTTCATTAGACAAGACCTCTCCAACTTAACGTTTAGGTTCAGTGTGCCTCTAACCATTCGGTGATCGCTGCCGGTTTTCACCCTCGCGATCACGGAGACATCACTGAACAGTTGTCGTCTGATCGTCATAATGAAGTCAATCTCATTTTTTGTCGAACCGTCGGGGCTCGACCAGGTCCACTTCATGTGGGGCCGCTTCTGGAAGAAAGAGTTCACCATAAAGAGTCCCTCTTTCTCCATGAAGTCGGCCAGCTGCTGGCCCCTTGGGTTCCGTTGCCCTATTCGAAATTTCCCTACTTTCAGCTCACCGTTCTCTCTTGTGCCTAGTTTTGCATTGAAGTCTCCCATTAACACCGTATATTGGGTTTTGGAGGAATGCATGGCTATAGAGATATCCTCATACATTTCCTCCACCTCCTCATCGGGGTGTGCCGAGGTTGGTGCGTAAACCTGTATGACCTTCAGCGAATACCGTTTGGTGATTCTGAGTATAAGGTACGCAACCCTCGTCGACACACTCTCAATCTTTACAACGTTGTTAACGAAAGACTTGTGGACGATAAATCCGACACCTCCTTGGGACAGATGGTCGCCCTCCCGGTAATAAAGCAAGTTGCCGGATTTGAGGATTACCGTGTCCTCCTCCTCTCTTCGCACTTCGGATAATCCTATAATATGCCAGCGTAACTTGTCTATCTCTTCTTCCAGCTCCACAATCTTCTCGTCAGTCCTCAGGGTGCGTGCGTTGTATGTTGCCAGGTCGAGTCGTCGTAGGTGGCAACCGAACCTCCACCGGAGATTCTTAGCACCCCCTGCCCCGCCGTTACCGTGGTCGCCACCGTAGCCAGGAATAGCGGGGCCGCCGGGGACTGGGGGCCGTCTCTTCGTAACTCTCATCATGGGGGGTATATTGCCATAGTTGCCACGCTTGGCGAGCGGGTTGGCAACCGCAGTTTTTTTTTGTATTTTTGCCGTTACCAGGAAGATGCTGCTGCCCATGTCCTGCCTGTTTCCCTTTGTCGCCTTTTACGACACCCACGGGAAGATATAGACTTGACTATTTGATATGAATTTCAGCTTGATATCTCCACGCGTTCCTGAGAAAAAGGGTCTTGACAGACAGACAGACAGACAGACGGACAGACGGTCAACAAAGTGATCCTATAAGGGTTCTGTTTTTTCCTTTTGAGGTACGGAACCCTAAAAATTGCAAAAGTATTTTTCAAATTTATTTATTTTTTATTGACATATTTAACATTTCAAAAAGTATTATATATTTAATCTCAGCTTTAAACTAAAATCTGTTCCACGAAAAATGTCCCGCAGGAATATGCGTACTAAAATATAATTTATTGAACAACGAGTATATAATCACTACTACACATTTGAATATGGAACTAATAATTAGAATGTAAGAAATATTTTTTTTATTAAATTATAGTGACAAACGAGCACACAGTACATCTGATGGTAAGTGGTTGCTGTGGCCCATAGACATCTACATCTATCTTCGTTTGCGAATTAAAATGCAGATAAGTTCTCAGCCGTGAGTACTAAGATAGAATGCCTCTTTTCCAGTAAAAAGGGTCTCCGGTTCTCTACACTCACCATACGTAACACAGCAGCATTAAACTGCTATTTTGCTCTGGTATTCTATGTGAGCGTGGTCCTTCCCCGGTCTAGTCGACCCATTCGTGCTATAACTATAATATTAATATAGCTGCAGCATGGCTCTACCACGTAAAAAAAGAGAGAAAACGTCAAATTTCGCGTAGATTTTGGCGGCAGAACTCCCGATACCATCCACACCATCTAGATGATTGGCGGTCCACCACTGTGCGATTTAAAAGATGTTTTCTTCCTCGCACAGCTTCCTTGTGGAATCGATTACCACCAGCGATTTCTCCGGACCGATACGACTTAGGGACCTTGGAGAAAAGAACCTACTCTTTTTTAAAAGGCCGGCAACGCATCTGCGATTCCCCTGGTTCCCCTGGTGTTGCAGTTGTTCATGGGCGGCAGTAGTCACTTACCATCAGGTGAGCCGCATGCTCGTTTGCCCTCTCTTCTATATGAAAAAAATAACAATTACCTTGGTGCCGGTGGGGATCAAACCCGAACTGTGTAAGTTACAGTTGGCATTTAGCCCCTGAGTAAACCCTTAGCTACCGCGTGTTATCTTTATCTTTATATATATAATTCTTCTGGCGTGTGTATGTGACTCACCTCCTAAGCGGTTGGACCGACTTTGATAACATTTTTTTGTGTGTGTTTGAATCGGTCCCTGGATGGTTAGATTCACGATTAGGTCCGGTAGGTGGTGCTGTTGTCGAGGTCCAGAAATCACCCGTGACACATTGGCGGATAGGTATTATACGTATTTACCAAAAATTAAATACGAAATATCATAGCAAGCATTAAAGTAATATACTACATACTAGAAGAGACACCGCGAACAAAATCTGTAAGGCAGTGCGGGGCGCTTGGAAAGCGGCATAGATTACCATTTTAGGGCACCGACTAAGTTTAAGGTCATGGGCTCTAATGTGTTTTGTTAACGACCAAGTCTCGGCGTCTCTTTTAGTACGTAGTACATATTAATTCAATGTGCGAGCACTTTCGTCAGCATTAATATACAGGGTTATTTTGAAATCACCGACCAAAATTACAGAGAAGATTAAAAATAAGTAATATAGGCAAATGGTGAAGAAAAATTAATTAAAAAAATCTCAAACATTCTGTCCTTTTTAGGGTTCCGTGGCCAAATGGCAAAAAAGGAACTCTTATGGATTCGTCATGTCTGTCTGTCCGTCCGTATGTTACAGCCACTTTTTTCCGAAACTATAAGAACTATTCTGTTTAAACTTGGTAAGTAGATGTATTCTGTGAACCGCATTAAGATTTTAACACAAAAATAGAAAAAAAAACATAAATTTTGGTGGTTCCCTATACTTAGAACTGAAACTCAAAGAATTTTTTTTCATCAAATCCATACGTGTGGGGTATCTATGGATAGGTCTTAAAAATCATATTGAGGTTTCTTACATCATTTTTTTCTAAATTGAATAGTTTGCGCGAGAGACACTTCCAAAGAGGTAAAATGTGTCCCCCCCCCCCGTAACTTCTAAAATAAGAGAATGATAAATCTAAAAAAATATATGATGTACATTACCATGTAAACTTCCACCAAAAATTGGTTTGGACGAGATTGAGTAAGTAGTTTTTCTTAATACGTCATAAATCGTAAATTATATTACTTGCTGCTACGGAACCCTTAAATATACAAATGCATAATTTAATATGTAATAATAATTTAAATTTGACATATAATTGTAATGATAATAATGACAAGTTTCATGTAATTGACATAAATAATTTAATAAAAAAGATTTGGACAAAAGATAGGTATTACCTATCCAAATATAATTTAAGACTGATAGCAAATGTGCTATCTTATTATTTACTTTTTAACTCAGCCAAGTTTTTGGCTACCAAGACTGCTTTTATTGGGCAGGATAATTATTTGACAATTAATTTGGAATCAGTTCCAACTAATTTAAATTAGTAAATGCGACAATAGAGGCAATCTCTAGCAATAATGAGAGTTTAATTAACTTTGAATGTAGCCCACAAATAAGTAATTAAAATTGTTTACACCTGGTGCATCAAAATATACAAGGCATGATGGGCAAAGAATTAGAAGTTGAATTGTTTTTAAATAGTAACAACATACATATCCTCTGTATTACTGAACATTGGCTAAAAGATTATAATTTCATGTTTAATTTCAGAAATCACCAGGTGGTCAGTTCCTTCAATAGAGAAAAAAGTTTACGTGGTGGCTCCTTAATACTAGCAGATAAATCATTATTATATAAAGAACGTAAGGATATAGTGAGCCTCTCTGTTGAGCGAACTGTAGAAATGGCTTGTGTCGAGCTCGAGCACCTCATTGTTGTGAGTGTTTACAGACCCCCATGTGCTACTTATGACTATTTTGAAAGGATTGTGGAAGAAGTTTTGCTCAAACTTAGTAAACAGAACAAGTCTGTTGTAATATGTGGAGACTTTAACATCAATCTCCTTGAAACTTCTTCCATTAGTATTAAGTTTAGCTCATTGTTTAAATCGTATAATCTTGTTAATTTATTCTTAGAACCAACACGTATTGCTGGGCCTAGTGCGACCTGTATAGATAATATTTTTACAGATGTTAAGCCCTTGCATAAATCAATTATTCAAAATTTAAGTTCAGATCACTTTGGACAGTTGGTATCACTACCTTACATACACAAAAAACAGAAAAATAAGAAAGTTGTGTTTGTTCCAATAAATGAACATCGCTTGGAGAGGTTTAGAAGTAATATAATAAAAAGACTTCCATCACTTTCATTTAAAAACAGTGCTAATTATTTGTATGGTACGTTATTTAAAATTATAACTTGTGAATTTAGTAGGATATTTACTTCTAAAACTTTCTCTTTTAACAGTCGCAAATCGTTTAATGAATGGGCGACAGTAGGAATTTATAAGAGTAGGCGAAGGTTATACGAGCTTTATAATGAAAGATCATTTAATAGTAGTGTTATATTTAGAGATTATGTAAAAACATATTCTAAAATATTTGAAAAAGTGTGCGCCACAGCTAAGGCTTTACATTTAAGTAACAAAATTAAAACTGCATCAAACAAAATTAAAATGACCTGGAGAATAATAAATAGTGAAACGGGCAAGGTCAAACCGCGCAACTCGGATTTTCAATTGAATATTAACAATAATTTAACCCGATCTGATCAAGAAGTTGCTATGGCTTTTGAGAAACATTTTACTGATGTTCCTTTTTTGACAACTAAATCATTAAACTCTTCTCCAACTGTCGCCGAATCATTGCTTAAACAAAATGTAAAGGCTTGTTCAAATACTTTTAAATTCCATAGAGTACTGCCAAAAGATATCGTTAAATATTTTAAAACTATTGATGTTAAGAAAACGGCAGATTTATGGGGGATTTCCGTTAAAGTTATTTTATCTATAATAGATATAATAGCACCTTATCTAGCCACTATATTTAATACAAGCGTCGAATCTGGTGTGTTTCCTGATTTAATGAAACTTAGTAAAGTCATACCTTTATATAAATCTGGTAGTACATTAGACCCCGCCAATTTTAGACCAATTTCTGTACTACCAACATTTAGTAAAATTTTTGAAAAAATAATTTTAGATCAAATGTTAAGTTTCTTTAATATTAATAAATTGCTACATAGAAATCAATTCGGTTTTACAAGGGGTCGCTCAACAACTGACGCTGGAGTTGAGCTTATTAAACATATTTTTTGTGCATGGGAGAATTCAGAGGATGCTTTGGGTATATTTTGTGACCTTTCCAAGGCCTTCGACTGCGTTCACCATGAGACATTAATCAGGAAGCTACAGTACTATGGTGTCAAGAACACAGCGCTTAAACTTATAATTTCATATTTAAGTAATAGAATGCAGAAAGTTATTATTAATGGTAAAAGTTCTTCCGGGTCACCAGTACTAATGGGTGTCCCTCAGGGCTCAATTCTCGGCCCATTCCTCTTTCTAGTGTATATTAATGACTTACCTTCTATTGTAGAGGATAATCATGATATAGTATTATTTGCTGATGATACTTCTTTGATTTTTAAACTTAAACGTAAATCATTTAAATGTGACGAAGTGAATAATGCTATATCAAAATTAGTGCATTGGTTTAACGTTAATAATTTACATTTAAACGGAAATAAAACTAAATGTATTAAATTTACAACAACGAATGTTAGAAATCTGAGTACCAATGTGTTTTTAAATGGGGAAGAACTGAGCCCTGTTGAATCCACTGTTTTTCTTGGCATCACTCTCGACGCAAAGCTTCAGTGGGGCCCCCATATATCCAAACTAGCAAGCAGACTAAGTTCTGCAGCCTATGCTGTAAAAAAGATTAGAGGTCTCACTAGTGTCGAGACAGCTAGATTAGTTTATTTCAGTTATTTCCATAGCATAATGTCTTATGGGATTTTGCTATGGGGACATGCGGCTGATTCAGAAACTATTTTTGTTTTACAGAAGAGGGCCATTAGAGCTATTTACAACCTAAAACTGAGAGAGTCTCTTAGAGATAAATTTAAAGAAATAAATATATTAACTTTGGCCTCTCAGTATATTTACGAAAATTTAATGTATGTTCACAAAAACAAAGGTAGTTTTAGTAAAAAAAGTGATGTGCATTCTGTAAACACTAGGAACAAACACAAGCTAGTGATACCAGTTTCTCGACTCCACAGAGTCAGTAATTCATTCTTGGGGCAATGTATACGCTATTACAACAAGGTCCCGGAAAGTGTACAGGCTCTCTCCATTAGCAAGTTTAAATGTTTTGTTAAGTTGAAACTGTATAAAAAGGGTTATTATAGTATAAATGAATACATGGTTGATAATAACCCCTGGGAATGAGGTGATCGCTTCCAAGCTGTTTCTAAAATAAATTTTGTACTTATATAGTTAGTACAACCATTATTGTAAAATTTGCTTTAAAAAAAAGTCCCGCTGGGTTTCTTGCTGGTTCTTCCCAGGACAGAGGTTTTTTTTTTTCGAACCAGTGGTAAAGTAAAAAATGACTTTCAATAAGTATTACACATGTGATCTATATTGAATAAAAAATTATTCTATTCTATTCTATTCTATTCTATTCATGGGCGAGTCCAACTCGGACTTGGCCGCTTTTTATTATCTTTTAAATTCAAAATGCGTGGTAATGCATTATTTTAACTGATTTTACTGTGCACGCACACATTCGTAAAGGTCGATCGGTTGGCAAAAACGACGTTGTTGTTGCCCACAAATCACATTCAATTTGGGATGATTTCAAATAAAATTAGAAGCCTTATATACTCGTATTTTCAAAAACTGCAATAACGGCATATCATTTTATATAAAATGGTATGATATTGAACTAAAGTTTAAAATTTGGCTACTCTTTGAATAATAACCCTGTATATGAGGTATGTAATATAAATGTGTGCATGGACTGACCTCAAACGTACTGGCCATCACTTGCTGCTGCGGAAGACTGCAATGGTTTTCGATGCTGAGGATCAGGGGGTATGGAGAAGCCACGAAGGCACTCCTGTTGAAAAATATGCTTTGGTCATCACTGAAAATCAGCGGTATGGTATTGCTCATTTTATTAATTTATTTGGTGCATCAGAATGTTACACTCATGCTAATTTATAAGTGCACGTTTGAATAATAGACAAACCACGCATACTTAGTGCTTACCATTGAGTTATATGTACTACGTACTAGAGAAGCCATTCCGAACATTGACTATGTTCAACTGAACTGTAGTGCAATCCGTACAAACTAAATATTGCGTAAATTGAAGATTTGTGAAATCCATAAAATAATTATTATTAATTATATATTATATTTATAAATTAAGATATTTTATATTAAATTCTTATATTTATTTTATAATAATATCTTATTTTATATCAAATTAAAGTCTTTGCGCATGCGCGACTACTACTCCCGCGCATGCGCGAAGACATAGAGTAGGACACAATTTTTGTTTGGAATGGCTTCTCTAGTACGTGGTACATATAACTCAATGGTACGTACAGTGTTTTATACAAACTTAACTTTATAAAATAAACACACTATATATAAAAAACCAGTTGCTGTCCGTTAGTCTTACTAAATCTCAATAACGACTCGACCTACTTTGATGAAATTGTTTGTGTGAATAGGTTCCCTAGATGGTTTAGATTCATTTGTACCCATCGATATATATGTACTATGCACTAGATTTCGTATTCCGAACATTGACTATGTTCAACCGAACTGTACTGCAATCCGTACACTAAACTAAATATTGCGTAAATTGAAGATTTGAAAATTCCATAAAATAATTATTATTACAATTTATTTAGAAATATGTTTGTCTAGATTAAAATAAGAGTATTTTATATTAAATCTTATATTTATTTTATATTAATATCGTATTTTATATTAAATTAAAGTCTTCGCGCGTGCGCGACTCTACTATCTCCCGCGCATGCGCGTAGACATAGGGTAGTGCACAATTTTTGTTTGGAATGACTTCTCTAGTACGTAGTACATATAACTCAATGTTTGTACCCGGTAGATGGCACTGTTGTTGAGATCCAGAAAGTCGGAGTCCGCCGATCGCTGGTACTTAATAAAACTAAAATTCATGTCGAGTCATGACTGTTTTTGACTAGATGACGTAGGTACAAAGTAATTTTTTTGTATTTTGTGCAGCTTTTTCATATATTTGTGTATTTCTGTGTTATATACGTCTGTAGTTAGTGACAAAATCAGTCAAAACAAAATGTTGCTGTCTTTTTTTATAAATATTTTTTATTAACTAAAATCATTAAAGTCACGCGTTTCTCAAAGAAAAGTGCGTGAAACGTTTCCTTAGTTTTTAAATAAACAAGAAACGTTTCGTATCGATAAAGTGTCGTATTTCATCGGGTTAAAGGTTAGACTGTCGAAAACAACGTTCGCGATTAACAAAATAAAGAACTAGTTTTCTCGACAGCTCGCAGTCGTCTGAAGGAGTTACGGAGAATTAACCATAAATTAATGCGCAATCTATTATGGATGCCGTACAAGATCCAGTTTAACGTCAAGTTTGAAGCGGCGTCCAGTAAACTTGACGGTGTATGGCTGTCAGTATGCACGACAAGTCTACCTGAAGGAAAAACTGTTTTTCAATTCTGCCGACTTGATCAAGTGTATAGCGTCATGTAAACTTGAACGTGTGTATGAGCGGCCAAGTATGCACGACTTTAGTCGGAGCAATAAGCGAGAGACGCCATCGTTTCAACTGGTGCGGCATCACGCAAACTTGACGGCGAAATTGAACGTGAGTGGTCTATATGGATGCACTGCAAACTGGATGCCGCTTCAAGCGCGCTGCAAACTTGACGTAAACTGGATCGTGTATGGCATCCATTAGTGGTGCGTCTAGTACTATAGCAAAAAATCTTTGGATAAAGGACATGAGAGGTGACTTTGAGAAGAGCCATAAAGATTGCCAGTTCATCTGTCCTGCAGTGGAAGAGGCACATGTCCAGCGATGGATGGATGAAGTAGATGTAATAAGGACACAACCTAAATATTGTCTCCACGAACCGTCTGAACGGTATTCTGGTAGTGAAGATAAAAGGCAGAAAAGGATTTTACATCCAAAAGTTACACATCAAGGCCCGTATTAATAAACGTTACTCAGCTCAAGCACACGCACTTGAGTACAACATTGAAGTTATGATCTTATTAATAAACATATCTCAAGATGCGGATTAGGTTTACGATATTAGCTGAGTGCCACACTGATTAATAAACGAAACTCGACTCTCAAGTGTGTGTGCTTGAGTGCAAGTCATAGAACCGTATTCCTACAGGACAGTGTTTTGAGATACTGTTTTTATATGTTTATTAATTAGCAACGATCTTGTGGTGCTGATATCGTAATGAGGGCGTATCAAATGATTACGCACTTGAGTTCGTCGTTGAGTAACGTTTATTAATACAGGCCCAAGAATCATTTGAGTTGATCTTCCGTGGGTGTCGTAAGAGGTGACTTTGGGAAGAACCATAAATATCATTAATCCGTCTGTCATGAAAGCACATATCCAGCAGCGGATGGATAAATTTTTTTTATATAAATACTAGCGATGCTATTAACTGCTCGTGTACTCCTGGTAAGTTTAAAATGCTTGTGTTAGGAGTGGCTGACGACAGTAGTCGAATCACGGATTCGAACCCACGACCTTTTGAGTTCCGCATATTAGGCTACTGTTGCTGTAGGAAGATGTAGAAGAAGTAACCTTACCTAGCTATCGTCTCCACTACCCGTCTGAACGGGATTTTGGTGGTAAAGGTGTGCCCGTGATAGATCACTGGGCTGCCATCGTCGCCGTCCCAGCAATCCAGCTCGACACATCGGCATCCTGTGAGTAGGACCTATAGAATAAAATGATCAGGGATGAGCGTATGTCGCGTATTTATAACCCTGCTGTAAGGAAGTATGGGTAATAAGCAACCGGGCTTAAATCACGCTAGCAAAGTTTCCGAAAACTCCGTATACGTGTAATAATAATGTCCCTCTGACTGGATTTCGGTCACGGTGACTGGTCATCTGAGCATGACAGGATTATAGTGCACGAGTGTGTGAGTGTGTCCGATAGGACGGTAATCCATCTGGCGCAGGACCAACGGCTTTACGTGCTTTCGGAGGCACTGGGGTGAAACACCGCCATCATGGCAGCTACTGCGAATCTACACAAATAAATATAATTTAAAATTAAAAAAATTGTACAACCGACTTCAATATAAATTATTAAGAATAATTCAAAAACCATTGGTCAGACCCTGATCAAATCTATATGTGCAACACCAGCTTTCAAATAAAAAAGAATCATCAAAATCAGTTCACCCAATAAAAAGTTATGAGGTAACACACATTAAAAAAAACATACAGCCGAATTGAATACTAGCTCCCTTTTGAAGTCGATAGAAAATTGAAGTCTGTTTGTAATGTCAAAATACCAGCTTTTTACTAAATGCATATGATAGTATGTACGGTACTTATAAAAAAACAACTTTTAAAATTTTTGTCTGTCTGTATGTCTGTTTGTTTATTTCGACTAATCTCCGAAATGACTGGACTGATTTTGACGGGAATTTCACTGGCCGATAATTGCTTATATAAGGGGTAACATAGGCTACTTATATTTCAGAAAAAGAATTAGAGTTACGTGCAAAAAAATTAAAACACAAAATTACACGCAGGCGAAGTCACGGGGAGTAGCTAGTTTTCAATAAATAAATAAATCCAATAAGTGATTTTTATAATATCATAATTATTAAATACGCATTATTAAGGATAACTTAAAAGCTAATGGTCAGATCTTGATCAAATTTATATGGGACCACATGAAAAGCACGACTTAAAATAAAAAAAAATAATCAATATCGGTTCACTAAGAAAAATGTTTTGAGGTAACTAACACACATAAAAAATACAGTCGAAATGAGAACCTTTTTCTTTTTTAAGTCAAATAAAAAGAGCAGTAATCCGGTTGTGTTTAAGTTCCCATTAAAATTCCAAAAATGTTAACAAAAAAACCGGCTAAATGCGAGTCGGACTCACGCATGAAGGGTTCCGTACCATCACACACGTTTCTAGTAGGGAGCCTCCTGTTTCCTTTTTTTTATAGCGGCAACAGAAATACACATTCTGTGAAAATTTCAACTGTCTACCTATTACGGATCATGCACGTGCAGATTTTTGACCCTAGCTCTTAAATCATCCTAAGCAAGCTACGTAGAGTTGACCATGGGAAAAACATGACCTATTGCTTGGCTGAGGATCGGTGTCCGTTGCGGTCCAACAAATCTCCTGCGTTGGAGCGTACCGGAGAATAAAGTAATAAAATAACCGGCAAAGTCCTATTGCGCATGCTCTACGTTATTGATTTAGGTTAGTACGGGCTTAGTTTAGACTCTGACCGCTTGGACGTAGTAACGTTGACAAAATTCATGTATACTTAAATAATATTTATTTAAATGTAAATAGTAACATATTTAAAGTACTTATATTTAATTAATAATTTTAAAATTAGGAACGCGTTAATAAATTGAGATAATATCATAAAAAACAAAAAGTCAATCATAAACAAAGCAAAGACAAAAGTCAAATCTAAACGTCAATCATTTCCATTTTGCTGTTTTTATCATATTAGTCTGTGGTTGTTTTCATTTCAACTTCAACTTGAGGAGCCGGTTTGAAAATATATCTCACAGTTTTTGTATTTTCTCAAGTATTGTACAACAATGAAGGAAAATAACGGTGATGTTGACACCAGGAACGTGGTTAAAAACAGGGAATTGTTATATCGTATGATTATAAGGCAAGTACCGTGAATTTAACATTTTATCATTTTGTGTTTCTCGTTCAAATTACTAATTTGTCTATAGCATATATAAAAGTAACATAATAGTGGCTAAATAAACCAAGAAACGGTACGGGTACAATTTGAATTGGTTTTCATTTCGGCATTGTTTATATTACGTTAGAGAGGTTATGTTTTCGTAACATACTATCCAGATAATATAATTATTTATTTCGTCTACTTTTTTAATTTTGTGATTTTCATATTATTAATAACGTTATATTTAGTTAACATTTTTGAAAAGTAAATGCCAAGAAAGAGCTTTAATTGTGGTCTACTGTCTACACTCTACATCAGTATGCTTTTTTTCTTAAATATTATATGGTTTAAGGTCTGTATGTGATTGTATGTATACATCTGTTTCCATAAGGTTACTACACGAGTTATTACATTGTACAATGTTTATATTAACTGTATATTAACTATAAAATAAATTTTCGTTCTCCAAATAGTGTAGCTCCTATCTGGAGAACGAAAACCACCTTTGCGAAACATCAATATAACAAACAATCAGAACACTTATACAATCAGATTAATAAAATATTGCAAATATATCCATTAAGGACATAAGATTAAAAAAAATTATGTACTGGCTTAAGACACTTAATTGTCATCAAACTGAAGCTTTATGAGAATTTATCCCATAAATTTATTCACTCGCTGTATTTTTCTCTCTCTCTCTCTCTCACACACACACAAATGGACGTAGTTATGCAAAAAGGATCCAACACACATTAAGTTAATTTGAGTTTATGATATTTGAAGTATGGATACTTCTAATATCATAAACTCAAATTATCGGTATGGTTTCTGTCTGTTTGTGATTTTTCTTCTTATTTGTGTTACGTTTGCTAAAATTGTTACATCACATAATAGTATAGACCACAAACATAATTTTTCAAGTCAACATTTTTTGACACAAACTCGGGTTGGATCTTTTTTGCATAACTACGTCCAAATATGTTTATATATTGTTTATACTTAGTTTATATATACTTAACTAAGGGAGGGCGAGGACCTTCTGCCACAAGTATCTTTATACTTAAAAGAAGTCCTCAAACTTGTAATAATTTAAGTATATGTTGGAAAAAAAAACTTTCATTTCATTTCATAAAACTCCAAGCAGGAGGATTTTTTAAAATCAAGGTTTTTGTTGTCAATCAAATCCAATGTAAACATTGTTATCCTGAGTATTGTCACAGACTAGAGATTACTCGGAATATTTGTATTTTAAATCACAGTTTAAGAATCGAAAGTTTAGTAAAGTAAAAGATATTTTTTTTATAGAATAAGGGTGACAAATGAGCACACAGTCCACCTAATGGTAAGTGGATGCTGTGACCCATAGACATCTACATCTATCCTAGGTTAAGAATTAAAATGCAGATGTGTAGCTCGTGAGCACTAAGATCACTCACCAGATGATACATAGCCTCATTAAGCTGCTATTCTACTCTGATATTCTTTGTGTGCGTGATCCTATTCCGGTCAAGCCAATTTTTCTCCTGCAGGAATAATATAGCAGCAGTATGAGTCTGGTGAGTGTAGAGAACCGAAGACCCTTTTTACTGGAAAGGAGGCATTCCACCTTAGTCCTCAGGGGTGACAAGCATCTGCATTTGCATTCTTAATCAAGAATAGATGTAGATGTCTATGAGCCACAGTATCCACTCATCATCATGTGGGCTGTGTGCTCGCTTGTCCCCTCGTTTTATAAAAATAATATTGTTTCTTACAGCCAACTGTATTATGATGGATTTCAAGCAATAGCGACTACATTGTCAGCAGCAGTCCATGCGGATCCACCATGTCCTCCCAGCGACAGGTATGTGCATTACATTATGATTGTTACACTGTAACTCTTCAATTTTTACAGTACTATAGTAAATTGTTTTTGTCCTTATATTGCTAAGTCAAAAGTTTACTCTTATTAAAAAGTATCAGGGTTGGAAAAATCATGATTTTTTTAAAAAATCGAATAAAGCACGATTTTTTAAAAAAGTAATTTATCACGATTTTTTTTATTTTATTATTTAAATTAATTATATTTTTTTCACAAAACGGAACGCGCCCTCAAGGGATTGTGCGAACACGGTGCGGGGATTTCCCTTTTGTCTGACATGTGAATTATGCAGACTCTCTAGCATTAAAAAGTCTTATTAAGAGCTAAGTGTATTTAAAATTTTATTAATTCAATATTTACACTATATTATAATTTACAATAAAATGTTGATTATTATTAAATGTTAATGATTATTAGGTATTTACACTTAATATAAAAGTTTTATATTTTCTGCTTTTCAAATGATTTTACTATTTTTATTGATTCTTTTATTAAGTAGACATGATTATCAGTTATATTTTATTAATGTTCAGAAACATTATTTGTACGATAAAGTATTTTTACAATAATTACATATTGCAATTTTTTCGCCTCCGGCACATTTTTCAAAATGGTCCCACAGCTGTGTTACGTCTCGGCATCATAAAAGGTGAAAATTAAACTCGTAACAAAAATCTTATAATTGTACACTACACCAAATAATAAGAAAACAAATAAAAAAATCTTAATTAACTTCCCTAGTATTTTTTTCCAACTTATTATATAAATCCCTTGTAATATTTTGATGAAAATATAAACTTAACAAAATAATTAATTAATACCAACCAATATTTCAGTCAATAGCGTAACAACAAAGTACATAAAATTAACATCAACCACTAATGAATTCAACCAATAGCATTTCATCTATGTGTTAAAAATATCATTTCATAGAGTTTAATAAAAAATTATTGATCAAATCATTGATTTTTATTGAAAACATCATTTGATTTAAATCGTGATTTAAATCATGATTTAAATAAAAATGATTTATTCATGCCAACCCTGAAAAGTATACACCTATTTCAAACAACTAAAAGGAATAAATTTTTATGAATTATTTTTGGGATACATTTATAGATTCAAAAGCAATTTTTTATGTGGTAGAGCCATGCTGTAGCTACATTGTGGGTGCAGCATGAATGGGTCAGCTCGTCTGGGGTGGGACCACACTCAGAATACCAGTGTAAAATAGCAGCTTAATGCTACTGTGTTTCGTATGGTGAGTCTAGAGAACTGGAGACTTTACTGGAAACAAAGCATTCCATCTCAGTCCTCACGAGTGACAACGCATCTGCATTTTGATTCTTAATCGAGGGTAGATGTACATGTCTATGGGCCACATCATCCACTTACAATCAGGTGGAGTGTGTGCTCGTTTATCACCCTTATTTTATAAAAAAATTAAATCAAATTCGTTTGTACAACAGGCTACTAAATCTAATGATGGTGGGCCTCCAACATGAGCCTGATAGAAAAGACAGACTGGCAGCCTCTAGTGGTGCTGAACATTTGCTGGGAACAACAGGTTTTGGTAAGTACATAGTTAAAGTAAAAAAAAAAGTAGAGAAATAGTTTAAGAAGAAATTGCTTACTAAAGTAATTTAGTACATAATTTCTTCTCTCAAACCTGATTTCACTAGTCCTCTTATATATTGTTAATATTTTTATATATATATACAGTAAAACTTGCTTAATACGATCACGTTTAATACGATTTCCCGTTTAATACGCCATTTTATGTAAGTCCCTGCTACTTGAGGCATGTTTTCATACATTTTTAACACGCTTAATACGATTCGTCATCCCGTTTAATACGCCATCTGCGTCGGAAAATTTACGTTTGCTAGTGATTGGTAAGGCGAAAAATCCACGTTGCTTCAAAAACGTGAAATTGCTCCCTGTAACATATGATGCACAATCTCCAGCTTGGGTGACTGGCCTTCGTTTTATTAACTGGTTAAAAGCTTTAGATGATCACTACCAGATTAAATGTAGACGCATAATTCTCTTCATTGATAACTGCCTCTCTCACCCTATAGATGTTGAACCAAAGAACATCAAGCTTGTTTTCTTACCCCGAATGCGACAAGCAAGTTGCAACCGATGGATCAGGGCATTATAAAAGTCCTTAAACATGGCTATAGAATACGATTGCTATATCGCTATCTTAAGGAAATGGAAGACCCTGACAGCAAACGACCCTTGACTGTGCATGACGCGATCCTAAACATTGCAGCGGCATAGCAAGCAATTAAGCCTGAAACCATCCAAAATTGTTTCAAGAAAGCAGGTTTCCGAAATAACGAAGCTGATGTCGTGTTGGAAGAAGAACCCGCGATACTGCATGGTTTTTCTGGATATTCTTGTATTGATGACAATGTTGCACCCTACAAAACCTGTTCGATCGAAGATCTTATTCAAGATGTGAATAAAATCCAAAAAGAGGCCCTAAGTGATGATGATTAAGATGAAGGAGAGTCAATTCCGATTTTGCAAATACAGAGGCATTATCAGCAGTAAACGATGTAAGGCGCTATGTATCTTCTTTCGGGAAAAGTGATGACACACTGCAAAAGTTAAATTATATTGAAAGCCTTGTCATTAATAATGCATCAAAATATTTTTGTAATGTAATGTCATTATAAATAATAATTAACTATGATGTAATGTATTTAAATACATATACATATGCACAAATTCAATAACTACACAACATTTATAAATGATGTTTTATTTTTCCTATCCCGTATAATACGCTTTCCCGCTTAAGTCGCGATTTTGGCTGGATCCCTTCAATCGTCTTAAGCGGGTTTTACTGTATATATATATATATATATATATATATATATAATTTTGTCCGTTTGTATGTTGTGACTCCTCCCTAAACGGTTAGACCGATTTTGATGAAATTTTGTGTGTGTGATTAAGTTGATTCGAGAATGGCTTAAATTCACAATTGGACCGGTAGGTGGCGCTGTTGTCCCAGAAATCACCTTTACTAGACAATTTTTGCTTAATAAAAAGAGGATGGTGCTATTGAAACGGACTCCTATCCTAGGCCAAAAAAGAGTTCCACTAACTAGTAAATTATTATTGAAGCTTGTGATAGTAAATTATATTCTGCTTAAGTGATGTCTAAGAATTGTATCAAGTATGAAAACAAGTAAAAATTTCAGATCTGGAGTATGAAATGGACGCTTCCTCCCTGGCCCCCGAGCCAGCCACATATGAAACAGCTTACGTGACGTCGCACAAGATGGCGTGTCGGGCCGGCGCTTTCAGCTCCTGTGGGCAGCTTGTTGCTACGGGCAGTGTGGACGCCAGTATCAAGGTTCGATTCTGAATATTTACACCAATAAAGTTGAATATCTTTTTTGTGACTGACTACGAAATAAACTACACCCATGTGGATGACAAGATACATATGTGAATAGAGTTTTATTCTACATACATGTGCACATATCGTCACGTTGTTAATCCCCGAGAGGGTAAGCAGACTACAAAAAGAAGCAAGATACTCGGATCATGTTTAGCCAAAAAAAAAATGAGCAAAATGGAAAATTTTGAAAGGAGAACCTATCGCTTACACAATCACAAACCCAATATCCCATTAGTCGCCTTTGATAAGCTAGTCAAGTAACACAGGTGTCATATTCTTTTTTGTCATAAGTTCCACATAAACTTGGGACCCATAAGTCCCAGACCATCATGGGAAAAGTTTTATTGCTTTCTTGAGATTCGAAATGTTAAAACATAACTAATTTTTCCTTATTTTTGTTACAGATTTTAGACGTGGAAAGAATGTTGGCCAAATCAGCTCCCGAAGAAGTGGATCCTGGCAGAGAACAGCAGGGGCACCCCGTTATTAGGACTTTGTAAGTTATTAGAGAGTTGATAAATTGTTCTCTGTTGTTAAGTTATTGCAAACTTAAAAATCTATATTATATTATTATATCTAAAATAATATATAAAACTTAATATTATTGGAACGAAGTTCTTTATCTGACGGTACGGGCTTGGCAGATGGGAGCTAGGCGGCAAAAAGTGTAAGATTTTTTTTCGTCACTGCCCCTTGTGTCATAGTGTAGACGGCCTTGGCTGCGCAATAAGGAAGTGAGATGGAATAATATCCATCTCCCTCGCACTTTTTATCTTGCAATGAAAGAAATATTATTTTATTTCAAATGACGCTTTATTTTAATAGACGCTAGTGATTCATTCATTTGTATTTGTGAATCAATAATATAATACGTTTATCAATAATAATATACTACGCAAGGAACTTCGTTCCAACCGAGTGTTCCACGACACTCACGCATTGTATCTTTATATATAAAAATTACGTGTCACATTGTTCGTCCGCGATGAAATCCTAAACTATTGAACTGATTTGAATAAAATATTGTACACTGCGTGCAGTTGGGTCCAACTTGAGAGATAGGATACTTTTTATCCCGATAAGTGACCTTCAATATTTTTTCTATTGCGAATTTAAGGATTTTTTCATAAGAAAGGTCGTCGGAAAGGGCAGTACAACGTCTGCCTGGCCAGCTAGTATATATATATATATATATATATATATATATATATATATCTACATGTGAAAACATTGTAATGGTTAATTTCTACAAAAATGTATAAAAATATTTGATTGTAAATAAGCAAATTTAAATTTTAATACATATATATATATATTTCCGCAGCTTTTAAAAATAAACTGATGATATCCATTAATAAATTGGCAATGTTCTACTTTTCTGTGACAGTCTCATGTCGGTAACAATTTACGTTTTCTCCTAGTCCAAAATGGCCACACTTTCCAGATATGATCACACTGATGAAATAACTGCCCTGGATTTCCATCCTCGTGAGCAAATCTTGGTATCTGCATCTAGGGACTGCTGCATCAAACTCTTCGATATTACAAAGGCCTCCGCTAAGAAAGCCTACAAGTCTATAACGGTGAGTTTGTTATATTTGATTGTGATAAATATTGTTTTTCAATGTAAAATAACAATATTTGTCAATCAGTTCCGAAAATAAATCCTAAACACACAGTACTAAGAAACACACAAGATAATTTCATCACAAGTTAAAATGTTTGACGTCCAGCAAAGTCAGTCGGGTCAGCTGGTCTAATATGTAAAAATTTATGTTTGTTTGTTCGTATTTCATACGCAGCCATAGCGTTCATCAGATTACGCTAAAATTTGGTCAACTTATTGATTGCACTTGCGTGAAGGTTACATGCATAGTACAATTACCTTACAGTAGGTGGCGCGCGTGTCGTACCGACAAATTTATTTGAAAGTCATAATGTGTCATTCAATTTCAATGAAATGTTTCAAAATGGGCCAGGTACACTGTCTCAGAAAAAAAAAAGAGAAAAATCTGTAGAATTCGGGAAAAATACAGATAATTAATTTAAATGTATCCTGTACTGGTAAACAATTGATGTTTATTTATGACGGCTCCGTGGCGCAGTGGCTTAGCAAATCAGTTGCAAAGCCACTGCACCACAACTTGTTATAAAAGCGTACACATTGCCCCATGATGGAATTACTGACGGAATGGAATGGAATGAATAAGAGATGGTTTATATTTTTTATTTAATTTATTTATGTAGCCTTTATTTGCGCAACAAGTACAAAAGGCGGTCTTAATGTAACAAGGCATTCTCTACCAGTCTACCTCCAGGCTAAGCAGAAGAGATATTATGGGTGCAAAGTGCAAACAATTACATTAAAAATATCTCATCATCATCACAGCCATTCACAAGTCCACTACTGAACATAGGCCTCCCCCAAGGAATGCCACAAAGCACGGTACTAAGCCACCTGCATCCATTGACTTCCTGCACGTCTTACCAGGTCGTCACTCCATCTAGTAGGGGATCGCCCTACACTTCGCCTGCTGGTACAAGGATTTCACTCGAGAACCTTTCTTCCCCATCGGTTGTCGGTACTTCGAGCTATATGGTCGGCCCACTGCCACTTCAGCTTACAAATCCGTTGGGCTATGTCCGTCACTCTGGTTTCACTGCGGATATCTTCGTTTATAAGTTTATCATGCAGAGAAACACATAATAAATATATAAAAGTCCCGCTGGGTTTCTTGCTGGTTCTTCCCAGGACAGCGGTTTTTTCGAACCAGTGGTAAAGCTTAAGTGACCTTCAATAAGTATTCTAATAATTAATCTATATATAAAAATCAATTGCTGCCCGTTAGTATGGCAAAAACTCTGAAGTAGCTAGACGGGCTTTGATGCAATTTTTTCTGTGTTTGAGTGAGTCCCTGAATGGTTTATATTCACATTAGGACCTATTTTTATTCTATTCTATAACTACATACAAAGATAACATTATTGCAGGACGCGGAACAGGTACTCTGTGTGGCCTTCCACCCCCTCGGTGACCACATCATAGCGTCTACAACCCACCCGGTGATAAGACTGTACGATGTTACCACAAGCCAGTGCTTCGTTTGTCCCATACCAACGCATCATCATAAGAAGCAAGTGAATTCGATAAAGTAAGTAAAGATTTGGCGAAAAAACTAATTGAACTAATTCCATCGCGTTTGAATAATTAATTTAACGCGGTAGAGCCATGCTGCAGCGATATTATGGTTGTAGCACGAATGGGTCAGCTTGAAGGACCACGCTCTCACAGAATACCAGCGTGAAATAGCAGTTCAACGCTGCTGTTTCGTATGGTAAGTGTAGAGAACCGGAGATCGTTTTTACTGGAAACGAAGCATTCCATCTTAGTCCTCACGGGCGACAACGCATCTGCATTTTGATTCTCAGTTTAGGACTAGCTGTTCCTCGTGTGGAATTTATTACGATTGGATTTCATTGAATTTTTATTTTGCGTGAAACCCTAATTATTTTTCTAAAATAAAGTAACCTAAGTTAGTCTTTATAACATCCGTTATGTGCCAGTGAAAGTCCCGTCAAAATCGGTCCAGCCGTTTTGGAGATTAGCCGGAACAAACAGACACATAAATTTTAATTGTTTTTTTTGTCACAAGTACCGTTCATACTTTCATATGCATTTAGTAAAAAGCTGTTATTTTGACAATACAAACAGACACTTCAGTTTTATTTATTTTTATATATTAATGTGGATCACTATGGGTCACATCATCCACTTGTCATCAGGTGGACTGTATGCTCGTTTGTCACTCTTTCTTTAAAAAAAATGTTAAACACCGAGACCGAGGTGAAATCCTGTTGTCACAATAAGAAAGTGTTTTTACAGGTTTTATTACGTTTTCTCTAGCTACTTATTTTTATATTCGCATTTAATATAAAACACCTCCTTATAACCGACTTCAAAAAGGAAGAGGTATTCAATTCAACTCTATTATACATATGAAAGTATTATACAGTACTTATGACAAAAACCAATTTATAAATTGTTTGTCTCTCTGTCGGTCTGTCTGTCTGTTTGTTTCGACTAATCTCCGAAATGACTGGATCGATTCTGACGGGACTTTCACTGGCAGATAGCTGATGTTATAAGGAGTGACTTAGGCAATTTAAAAAAAAATCTAAACCCATGAAGTCCAACCGTAATAATTTCAACGCGGAACAGCTAGTTTTAAATAAATATTGTGAAATTAATAAGTAAAAGTGTTTATCCAAATTATAAAAAAAATAATTAAAAAAAATGTCTTTGCTACAACTTTACCGAATCGTATAACCTCTGTAATGTCCCTTGCCACAGGTTCTCACCGAATGGCAAGTACTTCGCGAGCGGCGGTGCCGATGGCAGTGTGAAGTTATGGGACACGGTCTCCAACCGCTGCTTCAATACATTCATAAACGCGCACGACGGATCCGAAGTGTGCTCTGTTGCATTCACCAGGAATAGCAAGGTTTGGAACTGGATATAGTTTAAGAATAGTGGTATAGTGTAAGAATATCTATTAACCCGTTACTCATTATAGGCTGTACTGAATAAATGGATAGTCAAAAGATATCGTCGCCGACGACAGTGTTGCCTGATTTAAAAAAATTGCTAAATATTAAGCAAATCGTGACAAAAACATGTGCTCTAAATATCAATAGTATTTTTATATTTATTAATAATTTAGTATTTATAACAATATAATTACTATCAGTAATTATTTTGTCTCTATCCTAATCTCCGTGCGACTGTTTCACCATAGACAATTATGGGCTTAACATTGGCCGTATGAACGTAAACAATGAATGTTTTATTTTATTTAATTTAATGTATTTGTTTCATATTTTAAATATAAATTTTAGCTTTTTGTACTCTTTCTCCGTACAAAACTTTACCGTTACAGCCTATTAAAGTCCACTGCTGAACATAGACCTCCCCCTTAGATTGTCTCATAGGGGATATTTGCCATAGTTGTAATGTTACTGTTGATTTGAAAATTTCACCTCTCAGTGGCTTATGTACTCCTGGTAGATTACCTTCTATACATCCATCCATTACAGCCCAGTCCACTGCTGAACATAGGCCTCCCCTATAGATTGCCTCATAGCGAGGATATTTGCCATAGTTGTAATGTTACTGTTGATTTGAAAATTTCACCTCTCAGTGGGTCATGTGCTCCTGGTAGATTATCTTCTATACATCCATCCATTACAGTCTATAGAACATAGGTCTCCCCCATAGATTGCCTTATAGAGGGGTTATTTGCTATAGTTGCCACGCTTGGCAAGCGGGGTGGCAACCGCAATTTTCATGTTTGGTCGTTATTAAGAAAACGGTGCTGCCCATCTCCTGATTTGTTTCCCTCTGTCGTCTTACGACACCCACGGGACGGTATGGAGTCGTGGATATGCCAAATCTCACTATCCTCCGTGCATGGAATATGCTTAAGAATATGTACAAAGTTTTCCCTAATCTTTATATATATAAAAATTACGTGTCACATTGTTTGTCCGCGATGAACTCCTAAACTACTAAACTGATTGCAATGAAATTTTGCACACAATGTGCAGTTTGGTCCAACTAGAGAGATGGGATAGTTTTTATCCTTATAAGTGACCCTCAATATTTTTTATTACGAATTTAAGAATTTTATAGGACACAGGGTCGTCGAAGAGGGCAGAACAACGTCTGCCTGGTCTCTCGTCTAATATATAAAATTCTCGTGTCGCGGTGTTTGTTACCAAACTCCTCCGAAACGGCTGAACCGATTTGTATGAAATTTTGTGTATATCGGGTAGGTCTGACAATCGGTCAACATCTATTTTTCAAACCCCTAAATGATGAGGGTGACCCACCCCTCAATATTTTTTTATTTTTTAAAAAAAAAAAAATATTTTTATTTTACTATGATTTAGCATTGAAAAATATATAAAACTTCAAATTTTCACCCTTCACGATCAACCCCTGTGTTTTAATCGCAATTTTAAAGTGTACGACAAAACAACGTTTGCCGGGTCCAGCTAGTTAATACATAGATTTCCCCCTTTCAGTACCTGTTAACGTCTGGTTTGGACTCGTCGATCAAGCTATGGGAACTGGCAAGCAGTAGGTGTCTCATCCAGTACACTGGCGCCGGGACTACAGGCAAGCAAAACCTTACCTTTTCCGATAGGGACGATAATAATACAAATAAACTTAGCACTAGACTGTTTCACTGCTTCAAATCACTCCACGTTATTTTTTTTATATGATCTACCAGCGGTCCACCCCGGCCTAGCACTGGTGATATCTGGATTCTACAAAAGCGCCACCTACCGGGTCCAACTATGCCTATAATATGTTGACAAAGTTTTACCGCAATCTAATGAACGGTATGACAGCGCATAAAATACGAACACACAAATATAAACTTTTATATATTAAGGAGGCGAGAGAGATGTGATAGGATCGTGCCGAATGGAAGTCCGTAGTCTCTGCCCACCCCTCTGGATGACAGGCGTGATGGTTTGTGATTATGATGTGATGATATGACCGAGGTCTAAGGTTCGAAGTTATAGTCAAATTTCACTTTCGCAGGGAGACAGGAGCATCACGCACAGGCGATCCTCAACCATACGGAGGACTACGTGCTGTTCCCAGATGAGGCGACCACTTCGCTTTGCACTTGGCACTCGCGAAGTGCCAGTCGTTGCCAACTGATGTCGCTGGGACACAACGGAGCCGTCAGGTGGGTACAGTGGGTAAAGTTTTGTTTTTATATAATGAGGGTGACAAGCGAGCAAACAGTCCAATTCTACATCTATCCTCGAATAAGAATCAGATGCGTTATCACCCGTGAGAACTAAGATGGAATGCCTCGGTTTTCCGATTCTCTACGCGTTACAACCATAATATAGGTGCAGCATGGCTCTACCACATATAAAGATGTTATTTTTGTATATTTTTTTTTCAGGTATATTGTTCACTCCGGCACGGCACCGGCTTTCTTAACTTGCAGCGATGACTACAGGGCAAGATTCTGGTATCGGCGAAATACGCACTAAGCGCCTACGTTTTAAGAGCTGTTATCGTATATCCAGCAGTGGTTGATTTAAGCCCGGTAAAGAATGTGCGATGAACAATCGAAAAGCTATCTTATAAGTTATGTCATAAGGTTTTAAAGTAACGTAAAATAAAATGTAATCTAAAAATTTTGTATTTTTATTTTTATCGATATATGCGGCAACACTTAATATACAATTTAAATTATCCTCAGTTTAGAAATAAAATGGGTAAAATGCAGTCAGTCACCCCTGAGGACTGAGATAGAATGACTCGTTTCCAGTAAAAAGGGTCTCCGGTTCTCTACTCTCACACACTATAAAAAACACAGCAGTATTAAGCTGCTATTTCACTCTGGTATTCTGTGAGAGCGTGGTCCTTTGAGCCGACCCGTTCGAGCTACAACCATAATATAGCGGCAGCGTGGCTCTACCACGTATATTATGCCGTGTACGCTTTCCTTCAGGTGTATTGTGTGTGTGGTAGTTCTCTCTTGCTTCTACAATATAGAAAAGGGGAATCAAGGCTTATCAAGTCACTTACTTGACTATAGAGTTCCACAGAGGACTCCCCCTTCAGTTGGTGTCCGGTCAGGTAGGTGTTATGGCTGCTGGCGATGTAGTACTGGCTGAGGGGACCCTCCATGTGCCGGGAGAGGTCTTTGTTCTCATCGCCGTCTTCTTGGGAGGATGGGTTCCTTAAGAAGGAAAACTTTTTAGATAATAATAATAATAATGTCATCCAGAATAATTTCGTCACGGCGTCTAGTCTCAACGGAGACTTGCGATAAATATCGATATATCGTCATCATTTGCATGATGTTCAAAAATAAGGTTCAAAATTTTGTTACTGACGGTTGGACGACGAAAAAAAAAAACGACAAACAAACACACATGAATCTGGGACTCATGATCTCACGATCACGATCCAGGACCTCATGGCCAGCCATCGCGTTTATGAACACGAGATGAATAAGGCCTAGTCAACGAGTTATACCTATTACAAAATAAAAAAACAATGGCAGACTTTCATACATAAAATTAGTTGAGAAGGAATGGTAGTGTTTATATATCAAAAAAAAATCTTAAAATGTTAAGCGTTAGTCCCTGAATAAATTTGTCAAAGAATTTCGTCTTGAGAAGGCGTCAAAAAAAGATATTTATATTTGAACCTTTTTGGGTTATGTCTTAAGTCGCTTGGAAAAAGTCATGTGTCCTGTGGTTGTTTGATGTTAGATTAACACATTCACAACATAATGTACCTACATAATTGAGAGTTTTTAGATTATTGTATCTCTATTATATATTTGCATACTATAAATGTACATTTATGGCTTGGCTTCAGGGCCTTGGTGTCACACACTGCCATTCTCAGAAGGACTAGAACCCAGAGCCGTAAAGCCAGTTAATAAAAAAAAACTGACATTTTGTTTTAGCTAGTGTTGCTATAACATTAAATGGAATTGTTACATAGTACTACGATTGAGATAATATATTATTGTAGGAAGTTCTTCGTAAGATACTTATTTTCAACCATATCACTTTTATTTTTATTATTACTGATAGTGTAATTATTACTAATAATAACTTCCTATAAAAATATTGTGTATTGTGTTGGTTGTCTTACAAAGTATATACGAAAATAGTATGAATATAGTAAATGGCAACACTTGAACAGTGTAAAACGGTTAAAGTCATTTGATATTCCCAAAAATATATGTTTTTTTCTGTGGCTTTAATAATTAAAATACATTTTTATTTGATAAATCATAGAAAAATAATTAAACTCATTTTAGATGTTAGTTATTTCTAGGCGCAATCATTTTTGTCAACTATTTTCTGCCATTGTTCATTATGTTGCTTCACTACAGTTGCTTTGCCACGCACACAACAATAAAGTCGAATGTTCGGAAGCATCAACCGCCAACGAGTACATAGGCTGCACTAAAAGTATCGGGAATGGAATATTTCCACTGTTCCTGTCATATTAAAATCTTTTTAATTGAAAACTCCTTGGTTTTAAAAATCGAATACCATTTATTTATTTAAAAAAAGATTCTCGGTCTTGTCACAAGGTTTTGTCAAACTTGTTTAGTCGTTGAGAAAATGGAATTGACTCGAGAAAATTCAAGAGCGATGATTTATTATGACTTTAGAAGTGGTTTAACACAAAAACAGTGTGTTGACCGGATGATTTCTGCATTTGGTGATGAAGTCCCATCCAAAACCACAATTTATCGCTGGTTTGCTGAATTTCAACGTGGACGTGTCAAGCTCAGTGATGATCCCCGTCAAGGTCGTCCAAAAACTGCAGTCACCCAAGAAAACGTTGATGCTGTACGTAAGCTGATTGAGGAAGATCGACATGTGATATACCGCGAAATTCAGGCAACTTTAGACATTGGCATGAGTCAAATACAAATAATCTTGCATGAACAATTAGGTGTAAAAAAGTTGTTTTACCGATGG
This sequence comes from Parnassius glacialis, assembly GCA_033319125.1. Taxonomy (NCBI): domain Eukaryota; kingdom Metazoa; phylum Arthropoda; class Insecta; order Lepidoptera; family Papilionidae; genus Parnassius; species Parnassius glacialis. The sequence continues at coordinate 69,648,401 of JAVANC010000004.1, read as the reverse complement.
ATACCGCATTCGCTATGTGAAGAGCAAAAAGCGGCTCGCGTTACTTGGTGCGTCAGAACTCTCGAAAGATTCCACGCAGGATCCTCAAATGCTGTATACAACATAATATCAGGTGACGAATCCTGGATATATGCGTACGAACCCGAAACAAAAAACCAGTCACAAGTTTGGGTGTTTGAAAATGAATTAAAGCCAACAAAAATTGTTCGTTCACGGAGTGTTGCAAAAAAAATGGTGGCCATGTTTGTCTCCAAAACCGGCCATGTTACGACTATTCCTCTTGAGGGACAAAGGACGGTTAATTCAGAATAGTATGCTAGCATTTGTTTGCCACAGGTCGTTTCTGAACTCCGTAAAGAGAACTGTAACCGCCGCATCATCCTCCATCACGACAATGCGAGTTCTCACACCACACACAGAACAATAGAGTTTTTAGAGCAAGAAAACATAGAATTATTAGACCATCCGCCGTACAGCCCCGACCTAAGCCCTAATGATTTCTATACTTTCCCTAAAATAAAGAATAAATTGCGTGTACGTGTTTTCATCGCCTGAAGAAGCTGTGGACGCCTACAAAACGGCCATTTTGGAGACCCCAACTTCCGACTGGAATGGTTGCTTCAATGATTGGTTCCATCGTATGGAAAAATGTGTCAAATTTCGCGGAGAATACTTCGAAAAGCAATAAATACATTTTTAAATAGTAATGTTGTGTCACTTCCTTGATTCCCGAAATTTTCAGTGCCGCCCTCGTAGTGCACGAGCGCATGCAACTGCAAAAAGATTTGTCTCGGACGAAATTAATCTACTTCCGGAAAGATTTACTTTTTACATTACGAAATTAAGTAATCCCTGTGAGTGATTTGTATCCGATGTCTGACTCAAACAACAAACGAGGAATATTTTAATATTATAATTTAAGAAATGTCTTTTATTAATTCGTTGAAAGATGGACTGGCCGTGGTGGACCGGTCTACTGGCCGACGCAATCACCTGTTCTCACACCTTTAGACTTTATGTCTCTGGTACGATTAAGCTGTCAGTCCGTATTTCAAAAGAAACATGTGGTACCGAGGCGAAAATTCGTATGCGAATAGTCGCAGCCTTTGCAAAAATAAAATTTCAAATGTCCGTTCTGCAACGCGTGCGTTCAAAGTTTACAATATAATCCGGTTTCGTAAGTACATAGAGGTAAAAGGAGACAACATCTTCGTGGTTGTCAAGTAGTTATAGTAATGAATTAGTGTTTGTGCATAATTATCACAATCGGTTGAAGTAATACGGGACACTCATGCCAGACACCTTCGTTCATCGGAGACTCTTGCTCTCTTTATACCCCCTCACCGTTCGAGTTTCATATCTTCATCGTTTGCTGTCCAAGCCGCGCGCCTACGGAATGAACTGCCTGAAAAATTAAGACAACAAACGGACATTCTTCTTAAAACATTTAAGAAGAATGTCCGATATCGTTTTCTAAAATTGCTTTACAACTACTAAGTTCTGTAATCATTATAGTTGTAATCTCTGTACATTAGTTTCATCAATATATTACGTATCTTTATGTATCTTGTATTATATTATATTTTCTTATAATATATACATTTACATGTTTGTGTATATTGAAAAAAACGTTATATATGTATGTATGCGTGTATATGTATGTATATATGTATATGAATGTGTGTATGTATATTTTTGTAACCGCCTTTGTTCTATCACTGCCCTAAGATTGACAGGCAGAGAATGCTTTCAGCATTAAGTCCGCCTTTTGATCCTGTACTCCCATCGATTACTTTTGTGGGTGGCGTATGACACGCCAGTCGTGTCTTTTTTTTAATCGTTATAACGCGCTAAAATTGCTTTTTTAGAAAATTTATCCAGAACAAAATATTCATTATTTTGCAAGTAGTTCATTCGTTTCTGGATATTTTGAAAATTTGAAATTTTTAGGGGTTGACAACCTTTTTTTAACTTGTACATGGTACTCTTTTTACTTTGTGGGTTTTCAATCATGTTGTGGGAAAATAGTCTAATAAGTAACTAATAATAGCACTCATTGCGATCGCTCACAAACTCGAATTGTAAATAAATTTCTGGATCAGATCGACTTTACTTTTACATTTGTAAAACATTAAAAAATATTTAACATTTGTAAATATCAATGAATCATAAACCTTGTTTTTTTCCAAATTTAATAATCTTGATTGTTTCATATTTACAAATGTTATTATTAGGTGAAAATTTAATTTAATAAAAACCAAGGTTTTCCAGGGTGATTTAGGTGTACCTACATATTTATATAAATGATTTTTTTTATAAAACAAAAAAATAGTACAAAAGGTTTTTTATCCCTGCATAAAAAAAGTCACTTACTCTCAATTTCAAAGAAAACACATAGAAAAACACGTAGTTACCCACTAAAAACAAGTATCCTTCCGTTTGTAACTGATGTTTGATGTCAAATAACCTTAATTAGGTCTAAACAAGTAAAAAAGCATAAAAAAGAACATTACTTTTAGACATGGCTGATGGCACAATAGGCGTGTCTTTTAGTCTGTGGTGCTTGACATATTGATGAAATATTTGTTCGCCGCCACAGCTAAAAGTTGTCGAAAATCGGTGCCGCAACGAATCGGTTAATATGTAAGGTTCAATAAAGTTAAAAGAAATAAATAAATAAAATTTTAAAGTTGTGATAATCGATTGAGTGTTATGTAACGAGTTCACGCCGTGTTTGATGTACGCCGCCGCTGCCCACCACGGCTTGCTTTTTCGCTTTGGCTTGCGTTATCATTCCATGCAGGGATAATCAATCCACATAAAATTTACAAATATTATTTTATTTAAATTTAATTTTATAATTTTTATCTTGAGTTTTCTGTAGTAAATTTATTTATATACGTTTGAATACTGATTCTGATAACACACTTAACGGGAACCACAGAGTTCTTGTACGTATTGTATTTTGCCGACACTAATGAAAAGCCATAACATTAGAAGACAGGATAAGTGAGCAGATAACTTATATATTATAAATATTAGTTATCAATCTAAATTTAACTGCTACAATAGTAACCTCGGCATAAGGTATAACTAAAAGAACCTGAACGTCATCGTAATCGGATGGTAACCTCAACAAAGAACCCGACGAGTCAATCAGGACAGGACTATTTTAGAAGGTCTGAATTGATATCACAATGGGTGGACCCCACAGAGGGTAACCAAAAAAAAAATACGAAAGAAGAAATATTCCCCGAAGGAATTGCATGTGGCGGATTCGTTTTACCAGCGAATTAACCCGGCAAGCAATTTGTTGTATTAATACTTAATGCAGTTAACAAACGGGCTATTATCGAAAAAAGTTGTCCGTCACGTGTTGCTTGGCAGATGTGAATCATCTTAGTTGATGGTAGAATTTAAAATTAATAAAAAAACACGAACTAAAATAAAATAAAAATCGGTGTGTAACGGAACGATCTCAAAATGGCGGCGCTCCGCTTCACTCAACGTAACGAATTCGTTGATAATTAGGGTATTGAGTAGTGTAATTAAATTTTAAATGTAGATGATAGATATATAGCTTAAACATAAGTCTATCCCTGATTTATTTATCATCCTATCACCATCACTAAGGAAACCAATTTAAAGACGTATTCAAGTTAAATCCAAGTGTATAGGGTACGCGCACGCATACACAAATAAGTCGAGAGCGGTAGCGTAGAGCAGGCATGACGGCATAAGAGAGGGTTATGCCGTTTGCCGTCATGGCATACGAGTCGGTTTTACGTCAAGGCACCCGGCACAACGCACCAATACATCTTTCATATCAAAAAACATTGTCGATTTTAGTGATTGCAGCGACAATATATCGCAGTACATCAAATTGGTACTGAACCTACTTACCCAACAAAGCTGTTGACTTGCTGTCTTCTCTGTTCCGGAACGAACGCGTAGTTGTCTTTATCGGTGAGGAAGCGCACGAAGCCTTCGAAGGACAAGCAGTTCTCCGCCCTTAACATTGGATCTGGCTCGTGTCGCTATAGGACAATAGCAAGTAACTATTTGTTATAGAATAAGAGTGACAAACGAGCACACAGCTAGCTGCTTCGACCCATAGAAGTAGCCATATTAAATACGTGCCGTATCGTAAGACATTTTTTTTTACAAGTAGATTAAAACATAGATGATAACAGTGGTAGAGACACGCGGCAGCTTTTGCTGTCGCACGGATGGGCCGGCTCGAACCGAGGTGGTACCACGACCTCACAGAATACCAGCGTGAAGTAGAGGTTTATCTCGGCGTTTCGCTTGGTGAGTGCAGGTGGCCGGAGGCCCTTTTTACTGGCAATGAGGCATTCCATCTTAGTCCTCACGGGTGACAACGCATCTACATTTTGATTTGTAATAGAGGATAGATGTAGATGTCTATGGGCCGCAGCAACCACTTACCATCAGGTGGACTGTGTCGTTTGTCACTCTTATCCTATATAAAAAAAACGAAGTTACGTTCAATATCCCAGAACACGATACTTAATGAAATTTTCATATGGTTTTTACTTTTTACTTAGTGAACACCCGTGATTAGTATTAATAACGACCACGAGGTTTGAAAAAATAAAGACATAGAAATACATAATAATAATAATTTCTTTATTTGCTTAGAAACACGGTATTATGAGCTGGTACAAGTTTGACAGAGATAGGCTAATGCATTTTTCTATCGACTTCAAAAAGGAGAAGGTACTCAATTCGACTGAATTTTTTTAAGTGTTACCTCATAACCATAGTATAAAGAGAGACCAAGTAGGTTAACTCCGGCACAATCCGCGATATAATTGCCTACTGTCTTAGGGTTGTCACTGTCACCAAATCATTAGTTTAAAGTCCGGCCCTTGCCAAAGATCTCTGTATAACTAATTCAGTGATCATTAGTCGATAAAGTTCAACAATAGTTTTCCTAACAAATACAGAAATGTATTAAGATTCAGAGCAGTATTATTTATAAAAAAAGGGATAAAATAAACCGGCGGGGCGGTGTGTGAGCTCGTGTTTAAATTATTTACTTAGTATATACTAGTTACTTTTTATTTTTAATAGGCATAATATAGTATTTGCACACATGAAGGACCATATTAATTTTTATTTTTAATTAATACAAGCATATACAACGTGTCCCAAAATTCAACGATAAGCCAACACCGGAGGATGGACCTGCCCCGGACTAATCGGGGAAAAAAAGAAAAAAGATATCCCAATTATATTTTAAGTTATATAAAAAAATGAAATTCTTCAGAAATTGAGACCGTTTATGATATTTTTCACTACCATGACCACAATTTTTTAAATATTTTTTTCTTTTTTTTTTATAGGCATCCTGAATAGTACTGCTATCTACCACAATTCTTAAAAACTCCAGAATAACTCTTGTTTTATCACGAAAATTAATGAAACTTATTTTATTCCCTAAATTTTTTGAAGACTTTTACTTTTAACCAAATTTAACTTATCGTGGTGTAAAAAAAGTATGAACATTAGTATGGCAAGTTTTTTTAAAAATTGACGCAACTTACCAACATTCCAAAATGGTATAATACTCTAGGAAAACAAGTTATAAAAAAATATGGGCTTATTATTTCTAAACAAACCAAACCAAATGACGGTCGGGTGTAATAAAAGTATTAGTTCTTGAAATATGTTTAATATTTCAAAACAAATGGTACAAACAGTTTCACGTGTAATTTATTAAGTTATTAACATTATAGCAAATGTTCGAACTGTTTGCCACCAGCATTAATACATGCACGACATCGCCTTAAAAATGATCGTTTTATTTGTCTTGCATATCTTCTGCTATTAATGTAATCAGCAGCCTGAGTGATATTTCGACGAAGCTCGTCCAATGTCACAATGGGTTTTGAGTAGACCCTGTTTTTAAGACAACCCCAATAGAAGAATTCCAGGGGGTTCAAATCGGGTGAACGGGGTGGCCATAAGATAGGACCAAGTCGCCCGATCCAACGCCCAGGATACTCTTGATTTAAATATTCTCGCACAGGATGGGCATAATGTGCTGGGCAACCATAATTTTGGAACCACATGTTTTGAAGATCACTTAAGGGCACGTCGTTTAACAATCCTTGCAAGTCATTTTGTAAAAAGTTTAAATAACTATTGCCATCTAAGTTTCCTTGTAACTCAAAGGGCCCAATTACTTTTCCATTTAATATGCCGGTCCATAGGTTAACCTTGAATTGATATTGGGATTTGTCTTGTCTCATCAAGTGTGGATTTTCATTACTCCAACTATGTAGGTTGTGAAGATTTAAATACCCATCTTTCTTGCACGTTGTTTCATCCGACCATAGAATTTTGTCTAGGAAGTGGGGATCTTCACTGTGCCTTTGCAGTATTATACGGCAAAATGTGACCCGTAGCGGATAGTTCCGCGGTAATAACGTCTGCACATGCCTGTAGTGATATGGGTGAAGCTTGTGACGTTTTAATATTCGATGTGCAGAACTTTTCGGGATTCCTGTAGCTTCTTCTATGGCACGTACCGAAGTAGTCGAGTCATTTTCTATCTCATTGAGACCTTCTTCATCACGATCCAATCTAGGTCTTCCAGCGCTTCTCCTATTGGATGGCATACGACCCTCCGAAAACACTTGATGCACATTAATAAACACTCGATAATCAGGATATTTTTGAGCATTTGGGTATCTTTCTCGATACAGTCTGCTAGCAGTGTTAGCATTACATCGGCATTATCCATAGATTAAATGCATATTAGCGTATTCCTGTGGTGTGTACGGTTGCGGCATGTTAAACGCCAAACAGTGCGAAATGCGCCAGAACTCTAAATCACAAAACACACAATTGTAGTCCAAGATAATGCCAGGTCAGTTCAGTTTGCAGATCACTTCCAGTCCAAATAATTCCAGGTCAGTTAAGTTTGCAGGTTGATTCCAGTCCAAAAAGCCAAGCCAAAAGTCGATAGTATGTACGAGGGCCACGTAAGTTGAATTGGGAACGGTGCGCAGTAAACAAAGGAGCAGAGCGTACTGAACCAACTTGCTGAGAATAATAACAGCCTCTCTACCTGCCCTGTTGTTGTCTCTTTTTAACGTAAATATCTCTATGTATCTATCTCTCTCTAACATCTAAGGTATTAATGCCCCATTCGAATTCCTAGAAATTGTAACAGGAACCCATTTTGGGCATGTAGTAAAAGTGATTACTGACAATTACAATTTAAGGAATTTGGCCCCTGTTTAGAAATAATAGGCCCATATTTTTTATAACTTGTTTTCCTAGAGTATTATACCATTTTGGAATGTTGGTTAGTTGCGTCAATTTTTAAAAAACTTGCCATACTAGTGTTCATACTTTTTTATACACCACGATAAGTTAAATTTGGTTAAAAGTAAAAGTCTTCAAAAAATTTAGGGAATAAAATAAGTTTCATTAATTTTCGTGATAAAACAAGAGTTATTCTGAAGTTTTTAAGAATTGTGGTAGATAGAAGTACTTTTCAGGATGCCTATAAAAAAAAAGAAAAAAATATTTAAAAAATTGTGGTCATGGTAGTGAAAAATATTATAAACGGTCTCAATTTCTGAAGAATTTCATTTTTTTTATATAACTTAAAATATAATTGGGATATATTTTTTTTCTTTTTTTCCCCGATTAGTCAGGGGCAGGTCTATCCTCCGGTGTTGGCTTATCGTTGAATTTTGGGACACGTTGTATATATTGAATCACACATTTATTACAAATTAGCTACAGAAAAATACTTTCTTCGGTTTCAACTATTACGAATCGCCTTGTTATTAAACTTTAATGTGTAATATATCCGCATCCTTATAAATAACTTTTGCAAATATAATTAATTACGATTTTATAACCGTAAGTAGGTACTTAGTTACTATTCTTCCTTTGTCTGATAGACAACTAATACAACAAAAATAAGTAAGTAGGTAATCTCATCGTCAAGTAAAAATTATATGCTATAATAAGTGACTCGCTTACGTGACGCGCGAACCTCGTGCGGTGTTAGCCTCGACTGGCGCATTGAGAAATACTTCGAGATTGTGTTTAAGTGTGCGTGCGGCGCCTCATAGATACTATGGCGCACACATACAAGCCGCGCGCAGTGCGTTTGTATGAAGATAACGTACTTCCTCTGTCTTTATACTATGTCATAACTTTGGACTACGTGAATCGATTTCGATGATTAATTTTTTATTTGAAAGCTGGTGCTTCACATGTGGTTCCAAAATTAATCGAGGTTAATCTAGGTCCGACCAATAGTTTTTGAGTTATTCTTAATAATTTATATAGAAGTCGGTTGTACAAAATTTTTAATATATTAAATATTGTTCATACTTTGCTCTATAATAGGATGCCGTAGCGCAATATCGATTCTATGTAAACGCTATAGGATATAATAGCGGCCTTTTTTGTCGGCTACGTTCCTAACACGTTTAAGACCATGTACAAACTGGTTAATTCTGTTACACAAATTGAGTATATGTATATTTCAGTTCAAGTCCCCGTCAATTATAGTTATACCTAAAAATTTCAATTGTTGTATTTAATTTATCTTTGTCACATTTAGATTAAAATTGTATTGTTTATGTTTTAATTAATTGCATCGTACATAGTATGATTTTTCAAGATTAATATTTAAATTATTTGCCAACGCTATGAGGCGTTCTATGGCAAGGGTATATGTTCAGAAGTTTTGATAGACAGTAGTAATGGATGAATGGATGGCCATGCCTGACAGCAACTGCACATTTTATTATTTTGAGATGTTCTCAGGAATTTGCTGCTGCCCACCTTCCGTTTCAGTTTCCCTCTGTCGCCTCTTACAATAACCACTGGTTATTATGAGGGAGTAGATTTTCTTAATCATTTTGAACTGCAATACGATGGAGTTTTGATAATTAGACAAAGAGTCTTGCCTGGTCGGCTGTACAAACGTTTTTAAGATAATTATAAATAGGAGGCGTCCGTTACTTACGTGAGGCGATTTTGGTGACTTTTCTACACTCCTCCTCTGAATACCTTAATTTGTACTTGATTGCCTTGGGTTTATTTAAAAAGGAACATAATTTGCTTACTTACATAATTTGTAGAGTTTGCACAGCCGCGATGTAGATATGAGGTGGTAGAGCCATGCTGCAGCTATATTAGTAGTATAGTTGTAGCACGAATGGGTCGGCTCGTCCGGGGTAGGACCACGCTCTCACAGAATACCAGCGTGAAACAAAGCAGCTTAATGCTGCTGTGTTTCGTATGGTGAGTGTAGAGAACCGGAGACCCTTTTTACTGGAATAGAGGCATTCCCTCTTAGTCCTCACGGGTGACAACGCATCTGCATTTTGATTCGCAAACGGGGATAGATGTAGATGTCTATGGGCCACAGCAACCACTTACCATCAGGTGGGCTGTGTGCTCGTTTGTCACCATATCCTATAAAAAAAAATATTTTAGTTAATTTAATCGAATTTTCTCAAAATTTTACACTGTTTATCGCGGAATAAAATTATGTGATATTTGCCTTGATTGATTGGATGAGATTGGGCTAGACTCCTCCCTCTAAACACCTCACGTAATTAATGAACGCTTCCTTACTTTACGGAAAAACACCACCATCTTACAATGCTCGGCGAGTCTCTAACCTTTTATATTCGACTTTCGTTCTGCAACAATAATATAGCTGCAGCATAGCCCTACTGCTTTAAAATAAAATCTAGCTAACTTCTTTCCTAAGCCCCTTAAAATCTGCTCCCTGCACCTGCTCTCTCTTCACTGTCTCACCCTGTACTAACCTGTATAATATCTTTCAGCTGCTGTTCATTCTTTGGTTCGTTCTGCCTCGTCTCGCAAAACTTCCCGAGGGTCGGCAACGACAACACCCTCCCGCTCATGTCTGGACTTGCTCCTGTAACAATCGGTAATGATGTTTTCTGGCAGTACTATCTGTATGTTTCAAACAAGTCAATCGGCATTTTTTTGAAATACCACATTTTTAAAAACGGACGAAAATGTTTAAAACTTCTTCTTTTCCTTTTTTATTTTTTATGATTCGCTTTTATTAGAATCGCGTTCATATATCTATGTAATTAATCAACTTGTAGACAGCCGATTGACTTGAAAATTGCACTCGTATCAAGGACCGACGAAATATAATAATTTAATAACTTTATCCTAGTATCCTGGTCGGGATCACCAGGATAAAATAAAATTATTGCACGCTTTATGTTAGATTGACCTGTATGTATAGTACGTGAGGGTAATATGGTCATCCGGTTAATATGGTCACTTTACTATAAATCAAAAACTACAGCCTTGTTTGCTTTGCATAGATGGCTCTGTGATACGATAGCTCTTCATCAGTCAATCAAATAATAAAGGGTCAAAAGAGCGCCGCTTTATCGACGCCATTTTGACCGTTGACATTATTGTAAATATTTTAGTCGATTTTAGCATTGTGTAGTGTAGTTAGTTTTTTAAGTTGATTTTCCGAAGTGTTCCTAATTATCGAAAAAGCTTGTTTGCTATTTTATTCTTATTATATTAATTATAGTATACGAGATTTTGTGTTTTTGTCTCTGTCCTTCTCCCAGTTTTGGTTTTATAGGGCGACAAAGCTTAAGGTGACCATATTATCCTTACATACCCTATAATATTTGAGGTGCCACAGGTAGTGACAGGGTATCTTTTTTGTCTAAAAGTTTATTAGAGTTGATTGATAGTGAATAAAACTTAAAACATAGTTAAAATTAAAAGTAATGCAGTCTGTGAGAATTATAAGTCTTAATCATGGTCATAGACTGCAGACTTCCCGGAGCGTAGGTGCTTCACGTCAGCTATATTATGTTCATTCAATGTGTATTATTCGCGTAAATATAAAAAAAATAATGCCATTTAATTGTGCATTCGATTCGTACAAGATGAAAAACGATGCTTGTGACACACTTGCACTCATAGTAATCCCCGTTTAATAATATACCTGGCAATGCGGCAGCTGCTAGAAGATCGAAGGCCTTCTTTCTGCTGGCTTTGCCACTTGGCGGGTCCAGATCTAAAGACCCGTTCCTCGTTAAAAGACCTAAACGACAAGACAAACTTTTATCAAATACCAGTACCACATATTAGTTAAAAGTAAATAATAGGAAAATCCAAAAGTGCACGCCTCATGCGAGTTTCATTTAATTTTGAAGAAAAAAATAAATTTTATTCCTGATTTTTAAATTTAGCGCTCTATTATTTTAACTGGTAGCGCCACCTACAGGGAAAAAATAATGTTTACCAAAATAAATCGATTACACAAAGTATAAAATCGATGTAGGCTGTATGGTACTGGTCCTTTTTCTATCAAATGCTGAAAAAATATATGACAGCGCCTTCTTTTTTATTAACAAACTACTCGCACTAGGCTTTTGATATGAAATAGGAAATCATTTGATGTAATTCTGAAGCTAATAAAAAAAAACCCGGTCACGATCCGTCAACATACAAAATAAACATCCGGACTTCCACGTAAAATATTTTTAAACTGTTTAGTAGCAATATAAAATGATTTTTTTAGAAAATATAACATGGATTAATTAGTGTTTTCTTGATACGGCTACTCATATTATCGTATTAAGGTGAAAGCTCCAGGGTGGCCCGCGAAATTCAAATTTTCTTACGTCTTTTGCAATTTGTAGGTCAGTGTCAGGTTGTATGTTTAATAAAATATTATTCGCGACCGTGAGGAGTATGTATTTAAAGAATTATAGTCATTATAATCAACAATACAACCCCTTAAGTTCGTATAATCCTATTGTATGGCTATTTCCAGAAAAACTCATTCAAAGGAATTATATGAACTTGGATTGGTAGTGTTGATTTTAATGATAATAATTCTGTAAACACATACTCGTTACGGTCGGGAATCATATTTTGTTAAACATTCAACCGGACCCCTGACCTGCAAAGTCCAAAAAACGTTAGAAAATTTGACTTTCGCGGGTCACCCTGAAGCTTTCACCTTAAGTACAATATGGCTATGATAGAGGCATTTAAATAACACAAAACTTCTTGACCTTGACGTATCGAGAGTAGAACACATCTATAACGCAAAGGCGTGCAATACATATGTTCAAATCTTAGATTATTGATAGGTCTACGCGCGCTCAGACTCGCGAAGACCTATTAATAATCTAAGGTTTATATGTCAATATATGTGACAAGTAGTATCTTTCTGTTAAATATACAGGTGTTACGGACGGCGAGGGGTGCCGCCGCCCCGTCGCCCCTTCATACCCCGTTGCGCCCCGCGCACCCCGCACACCGCCAGAAGATCACGCGATGTCGCCGACCAATCAGCGCGCGGCATCACCTCACGACGCTACTCACATACCGAGACATTCTCTTGCAAGATATAAGAAGGGCGTTTTGGTCTGTGAGCTGTTCATTTCGGAAGCGGCACTCGAAGACAACAGTAAGAGAAGAAATCAAGAGAGAAGAATTAATACTCCATTGAAGACCCCCCTCTGTGTATAGTTAATTAGTGAAAGCCGCATTTGTAAATAGTTGAATACATTATAGTCTACAGTACCATCTTTCTCTTAAGCAGTCCCTAGTGTAGTATACCTCAAGATCAGTCACTTAGTTAATCAATACAGTCCACTTGCATAGTAAAATCATACATTCTACTTCTGTCCCTAATAACAGGAATGAAAGTTTTTATTATGCCATTAGTATATATTTTTGACGTGGTATGCAGCTGTATTTGGTTGAAAGACTGGGTTGTTTCCACCTGGGCAGGACCAAGTTCGAATAAAATACCAGCGTATAAACATAATGCTGCTGTGTTTCGTATGGTGAGTGTAGGGAACCGGAGACCCTTTTTACTGGAAACGAGGCATTCCATTTCAGTTCTCTGGGGTGACAATGCATCTGCATTTTAATTCGTAAACGAGGATAGATGTAGATGTCTATGTGCCACAGCAACCACTTACCATCAGGTGGACTGTGTGCTCGTTTGTCACCCTTATCCTATAAAAAAATCAGAATCACTGGTGTAATGAAATTAATGTAAACTAAGTAAACAGGTTTAAATTTGTCGCGGCACGCGCTATCTCTAGCTTCCTGCGGAATAAACCGTTTTTTTACGTTCTCACATTACGTTCACATTCGTTTTTGTTCCGAACAAAATGTTATACTCGTACAAGGAACCGTTCCCTACGCTTTAAAAACGTTATTTTTAATAACGTTTCCGAACCCTGCCCCCTATATCATACCATGGGTGTCGTAAGAGGCGACAGAGGGAATCATATCAGGAGATGGGCAGCAGCGTCTTCCTAATTACGACTTAAAATAAAAAAAAAACTGCAGTTGTCAACCCGTGCCAAGCGTGACAACTAAGTACCGAAAATTTTCCCCCAATGAGTAGGGTTACCAACTCTCGAAAGGACTAACCCGGGAAATTATATCGAGTAGATATAGAAAGTAAATCTCAATTTAAATTTATATTTACTTCGCTTTCGAGCAGCATCTAATATTTGTCGGTTTTTCATCACAAAATCATGTCAAGTTTTTAGACGACAAATCTAAGTTTGTTAGTACTTGTAACTGATTTTACTAAAAAAATACTCATTCGGTTTCTTTTCTTGCTTCATGTTTATTCCATCATGCTGAATACGCGCTCGCAAGAAGCAGGAATGGAAAGAACAAATGTGACCATTTTTTTTAAATTCAGCACAGTGATTTCTGTCTTTCGATTTCGTAAAGATGTCAACCCAGCGTAAATCCACTCGATTTTCTTCAACGAGCTGTGGTTGAATCTCACGCAAAAGTTCAACCTCATCGTACAGTTTGTCACTGTCTAAGTCAATATTTAATAATTCCTGGAGTCTAGTAACGCCTGTCCATGTGATTGGTTCTTTTAGAGGTAAAATTTTCATTGCTTGGTATTCCGGATCTTCACCGGACCTGACAGACACCGCCGAATCGACAAAGTCGACGGCGAGACGAACAAATTTACACCGGCAGAGACACGCGATGTTGTATATGACCACAAAGCGAGTGATTAGCGACACGAAACGAAGGATGCGTATACTTTTTTAGAAAAACCGGAGAAATTATTGCACCCCGGGAGGTCGGGAGATTAACCATTATGACCGGAGTCTCCCGGGCAATCCGGGAGCCTAAGGCATGACGTGCCCATATAGATATGCATATTATATATTATAGTTACACTTACAATACATCCCACAGTCCACTTCATGGTAAATAGCTAATGCAAACCATTAAGACATGCAGTCAATTTAAAAAAAAAATTACAGTTGCGTTGTCATCTCTGTGAACCAAGATTACATTCTCTTAGTCTGTAATTGGGTCACTGACTAATAAAATTGAGCTTTTGATTGGGTATCTCACCTGTTCTGAAGGATGTTTTGCTGCGAAACAACTCGGGCGAGCTGCGACTTCTTTCGGCACTTAGCAGTGGGTACCGTGGCCGCGGCACGGCGAGCTGCTCAAACACATCTCTCAGCTCCGACCGCATTACTAAACTGGAACAAATTGCTCTGTGATTTTTTTGTCTACATTTATTGTTTGTTTTTGAAGTGAAAATTTCTTTAGAAACGTTGTGATTTGAAACCATAGAGATAATATAGATAGAGTGGAGAAGCCATATGCTTTTCTGCAAGTGGAACTGACGCGCTGTTAGAAAGAGAAAGAAGATGAGAGTTGCTGTCTGTCCTTCTCTAACAACAACAGAGCGCATGCGCGGTATTATTTTGTCATGTTAGGTTAGTTTGACAACATGCGTCGTTAGAGAGAGACAGATAGCAATCTTGATCTTCTCTCTCTTTCTAACGAGAAGTCACATTTGCGGCAGGCTTCCCTACTCTATCTATATTATCTCTATGTTTGAAACTCGATGAAATAGTGTCGTTTTTACACTAAAAAGGGACAAACATATACATCTATGGGATCTAGCCTGTATTTAGTCTATACAGTATCTCCTATTATCTCGCTCTCCTTTTCTGATAGTTTCACTTCTACCGCATGTGAACTACACATATGTTTTTTTTATAGAAGGTGGTAAACGAACATGCGGTTCATCATCATCTTCATTACAGCCCTTCACAAGTCTACTGCTAAACATAGACTTCTGCTCCATAAAATTCCTGCAGGTCTTATCAGGTCGTCACTCCATCTAGTGGGGGTCGCCCTACACTTCGCTAATCGGTACGGGGCTGCCATTTAAGAATCTTTTTTCCCCATCGGTTATCGGTTCTTAGACCTATATGGCCGACCCATTGCCACTATATCTTAATAATCCGTTGGCCTAAGTCGGTTACACTGGTTCTAGTTAGCATGCGACTCACCCGATGGTAAATGCTGACCGCCCCCCCTAAACAACTGCAACACCAGGGTAATTGCCGGGAATTTTAAAAAGAACTATACTCGTTTCTTGATGGTTCCTAAGTCGTATCCGGCAGCAAAATCGCCGGTAGGAAACGATTTCAGGAAGGAGTTGTTGCTAAGTGTTGTCTAATATTCAATATATACATACATAACGTCACGCCTGTATTGCGAGGGGGTAGGCAGAGTCCAAAACCATCAAGTTACACGGACAATGTTTAGCCAAAAAATATGTGGACATAGATGGAATATTGTTAATGAAGTGACAGGTGATCAGTCCGTCGACTACACAATTACAAACACAATATTCTATAGTCGCCGTCGCCAAGCTAGGCCAGTAACAAAGTTTTTTTAATAGGAGAGGGGGCAAACGAGCATGCGGTAAGTGACTACCACCGCCCATGAACAACTGCAACACCAGGGGAATTGCAGATGCGTTGCCGGCCTTTTAGAAAGGAGTAGGCTCTTTTCTTGACGGTCGCTAAGTCGTATCGGTCCGGAAAAAGTGCTGGTGGTAATAGATTCCACAAGGACGTTGTGTGAGGGAGAAAACTTCTTCTAAATTGCATAGTGGTGGACCGCCAATCATCCAGATGGTATGGATGGTAACGCGAGTTTTGTCGCGATGTGCGATGGTGAAATTGAGCGGCTGGAATTAGTCCGAACAATTCCTCAGAGCACTCCCCGTGATAAATCCGATAAAATACGCAAAGAGATGCAACATTTCTACGCAGTGCCAGTGAGTCAAGCCGATCGGAAAGAACTCGGTCGTCGACGATTGGAAGGAGCTGGCACTGGGGATCCTCTGCCCAGAGATAGAAACAGTATTCCATGTGACCGAACCTGCGCCTTGTAAAGTTGCAAGCAGTGTGCTGGCATGAAATACTGTCCCGTTCTGCTGAGCACGCCAAGCTTTTTAGAGGCCAATTTGGCCTTCTCTTCCAAGTGACCACGAAACTACACGTCACTCGATATGTCGACCACGAGGATTCTGATACTGGCTGAAGCAACAAGGGCAGTGTCTTGAAACTGAGGAGATACGACAAAGGGGTTCTTTTTAGCGGTAAACGCGTAAACTAGTGTCTGGGGATTAAACTGGACTAGATTTAGTTGACCACAGTCTGAGACTTTGGTCAGCAAAGTATCGACTTCAGACACAGGTTTGTTCCAGTATTCGGCGACGTTTTCCCGAGAAATA
Source organism: Parnassius glacialis (assembly GCA_033319125.1). Classification (NCBI taxonomy): domain Eukaryota; kingdom Metazoa; phylum Arthropoda; class Insecta; order Lepidoptera; family Papilionidae; genus Parnassius; species Parnassius glacialis. Next base: position 69,631,774 of record JAVANC010000004.1, on the reverse strand, counting down.
TTGCCACGGCCGGTGTATAAGGCATCACCAGTGCTGTCATCCGCATAGCAATGAATATTACCAGTTTGCAACATATTGATATACAGAAAAACAGCGTTGGTGATAGCACGCAGCCTTGTGGAACACCAGCGTTAATGGGCTTGTAATCGAAGCATGCACTGTCTACTACGACCTTGATGCTCCGATATGCAAGAAAACTGGTGATCCAATTGCACAATTTCTTGGGAAGCCCATAGGCAGGCAGCTTCGAAAGAAGCGCTTTGTGCCAAACTCGATTGAATGTCCAAACTAACGGCCAACGCCTCCCCCTTGGACTCCACTGCCTTCGTCCATCTATGAGTTAGGTAACCTAGAAGATCACCAGCTGAGCGACCTCGACGGAAACCGTACTGAAGGTCAGTAATCAGCTGGTGATCCTCAAGATACCGCATGAGTTAGCTGTTAATAATGGTATCCATTACTTTGGAGAACAAGGAGGTGATAGCGATAGGCCTGTAGTTGGACGGATCTGAGCGGTCGCTTTTTTTTAGGAATCGGGTGCACCAAAGCTGTTTTCCATCAGTCTAGGGAGTAGGATTAATGAGAAACTGAATTAGACATAGAATTATTATTATGGGGTATTTGTATTGTTTTCTCATCTGCTTGGGCTGTATAAGTATATAATTGAAAATGAAAATGATAAACTTACATAAATATCAATAAAATAAAATAAGTACATAAAAATTACATAAATACATAAAAACCCAACCAGATGAAAGTCCTTGGCAGGGGAGACCAAACGGCCGAGGGTTAGGAGGAAAGGGAAAGAAACTTGCGGACGATGCGGGCGGTATCGAGGAGCACCGCCTTCTGCATTTGAGCTTGGAGCGATCCGTCTCGGAGTCCCAGTCGCCTCCGATGACCCGAGAGGCTGACTGGGATTAACCCGTTCGCAGAAACGACCACAGGAATAATTTCGGCCGGCAGACCACCCCACATGTCGGTCACCTCGTGAGCCAGGTCCAGATATTTTGTCAACTTATCTGTTTCGGCTTTCACGAGGTTTTCGTCATAAGGAATGGTAATGTCGACCAAAAATATTCTTGACTGTGCCCGGTCCATCATCACAGACAGGACTATTCTTGCGAATAAGCCTGATATTGCCAGGTCCCAGTAGAGCCTGGCGCGGTCATTTTCGAGCACGGCTTCCGGCAAGTACTTATAATACGGCAGTTTCCGATCCACGAGACCGTATTTCAGAGCGAGCTCCTGGTGTATAATCCTGGCTACTAGGTTGTGTCTGTGCAAATACTCAGAGTTAGAAAGCGCCGAACAACCGGAGATAACATGCCTAAGTGACTCACCGGGATGGCGACAAGCTCGACAGATGTCGACGGTGCCATCCTTTACGATGTATCTCCGATAATTGTTGGTCTTAATAACCTGATCCTGTATCGCACAGACAAAACCCTCGGTTTCCCCAAAGAGGTCACCGAAACGTAGCCTGTGGAGGGAGGCGACTGTGTCTACGCAAGGCTCATGTAGAGCCTTGTAGAACCTCCCATGGAGCTCCTTCTCCTTCCATACGGTCTCCCGGTCGGAAATGCTCTGTACTGCCGGGTCTTGCCATTGCTCGTTGGCTAAGGATAGAGGGGTAAGTCCTTTATCACAAGAAACAACGTACCTATAGAATGGATCATCCGCTCTCGTCAGAAAGTAGTTACTGAGGCTGCACACTTCGCGATTATGCATGGTAAGCGCGCTTAAAAAGCCGCGTCCACCATGCTTCCGCGGCAAGTACAGCCTCAATACTGACGACCTCGGATGATGCATCCTGTGGGACGTCATAATTGTGCGGACTTTTCTATGCAGAGCATTCAGTTCGGTCTGAGTCCACCTGAGCATGCCAAATGTATACATGAGAACAGGCATGATCCAACCGTTATATGCATGTGTCTTATTAACGCCCGACAAAAGACTGTTAAGCACTTTTGTCAAGCGTGCATAAAACACACCGCAAACTGACTGTTTCATGTCCGCCTCATCGATACCTATGTTCTGTGACATACCCAGGTATCGGTATGTTTCAGCCTCGGATAGGGTCTTTATGTTGATGGGCATAGATAAGTCTATGCCCTCAGAGTTAGCGACCCTACCCCTTTCGACATGGAGGACCGCACACTTATCCGTCCCCAGCTCCATTCTAATAGAATTGCTAAAATCACAAGTGATGTTTAGCAATTCCATAAGATGAGAGCGACTAGAGGCGAATAACTTGAGATCATACATATAGAAAAGGTGGGTCACTTTTGTCCCTCCTCTTCGAAGCTGAAATCCCCTCCCGGAATCCTCCAGTAAGGTACTAAGAGGGTTCAGAGAGAGGCAGAACCAGATTGGACTCAAACAATCACCCTGGAAGATACCCCTTTTTATCCTTATGTGGTTCTCCGCAGCCATTATTAACAGTGGTAGAGCCACGCGGCAGCTTTTGCTGTCGCACGGATGGGCCGGCTCGAACCGGGGTGGTACCACGACCCCACAGAATACCAGCGTGAAGTAGAGGTTTACCTCTGCGTTTCGCTTGGTGGGTGCAGGTGGCCGGAGGCCCTTTTTACTGTAAATGAGGCATTCCATCTTAGTCCTCACGGGTGGCAACGCATCTGCATTTTGATTCGCAAACGAGGATAGATGTAGATGTCTATGGGCCGCAGCAACCACTTACCATCAGGTGGACTGTGTGCTCGTTTGTCACCCTTATCCTATAAAAAAAAAATCATCCGCTCACCTAGATGACAAAGGATCGTACTCCACTGCTCAATACACTGCCCGAGGAAGTCTCGAATTGTACAGTCGACCTTGTACAACTCGAGGACCCTCTTAAGCCATGTATGAGGTACCGAGTCGAATGCCTTTTTGTAGTCAATCCAGGCGGCGGAGAGATTCGGACGGTTGCGTTTAACCACCTTGCCAATGACCGCGTCAATGAGGAGTGGTTCCTTGGTTCCACGACCACCGCCCCGACATCCATTTTGAGCGCGCGACATCACCTGATTTGAATCCAGGTGACGAGTGATTCTCGCACTCAAAATGGATGTAAGTGTCTTGTATATGGTAGGTAGACACGTTATGGGGCGGTATTTGCTCGGGTCTGTGGAATCCCGGTCTTTAGGAAGCAAATGAGTGATCCCAGTAGTAAAGAGGCTTGGGAGCGACTTTTGGTCGAGAGCCTCTTGAAACTGTCGGGCGAGCACAGCGTGACACACCACGAACCCCTTCAGCCAGTAGTGATGCAGTCCGTCGAGTCCCGGGCTTTTCCAGTTCGGGGCCCTACGGACCGCCTCAGCTACGTCATCCGGCGTTATGATGACGGGGTCCATGGGCGTAACATTCGCACACTGGCTCGCCACAACTTCCGTCCAAGGGCCCTCGCTGTGGTTTACGGGCTCTGACCACAGGCCGTGCCAGAATGCGATAATGTCGGCCTGATTCGGTGCTGGGCCCGTTCCACGTACCATTGGTCGCTCCAATGATTCATAGAACCTCTTCTGATCACTCTGGAAGAGACGATTCTGGTCGAACGAACGACGAACCGTGTCGACCTCTCGGTATATCGCCGAATCCGCTTCCCCCAAGCAGCGATTCTCTGCTTCAGGTCGCCTATGCGCTCCGTCAGTTTTTGTGTTATATCCGGCTGAGACAAACTGATGTTTGTCTCAGCAAACGTCATCCTGACGGTGCGCACAATTCTCGGCCTATTATTGCCCGACCTGAAGCTTATCAGCCTGCCGATGAGGGCCCTTGACTTTGCGATACGGTCCTCAATCCTTCTTCTCCAGGCTGGGATGGCGCTACTTTGTCTAGTAGCGCGTCCAGCCGTGGGAAGTTTGGCGCCAGTAATACGGCAAACTGCCAGTGCGGCGCCAAAAAAATTGAGTCCGTATCGCAAAGGTCCCGGCTGGCTTCCAAATAGGTCACCAGCATTGGGTTGAGAGCCCTTACGACAGCCCGATTCCGCTTGCTTAGGGGTATACGGGGAAGTCGCGGTCGATTCTCGAGAGGCGTTCTGCTCCTCATTTGCTCTTGTTCCTGGGCGACTATTCCATCGTCGCCTGAGTCAACCACAAGGAGATCTACGGCGGCATCTACATGTGCCGGTTGCTCTGCAACTCGTAGAGCCGTATCTCCTGTCGTAGTATTTTCATTCGACAAAGGAATAGCCTCACGTCGTAGCCGTTCGAGTTCGGCGTCATCAAATATTTTTGAGCGCATGATGTACCGAACTCGGTCTGCCAGGTTTTGCTCGGTGACGGTTATAGATGGCTCCAGCTCAGCAAAAAGTCGATGCATCCTAGCCCGATACGCAAAACCTCCAATTTCTCCCCCTTTCGCCTTAAATACGCCCGCAATGCGTTGCTATTCATCTTCATTGACCAACGCATGCGGCGTACTCCACCAGTGGCGGGTGCCGATTGCTGGGCCCGCGAAGGCCCTGCCAACACCAAGCCAGCTGGTGGGGATGATGGATGCGAGGGGCTGCTGGGTGGTCGTGCAGCTCCTCGCGCTCTGCTGGCGGTTCGCATGCTATCGCGTCCAGCGCCAGCTCCAGACGCGCTCTGGCGACCTCCAGGTAGCGGCCCTTTGCGCAATCTTCTTGGTTCCATCATCCATTTATTGGGCGTCAGTTAACGGGAGACGCCCAAACCCGGCACCGTTTCATAGTGAGGCCATGTGCACAAGCGGGCCTTTGCACCTTCAATTTTGCCGAGGCACGGTGCTAACAACTCTTGGCAAGGTGCTGACTGACTGCGCTGACGTAGCAGTTTTGTCACATAACCGTTACGTCAGCGGGCGATGGGGTCGTCACTTCCCTACGCCATATTATTATTATATATATTATATTATTATTATTATTATATAAGCGGTGAAACATGTTTGGCCTAAAATGCATTTAACTAACACCTGTATTTACAATGGTTCATGCAAATAAAAGTGTTGAATCTTTGAAGATAGAAGAAAACATGTAAGAGGAGCCTTCCCCACCATATTCCGTGGGTTCCGTAAAAGGTGACCATGAAAAATACTACATTATAATCATTGAGTTATATGTACTACGTACTAGAGAAGCTATTCCAAACAAAAATTGTGTCCTACTCTATGTCTTCGCGCATGCGTGACTCTACTATCTCCCTCTATACTATACTATACTTTAATTTAATAATATGAAATAAGATATTAATATTAAATATTACTATAAAATATGTTTAAGAATTTAATATATTTTTTTTATAGGATAACGAGCACACAGTCCACCTGATGGTAAGTGGTTGCTGCGGCCCATAGACATCTACATCTATCCTCTATTACATTTCAAAATGTAGATGCGTTGTCACCCGTGAGGACTAAGATGGAATGCCTCATTTCCAGTAAAAAGGGTCTCCGGCCACCTGCACTCACCAAGCGAAACGCAGAGGTAAACCTCTACTTCACGCTGGTATTCTGTGAGGTCGTGGTACCACCCCGGTTCGAGCTGGCCCATCCGTGCGACAGCAAAAGCTACCGCTTGGCTCTACCACTGTTGCCAATATATATATATATACAATTATCTTATGGAATTCACAAATATTCAATTTACGAAACATTTAGTTAAACATTTAGTAAACTTAATTTGAAGTCTTGTATTATTAACAACACTCCACACTGCATGAATATTGAAACCACAGACTAACTAATAGATTGAAACCACACTAAATGACACACTGTACAGATTGCAGTACAGTTCAATTGAACATAGTCAATGTTCGGAATGCGAAATCTAGTGCGTAGTACATATATACCGATGAGTATAATTAATAGAATCAGGCGTTACTTTCCGGAAATCCTTTACATTAAAGTTTTTAAAAATTAGCTCTAGCTTAGATCCGCGCAATAAAATAAAGAGTTACCTTACCTAGTTTGAAGAGCACCTCTCGCGCACACTCAATTGCGTGCACTATCCCCGTCACCACCAATCAACTCCCAACACCACTACACTAGGAAAGACACACCACCGTCGACAATACGACATGTGTTCGCCTCTACTCGAGGTATCCTCAGGTGGAGTAGAACTCTGCGGTGGCTGACCACTAAGAACGGACGTGGTAGTTTTGCACATGGTAGAGCCATGCTGCTGGTAGCGAGGCATTCGATTTTAGTCCTAGAAGGTGACAACGCGCCTGTATTTTAATTCTGAATCAGAGATAAACTTTGATGTCTGTGGGCCACTGCATTCACTTACCATCACCTGGACTGTGTGCTCGTTTATCATCTTTATTCTATATATTATTATTATTTGACGGCACCGTGGCGCAGTGTCTTAGCAAAGAGTTGTTGCGCTGAGGGTTGCAAGTTCGAATCCCGCACGAAACAAGTATTTGTCTGGCCTACAAATAATTGTTCCGGGTCTGGATGTCTGTCCTTGTGCAATATATGTTTGTAAGCTGCCTCAAACTGCCCCAGGAGACAATCCTAGTGTGTGGGTAACAATATTTAAAAAAAAAAAGATATTACGAGGCTACTTCAGCCGATAGATATAGAACATTTTTTTTTAGGATAAGGGTAACAAACGAGCACACAGTCCACCTGATGGCAAGTGGTTGCTGCAGCCCATAGATATCTACATCTATCTTCAATTAAGAATTAGATGCGTTGTCACCCCTGAGGACTAAGATATAATTCCTCGTTTCCAGTAAAAAAGGTCTCCGGTTCTCTACACTCACTATACGAAACACGGCAGCGTTAAGCTGCTATTTTACACTGGTATTCTGTGAGAGCGTTGTCCTTCCCCGGTCGAGCCAATTTCGAACCCATTCGCGCTACAACTATACCAGTAATATAGCTGCAGCTTGGCTCTACCACGTATATTTTTTCTTTTTTTTTCGTATAAATCATTACCCCGTGACTTCATCATAATAGCTAAGAGTGGAAGATCCACTCACCTGAAACTCCTGAACAATGCGACGAAATCCATAAAGTCGAGTTGGGTGTCGTAGCTGACGGAACCGGTGCGCAGATTTTTGATATTCTCCCAAAACCGTTCGCTTGTGTCCAATCGTCTTAAGCTGTAAACAAAAGAAAAAATTTAGTTGGACGTGGTTAAGATTTGTGGCGGCGCTGTCGTCGCCCCACAAGCGAAACGCAACGAAGCCTAAATCACGCTATCAAAGGACCATGCCCATATTAGTATGGAGCTGAAAGTCAGCAATGCCATGCAATGCCCAAATTGCAGCTCTATGTGCTCTATGTAATTTTAACAGTATTTATATGATATCTAGATTTAATGTTTTATATGACACCGGCACCGGTTCAAAATATATTGGACATTAAACATGATAACTTCCTGCTGGTTTTTTATACATTTTATCGTTTACAGACAGCATTGCTATTAGTTTTTCGCTAGGAACATAAGCTAAGCCAGATCAGTGTTTTTTTATATACTTATCTGTGTGATCAGATAAACATGTCAGTTATTTGGAATTATCTAGTCTGTCTCCATTGTATAGTGTCAATATGTATGTGAAAACAATTTTTTTATATAAGATAAGGGTGACAAACGAGCACACATTCTACCTGATGGTAAGTGGTTGCTGTGGCCCATAGACATCTACATCTATCCTCTATTACAAATCAAAACGCAGATACGTCGTCACCCCTGAGGACTAAGATGGAAAGTCTTGTTTCCAGTAAAAAGGGTCTCCAGATATCTACACAACAGCGTTAAGCTATTTGTAACCGCACCGGTGCAGATCTTTCGACGCCGTGACGGTGACGATCTTTGGACTAGGATGGAATGCCTCATTTTCAGTAAAAAGGGCCTCCGGCCACCTGCACTCACCAAGCGAAACGCAGAGGTGAACCTCTACTTCACGCTGGTATTCTGTGAGGTCGTGGTACCACCCCGGTTCGAGCCGGCCCATCCGTGCGACAGCAAAAGCTGCCGCCTGGCTCTACCACTGTTGGTTAGATACAAAGCTTTAAGTACTCAAGTAAATGTCTTATTTTTTTAATTTTTTATCCAGTGCTTCATATGATTTAAAATTAACAACATAATTCTAGTTTTTATTTATTAGAGCAATCTTGTAATATACTTTATCTGGGCATTTCTGGGGCACAGATGGGCACTGTCTTTTCCGAAGTAAAGCAGTATATCGAATAGCTCCGAACTACCACTCGGAGCGTTGGCCGCTCCCCTGACAGAACACCTTGCACTGCGGGATATTTCCCCTTTTCCTTCAAGAGCCAAAGATTTATTAAGTTTAATTATCAAAACATCAAAAATAAATTGTGATATTTTTGATTATTTTTGTTTTATTTTGATATTTGATTAAGAGAACCGTGTAGTGCCGGTGCTGATGTAAGAATATCCACTACCCTATATATTTCCGTGGATGTCGTAAGAGGCGACAGAGGGAAACCTAATATAATTAAAAATTGCCGTGTCCACCCTTGCGTTTACCAAGCGTGGCAATTATGGCCGAATCCCCTCAATGAGGCAATCTATGGGGAGAACTATGTTCAGCTGTGTACTTTTATAAGCTGTAATAGACGGATGAATGTGTGGAGATTAAGATTTGGACCTCGAGCGAAATTTAAAGTTTGTTAGTCCATCAGTCAAGCGTACTGTTTTGGATAATACTTTTTGTAGCAGGAGATGACCAAATGGAGTAGTGGATTTTATCAGCTGCTTGTAGATGAGTAAAAAAAAAGTACTAACTCTATTTTGAAAGTTTGTAAGGATTTTTTAGTAAAAATATTAAAGTAAATAATGAAGTCAGTGAAGAAATAAATAACCGAATAGATAAGAATTAAATAGAAAAGCATATAATAAAAACTGAATGACAGAGTGAGAAATTGTTTAATAAGAGAAGAGTGTGGTTTGCAAGATGATATTGTGACCAGGATTAAGAAAGGAATGCTTCGGTGGTTTGGTAGAAAGATTATGTAGAAAGAATGAATGAGGAAAGAGTGAGAAAGCAAATTTATGTTGCAGAAGTGAACGGCAGGGTCGGGAAGGGTCGCCCTAGGCGAAAGTTTATCGACCAAATTGGCGATATATTAAAAAAAGGGTCAAATCAAGAGTACCTTTAACCGACGAGCGTGTATGCGTAGGTATATGGATGTGGAGGAAGCGAGAGAGGTGTGTCAGGATCCTGCCAAATGGAAGTCCATAGTCTCTGCCTACCCCTCTGGGTGACAGGCGTGAGTGTTTATGTATGTATAATAGAAACAGAGAGGCTGACGTAGGGTAGGACAGTAGATAATCGCGTCAAAGAGGGCCAAAAAGTAGTGGTGCTACCGGTTTGATAAACTAAAAAGGAGCATAGAGCCACGAAGCGGCACCTACCGCCATGTCACAAGTCAGCTTAAGGTCCGTCGTGTCACACCCGTCAATATTTACAGGAAGTAGGGTAGAGTTCAGCCACTTAACGATCCTAGCAAGTAAGTTCTTCCGTAGACCTTTTTTACGTATTTCTTTACGTCTATCAGCTGAAGAGAAGCCCTCTTTGACTTAAAATCAATAAATTCATTTGTATAATATTACATTGGCTATAATTTATCTTGCTTTGGATATTTGGCGATTTTTTTTATTCTCTCTCTCCCCCTGGTGAGATGTCGTGAGATATGGCTTGTCCCCCTCCCCCTCCCCAAATCTCACGTGAGATTTTTCAAAATGTGTATTTTTAGTGCAAACACGTTAATCTGCGCTTTATTGCGTTGAGTTTATTAAAACAAACATAATTTTCTCAATTATTTTTAAATTATTTGTGGAGTTCGCATAACGTGTAGGATTTATCCATATTTTACTTAATTTAAACGAATTTTCTCGAAAATTACGTGATATTTGCCGGGACACTTCACTCTCCTCCACATGAGACTGGGTGAAATTCGGCTCAACGCCCCTCCGACCCTTAAAAACCTCACGTAATTAATGGACGCCCATTTCTGTCAGATGGGATTGTAGTCGAGCGTAGTCCAGCGTTGGGCTATGTAAATAAAAAAGGCATATAGCTCACCTACTCCTATTAGGCGTGCCAGCCATGATGCTAGTCGCGGCCGCTGTAAGACTGCTGTGTCGCGGTGGACAGTGCTGGTGGTGACCTGCGACCGCTGAGTAGGAACTGTAGAAAAAGTATATAATTTTAGAGACAGACTATCATACTAATTCGGGCGGTGCTGCAGTCCCTTCAGGCGGTGCCAAGTTGACTGTCGGTATACCGAAGTGCTGAGGTGTTTGTACAGTAGGGCTACGATGGCTATCCGATATGCATACAATCCATACCATCTGGATGATTGGCGGTCAATCACTGAGTGTTTCACAAGAAATTTTCTTCTTCGCACAACTTTCTTGTGGAATCGACTACCACCAGCAATTTTTCCGAATCAATATGACTTAGGGACCTATAAGAAAATATCCTACTCTCTTTTAAAAGCCTTGCAATTCCCCTGGTGTTGCAGTTGGTCATGGTTGGCAGTAGTCACTTACCATCAGGTGAGCTGCATGTTTGTTTGCCTCCTCTCCTATAAAAAAACAAGACTTTCGAAACGTACTTTTTGCCAATTTTGTCGAATATCCAGCGGTCCATCTTTAATATATCGCCAATTTGGTCTCTTGTTGACTTTGCCACTCGATTCATTTAACTTCACTTGTACAGTCATGTCCTTAGAAAATACACGGCAATAGGGTAGTGAAGTTACCTGTTTCTAGGTGATCCCTGAATCGCCTCATCATCGCTTTTAGGTCCGGAGACGAAGCTCGAAGCGTAGTTCTTAGGTGAACTCTTCAGTTCTGATGTTGATTTGTTTTTCTGAAAAAAAAAGTTAATATCACAATGGTTACCCTCGAATGGAAGTGAAATAGAATTCATCACCACTTGGTCGTGTAAGGAATAGCGAAGTTCTTACACCGGGTGAAGTGTTTAACCCGGGTAGCGGCCAGCTCTTCATGTGGTAGTTTGGAGTTTATTCTATATATTATATACCGAAGTAGGTTGGAAACTGATAATATCGTCTCGTATTACGTAAGAGACGACATGGAAACTGACCAGGAAATGGGCAGCAGCGTTACGTCATACCAAAAACAACAAAAAATTAAAAAAAAAACTGGGGTGCAAACTCGCCTGCCATGGCAAATATCCCCCAAGAATCATACAAATTATCGGTTCATTTCAGTGTCGTAAGAGTCGTACTTTTTCTCTTCTTTCTTTCTAAAACCATAACTCTCGCGCCTAACATTCAGGTAAAATCTCACCTTGAATTTAATTCCTGCCCCCCTTAAGGAGTCTCCATGGGAATCCGTGAAGGCCCCTCTGACAGGAGTGGAGTGTGACGACGCGCCGCAATTAGAGTCTCTGCCGCCAAATACCTGCATGAGAAAGATTATTAGAGTTTTTTTGACCACAAACGAGCATACCAGGTGTGGCCGTTGCAGGGAAAAGGGGAGATCTCTCGCCAGGCTGGGTCTTCTGCCGGGAAAGCACACTATATACACTGCTTTTACTTTGGAACTTTGATAGCGTGATTTATGCTTCGATGTATTTTCGCTTGTGGCGCGATGATAGCGCCGCCACATATTTGATCCATACATACCTACATCCACCCTCGATTAAGAATCAAAATGCAGATGCATTGTCACTCCCGAGAACAAAGACAGATTGCCTCATTACCGGTAAAAAGGGTTTCTCGTTTTCTACATTCATAATTTTTTATAGAAGATATGGCAAATGAGAATACGTATCACCTCACTTTTTTTTTATAGGACAAGGGTGACAAACGAGCACACAGTCCACCTGATGGTAAGTGGTTGCTGTGGCCCATAGACATCTCCATCTATCCTCGTTTGCGAATCAAAATGCAGATGCGTTGTCACCCGTGAGGACTAAGATGGAATGCCTCATTTCCAGTAAAAAGGGCCTCCAGCCACCTGCACTCACCAAGCGAAACGCAGAGGTAAACCTCTACTTCACGCTGGTATTCTGTGAGGTCGTGGTACTACCCCGGTTCGAGCCGGCCCATCCGTGCGATAGCAAAAGCTGCCGCGTGGCTCTACCACTGTTAACAACTGTAAAGTCACTTGATAGTAAGTGAGTACCGCCACTCATAAACCACTGTAATACTAGAAGAATTGCAGGTGCGTTTCCAATCATTTAGTTAGGCTCTTTTCTTTATAGTCCCTGAGGAGTGTCGACTTCCTTACGAAACAGGATTAAGTCTTTATATTTAGCTGGTTATCTGTAAGAGGGAGATCCTTCCCTCATCAAGATGACCTTGTGATCAGTAATGACAAAGCTGCGGCGTGGCTGTACCACTTCTAATGAGGTATTAGAAAGCACTTATAATACTCGAAGACCGTCAGTTAATGGGGAATAGAAATTCTCGAATTGTAGCCTCGTAAAGCGGCCAACACTAGATGGAGTAACGAACCGGTAAGACACGCAGGAAATTAATGGATACAGGTGACTAAGGATCACATTTTGTGGCATTTCTTGGGGGAAGTCTAGATTCTAGTCCAGAGTCTAGTCTAGTCTACCACGGGGAGTGCTCTGAGGAATTGTTCGGATTAATCCCAGCCGCCAAATTTCACGAACGCACATCGCGACAGAACTCCCGATACCATTAACATCATCTGGATGATTGGCGGTCCACCACTGTGCGATTTAGAAGATATTTTTTGATTTTTTGATGATTTTTCCAGACCGATACGACTTAGGGACCTTCAAGATAAGAGCCTACTTCTTTTTAAAAGGCCGGCAACGCATCGGCAATTCTCCTAGTTCCCCTGGTGTTGCAGTTGTTCATGGGCGGCGGTAGTCACTTACCATCAGCTGAGCCGCACGCTCGTTTGCCCCTTCTCCTATAAAAAAAGATTCTGCAGTAGTCTCCTGGTATGTACGGTGTAGTGACGGTGTGAGAATATCCACTATCCCATATCTTATCGACAGAGGGAAACTGAGACAGGAGTTGGGCAGCAGCGCCTTTCTGATAATAGCAAAAACAACAATAAAAACTGTGTTTGCCCACCAGGTTACTAAGCGTGGCAACTTTGGTAAACATCCCCCTCATGAGGATGTATGTGTGATGTAGATGAATTTCTTTTATAGAACAAGAGTGACAAATGAACACACGGTCCACCTGAAGGTAAGTGGATGTTGTTACCCATAGATATCAACATCTGTCGTCGATTAAGAACTAAAATGCAGATGCGTTGTCACCCCTGAGGACCAAAATGGAATGCCCCGTTTCCAGTGAAAAGGGTCTCCAGTTCTCTACAATCACAACACGAACAGCAGCATTGAGCCGCTATTTACGCTGGTATTCTGTGAGAGCGTGGTCCTTGCCCGGTCGAGCCGACCCATTCGTGCTACAACCATAATTGTAGCATGGCTCTACCACGTAAAAAATGATAATTTATATTTACCCTAATGGCATCAGAGACTACAGGCTCGCAGCAGCAACTGTCCTCGTAATATAAAGCGGTGTACTTGTTCTTCAGCCAGGCCAGACTCCTGTCTGCGAGCTTGGTCTGTGTCATCAACGCTCTGATCACGGCGTGCAGACCGACTGCCCACACTCTGCGAAAAAGATAATGTTTTTATTTTATTCATAAACTTGAAGTGGAAAACGAGATCTTACTGTGATGCTGAGTGCAACACTGATTAATAAAGGAACCTCGACTCTCAAGTGTGTGTACTTGAGTGCAAGTCACAGAACAGTATTTCTAAGTACAGCATTTTGAGATACTGTTTTCATGTGTTTATTAATTAGCAACCATCTTGAAATACTGATATCGTAATGATGGCGTATCAAATGATTACGTACTTGAGTTCGTCGTTGAGTAACGTTTATTAATACGGGCCTAAGTCTTTAAAACGCATTATTCGAAGCTCATTTCGTCTTTATTTTAATTGTAATGCACGATTACGGCGTACAATATTAAACACAAAAGCTAAACGTGCCATTATTTTATCGCAATGAATAAGATAATTGCAGAATACAAACGATTAATAAGAACAAAATTCATAAAAACTTACTGTTTTGCTATTGCCCAAATTTCAATTCCAATAAACACAACAAAAATGGAATCATCTAGACTTTTATTTAAAAATAATAATTTGCTAACGCTGACTGGATTATATATATATTAGAGGTGTGTATATTTGTCAAAAAAAAACAGTGTTTATTTCATAGCGCTCGAGACAGTTCTATTATAGGTAAAAGGGACCCAACTAGATTCTTAATGCCTGCCTGCAGGACAACTTTATTTCAAAAAAATTGTTATATAATGTATATAAAAGTTTTTAATAAGGTACCTAAAGAGATTATAGAGTTACCAACAATGAGAATGAAAACTTACCTAAAAAAATGGCTCATACAGCACTCTTTTTATACAGTTAAAGACTTCTTTGCACACAAGTAAACAATGCTTTTAAAATTTTCGCATAACGTATGATAATAATGTTTAAATTTTAGTATTTTTGTAAATTGTAATTTTCTATTTAATTTAATTTTGACATGATGATTCACTGATAATAATTATTATTTATTGTATACTGGAAATTAATTAATTCGTTGACTTTGTGCATGATATTAATAATTAGCATACCACAAACGGTGAAGTGTGTTCGGCTACATTATACTTATTCAGCACCTCCTGTTACCACGTTTCTTGCAAATAAAATATTTATTTATTATTTATTTATTTAACGCAATACAAACAAAATACGCGGCTGTAAACTAACTGTCAAAACTGCGTCAAGAGTGCCGATTTTGCTTACAATCAGATTGGATAATTTCAATTCCAATCTCAATTAGTTCACACAATCACCACACAATATTGAACGGATTTAGCGCTAGAGTCGCTGTCAAGAGTACGAAACGTTATAACGGAATTGTTTTCAAGAGTAGTAAGTGATTACTGCAGTCCGTGGAAACCAGCAGCTAACTTCACACAAAGAAGAAAGAAGAGGTTGTCACCTCTGACGCCTGTTGTGGAACGCTTTACAGCCTGTGATTATACTGGCATATATACAGCATATTGATATATACTATACACATTAGACAGGAATACAGATGTGCACGCACTGATATTTTCAATTTGGCGCCAAATAATCTGGCGCCTTTCTGCCGCAGAAGAAGCAATTGTTGAAATATCGTTATAAATTTGGAACTTATACATATATTGTTTAATTAGGAATGATAATACATTTTTTTTAACAGTGGTAGAGCCACGCGGCAGCTTTTGCTGTCGCACGGATGGGCCGGCTCGAACCGGGGTGGTACCACGACCTCACAGAAAACCAGCGTGAAGTAGAGGTTTACCTCTGCGTTTCGCTTGGTGAGTGCAGGTGGCCGGAGGCCCTTTTTACAGGAAATGAGGCATTCCATCTTAGTCCTCACGGGTGACAACGCATCTACATTTTGATTTGTAATAGAGGATAGATGTGGATGTCTATGGGCCGCAGCAACCACTTACCATCAGGTGGACTGTGTGCTCGTTTGTCACCCTTATCATATAAAAAAAAACGCGACACGCGCGCCACCTACTGTAATTTAATTGTACTATGCCCTACTCTATGACTATGCCCATAACTTTCGCGCAAGTGCATGCAATAAGTTAACAAAGTTTTAGCACGATCTGATGAACGGTATGGCAGCGCATAAAATACGAACAAACAAAACTAAATTTTTATATATAAGAAGATAGATTATTACATTATACTTATTGAATGTCATTTTTTAGGAAAATACCTCTGTCCTGGGAAGAACCAGCAAGAAACCCAGCGGGACTTTTTTTTTTAAACATATTTCACGTTACAATAATTTTTTTTGTACAATTTATATATGAACTTTAATAGAACCAACATGGTGGCGATCACCTCATTATCCGGGGTTATTTTCATTCATGTATTCTTTGATATTGTAATAACTCTTTTTGTACACAATTTTTCTTTAATAAAACATTTAAACTTGTTTATGGACAAATTTTGTACATTTTCTGGCATTTTGTTGTAAAAGCGTATACAATGCCCATAGGTATGGTAGCGATTACCTCATTCCCAGGGGTAATTATTGCTCTTAATCAGTTAGTAAGTTCCATCACAAGCGGTTCGGCCTTCCCGAAGATTAGCCCGACAGACAGACAGACAAACATTTTAATAATGGCTATTCATATCCCTGAGCTTCAAGAAGCCAGTTATTTTAATATATCAGACATACACTTATCGACTTCAAAAAGGATGAGGTACTCAATTCGACTGTATGTTTTTCATTATGTGTGTTACGTCATAACTTTGTTCTACGTGAATCGATTTCTTTTTTATTTGAAAGCTGGTGCTTCTCATGTGGTCCCATATAAATTTGATCAAGGTCTGACCAATAGCTTTTGAGTTATCCTAAATAATATATATAGAGGTCGGTTGTACAAAATTCTTAATTTTAAATTATCTTTATATGTATTGTTTTTTATACAAACAGTAAACACATTCTTCTCACCTGTAAGAATAGGGCGGAAGTAAAAAATGTACAGTCCTATTGTCGCTTAACGTTCTCCCGTAGACTAGGGATATGATGTGGGGTCCTTGAGAACAAGTCTCCAGACCATGACGTTTAGCACACGCCGTCAGCTCGGCAATATCCCGCGGTTCCAAGAGCTTGCCCCCGAGACGCATGTCCTTTACGCACTGAAGGTCGATGAAGCTGGAAGAAGAGATTCATGAAACAAAAGCCAAGAAATCAGCTTGTCAGGCTGCTATAGTTAACAATGTTTCGACTTCCCTCACGGGTTGTTCTCAAAAAAAAAATACATTAGAATACTGGTCTAACATCTGGACGGGTTGGTTGGAGTGGTTTCATTTCAGGTTACGTACGTATTTGGTTTAGTTTCAATACGTAGTAAACCACTATTCAGCTATATTATGGTTGTAGCACGAGTGGGTCGACTCGACCGGGGAAGGACCACGCTCTCACAGAATACCAGCGTAAAATAGCAGCTTAATGCTGCTGTGTTTCGTATGCTGAGTGTAGAGAACTGGAGACCCATTTTACTGGAAACGAGGCATTACATCTCAGTCCTCATGGGTGACAACGCATCTGCATTTTGATTCGCAATCGAGTTTAAATGTAAATGTCTATGGGCCACAGCATCCACTTACCATCAGGTGGGCTATGTGCTCGCTTTCACTTTTATTATAGAAAAAAAATGATTAAAGCTTACCCTTCGTCCCCAACGATGCCCGCTTCATTTTCATGTGCTAGATTAATCGTGTATTTGACCGGTATGACTTCCTCAGGGTTGTATGATAGATTGATTTCAGGCTGTTGCACATTCTCCGATGGGGTTTCTCCTGTAAGAGTAAGATATGATATTTGAACTTTGATCCAATCATTTGGAATATTGCTCTTCATATTGTTGGTGTTCAATGAGGTCCACGACTTTTTCTGCCACCAGGGTGGCGCCACACAGAAAATAGGTGAAATATTTAACATATTTCATAGCGGGGGAAGTTAATTTGTAAGGAAAGGGTAGAGGTTAATGTTTCTTTCTGAAATATTAGTTATTACTAGAACACTATATATCGAATAAAATTATTTTTAAGGATTATATCGCGTTTAATTAACTTATTTTTATTTCCCGACGTTTCGAATGTTATGCACTTCCACCCGTGACCATGGTTGCTACTAAGCACACGAAACTTCGGTAATTAAGAATAAGTAAATTAAGCCAGATCAAGAGTACCCTAAACCGTAGAGCATGTATGAAGGGAATAATGAAAGTGGACGAAGCGAAACAAGTATGTAAGGATCGTAGCAAGTGGAAAGAAGTGGTCTCTGCCTACCCCTACGGGAAAGAGGCGTGATTATATGTATATGTATGTATGTAAATTAACCGCGATGAAATCGGTAAAATAAACCTATTTTACCGATTTTATCGCGTATTCAATACAAGTTATATTTTAAACAAGCGACTCGGCGACGGGTGATTTCTGGAACTCGACAACAGTGCCATCTACCAGGTGGTTGCATTTAAACCATTTACAGGCTCATTCAAACATACACAAAAAAATTATCAAAATCGGTCGAGCCATTTTAGAGTTTGAGTGAGACTAACGGACAGCAATCGATTTTTATATATAGATATTAATTAGATTAGAAATGGATAAACCGCTGAATTTAAAAAATGTGGAAAAAATATATAATACAGTACTGAGGCATCTTTTTTGTTCATACATTATACATACACTAGAAACGGAAAAGCTTTTATTTAAAATGCAACTTTTATGACACTGTCTCACCATCTGCTTAATAAACAAGTTCACCTTAGTCTAACTAGCGATATTTGGTAAGCATAACATTATCATAATTCTTTATTTGCTCATAACAGACAGATATTTTTTTGGGAACCAGTGGTAAAAGTAAGAAATGACTTTCAATAAGAGTTTAGGCCCAAAAATGGTCATTTGAGACGCTACCCAATCACGTTGGACTTAGCGAATCACCCGATGGTGTACGAGGTGAGGTAAACGGCCGACGGGGAGGGAGGGGGGGCGAGTGTGCCTGCTCCGGTGATTCCGTCGCTGGGCTAAGAGATACAGTAGCTCGAGGGCAGCGATGCAGTTAATTAGCGTATTTCGGTGGCCGCTGTAGATGTTTCGCGCGACCGCGTTTTGGGTTATGGTCTAGATTTTTAGAATTTGTGCGCGTTACTTCGTTACTGGATTGTGGTTTCATGAAAACCGCTTCGGTTTAGTTTCTCTAAGTTGTAAGTTTGTGACAAGAGGCTTGTATTGTATTTGACTGATTAAAGGAATTTCGTTTGAAAGTAATTGCGCCAATTATATAGTGACGTCACGTTAAAAGCCTTTTGTGTGTTGACTCAGTAGTTACTTGCGTGTCAGCTAGGTGATTTGAGTTCTTATCGCGGTGTAGTATTTAATATCGAACGAAGGAATTTAGTTGTTTTTTGTAACGCTGAACTTTGTGACTCGTGAAGAGATCGCGTTAGTTCCCTATTTGTAATTAGGTCATAAATGAATCCGAAACATTGAATGATGGACTTTGAACTACTGTTCGTTTACTTGTGTCGGGTATCACGTGTTTGATTCTACGATGAACGTTGAATTAGTTGAGTTGAAGTTGGTTAAATGTACAATAAAGTCGATAGACTGAAATAGTGTCATGAAGAAAGAAACTGTCCAATGGTGACGCCTGCTGGAGTGATGCAGCATTGTGGGGCAGTATGAAAACCGGCCGCTGCCGGTCACCTCAGTTGGGCCAGGTCACCTACATATACACACCACTAAACACCACTTTACATGCACTTACCATAGCTACGGCCTGACCGAGCCTTGGAGCGGTCTTAGATTCGGATCCAGGTACGTACTATTTATTTACCTAGCCTTCTCTCTATTGTGTAGTATGATAGGACATTCCTCCATAAGGCCGTAGGGCCCCGTCCTTAGTTGTCCGTCAAATCTACAGCTATATGGGCCCCTGTATGATCGACCTTTGTCGGGACAGCTAGGGGCGTGTATTATAATCTATATTGAATAAAAAATATTCTATTCTATTCTATTACATTATATTCGATTTTATTCGATTCCATTCGATTCTATTCCATTCTATTCTATTCCATTCATAGTTTTGAATTTTCTAAAGATTGTTAGAACCTGGAGAGGTATAAGGCAAAATACCTAGAAATTCACAACCAAAGTCACAAGTACAACATAATGTTCTTGACGAAATGTATATAATGAAATAAATTTTTAGATATCACTTCATTTTAATTCGACCTGGATGGTCTGGATACATAAGGCTCTCCCGTATTAATTTCTATTTTTTTTTATAGAATAAGGGTGACAAACGAGCACACAGTCCACCTGATGGTAAGTGGTTGCTGTGACCCATAGACATCTACATCTACATAAATCCTCGTTTGCGAATCAAAATGGAGATGCGTTGTCAGCCATGAGGGCTAATATGGAATGTCTCATTTTCAGTAAAAAGGATCTCCGGTTCTCTAAACTCACCATACGAAACACAGCAGCATTAAACTGCGATTTTACGATCTGGTATTCTGTGAGAGCGTGGTCCTACCCGTGCTACAATTATACAATTAATGTATCTGCAGCATGGCTCTACCATGTACAAAACGTTTATTATAAATGTTCTACAACGTTATGCAATTCCCTTGATGGTAAGTGGCCGTTGTTTTTAATTAACAAAGAAAATAAAGGTTGTACGTGATAGAGCCATGCTGTAGCTATATTATGAGTGCAACATGAATGACTCGATTCGATCGGAGAAGGACCACGCTCTTAGAGAGAGAGAGAGATAGAGAGAGAGAGAGAGATAGAGAGAGAGAGAGAGACAAAGAGAGAGGGAGAGAGAGATAGAGAGAGAGAGAGTAAAATAACAGCTTTATGATGCTGCGTTTCGTATGGTAAATGTGAAGAACCGAAACCTTTTTACCGGAAACGAGGCATTCCATCTTAGACTCTGGATTGACAACGCATTTGCATGTAGATTTCTCTGAGCCACAGAATCTACTTACCATCAGGTGCACTGTGTGCTCGTTTGTCACTCTTATACGATAATAATAATTACTTTTAACGAAAAATAAAATCAAATTCAAATTGCTTAAAAAGAAATTATTTATTTGCCACCTTTAGCAGTGAAATAAATTTTCTCCTTTATATGGAACCACCCTTGGAAGTATAACCTATTTAATAAAAAAAATAATTATTAAAATCGGTTCAAAATCTGCGAAGATATCGCGTCTCATACCCACAAAAAAAACATACACTCGAATTGAGAACCTCCTCCTTTTTGAAGTCGGTTAAAAAGCAAGTCTCATGGGTCAGTGGGTTTTCTTACGCCGTCCTTACATACCGTGTTGCGAATGTGGTCGATGAGCTGTGCGACACCAAGTTAGAAGGGCGCAAGCACGTTCTAGCCTCAAGTGAGCGAAGGTCCCGCACCATTCCGTTTCACCCACCACACACGCGGTACCATGGTGCATTACCTGAAAGCAATAATAACAATGTAGAACTTGTAACAGATACCATGTGGTGCTACCACGTTGACCGCCTTGTTGGCTCAAATCCCAGGTCGGGCTAAAATCAGTTGTCGAATATTTTTGCCAAGAAATTCTCGGTAGCAGTCCGTAGTCGGAAGTTGTGCTTTACTATCCAGGAAAACACGTAACTCCGGTCCTATCTATACGTGGTAGAGTCATGCTGCAGCTATTTTAGTAGTATAGTTGTAGCACAAATGGGTCGGCTTGACCGGGGAAGGATCACGCTCTCATAGAATACCAGCGTAAAATAGCAGCTTGACACTGCTATGTTTCGTATGGTGAGTGTAGAGAACCGAAGACCTTTTTTATTGGAAAGAAGGCATTCCAAAGAGGCTTAGTCCTCATGGGTGACAACGCATCTGCATTTTGATTCGCAAACGAGGATAAATGTAGATGTCTATGGGCCACAGCAACCGCTTACCATCACGTGGACTGTGCGCTCGTTTGTCACCCTATCCTATAAAAAAAATATCGGAATGCTGTCCCTTCAGACTATGAGAGTGAGAAAATTGAGAGTGCACCTGTGCTTGCGCATACACTCGTGCAATTTCATCCTGGCTGCATATGGCTAGTCTCTGTTGAGACTGGTCGCCGGAACCGAAATTCAGTCTGGAGGACATTATACGTGGTAGAAAATTTTGTATACGTGGCCATTCTAAAGCTATATTGTGGTTGTAACACGAATGAGTCTGCTCGACCAGGAAAAAAAAAGGGAAAAATATACGTGGTAGAGCCATGCTGCAGCTATATTAATGGTATAGTTGTAGCACGAATGGGTTTGAATTGGCTCAACCGGGGAAGGATCACGCTCTCACAGAATACCAGCATGAAATAGCAGCTTAATGCTGCTGTATTTCGTATGGTGAGTGACAAAAACCGAATACCCTTATTACCGATAACGAGGAATTCCAGCTTAATCCACAGGGGTAAACAACACATTTGCCGTCTCTTGACGTTCTTCGATTCTTGATCGCGGATAGATGTAGGTGTCTATGGGCACAGCGTCCACTTACGAACCATTGGACTGTGTGTTCGTCTGTCGCCCTTCTTTCTACACAAACTTTTTTTTTTAGGATAAGGGTGACAAACGAGCACACAGTCCACCTGATGGTAAGTGGTTACTGCGACCCATAGACATCTACATCTATCCTCGCTTGCGAATCAAAATGCAGATGCGTTGTCACCCGTGAGGACTAAGATGTAATGCCTCATTTCCAGTAAAAAGGGCCTCCGGCCACCTGCACTCACCAAGCGAAACGCAGAGGTAAACCTCTACTTCACGCTGGTATTCTGTGAGGTCGTGGTACCACCGCGGTTCGAGCCGGCCCATCCGTGCGACAGCAAAAGCTGCCGCGTGGCTCTGCCACTGTTAAAACAGTTCTTAACAGTAACTTTAAGACTTAGTAGCGCAGAAAGCAAAAGTCTCCACACTCACTTGTAAAACATGCCTGTCCATTCTTTCTCCGTTCTGTGGTGCTAAAGGAAACATAGTGACCCCGTGATCGTGTGGTAGTGGTTGGACGGGACAGTAGCCTCCCCCTTCCAGTTCGTATAAGGCCTCGTTCTCAAAGTCGCTGCCCGTGGTCTTCTGGGATGGTTGTGCGAAGACCGGGTCTTCGCATGCTGTGATTGCTGTTCTGAAGGTAGAGAGTAGTTTAGTTTAGGAAATGTGGCTTATTCTATTTATTTTTATTTATCTTCCCTTACTGCCTCAACCAGCATCGGAATCCTCGGCGTCGACATATCGAATGACGTATGGTACCGCGGTTACTTGGAAGGGAATGCTCAACTGGTCTCTAAAAACCATGGCGTGCTCAGCAGAGCTGGACAGTATTTCATGCCGCCACATCGCTTGCAACTTTACAAGACGTAGTTTAGGCCTCACATGGAATACTGTTCCATCTCTGGACCGGGCTCACCAGTGCCAGCTCCTTCCACTTGTCTGCATCCAGCGCAAGGCAGCTCGAATCGTTGACGACCGAGTTCTTTGTGATCGGTTCGATTTAAATCAGTCTACAATTGACGGAGATATCGAGCAACATGCAAATAATTATAATTCAAAATCACAACCATTTTTACCGTGTAGGTATCTAGTCTTAAGCTAATTAAATACAAAGTTTCAAATATCTAATGATCTCTTATATTTGAGCGAACACTACACGTTCAATAAAACGTCACACACAAAAGAACACATAGCTGACGTGAAACACCAACGTTCCGGGAAGTCTGCAGTTTGTGATCATATCCTAGACAGCCCCAGCCATTCCATTAGATTTGATAAACCACAAATTCTCGCGAAAGAACATCGATTCCTGCCAAGGATGATACGTGAGGCTATTGAAATTAAAAAACATCCTAATTTCAATAGAAAGGGATGTTGGGTACTACCACCTACTTGGAATCCTGTAATTAATAAAATTAAAACTAACCCCAGGCACACCACTGCAAGACTTCAAGACACAGTAAGTTCATTCTGCGTAGATCGGACCAAAATTAATAATTAAAAAAGCTGAAGGTACTCCGAGTTAACTCTGACATTGGAACGTCAATCACCTCAGTTCCCCCGTGACCACGGGTGCTGTAAAGCACCCGGAACGTCGGGAATTAATAAAATAAGATAAATAAGTTAACTAAACGCGAAAAAAATCGTAAAAGCAGTTTTATTCAATTTCAAATATCTAACTCAACGAGAATTTAAAGTCAATTGCTAAATTTGTACCGAACAGACAAACAAACAGACAGACAGACAAGAAAGTAGGTTAATATTGCACTGTAATCCAGGTCTGAACTACATTTAAACTTTCAACTCATCGGGAAGATAGGTAGAACAGATACAAGCTAGTAGTACCAGTTACTCGACTCCACCGGGTCAGTAATTCATTATTGGGGCGATGTATTTCGCTTTTACAAGAAAATTCCAGAAAATGTACAAAATTTTACCTGCTCAAAGTTCAAAAACTATTAAACTATGTTTGTATAAAAAAGGTTATTAAAACATTTAAGAATTTCTGGATGATAATAACCCCTGGGAATAGGGTAATCGCTACCAAGCCATTTCTAATTTGTTTTGTGTTGTTAATTGTGTAACATACATGATTGTAAGCTTTTTTTTTAAAATCCCGCTGGGTATCTTACTGCTTCTTCCCAGGACATGGTATTTTTCCGAACCAGTGGTAATTAAACAAAAGAGTGACTTTCGATAAGTGTTATTTATAATCTATATTGAGTAAAAAAGGTACTGTCCCTGTTTCTGTTTAAAATTAATTGCAATATTTGTACCGAACAAACAAAAGAAAGCGAATTAATGAAAACGTCATTATAAAAAAGAATATACACTCGAACTAATAAAATAGTATAGAACATTGTTTTGAATTGAATTTTTCAAGTATTTGATATGAGGAGGGTGTTGCAACTTTGTATGAAAGCTGAGAAATCTGCACACAATCATGATTTGGCAATGGTTGTGTTGGGTTTGTAGAAATAAAGCGAGAAAATATATCGCTGTTTCTTTCCTGCATGTTGTTTTAGATTGCCATTTTAAAAATTAGATACGAAAATTCATATTATATCGTCTATAAATCGTGTATAAATATTATTCTGTGTTAAACTTTTTTTTGGTTTGCTCTTTAAACTATAATTACATACACATTACTCTGAGATTTGCACAATTAATTTACCTATTAATTAATTAAAATTAAATTATTAAATATTAGCAGAATTCTATCAATAGAAATCATGAATTAAAAGAAGAAAAAAATGATTTTTGTTTGTCACCGTCTTTCATATTGAAAATATTTTCTGAAATTGATTAAAATTTATTTCATATATCAGTCTCTGAGAGATGACTACATATTTGTGCCGTGTTGTAGAGACTATCGGTTTTCGCTGCTGGTGATAAGAGGGCTGGTTCTTTATTTGCTCAAGGGCTTAGTACAGACATAGAGCAAGGAATGAAATGGAGCCAGCGTTCTTGGCACGATACCACGGGGAGTAGGACTGTATGATAATTGAAGTTATTAATTGAAGTTTTTTTATTATAGGCTTTTAATATTGCATATAATTGAATGTAACTTAAACTTCTTATTGAAAGTATTTTTTTTACTTTTATCACTGGTTCGGAGAAAACCTCAGTCCTGGGAAGCACCAGCAAGAAACTCAGTGGGACTTTTATTATAAATTAAAATTTTACAATAAAATATCAGTGTGCCTAGTGCGAGTTTTTTTTACGTGTTCGATCCCGAGAAAGATCCGATTCATTGCCAGGGGTTATGGAGATTCTCTTTGTTTTTAACACACTTTTAATAGCCTCGTGTTTATCTTTCTATCTATTTATGTAATGGAATTTTTTAATGTAAATTTAACCAACTTGTTGACTTGAAAATTTGCACTCGCATCAAGAACCGATGATAATACAATAATTTAATAACTTTATCCTAGTATCCTGATCTGGCTCACCAGGATAAAATAAAATAATTATATTTTCCGCGTGTTTTTTTTAGTTATCTAAAATATAGTTTATTTTGAAGTCAGGTTATAATATTATCATCTAGGTTACATCGATAATAAACAAAGAGATAATAACCAAATACCTTAGGTAATCCCCAAAAACGGGTGGTGCAGTTCTGGTCAGTGCGTATCTATGCTGGTGAAAACTTGCTATGTGGTCCATGACCGCTTGCGTTCTGTACACCTTCTCCAAGTTCACCATACCCTCTGGTCCCACTCGCCTCCAGCCTGGTGCCTGCTCGCCCTCCTCGTCAAATGACGCTATGTACTAAAAAATAAAATTAACATGTTAAAAGTATAAGAAAAATTATTTGGTACAGCCACGCTGCAGCTATATAATGGTTGTAGCACGAATGAGGCGGCGCGATCGAAGAAAGACCACGTTTTCACAGAATACCAATGTGTAATATCCAGCTTAATGCAGCTGTGTTTCGTATGGTGAGTGCAGAGAACCGGAGACCCTTTAACTGGAAACGAGACATTCCATCTCAGTCCTCAGGGTGACAGACAGCGCATCTGAATTATGATTATTAATTGAGGATAAATGTAGATATCTATGAGCCATCGACTTACCATCAGGTGGACAGTGTTCTCGTTTGTCATACTAAAATTATTAAAAAAAAAACGGTCAAAAGGAAACTACTATCGATCCAACCAATATACACAGAGTAAATAATACAATTATTTATTAAAAAAACAATTTATTAAAAACCCTTATTAAAAAAAAAACAACAACAAATAGACCGTTGTTGAGTAGTGGCGGATCAGGGGCCTTAAATTTCACACTACACGAGCAACCTAGGTTTAATTTCCGCCGGCGCTAATAAGATTGTTAAATGTAATTTCTGAGCCGATTTATCACATGAAAACATCGTGGAGAAACCTACGACTGTAAATTATAAAAAAAATCGAAAACATGCGAAATTTATAAACAAGCATCTTAGTAGCCGTTACCTAGGTCTTTAAGTTACAGCCTATTGAAGTCCGCTGCTAAACATTAGCCTCCCCATAGATTGCCTAATAGGGGAGATATTTACAATAGTTGTAATGTTACTGTTGATTTGAAAGTTTCACCTCTCAGTGGGTCATGTGCTCCTGGTAGAATATCATCTATACGTCCATGCATTCATTAAACCCTAGTTCACTGCTGAACATAATAAGACCTTCCTCATAGATGATTGCCTCATTGGGGGGGATATTTGCCATAGTTGTAATGTTACTGTTGATTTGAAAATTTCACCTCTCAGTGGCTTATGTGCTCCTGGTAGTTTACCTTCTATACATCCATCCATTACAGCCTATTAAAGTCCACAGTTGAACATAGGCTTCCCCCATAGATTGCCTCATAGGGGGGATATTTGCCAAAGTTGCCACGCTTGGCAAGTGGGTTGGCAACCGCAGTTCTTTTACTTTTAGTCGTTATTAGGAAGATGCTGCTGCCCATCTCTTGATGTGTTTCCCTCAGTCGCCTCTTACGTAACCCACGAAATGACATGGGGTAGTGAATATTCTTACACCACCCCTACATGGTAAATTCTCCATAACCTTCTCAGAAATTAGAGGAGGCCTGTGCCCACCAGTGAGACATATAAAGACTATATTAATGACCTTCGTGTTTTTTTAGTCAATGGAACCACTTACCACTTGTCTGTTAGTCTCATTTAATCTCGAGTCCCGTTTGCAACTGTCCCTTAAAGGACTTGCTGTGGTACTCTGGTCCGTCCTCATACCGCTTTCTCGTCTACTGCTTTCTTTTTTTAGTGAGCTTCTGCTATAAAAAACAAAGAGGAAGCTTAATAAATATTCTTAAAGAAAAAAGAAAAGAAAGAAGGAAACATTTATTGCAACACGCCGTAAACATCATAAGGCACTTAAAACATAGTAATATTTTTTTCTTTTTTTTTTTTTAGAAAACGTTACCCCCACACACGATACAGAAATACATAGAATAAAAAGACAGATACACAAATACTTGTTCCGTGCGGGATTCGACCCGCAGCCCCCAGCGCCCCAACTCAATGCTAAGCCACTGCGCCACGGAGCCGTCATTGTTTTATTTTATTGATATCTGTAATGGTGAGTTAAGTGGGGTGAGTTAATTAGCTTAATAATTCCATCAACGATTTTTCACAATTGTCCTTTTGCCATTTATAGATATATTAATTAAAAATATAAAAAACAGCAATTTGACGAATTTAACATTTAAAATATAAGTATACTTATAAAGAGTACTTCATCAATGTAGTCGAAGTCAATTAAATACGCATTACTATAGACAACTCAAAAACTACTGGTCAGATCTTGATTAAAATTACTGTGGGACCACATGAGAAGCGCCAGCTTTCAAATAATAAAAGAATCATCAACATCAAGTGATAATCAAGCAAGAAATTGAGAAAAAACGGCCGGAATTGATCAAAAGAGAAGGAGTGGTCTTTCTTCATGATAACGCCATACCACACACATTTGGCCTCTCATCAAAAGTTGAGAGAGCTTGATGGGTAAAAGTTAATGCATCCACCATAATATAGTCCTGAATTTGCGCCCTCAGATTTGTCCCGGTCTTTTTAGAAATTTTTTGGTAGTGTTATGTTAACATCAAGAGAGGACTGTCAAAAGTACTTGTCGCATTTTTTTGATCAATAATCACATGATTTCTACAGCAACAGGATTGTGCCACATCTACAAAATGGCAACAAGTTATCGAACAAAATTACACATATACACAGTCAGGTCATAAGTTTTGTCACACAGTAAAAACTTTTCTTTTAGAATGCTGGCCACAAAAAAGTTTATTGAATTCAAATTTCGAATTGTTCATGAAAATAAAACTGTATACTTTTTAGAATTTTACTCATTTTTAAATATGGAGTGGACGCTTAAAGAAGATCGTGTAGCAGTTATTGCGTTGCATCGTTGCGGTTACGCGCTAATTCAAATTTTTGACATAATGAAAAATTTGAATATAACCAAAAGATTAATTTATCGTACCATCAAACGACACAATGAAGACTCTAGTGTAGATGACAGATCAAGAAGTGGTCGCCCTCGGTCTGTTAGGACTCCAGCAGTGATAAAAGCTGTGAAGGCGCGAATTCAAAGAAATCCCAAACGTAAGCAGAAACTGTTGGCCCTTCAGATGGGGTTAAGCAGAACCACGGTGAAAAGGGTGTTAAATGAAGACTTAGGGCTTCGGGCATATCGAAGAAAAACAGGACATCGTTTGAACGCTCGTCTAATGGACCTGAGACTGAAGAGATGCCGCACTTTGTTGAAGTGGTACGCGGGAAAAAAAATATCGGGAAATTCTTTTATCGGATGAAAAATTTTTTACCGTAGAAGAGAGCTACAACAAACAAAATGATAAGGTGTACGCACACAGTAGTGAAGAAGCGAGCAACTGTATTCCGCGTGTCCAACGAGGTCATTTTCCATCCTCGCTCATGGTATGGTTGGGAGTTTCTTATTGGGGCTTAACAGAGATATATTTTTGTGAGAAAGGTGTAAAAACGAATGCAGTTGTGTATCAAAATACAGTCCTGACGAACCTTGTGGAACCTGTTTCTCATACCATGTTCAATAACAGGCACTGGGTATTCCAACAAGATTCGGCGCCAGCTCATAGAGCGAAGAGCACACAAGATTGGCTGGCGGCGCGTGAAATCGACTTCACCCGGCACGAAGACTGGCCCCCCTCCAGTCCAGATTTGAATCCGTTAGATTACAAGATATGGCAACACTTGGAGGAAAAGGCGTGCTCAAAGCCTCATCCCAATTTGGAGTCACTCAAGACATCCTTGATTATGGCAGCCGCCGATATTGACATGGACCTCGTTTGTGCTGCGATAGACGACTGGCCGCGCAGATTGAAGGCCTGTATTCAAAATCACGGAGGTCATTTTGAATTAACTTTAGTGTCATAAGAATCTATGTTTTGTTAAATTCATTTTG
This sequence comes from Parnassius glacialis, assembly GCA_033319125.1. NCBI lineage: Eukaryota > Metazoa > Arthropoda > Insecta > Lepidoptera > Papilionidae > Parnassius > Parnassius glacialis. The sequence goes on along the minus strand of JAVANC010000004.1, from coordinate 69,602,232 downwards.
GTATATAAATGGTTACATAATGAATAAACTTGTTTCAATTATTTTATATTAAACATGTGACAGAATTTATGACCTGACTAGGTACATTATAATTATTATTAAATGTAATTAAACATTGAAAAATCTAAAAAATATAACTTGAATTTGTATATAAAATACGAAGAAACTTTTTCCCCGACCTCATTTATTTATTTAGCAGACATGTGAAATCCGCCAACACGCATTGGGGCAGCGCGGCTGACATGGCTTTGCCCTAAAACCTTCTCAGAAGTGAGAGGAGGCCTGTGCTCAGTAGTGGGACGTATACAGGGTTGTAGGGTTGTAACTTAATTTTCTTTCAATCAGCAAAAATATAGCTATTAGTACTGGATGATACCCGTCACAGAGTCTTACGTAACGGAGGTTCATTAATAACGCCCAAGTGCTAAGCGCAACCCCACTTCGCGTTTCGCTGAATAATTTATAGCGATTTAAAAGCGGAAAGATTTCAGCCATGATCCGTACAAGATTTAAATGGCAGTTATTTAGTATATTATCAGTCAATTACCATTAGATTTATGTTCGGAAATTCGGCATATTTCGTCTATTTCGGTCTTTTTTATTGAATAACGGTGAGCACACAGTCCACCTGATGGTAAGTGGATGCTGTGGTCCATAGACAAATACATTTATCCTCGATTAAGAATCAAAATTTAGACGCGTCGTCACCCGTGAGGACTAAGATGGAACGCCTCTTTTCCATTAAAAAGGGTCTCCGGTTCTCTACACTCACCATACGAAACATAGCAGCGTTAAGCTGCTATTTCACACTGGCATTCTGTGAGAGCGTGGTCCTTCCCCGGTTGAGCCGACCTATTCGTGCTACAACCATTTGCATGTTGTGCGTGCATTGTGTGTTATGCTATAAAGGGTATGAAAGCCAGTACCAATACGTACTAATATACTGCACTATCATATATATATATATATATATATATATATATATATATATATTTTTGCTTATATATATATATACAGGTTTTCCCAGTAATGGTGGATAATCTGAAACGTACGTCGACTACGTTCACCCGAATCCGTACGTACCGGATTATCCACCATTACTGGGACAAACTGTATATATATAAGCGAAATACCACTGAGTGACTGACTCTTTTTTTTATAGGATAGGGTGACAAACGAACACACAGTCCATTTGATGGTAAGTGGTTGCTGCTGGCCATAGACATCTACATCTATCTTCGCTTACAAATCAAAATGCAGATGGGTTGTCACCCGTGAGGAATAAGATGGAATGCCTCATTTCCAGTAAAAAGGGTCTCCGGTTCTCTCTCTACACTCACCATACGAAACACAGCAGCGTTAAGCTGCCATTTTACGCTGACATTCTGTGAGAGCGTGGTCCTTCCCCGGTCGAGCCGACCCATTCGTGCTACAACTATACTACTAATATAGCTGCAGCATGGCTCTACCACGAAAAGACTCGTCACTCACCTCTAAAACTATACACTCGATTGACTTGAAATTTAGTGTAGTTACTCATTTTGCATTGTAGACGCTCACTGAGAACGGATTTTACGATAGTACCATCAAAAATTCCGCAACAAAATAGTTTCGTGCGCGCAGCGAAGCGAGCGGGTATCAACTGGTCATGCATAGAATCTAAAGAAAACCAGAAACAGATCTAATCTTGTTAATAGATAGTAGGACTCTTTTTCTGCCTGTACGTCCCTCTGAGTAGGTACCTCTTTCCTACCTATTTCTGCCAACAAATAACTGCGCTTTTATACATAATTGATATTGATGTTATTATGTTGGTACAGTTTAAGATCGCGCGCTGTATCTTGTTATTAATTAAGTATATAATCTGTATCTTGTTATATATTTTATGTTTATTTTATTTCATCATTTACTATATAAGTACTTATATACGTTTTTTCATATATACGGATTGTTCTTGTGGACGGAGATTCCTGTACTCCTACTCCCTATGCGTAGTCCCGCTTAAGTCCGTCCAACTACAGGCCTATCGCCATCTCCAAAATAATGAAAATCATCATAAACTGAGGACTCATGCGGTACCTTGAGAATCACCAGCTGATTAGTGAACGCCAGTACGGTTTCTGTTAGGGTCGGTCCACTGGTGATCTTCTGGCTTACCTAGCTCATAGATGGGCGGAGGCAGTAGAGTCCAAGGGGGAGGCCTTGTCCGTTAGTTTGGACGTTACGAAAGTCTTCGAGCGGGTTTGGCACAAAGCGCTTCATTCGAAGCTCCCTTCCTATGGGCTTCTCGAAAAATTGTGTAAGTGGATCACCAGTTTTCTTGCTGATCGAAGCATCAAGGTTGTAGTAGATGGTGCATGCTCCGATTACAAGCCCATTAACGCTGGTGTTCCACAAGGCTGCGTGCTATCACCAACGCCGTTTCTTTTGCATATAAATGATATGTTGCAAACCGGTAACATTCATTGCTATATAGAATACGGCACTGGTGATGCTTTATAAACCGTGCCAACATTTCTCGGGAAAAAGGTCACCGAGTACCGGAACAAACTTGTGTCTGAAGTTTTTTTATAGGATAGGGTCAACACACAGTCCAACTGATGTTAAGTGGTTGCTGTAACCCATTGACATCTACATCTATTCTCAATAAAGAATCGTGCGTTATCACCCGTGAGGACCAAGATGGTATTCCCCTTTTCCAGTAAAAAGGGTCTCAGGTTCTCTACACTCACTATAAGAAACACAGCAGTGTACCGCTAAAAATAACCCTTTGTCGTATCTCCTCAGTTTGAAGGCACTCCCCTTGTTGCCTCAGCCAGTATTGGAATCCTCAGTGTCAACATATCGAGTGATGTGCAGTTTTGTGGTTCACTTGCAAGAGAAGGCCAAATTGGCCTCTAAAAAGTTTGGCGTGCTCAGCAGTGCGAGACAGTATTTTATGTCGGCACACCGCATGGCGCAGGTTCGGCCTCACATGGAATACTGTTCCCATCTCTGGGCTGGGGATCCCCAGTGCCAGCTCCTTCCACTTAACCGCATCTAGTGCAGAGCAGCTTGACTTACTGACACTGCGAAGAGATGTTGCATCTCTTTTGCCTCGGCCACACACATCGCGATAAAACTTCGCCTACGGCCTACCGCGAAGATGCCTGGCAACACTGCGCGTTGTAAAGTTTATCGCGCTAAACATAATATGGACGCCACGGTCGCTCTGTATTGTATTGCAGCGAATAATTATTTTTTTATTATTGATAAATTTTAAAAACATTTTCGTTCCACCAATCCATGTCGGAAATACGTCGCAAACCCCAATTTATTACCACCAGAGATTTTTCCGGAACGATACGACTTAGGAACCTTCAAGAAAAGAGCTTACACCTTTGTAAAAGGCCGGCAACGCTTCTCCAATTCCCCTGGTGTTGCGGTTGTTCATGGGCGGCGATAGTCACTTTCCATCAGTTGAGCCGCATGCTCGTTTGCTCTCTCTGCCATAAAAAATCGTACACGGTAACGGGTTTCGGAGGTGAAGACTGATGCAATTCAAGGGGCCAATAGATAATCTGCGTCAGGTTCCCAACCTGACACCATGCTGAATTGGTTCTTAGTTTATGATACTACTGTGAGGCACTGGTTTTATGCATATATATATATATATATATATATATATATATATATATATATAATTTTAATTATATTTGTTTTCCCATTTTCGACTGTATGTATGTTCTTAAAATTTTATTTTGTTTGCACTTCGTTTCTGTGTCTTGGTGTCCTATGTGTGTGTCAAGATAAATATTTTTCTTTCTTTCTTTCTTTGCTTTCAATACTGTGTTTCGGTGAAGAGTACCGAGAGTCAGTATAAATACATGCTGTGACGCATTCCATCTTAGTCTTATGTGGTGACAACGCATCTGTAGCTTTAGCCACTTAGCATCCGGTAGATTGTAGAATAGAATAGAATAGAATAGAATATTTTTTTATTCAATATTGATTATTACATAATTCTTATTGAAAGTCATTTTTTATTTACCACTGGTTCGGAAAATACCTCTGTCCTGGGAAGAACCAGCAAGAAACCCAGCGGGACTTTTTTTTTTCAAACATATTTCACTTAACAATAATTTCATTTATACAATTTTTAAATGATTTTTAATAGAACCAGCATGGTGGCGATCACCTTATTCCCAGGGGTTATTTTCATTCATGTATTCCTTGATATTATAATAACCCTTTTTGTACAGTTTTTCTTTAATAAAACTTTTAAACTTGTTTATTGACAAACTTTGAATATGTTCTGGGATTTTGTTGTAAAAGCGTAAGTTCGTTTGTCGCTGCAGTTTAATAAATAATGAACCGTCTGCTAAGTGTGACGATTCGACGTCATGCACCTTTAACGCTGCTGTCCGTCACTGGTCTGGGTATGTCATGTCTGGCGTAAAGAAGGCGGCTTACCACCAAGTACAGGATTCCATATTTTTTCGACCTTGCCATAGTCACCTGTTACGACACCCACGGGACGAAATTTTCTTACGCCGCCATCTTACCTACCTTCCGGTTGGTAATTGTGAAGAATCTGTGGCTTAGCATTGAACTGTGGTGCTCGAGGAAGCAGGAACCCCGCACGGAACAAGTATTTGTGTGGTCTATTATCATCATCATTGCAGCCCTTCACAAGTCCACTGATGAACATAGGCCTCCCCCAAGGAAACATTCCTTGGGGGAGGCCTATGTACAAAGCACGTTACAAAGGTTGTCACTCCGTCTAGTAGGTGGCCGCCCTAAACTTTCTTCCCCGTCGTTGTCGATTCTCCGAGCTATATGGCCGGCCCATTCCCACTACACCTTACTATGCTGTGACGGTTACTCTAGTTCAGGGATTCCCAAACTATTTTGGGCAAGAGACCCCTTTTCCAAAATGAACTGATAATTCAGATCCCCATGGCTAAATTACTTTAAAATCCTATCTCTAGCTTTTATCCTATTGATACAAAATACTTACAATTTAAAAAACTTATGGACTTATAGAGTTTTTTAAAAGTACAACAAATGATACTTCCTAATAAAATGTTATTCATTCTGATAAAAAGTTGGTACACGTAACACAACTTATATAGTATCTTGAAAGTTTTAAATAAGAACTTGTGTTAATTAATAGAGGTCGATTTTTAGACCTCGTCGATCCCCATAATCACTTTTCGTTTATTTCCACCTCCGGAAATTCCATGTCGACACCAAGGGGTCGATATCAACCACTTTGGGAATCCCTGCTCTAGTTCTATGGCTTATAAATAAAATAATTGTTTCAGGTATGTTTGTCCTTGTGAAATTTATGTAAACTGACTTTACGATACAGGAGAAAATCCTAGCGTTAAGCTAACGTTTTTCAAAGAAAGAAAAACTTTATTTACCTGTCTTCTTTAAATGAATCCCGTTTAAACTCTCTTCTGTGAGTGGGCGTGGAGGTCATTGACTGACTGGTCAAAGATGGCGTTGCCGCCAATATCTCTCTGCAACAATAAATAAAATATTTTAATCATTGATAAAACTTGTCGAAGCGTTTACAAACCATCAAGTGAAACCAATTTTATGGATTTTATCGCGTATATTAACTTATTTTAAATACCCGACGTTCCGCACTCATGGTGTTTGTTTTTTATAGAAGACGGGGCAAACGAGCATTCGGCCCCCCCTGATGGTAAATGACTACCGCCGCCCATGAACAACCGCAACACCAGGGGAATTACAGATGCGTTGCCGGCCTTTTAGAAAGGTGTACGATCTTTTCTTGAAGGTTCCAAGTCGTATCGATCCGGAAAAATCGCCGGTGGTTGTACGAGGAAGAAAACTTCTTCTAAAACGCTCAGTGGTGGAATCGCCAAGCATCCAAATGGTAAAGATGCGTTCGTTAAATTTGGCGGCTGGAATTAATTCGAACAATTCCTCAGCGCAATCATCGTGGTAGATTCGATAGAAAATGCAAAGGGATGCAACATGCCTACGTAGGGCCAGTGAATCGAGCCAATCAGAAAGAACGGCGGCTCCGTGGCGCAGTGGCTTAGCAATGAGTTCCAGCGCTTGGGGCAGCGGGTTCGAATCCCGCACGGAACAAGTATTTGTATGGCCTACAAATAATTGTCCGGGTCTGGATGTTTGTCCTTATGAAATTTATGTTTGTTATCTGCCTCCACGATACAGGAGAAAATCCTAGTGTGGGGGTAACGTTTTTTAAGAAAAAAAAAGAAGAAAAAACTCGGTCATCGACGATTCGAACTGCTCTGCGCTCGATGCGTTCAAGTGGAAGGAGCTGACACTGGAGTGCCCCAGCCCAGAGATGAGAACAGTATTCTATATGAGGCCGAATTTGTGTTTTGTATAGTTAAAAGCAATATGTCGGCATGAAATCGCTCTGCTGAGCACGTCAATTTGGCCTTAACTTCCAAGTGACCACGAAAAAGCACACTATTCAATATATCGACGTCGAGGATTCCGATGCTAGCTGAGGCAGCAAGGGGAGTGACCTGAAACTGAGGAGATACGACAAAGGGATTCCTTTTAGCGGTAAACGCGCAAATTTGTGTATTCTGGGCATTAAACTGGACTAGATTTAGTCGTCCCCAATCCGAGACTTTGTTAGCAAAGACTCAACTTCAGACACAAGTTTGTTCAGGTACTCGGCGACGTTTTCCGGAGAAATATTGGCACGATCGGTGTATAAGGTATCACCATCTGTACAGCAATAAATGTTACTAGTTTGCGACATATCATTGATAGGCAGAAGAGACAGCGTTGGTGATAGCACGCAGCCTTGTGGAACACCAGCGTTAATGGGATTGTAATCAGAGCATGCATCGTCTACGTCCTTGATGCTCCGATCAGCAAGGGAACTGGTGATATTATTGCACAATTTCTATATATATAGAAATTGTAAATGTAATATAAATATAATTTCTATATATTTCTATATATAATGGCGTAAAGACCGTGAGGACCAGTCGTATGGCAATTGGAAATCGCACCATTGGCTTTATTTTTATTTTTAGTTGTATACGGATGCCGCATCTCCATCTCCTGATTTGTTGCCCTCTGTCGTATCTTACGACACCCACGGGACGGTATGGTACACTCTCACACCGCCACTACCCGATATTGCTCCAATGGTAACAGCAAAATCTTGACACTTACCTATAGAATACTTATTATAATTGTTTTGTACATTGAGGTTTGTGAATCAAATGTTATCCCCTTTTGTTTATTGTTAGTATTGTATGTAAGTACTTGTTTTACTAAAATCTATTTACTCTTATTAAGACATGTAAAGTCCGCCAACACGTATTGGGACAGCGTGGCGGAAATTTCCTTGCCCTAGCACCCTCTCAGAAGTGAGAGAAGGCGTATATAGACTGTAACTTTCTAACTGTAATACATTATTAACACAATAATTAGCAATAGTAGTTACTCTTCGGGAACGGAACCCTAAAAATGATAAAATACGTTCTTTGATGATTATTTTAGATTTAAATAAAAAAGACATTAATTAGCGAAGCCGGGGTGCATCGCTAGCTTATAATATAAGTAGGGATTCCGAGCTTTGTTTATCGGTAATTGAATCGAAAAACATTGGCTCCGTGGCGCAGTGGCTTAGCAATGATTTGCAACGCTTAGGGTCGCGGGTTCGAATCCCGCACGGAACAAGTATTTGTTTGGCCTACAAATAATTGTTCCGGGTCTGGATGTTTGTCCTTGTGCAATATACGTTTGTAAACTGCCTTTACAATACAGAAGAAAATCCTAGTGTGGAGGTAACGTTTTAAAAAAAAACACCTGAAATTTGAGCGAACGTAAACTGAATATCTCGTATATGCGGGCGTCGATGCAATATTGGTTTTCCCTTTGTGTGACGTACGGGCGGCAGCTCAGTTTCGTAAAAGAACCAAGGGAATATACCGTTTTTGTTATCTTCTACACACTTCAGACGGTCGGACGGACAGAGAAGGCTTTGTATTAGGGTCCCGTTGGTTACTCTTTGGGTACGGAACCCTAAAAACTACGATGATATCCCCTCTTTTGTCATTTATATGGTTAATATGAGGTAACATAAGTAAATTATACAGAATGGAAAACGATATCAGCCCTATGGTCCACTGAAATATAAACTATACGAGATTGAAGACGTATTTTTCTGTCACCAGGGTGGCATAACTTTGGAATATTTGGCAGATTTCACGGCGAGGTACTCGTATATTAATTTAGAAAAGTGTAGAGATTAGTGTTTCTTTCTGAAATTATTAGTTATGTTTTATATTAATTAGATTTAAAAAAAATGGATAAAATAAGCAACTATTCTTAAAAGTAAAAGACTTAAAAAAAGATAAATATATGTAAAAAAATTAAAGAATTACACTAAGGCATTGTTTTGGGTATATACGTACACTAGAAACCGAAAAACCTATTTAAACCGCAACTTTTTAATGATGATTACTCAGTGTGATTATTTCCGTTATAAACAACCTCAGTCCAAACTAGCGACATCTGGTGAGCGTTATTATGAACCCACTTCATCGATTAATTGGTGTAGAATTCCTGGAAAATTAATGTAATGCTAAGGAGCCTAGTACTTGGCTGAAATTATTAAAACTAAAACTAATAAATAATCACAAAAAACATAATATAATAAAGCAAAACTTTATAAATATAAAAGTATTATGACGACCCTGCCAGGATTCGAACCTGGAATCTTCTGATCCGTAGTCAGACGCGTTATCCGTTGCGCCACAGGGCCAGTACTTTTAATAATGAATTTTAAGATTACGCGTTGGTTTACTATTTTATTCATAAAATTGCCTAATAGCAATATTATTATTTTCTTTTGAAATAATACTTATTATCTACAATATTAAAAACTATTATGTAAAAAAAAAATAAAACTAGTAACTTCATTATCATACAGTCCTACTCCCCGCGCTATCGTGTCAAGAACTTTGAATGGTTATACTTAGCCTTTGAGCGAGAAAAGAACCAGCCCACTTATCACCGGCAGCAACGATCAGACGCGGATGGCGTTCCTTTAGGAACTTCACCGCACGTGAACCCAACGGAACGATAGTCTCCACAGCAAATGGCACAATATGTAGTCATCTCTCAGAGACTCATACTTGGCCACTTACTTTCTTTTGAAATTAGCTAGCTATAGAAGATAGCTTCTTGTCTATTCTTATATCTATTGATATTTATATTGATATTTAACAGTGGTAGAGCCACGCGGCAGCTCTTGCTGTCGCACGGATGTGCCGGCTCGAACCGGGGTGGTACCACGACCTCACAGAATACCAGCGTGAAGCAGAGGTTTACCTCTGCGTTGCGCTTGGTGTATGCAGGTGGCCGGAGGCCCTTTTTACTGGAAATGAGGCATTCCATCTTAGTCCTCACGATTCGCAAACGAGGATAGATGTAGATGTCTATGGGCCGCACCAACCACTTACGATGGTAAGTGGTTGGTGCGGCCCATAGACATAGGTGGACTGTGTGCTCGTTTGTCACCCTTTTCCTATAAAAACAAAAATATACCTACATTATTCTTTACAATTTTTAAGCGACTTCAAAAAGGAGGAGGTTTTCAATTCGATTGTACTTATATTTTTTTTGGTATGTATCTTACGCGATATCTTCGCACATTGTGAACCACTACACGGTCCTTTTTACGTTTTTTTTTAAATGTGTGTTACCTCAGAAAATTTTTTACGAACCGAAAGCTGGTGCTTCTGATGTGGTCACTTATAAATTTGGTCAAGATCTAATAAGAAGTTTTTGAGTTATCCTTAATAATGCGTATTTAAATGACTTCGACTACATTAATGATGTTCTCATTTTATTAAGTGGCGAAGCTTGCGAAGACACTTATTGATTTCACGATGTCTGTCCGTCTATCCCTTTCAGCAATCGATTACTGATCACCCAGGCATCTGAACCTCCTATTTTGAAACTGATTGCTCAATGGCAAAAAAAAGCTGATTGCTTCGCCACTTTGCTATGCTGTTAGCTTGCTAGGTTTATTTATATTGAAATCGGTTGTATTTTTTTTATTCTACCGCTTGGTTATCGGACTGCTACAGAAGGAGGTAGTCTTTAATTTACCATTGGTTCGGAAATAAACCTCTATCCTGGGAAGAACCAGCAATAAACCCAGACTATTTTTTAAAGATAAATAACAGCTTACAATAATTTAAGTTACACAAAACAAATTAGAAATAGCCTGTTAGCGATGACCTCATTCGCAGGTGTTATTATCATCCATAAATTCTATAATTTTATAATATACTAGCTGACCAGGCAGATGTTGTTCTGCCCTTTCCGACGACCATGTATCCTAAAAAAAATCCTTAAATTTACAATAACAAAAATTGAGGGTTACTTATCGGGATAAAAACTATGCTATCTCTCAAGTTGGACCAAACTGCACACATTGTGAAACATTTCATTGAAATCAGTTCAGTAGTTTAGGAGTTCATCGCGGACAAACAACGTGACACGTAATTTTTATATAAAAAGATAATATATATAATAGTTTAATAAAGTTTTTGATTTTGAATTTTGCAAAGAATTTGGTCAACAAATTTATAAGATAATTTTTTTTTAATTACTTGAAAGTGGCATAAATACTAATCGTGCGTGTCATAATCAAAAGAGGAAAAAAAGATATTATATTGAAATATTTTGTAAGCATTTAATTTATTTATGTTAACCCGTGACTAACGTACCCGTACCCTAAAGCCGTGGTAGCTCAGAGTTTAAACACTCGCTGTGAATGTCACAGTACGCGAGCAACCTGGGTTAGTTGCAACTTTAAGTGTTGATTTACCAAGTACTCGGATGTGAAGGAAAATATCGTGAGGAAACGTGCATTTCTGAAAAATAAGAAAATAAAATATATCGAAGACATGTGAAGTCCGCCAACACTCATTGGGGCAGCGCGGTGGACACTTCCTTGTCCTAAAACCCTCTCAGAAATGAGAGGAGGCCTGTGCCCAGCCGTGGGACGTATACAGGCTGTACTATTTTATTTTACTTACACTATTGTCATTATTCCTTTATAATGTAGTTGTTTCTCCTGTGTAAGCTTATTATAATTGATTAGTTTTTTTAGGGTTCCGTACCTCAAAAGGAAAAAACGGAATCCTTATATAGATGTAGATGTCTATGGGCCGCAGCAACCACTTACCATCAGGTGGACTGTGTGCTCGTTTGTCACCCTTATCCTATAAAAAAAAAGGATCACTTTGTTGTCCGTCTATCTGTCTGTCTGTCTGTCAAGACCCTTTTTCTCATATAAATAATATTATAATAAATAAATTCATATGAAATACTCAAGTCTACTGTCCCTTAGAGCTGTGAAAAATCAAACTTCTAAGCCAACGCAATTGTGCACGACGCAAACAGCGTGATACAAACGAAAGACATTGTAACCGGCACTAGTTGAACAACCTAAGAGCAGTGGGCATGACGACGGTGTAATTATCGGGCCACGCCTCCGGTTCGACAACTAGCTGGGGTTGTGCGGAAGAACTGGCGCAGCCTTATGCGGGATTTAAAATATAACTTTATGTAAATAACTGTAAACCTTATACTGAACGATAAAAAATAATGTTGTTTAATAACTATGTTTAAGGTTGAGTTGTAACTATGCGATAACTCTCCAAATAAAGGCACCATATGAACAGGGAGAGTTAGCATAGACTTATAATGTAAAATATAATTGTTAAATGTAGTAAATATTACCTTTTTATAAAATAAATATATTAAGCCATTAGGCACATAAAATAATATGACCAAAGAGCATGTTATCGCGACGCGGCCGCGGAGCAAATGAAGCCACGCGCGCCGCGCCACGACGTTTTATATTTATAGTGCTGAGGCGGGGGGAAGAATCCTCCGCCTAAAGCAGCTAAAAATTATAATTTAACACTATAAATAAATGAAAAGATTGTTATGTACACCTTAGTCTAATAAGTAGTTGTAAGAATATTATATAGTGAGTTATGTTTATTACTTTGTAAGGTTATTAGAGAAATAAAAATAGGCGCGGGGGTGAGGCAAGGGTCCGCTGGCCAGCAGCGGCCAAATGATGTAAAAGACGGGCCGGCCGCTAGGGTCGGCAGTCGCTCTCCAGCCACCGAAAAGGCACCAGCAAGAAAAGAAAGTACAAGTTCCTCCTCACCGCCGCTTGCCTCCAGTTAAAAGCAAGACCAGCGCGTTTTATTCCATTTTTCGCACGGCATTACGGCGATCCGTAATATTAATGGTCCTTCGAGCCGGATTACTAGAAGAAAAAGACAATATCGGTCTTGGTATTGCCGGAAGAAAGAAGCAAACCGCAAGAACGAAAAAATATTATTGTGAAGAAAAATGGTGACTACGCGTAGTAACAGCGGAGAATCATCGAAGCGTCGCAAGGATGAACAAACAACCCAGGGGGCCACAGAAGAGGCCTCCGGGGGTGACTCAGCCGCTAGTGGTTCAACAAACGCCACTAGCGAAACCACAACGGTCAGCGATACGACCGCTACCTCTGCAACCGATAGAACGACCGCAACGGAAGAAACCCAGCAAGAGGGTGATGAAAGATCGCAGTGCACATTGAAGCCGGGCGAGACTAGGTCACGCCGCTCCGTAGCCTCACGCAAGAGACTCCTCGCGGAGTTAGAGGCGAAAGAGCGGTTAGCCGAACTCAAGCTCGAGCAGGCTCAGTTGCAAGCAAGAACGGAATTGCAAGAAATACACGTGCAGCGACTACAAGCAGAAGCCGGATCAACCGATGATGAAGATGAAGAAATAGAAGACGATTTGGCACCAGTGCGCATTAGTACATGGTTGCAAGAAAAACCTGCATCGCAACCCGCGCCTCAGCCCGCGCCACAACCCGCGCCACAACCAGCACTGCAGATCGCACCACCCGTACTTCAACAGTGTGCGCCGCAATACGCTCCGCAACATACCGCGCCGCAACCCACGTCGTACTTCGCGCCGCAACCAGCACTGCAGATCGCACCACCCGTACTTCAACAGTGTGCGCCGCAATACGCTCCGCAACATACCGCGCCGCAGAAAGAAGACTATGGACAGGCGCAGCAACAAATCGACGTCGCTACCTTAGCCGCTGCTCTATCACAAGCAGTACGAAGCACAAGGGAGCCGCCGAAATATATACAAGAGCTGCCCTCATTCAATGGTAGCAGCAAAGAATGGCTCAGCTTCAAGACAATGTACGAAGAATCTTCAAAGTACTTCACGGCGAACGAAAACATAGCGAGAATACGCCGAAGCTTAAAAGGGACAGCAAAAGAAGCCGCAGGTTGCCTACTTATAAGCCAACCAGATCCCAGAATTATAATAGAAGCTTTGGAAAGGAGATTCGGACGACCAGAAGCGTTAATTCACTTGGAAATAGAGAAGCTGAAGCTGCTGAACAAAGTTACGGACAATCCCAGGGCATGCATATTTGCAAATCGCATAGCAAACGTAGTGGGCACCGTGGAAGCACTCAAGAAAGCACACTATCTGCATAGTCCAGAAATGACGCGAGTTATCACAGACAAACTCACGCCCATATTGAAAAGCAAATGGTACGACTATGCAGCCAGAAAGAAAGAAGATATCCCAGAGCTTAAGAAGATATCAATGTTCTTAAACGAAGAAGCGGATAAATGCAGCACGTATGCCTTGCCGGAGTTCATCGCAGAGGACAGCGAAACGAGAGAGCGAAGACCGAGAAAAATAGAACATGCCTTCGCCACAAGCAAGAAACCATATGAAGAACGCTGCCCTCAATGCAAACAAGAACACAAACTGCCCGATTGCAAGTCATACGCCGCTCTGTCCACAAATGACAGATGGGAAGTAGCAAAGAAGTACAATATCTGCTACCGCTGTCTGCGAGGCAAACATCGTCGATTACTGTGCAAAGCTCCACCGTGCGGAAAAGGCGGATGCATGATGAAACACCATAAATTGTTGCATCACGACAGAACAGCAGTAATGGAAAAAGAACCCGCTATGGAAACCGCAACATCGGCAAAGGAGGTCAACACAGCGACTCGACCGTACAAGCACCGCCGCGCTTACCTAAAGATTGCGCCCGTAACAATAAGGGGGCCGCTGAGCTGCGTCGAAACATACGCATTATTGGATGAAGGAAGCACGGTCACCTTAGTCGATGCCTCAATCGCCGACGGCCCAGCCCACACAATGTGGATACAAGGGGTTGGCTCGGAGATGAAACACGAGAAGAGCAAGATCGTCAGCTTTAAAATAAGAGGAACGTACGCGCAAGAAGAACACAACATAGAAGCAGCGCGTACGGTAGAGCGGTTGGACTTCGCGCCAGAATCCGTGAATGAAAATCACTTAGAGAATTGCCCACATCTGTTGGATATCAAAGAGGATATCACCTACGAACGCGCCTCACCGAAAGTACTAATCGGGCAAGATAACTGGCACCTCATAGTGTCTAGAAAACTGCGCGTCGGCCGTCGAGACCAACCAGTCGCCTCATACACCAACCTGGGCTGGGTTCTGCATGGCTGTCATAGCTCATTGACGTCGACGGTCACCTTCTGCGGCAGACTACATCAGAGGGAAGATGCACCACCGATAGAAGAAGAAATAAAAAATTATTTCAAATTGGAGTCACTGTGCATCGAGCCGAGAAGACCGAGAGAAGATCCCGAGCAGCGAGCCATGCAAATATTGAACGAAACCAGCCAGAGGTCAGCGGACGGCAGATTCGAGACAGGGTTGTTGTGGAAACAAAAGGACTTCCAAATACCAAATAATTATAAAGAAGCGGAAAGGCGCCTGCACACATTAGAGAAGAGGCTCGACCGAGACAGCAATCTCAAGCTACAGTACGAAGAACGCATAGAGAACCTCTTCAACTCGGGTTACGCAGAGCGCGCGCCAATGCCACCGCCGCAAGGAAGGACATGGTATCTGCCACACTTCCCAGTCATCAACCCTGCGAAACCGAACAAGCCGCCGAGATTGGTACACGACGCCGCAGCGAAGACAGCTGGAATATGTCTCAACGATATGCTTCACTCGGGGCCCGACTTATTACAATCATTGCCCGGAGTGATCATGAGGTTCCGACAGTATCCGTATGCAGTGAGCGCCGACATAAAAGAAATGTTCATGCAGATTAAAGTGCGCAAAGAAGATAGAGACGTTTTACGTTTCTTGTGGAGAGGCAAGCGGCGGGAGGACCAACCGGAGGAATATAGGATGACGTCAATCATCTTTGGAGCGACATCATCACCATGCACAGCATTATACATCAAAAATAAAAATGCTGAAGAACATGCTGAGGCGTACCCAGAAGCTGCGGTCGCCATAAAAAGAAACCATTATATGGACGACTACTTGCAGAGCTTCCACTCTGTCACGGAAGCTCAGCAAACTGTAAAAGCAGTCGATCACGTCCACAAACAAGCGGGATTCGTACTCAGCGGGTGGACATCGAACGAAGAAAAAATAATAGAAGAAATAACGACAGAGCATAGACAACACGACGCGACCGTGTGCCTGGGCGGAAAAGAAACTGAGAAGACGCTAGGCCTGCTCTGGCATGTACAAAGCGATCATATTGGATTCAATACTAACAATATGAAGATGCCTGCCGACGTAAAAGAAAAACAACGCTTGCCAACTAAACGAGAAGCGTTGAGCGTCATAATGGCATTATTTGACCCGCTGGGGTTAATATCACCGGTGACCACCCCAGCGAAGAGAATATTTCAAGACACATGGCGTTACAAGGCGGACTGGGACGACCCTCTGCCAACAGAATTAAAAGAAAAATGGGAAGGCTGGATTACTTCACTTAACGCCATAGAACAACTAAGAATACCGCGATGCTACGATTACAACCCGGTGTCGACGCGCCAACTACACATATTCGTCGACGCAAGCGAGGAGGCCTACGCAGCAGCAGTGTATTGGAGAACGGAGCGAGCAGACGGCAGCGTTAACATAGCATTGGCCGCCGCCAAGAGCCGCGTAACACCACTGAAACCAGTCTCCATACCACGGCTCGAGTTACAAGCGGCACTGCTGGGAGCTCGTCTGGCGCAGACCGTGGTCGATGAACACGATGGCGACATAGCGGGCAAGACATACTGGTGCGACTCCCGTACTGCACTGGTGTGGATAAGATCGGAGCCTCGCGCGTACAAAGCTTTCGTCGCTCATCGCCTGGCGGAGATAGAAGATACGACCAAAAAGAACGAATGGCGTTGGCTACCGTCTAAAGACAACGTGGCAGACGACGCAACCCGAGCCACACCAGAAAGGTTCGACGACTCGCACCGATGGTTCCGAGGGCCCCCGTTTCTGCAGCGTCCACCGGCAGAACGGCCGCAGGAAGAGAAAACGACACAATACGACACCGGGGAAGAGCGAGAAATATGTAGCATCGCTGTTAAAAGTGAAGACTCGCCAACAACACATCTTCCACAAATAGGAAGATTTTCTAAATGGATTCGCCTCATAAGGGCGACAGCGAGAGTCCTCCTATTCATCGACATGTGCAGACCAAACAAGCACGTGATGAAGGCTGGGCGTAAACGCAACAAAGCAAGACAAGGTAGCGACCCTGGCTGGCAGAGAACAAACAAACGTAACACCCCCGCCAAGGAGAAAAAGGCGACTCCTACTGCCTCATCGCTTGTAGGAATACCGGCCGCTTATCATATGAGAGCCGAACAACTGTGGGTGCAAGCCAGTCAGCGGGAAAGCTTCACGAAGGAGCTCAAGAGGATCACCAGCGGAAGTGTGCCGGGAGGCGACGACAAACTAGGCCACCTGAGCACATACATTGATGAAGAGGGGACCCTACGCCTTAGGGGTCGAATAAAAGCGGCATCAGAAGTGGAGGACGACATGTACGACCCTCCCATATTAGACGGGAAGCACGCGTACACTCGTCTGTACATAGCACACGTACACGAGAGGCTGCATCACGGAGGCGTAGAAACAGTTGTGAACGAATTAAGACAGAGATTGTACGTAAGAAAAATACGTCCAGTAGTGAAAACTGTCATCAAAGGATGCCTACCGTGCCGTCTAAGAAAAGCCAAGCCTGCATCACCGTCTAAAGGAAACCTGCCGTCCGCACGCCTCGCTCATCACGCACGTCCGTTCACATACACCGGACTAGACTACTTCGGGCCAATAGAAGTCACAGTGGGACGACATCGCGAAAAGCGCTATGGCGCGTTATTTACCTGCATGACGTCGCGAGCAATACACATAGAAGTAGCCCACTCGTTAAGCGCAGACTCAGCCGTGTCGGCGCTTAGGCGTTTTATGAGCAGAAGAGGATGCCCAAAAGAAATACGGAGTGACAACGCTACGTGCTTCAAGGCAGCCGACAAGGAGATGGCCGAAGCAGCACTCACAGCCCTCGAGCACGAAACCACATGTCAACAGATTGTGTGGAAGTACATACCGCCATCAGCACCGTTCATGGGCGGCGTATGGGAGCGAATGGTTCGCTCCGTGAAAGAAGCCCTACGCGTCACCCTCAACGAGCGCTATCCCAGTGACGAGACATTGGGGACCCTGCTCGCCGAGGTCGAAAACACTGTCAACTCCAGACCCCTCACACACGTCTCAGTCGATCCAGGAGACCCTGAAGCCATCACGCCGAATCACATCATCATCGGTCCCAACTCGCACGTACCTGCGCCGGGGCACTTCAGCGAGAGTGACGTGACGGCCCGCCAGCAGTGGAAACGAGCTCAAGCCCTAGCCGACGTGTTTTGGAGAAGATGGGTTAAAGAATACCTGCCCCTACTCCAACACCGGCGGGAGCCCAGCAGCATAGGAATATCGCCGAAGATTGGAGACCTAGTCATCATTTGTGACTCCAATCTACCACGCAACACCTGGCCCAGAGGGAAAATAACTAATGTATATCCTGGCGTCGACGGAGAGGTACGAGTAGTGGACGTAACCACCGGCAGTGGGCATGTACTAAGAAGACCAACGAAGAAGATCGTCGTGCTACCAGAGGGATCGCAGCGTGGCGACGGCGGGAGAATGTGCACGACGCAAACAGCGTGATACAAACGAAAGACATTGTAACCGGCACTAGTTGAACAATCTAAGAGCAGTGGGCATGACGACGGTGTAATTATCGGGCCACGCCTCCGGTTCGACAACTAGCTGGGGTTGTGCGGAAGAACTGGCGCAGCCTTATGCGGGATTTAAAATATAACTTTATGTAAATAACTGTAAACCTTATACTGAACGATAAAAAATAATGTTGTTTAATAACTATGTTTAAGGTTGAGTTGTAACTATGCGATAACTCTCCAAATAAAGGCACCATATGAACAGGGAGAGTTAGCATAGACTTATAATGTAAAATATAATTGTTAAATGTAGTAAATATTACCTTTTTATAAAATAAATATATTAAGCCATTAGGCACATAAAATAATATGACCAAAGAGCATGTTATCGCGACGCGGCCGCGGAGCAAATGAAGCCACGCGCGCCGCGCCACGACGTTTTATATTTATAGTGCTGAGGCGGGGGGAAGAATCCTCCGCCTAAAGCAGCTAAAAATTATAATTTAACACTATAAATAAATGAAAAGATTGTTATGTACACCTTAGTCTAATAAGTAGTTGTAATAATATTATATAGTGAGTTATGTTTATTAGTTTGTAAGGTTATTAGAGAAATAAAAATAGGCGCGGGGGTGAGGCAAGGGTCCGCTGGCCAGCAGCGGCCAAATGATGTAAAAGACGGGCCGGCCGCTAGGGTCGGCAGTCGCTCTCCAGCCACCGAAAAGGCACCAGCAAGAAAAGAAAGTACAAGTTCCTCCTCACCGCCGCTTGCCTCCAGTTAAAAGCAAGACCAGCGCGTTTTATTCCATTTTTCGCACGGCATTACGGCGATCCGTAATAGCAATCAAAAGATACATCCGTTTATGCCGTAAATTTTTGACATTCGCAAGGGAATCAAAACTTTTTATAGCACAGATAAAGGAAAAATTGCGAAAGGCATAAATGTTTAGTTACATAATATAATAAAAATATTTTTAATAATTTTAAACTTATATACCTACAGATTTGTTCGGAACCCTCGGTGCGCGAGTCCGACTCGCATTTTACCGGTTTTTTTTTACTTATTATAAGCCAGTGCTTGACCACAATCCCATCTGGGATATGTTTTTGAATGTTTAAATTGTTATAAATCTCCACGTATAAAGTACCTATTCGCTGCTAGTGTTCCTTTTTATAGGATAAGGGTGACAAACGAGCACACAGTCCACCTGATGGTAAGCGGGTACTATGGTCCATAGACATCTACATTAATACTCAATTAAGAATCAAAATGCAGAAGTTACTGTTGAGATTGGCCGCTGTGACTGAATTTCGATTTGAGGTACCTCTTAGTAATGTGCGGTCATTATTATTAATAGTATGTATGTGCGTATACTCGTAAGTTCGTACGTTATCAACTTATTTTGTACTTCACATCGAGAATGCATCTCGAAACCGACTCCAAATCGATTTTATTCCACGATAATTGGATGAATATACATTATGTAGCACATTAAAAGAAAGATACAGAAGTAATAGAGTGCTTTTAGCCGGGATGGAAGATGTGATTTAGATGTGGACAGGCGTGTCGCTGCCGGGAACAAAGTCAATGGTGCCCTGACTACGTTAGTCAAAAGGCAAGGCGTAGTGAAGAGTGCACGCCTTGCAATACATAACGCAGTGTTGGTACCGACTTTGTTATATGGCAGCGAAACCTGGGTATGCCAGAAGAAGCATAAAAGCAAGTTGAATGCAGTGGAGATGCGATCTCTTCGTAAAATGTGCGGCGTTACCATGGCCGACCGGAAGCGAAACGAAGAGATTCGCAATATGGCAGGTTTGAAAGATGACCTTATCACAAAAATTGATAAGGGCGTGCTTCGATGGTTTGGGCACGTTGAGAGAATGAGTGAAGACCGAATGGTGAAGAAAATATATAGCGCGAAAGTTAATATTAAAAGGTGTCGAGGTAGACCGAGACTAACTTTCGAAGACCATGTGAGCAAACTGCTCGAAGAGGGGAGGGTCAAGAGTACTCGGATACCTAGACGTGCATGTATGAAGAAGATAATGAATCTGAAAGAAGCGAAAGAGGTATGTAAGGATCGTGACACTTGGCGATCTGTTCTCTCTGGCTACCCCGTCAAGGATTGTGCGTGACGATAAGTAAGTAAGTACAGAAGTAATAGAAAAAGCAAGTTAAATAATATAATATAATTTTGCGACTTAATCGATCTATAGTGATTATCAATTACTTTCTGTGATGTCGGTGCTGATACCTTTTATATACCAAAAAAAGATTGACTCCCAAGGTGGTAAGTAAAAAAGACGCTGGATTGCCTGAACACGACTAATTTAATATAATATTCTATCTTATTCTCCCGCAAGCTAACTGTTTTACCCCCTCAGGGTTTGAATTTATATATATATATATATATATATATATATATACAAAGATCATTAACTGTAAGTCAAGGTACGGCTGAGGTGGTTGGATATTCGGTCACCTCGCAGCAATTGCAGATAGTTCTATAATAAGAGTCCGATTAAAGCTTCGATGTCGATGTCACGATGTTACAATCTGCCGCACATTTGGCTTTCGGCCAAAATCTGCCGAAAATTTGGCCAAAGTCGAAGTTCTAATTAAAGCGGCAAAAGCGAAAGAGTTTATACAAACAATGAGAGCGTAATGCGCTTCAAAGAGTATAAAATCACTACAATTTAGTGCGCGCTCTAATATTTTTTTTAAGAATAGGGGGCAAACGAGCATGCGGCTCACCTGATGGTAAGTGACTACCGCTGCCCATTAACAACCGCAACACCAGGGGAATTGCAGATGCGTTGCCGGCCTTTTAGAAAGGTGTAAGCTCTTTTATTGAAGGTTCCTAAGTCGTATCGGTCCGGAAAATTCGCTGGTGGTAACTGATTTCACAAGGAAGTTGTGCGAGGGAGAAAACTTCTTTAAATCGCACAGTGGTGGTCCGCCAATCATCCAGATGGTATGGATGGTAACGCGAGTTTTGTCGCGATGTGCGATGGTGAAATTGAGCGCCTGGAATTAGTCCGAACAATTCCTCAGAGCACTCCCCGTGATAGATACGATAAAATACGCAAAGAGATGCAACATCTCTACGCAGTGCCAGTGTATCGAGCCGATCAGAAAGAACTCGGTCGTCGACGATTCGAACCGCTCTGTGCTGGATGCGATGAAGTGGAAGGAGCTGGCACTGGGGTGCCCCGGCCCAGAGATGAGAACAGTATTCCATGTGGGGCCGAACTTGTGCTTTGTAAAGTTGCAAGCGATGTACCGGCATGAAATACTGTCTCGCTTTGGTGAGCACGCCAAGCTTTTTAGAGGCCAATTTGGCCTTCCCTTCCAAGTGACCACGAAACTGCACACTATTCGATATGTCGACGCCAAGGATTCCGATACTGGCAGAGGCAACAAAGGGAGTGCCTTGAAACTGAGGAGATACGACAAAGGGGTTCTTTTTAGTGGTAAACGCGCAAACTTCTCTCTAGTCTAGTCTAGTCTAGTCTGCTAGGGATTGAACTGGACTAGATTTAGTCGGCCCCAATCCGAGACTTTGTAAAGCAAAGACTCGACTTCAGACACAAGTTTGTCCCGGTACTCGGCGACGTTTTCCCGAGAAATACTGGCACGGCCGGTATATAAGGCATCACCAGTGCTGTCGTCTGCATGGCAATGAATGTTACTAGTTTGCAACATATCATTAAAATGCAGGAGAAACAGCGTTAGTGATAGCATGCAGCCTTGTGGAACACAAGCGTTGATAGTTTTGAAATCAGAGCATGCACCGTCTACTACAACCTTGATGCTCCGATCAGCAAGGAAACTGGTGATCCATTTGCACAATTTCTCGAGAAGCCCATAGGAAGGAATCATCGAAAGAAGCGCTTTGTGCCAGACCCGATCGAAGGCCTTCGCTATGTCCAAACTAATGGCCAATGCCTAACCCTTGGACTCTAATGCCTCTGCCCATCTATGAGTCAGGTAGACCAGAAGATCACCAGCTGATCGACCCCGACTAAAGCCGTACTGGCGGTCACTAATCAGCTGG
The DNA here is from genome assembly GCA_033319125.1 of Parnassius glacialis. Classification (NCBI taxonomy): domain Eukaryota; kingdom Metazoa; phylum Arthropoda; class Insecta; order Lepidoptera; family Papilionidae; genus Parnassius; species Parnassius glacialis. The sequence continues at coordinate 69,580,046 of JAVANC010000004.1, read as the reverse complement.
TGATCCTCAAGGTGCTGAGTATGAGCTGGAAGTTACTAATGGATTCCATTATTTTGGAGAACAAGGACGTTATGGCGATAGGTCTGTAATTGGACGGGTGGACCAAAGATGTCTTCCATGAATTCGGGACTACGCCTTGGGAGTAGGAGTACCGGAAAAGACGCGATAAAACCGGTGCCAACTCCGGAGCACACGTCTTCAGCACAATGGGAGGGACTCCATCGGGCCCACTCGACTTGCTGACGTCCAGGGAGAAGAGTGCTTTGCGAACCGAGCGCTGTGTAAATCGCACATGTGGCATGGAGCACTCATATCGCGGGATGGTCGGCGGTGTGTTCCCCCCGTCATCTAGAGTCGAGCTGGATGCAAAAAGAGAGCTCAACAGATCGGCTTTCTCCTTTGCGGCATGGGCCAGTAAGTCGTCCTCTCTGTGCAGAGATGGAAGAGATGTCTGGCAGAAGTTCCCTTGGACAGCCTTGGCGAGAGACCAGAATGCACGGGTTCCCGAAGGAAGGCGAACTAGCTTCTCGCCAATTCTGCCGATGTGCTCAGACCTTGCCTTGGCAATGACGCTTTTGGAGGACCTGGAGGCGGAATTATACTTCTTTTTAAGTGCGCTGGTATTTACATCCCGAGACGTTGATGCGTCAGCCCAGGCCCGGTAGCACTCCTGCTTATAGCGTGATGCTATTTTTCAAGAACGACAAAACCATGGCTGGGATCTGCCTCCGATGGGCACCACAGACGATGGAATAAAAAGTTCCATACCCTGAAGTACCACATCAGCAACAATGCTGGGATCTTCCGGCGAGAAGCAAACCCAAGGGTAGGATGCAAAAAAGACCGCATCCCGTCCCAATCAGCTGACCTATAGTGCCAAACACGGCGGCATGCAGCAGATCGCAACTGCGATTGGAGCGTGAGTGGCACCGTACTCCGGATCAGACAATGGTCCGAAGAGCCCAGAGGGATATCGACGGAGACCTGATATCCGTCCGGATGAGAGGTCAGCAGAAGGTCCAACAGAGAAGGTACATGGTCTTCCACATCTGGTATCCGCGTAGGCGAAGTAACCAGTTGTGTTAGACCATATGCCAAAGCAAAGTCATAGGCAGATCTACCCGCATGATCGGTTAAACGAGAACCAAGCCATTCGGCATGGTGGGCGTTGAAATCACCGAGTATCACGATCTCTGCGGATGGGGCCTGTTGTAGTACGGAGTCTGCAGCCATTTGGACGTGGTCGATGAGTCGGTCTGTGTCGGCATTACCGCTATGGGACCTATTGAGGCACCCGTAGTCGTCGCTGTCTACGCGCAGCCATAGGATGGACAGGTCCGTACCTTCAAGACGTCGAAAAAAGATGTCCTCTCTGACGTATACGCAAACTCCAGCCCGGGTCACAAAGGAGTGTTCCAATTTGTACCCCGGGTAGGAGAGATATGAAGTATCAGCCGGAGAGGACACCTGAGTCTCGGTTAAAAAGAGCAAGGCCGGCCTCGCCGTCTCCAGATGGTAATGGACAGCGTTGAGGTTGGAATGAAGTCCCCTGATATTGCAAACATTCACGGATAGCGTGACAGGGGTCGCCTTGGTTGTATTGTTCCGCTTGCCCCGAGCAGCATTAGTCGCGAGCGGAATTTTGCCAACCCCCCCCCCCCCCCCAGAATACGCGGGGCAGCCTGAGCACCCACGTTCAGGAGTGAAGTAGTTTGGTTGTGGATGCTCAGCGAGGGATTCTCCAGGGGTGCTGGTACCTTCCTGGGGTAGTCAAAATTGTTTGTATATCTAATGTATTAATACGTGAAGGATACATTTTGAGATTTACATAATAATTTATTTAGTTAATGCATTCATGTCGTACTGGTCACATAATTAGGTATCTATAGCAGCTGCCTCTTTAACGTTATTCATGTTAAGGGTGCGGGAGACTCAAGACGACTGAGCTCTTCGCGAAGTAGCACGAGTGTGTAGTCACGTTCTTCGGACTGCGACCGACTTCGACGAGCACTTAGTCAAAGTTACTTCGCGAGTAGTGTCATAGATAATATACTATATAGGGTATAGATGAGCCACTCTGACAAATTATTAGGTGACGAAAAGAGGGAAGTCTCTTGAGGGCTCTTATAGATGGCGTTGGGATTATAAATTACTGAAAATTACACTTGAGGGCGCTATCAACTAGGTTTAGTATTATTTCGTACATATTTTAATAAATTAAAAGGAAATTATTCAATTACTAACTAATTTGTTTTAACTAACTCTTTATATAGTTTGTGTTAGATGAGCATGGTTTAACTTACTTCGTAAATTCGTATAGAATAATTCTATATATATACCGCTGTATTTTAAAACTTCGATAGCATGATTTAGGCTTCGGTATAAATAATGAATACCAGCAGTGGCGTCATCTTATAGAATAGAATAGAATAATTTTTTATTCAATATTGATTATTACATAATTCTTATTGAAAGTCATTTTTTATTTACCACTGGTTCGGAAAATACCTCTGTCCTGGGAAGAACCAGCAAGAAACCCAGCGGGACTTTTTTTTTTCAAACATATTTCACTTAACAATAATTTCATTTATACAATTTTTAAATGATTTTTAATAGAACCAGCATGGTGGCGATCACCTTATTCCCAGGGGTTATTTTCATTCATGTATTCCTTGATATTATAATAACCCTTTTTGTACAGTTTTTCTTTAATAAAACTTTTAAACTTGTTTATTGATAAACTTTGAATATGTTCTGGGATTTTGTTGTAAAAGCGTATACATTGCCCCATAAATGAATTACTGATTCTGTGGAGTCTAGTAACTGGTATTACAAGCTTATGTTTGTTCCTAGTGTTTAAAGAATGCTAATCCTTATTCTTATTAAAGCTATTTATGTTTTTATGTACATACATTAGATTTTCATAAATATATTGCGATGCCAAAGTTAATATGTTGATTTCTTTAAATTTTTGTCTGAGGGACTCTTTACAATTTAGGTTATAAATCGCCCGAACGGCTCTCTTTTGCAAAACAAATATAGCTTCAATATCAGTCGCATTACCCCATAGCAAAATTCCATAAGACATTACGCTATGAAAGTAACTAAAATACACTAATCTAGCTGCCTCAACATCTGTGAGACTTCTAATCTTTCTTACAGCATATGCTGCAGAACTAAGTCTGCTTGCTAATTTAGATATATGGGGGCCCCATTGAAGTTTCGCGTCAATAGTAATACCGAGACAGTGGTATCTACAAGACTCAACTCCTCCCCATTTAATATAAGAAAATGTGTAAAAATATTGGGGAAAATAGTACTTTAGGTGACTATGAGATGGCGCTAGTATCAACGTAAAAGCAAGCTACTGAGGACTTTTATACCCCTGAGTAGTGTAGAGGAGGCATTAGGACATCGGCGAGCGAGACACTCTCCCAATTTTCTCACCAATCTCTTTAGTGAACAATTATTTAAATATTTAATTTATAATTAGTTAAATATAAATATGGCAACGAAAGAGTTAATTTACACTTTTTATGGATTAATGGTGAGAAATGAGCACAGTTTACCAGATGGTAAGTGGAATCTGCCGCTATCTGACTGCGTCTATCCTCGATTAAGAATCAAAATGCTGATGCGTTGTCATCCCTGAGTACTAAGATGGAATACTTCGTATCTATAAAAAGCTAATCAATTGAACGAGTAGGTATTTGCCAGTATATCAGTCTTTTAGAGGTCTATACATTATTGTTTTTTTTAACTCGGTATATCAGCCTTTTAGAAGTCTATGCAGGATTGTTTTTTTTAACTCTGTTTAATTACACGGTTTATTATACATACATTGCGTGATCCTAATGCATGTTACTTTGCCAACTGAAATGTAATGAAATGAAATGAAATGAGTTGTATTTATTTCTTCGACGTGGTGTATGTCAAACGTGATTTTTTTCCAAATCTACTATCACAACGAAATTCACAACAAAACTGTGTAACAGCTGTATTTTCATTTACGACAATTGCTGTTTTTAGACAAATACAATATGAAGTTACATACTTGTAAGGTGCAACCGCACATATGGCCCGATCAGCATTTTTGCCTCATAATTATACTAACTTATTTCGTTGTTCGTCGAGTCAGTTCACATAGCATCGCCACATAGTGCGTTCGTGTACTTATCATTAGCTATTAACAGTGTTTTAACCATGAAGCAAATACAAAGAGGAGACGGCATAAGCAACTGTGCACTGTGATTCTAAGTAGGTCCTGACGTCATCATAGTGGGCGTGGCTTTATTTAGTATACTGTCAGCATTTGCCCTTTGCGCTTATGTGTTGAAAATCGCAAATCGGTGTATTTTCGTAGTATTAAGAAGAAAAGGATAAAGTGTTGTGTTTAATCGTGTAAAAACTACTCAGATAGATGCTCTGATGCTATGGATGGCATCACATTTCATTTGTAAGTAATTTTATACCTAATTTATTAAAACAGTTCTAGAAGAATCTCTTTGCGTCGGCTTTCAAATATAATTAAAAATATTGGACACTAGATGGCGACACTTTGTGTCATGTTAACTAAAAATATAAAAGTACGGAGAGCTCAGTATTGGTAAAATAATCATACGAAGGTGCTGAAACTTGTTTTGCGTTTAGATATAAAGGAATTTTAATCGCCAAAATATTATTTTTATAGTTTATAATCATTTTGTGAACAGGCGGCCATCTATCGTCAAGGTAGCTAAATTACATTGCAACATCGATGTATAACGATTCGAGTAGTTTTACTATTTATCGGTAGATGTAGATAGTGTAAAGTGGGCGAACCTTAACATCCCCTCACCCCGCAAATTGTCACACGTTGTTACACAATGAAATCTAATTACAACATCTCTTTATATTTGCTTCATGGTTTTAACATAAACAGGGTTATTTTGCAATTACCGGAAAATTTTTCAGAGAAGGTTCAGAATAAGTAATATAGGCGAATGGTGAAGAAAAATTAATTTAATAAAATCTCAATAATTCTGTCCTTTTAATCTTTTAAATTAAAAATGCGTGGTAATGCACTATTTTAACTGATTTTACTGCGTGCGCAGTAAAATCAGTTAAAATAGTCCACATCCGAAATAAATCGACCGATCGGAGAATCGATCGGCAAAAAGTAGAAACCTTATTTACTCGTATTTTCAAAACTGCAATAAAGTTTTATCAATATTATGTTTATTTATATATTTGCACTTAAGTTTACTACTCTTTGAAAAATAACCATGTATATCAATTTACTTATATATTTACTATTTTATTTATCTTATTAGTAACAGCATCTTGGTGTAGCGTACAATCATTAATATATATAATAATAATATATCTGAAATAAAATTAGAGTCACGTTGAAAAAGTGCGTACATAAATAATGATAGCATTTTCTTAGTCATTAAACAAAACCAGTGTAAGATTGTCAAAAACAACGTTCCGTGGTTTATGTTCGCGACGGCCTATCGACTTTAAGAAACAAAGTGATGAAAGAATATTGTTTTGTATAAAAAGTGAAATTATGGACGAAATCGAGTAAATAGTATGATAATATAGTTTTACAGTGTGTTTACAACTCTTAATATGTTTGTATAGAATATCGTTTTGATCATAGTTAATATAAACAACTTTATTTGTTTAAGAAAAAAATCGACAAATCACAGCGCGTCGTATCATAGAACTTTCTGGAAATTTAATTAACTGCGCAATAGTTTATACTAAAAATAATGAGAATATTATTGTGTTCTAAAAGAGTTGTAAATATGACATTTAGTTAACATATGGTATGTAGAATATGACAGTAAAGAAATAATTTGTACAATTAAACACATTTAATAATTATAGGAGAATTAAAGAATTAATATGCCCATTTATTGTAAAAGTTTTTGACATTTCGCATAATAACTTTTTGAATGTAAATATATTGAATGTCCTTTATCTTATACTGATAAAGGACCAAAATACCTATTTAATGATATATAGCCTGTTAGTATTAAAATTAGTGTTATATAGAAAAAATTGCAATTTGTGCCATTTACATAGTGAAAATGTTTCACAACAAAGAAGCAAAACGGGAAATGGCAAGCGGCTCACTATACAGTATAGCCGAAGTCTACCTTAGGGGGGCGAAACCCAGTAACGTTGTAGTAGGAAGAACTACCAGTGCCCAGCAGTAGTATCCGGTAGTAGTTGCAGTGACTAGCAGAATTATATAGTGAATAAATAAAAAGTGTTAGCTAGCCGAAAAAAGTCGCAACTGAAAATTCGGTGTTGCATATAGTAAAAAAGTGTTAGCTAGCGGAAAAAAGTCGCAACTGAAAATTCGGTGTTGCATATAGTGAAAAAGTGTTAGCTAGCTGAAAAAAGTGATAACTGAAAATTCGCAGTTACATATAGTGAAAAGTGTTAGCTAGACGGGAAAAGTGGTAACCGATATTCGCAGTTACACAAGTGATAAATTCAACTAGTTTTAGTTGATTAATAGCTGCTAGTCAATAGTGTCAGAAAACCAGCTACTACCAATAGATATTTTTATACTACCGCTCATTTTAATTTAATATTTTGAAATATAGTGACCAACCTATAGTGAACAACCGTGTTCAACAATCGTGGTCAATAAATAATAGTTATTAAAATTTCGCGACTAATTAATCAGTCGAACCGCTGGCCACTCCCTTGCTATTTAAATTTATAAATCGTGCATTTTAATTTTGAACCTCAGTCCACAGTTTTCCAGCAGCATACAGAGACGGCAGTGGAAGTATCCTTCGGAACCTATAGGTGTAGGACGTGAGCGACTCGCGGAGTATCTTCGACGACATTTACTCCGGAGAGTTACGCCCGTCCGGCACAGTTTACAAAACAAAGAACTGGTCTCCTCGCCTGCTCGCAGTCGTCTAAAGGAGTTACAGAGAATTGACCGTAACTAGTGCGTAATTTATTGAAGCCGCAGAGCCCGTTTAGTAATAAGTTACATAGAAGTATTTGATTTTATAGTTCGGCTGTTCAGAGAATGCGTTCCTGACACGTCGCGATTGAACTGATGACATAACTTTGTAATGGTGTTGCAGTTACGATAAAAATATTTTTGCTGGTTGTTTACCGTTTTAACAATTGATGAGCATTAAAACAACATAATTATATCAATAATCAACGAATGTTATAATTTTGTGCCAAACTGAGTGTCAAATGAATTGGTAAACAATATTTTTCTAAATCTATACTGCGCTATTACAAGGTTATGTCAGCGCTTTATATTTGTAGTGCTGTGCTAACAATAACAGGCAATAACAGTATCGTAATCTGTTCTTATACAGTTATACTTTATAAAATAATACGTTTTGTTTTTCTTTTTAAGAATTTGAAAATAATGGACTATAAGATAACTTTTATTAAATATAAAAATAAAACTACAACCAAGCTGAACGCGCGAAAGAAAGTGGCATTTTTATATTTAGGTTGAAAATGGTAACCCCAAATGGCGTTATGGGCCGCCATTTTGTGACGCTAAAACAGTCGTCTGTTGTCGTTTCGTGCGCATAGACCACGTTATTCAAGTGTTTCGATCTGTTTTTATTTGATTACCCGGCTTTCGTTTAATGGACTGTTTCTGCTTTTCAAACTGACATCGGCGCTAAACCGGACTTCGATTGTGTTTTGTATTGCGTTCTTTTTACTTTTGGTGCATAATAATGCCTAAAAGTGGACAAACATTGAAAAGTGGAGCCCGTGAGTTAATCATCAAGCTGCAAGATAACTTTGAGCGGGAGCGGCAAAATGGCGGACCCCTGTTACCTGTCGAACAAGTACAAGAACGCGTCTCTCAGGCGCTTGGAGTTAGCAAACGAACGATAACAAATATTAATAAAGAAAAGTTCGGCTCTACTGGCACGGAAGATAATATTTTACGTACTCCGAAGAAGAAACGTAGAACTAAACTCATGACAGATATTGACACCTTTGACGCCGATGCAATCAGAAATCATATATATGGTTACTATTCCAGAAATGAATATCTCAACAGGAAGAAGCTTTTGGAATCATTAAGAGAAGCTGGACTGTTTAGCGGGGGTATAACTGCTTTAACCAAAATCTTAAAAGATTCCTATAAAAAAACAGACAAAAGAAAAATTTTATTAGAACGATGCGACATAATTTTACAACGGATAAGTTTTTTGAGAGAAGCAAAAAATATTGATAACTGGGATAATGTCGTGTTCATTGACGAGATATGGCTAAACGCCAATCACACGGTTTCCCGTTCTTGGACAGATGATACACAAGCGTCGACGTCGAAAGTACCAATGGGTAAGGGGGCCCGTCTGATAATATGCCACGCAGGTTCTGCAAAATACGGCTTTGTGGAGAACGCGTTACTGGCATTTCAATCAAAAACCACAAATGACTACCACGAGGAAATGAATGCCACTATATTTAAAGAGTGGTTCCAGAACGTGCTTTTGCCCAGCCTACCAGAGCCTTCTGTAATATTCATGGATAATGCCCCCTATCACTCGGTTCAAATGCAGAAACCACCTACCAAAGCTATTAAAAAAGAAGAAATGGTGGCTTGGTTACAAGCAAAAGGCATTGACGCAAATATGCAGATGCTAAAACCAGAGCTAACTAAATTAGTTAAAGAAAATAAAGCGGCAAATGTGCAATACGAAATCGATGAACTGGCACTGGAGTACGGTCATCGCGTTCTAAGAATTCCACCGTATTATTGCCAATATTACGCGATTGAGCTAATCTGGGCTCAAATAAAAGGTTACGCTGCCCGCCACAATACTTCTCCGCCATTCAGCACGAAAAAGATGATGACCCTATTAAAAGAAGCCTGCGGGGAAGTCACAAGAGATGACTGGGCAAAGGTTGTTGAGAAGACTAAAAACCTGATTGTGGAACATTCTGACCGAGATATCAGGATTGATTCTGTTATTGATAATAATATAATTATACATGTAGGCGAAGATGATGATGAAGACACCACCTCCTCAAGCGAATCGGAGTCTGATTAATATTCTGTACGCACATTCAATTCAATGCACTTTATTGCATAGAAATACAGATTGTAACTTTGTAACAAAGAATAAATAAAACAATTTTATTATATTAATATTACCTTTTTATGGTTTCCACTTAAATTACTAAAATATAAATTTTAAATGATTCCGCCAATTTAAAACGAAAATAATCTTAAAAATAACGCGGCGGTTCATTTTGGAGGAACGGTAACGAGCTCAGTGTTATGTTGTGCCCATCACTAGTCGTGACTAACTGATAGGTGTCAGGAACGCATTCTCTGAACGGCCGAACTATAGTATATCTAAAATAAAGTACGTTAAACATTTGGAGTTAATTCTTATTAGTGCATCGCAAATCCGATCAGACTAGCCCCTACCAACGATACTTCTGTTCAGAAGTAATACGCATTTGGCAACCATTGCCCTCTTGAAAAGAAAAATAATATTTAGCTGTAGGATATGAAAAGATATTGCACGCCATTATCTTGGTAGAATGTAAGGTTTCATTAATAAATAACAACATCATAATATTATGTACTGCATTCTGGCAATAACTAAATTTGAATTTGAATTTGAAAGTTGATAAAGAGAAGATGAGATACCTAATTATGTACTACGTAGCAGAAAAACACCGAGACTTGGTTTTTTGTAAAACACGTTATGCGTCTCCCACACAGAAGCGGCTTGCGGTGGCGGCCAGTTGTATTCGCTTGCAAGCCTTCTACACGGTCGGAACCAACCACCAACCGTCGTGACCTTGGTCGCGTCAAACGATTTTTGTATTCGTTCTACACGGTCGGGTGGTTGACTCAACTTGTCAGTTCTCTCCGGTATTCAAAGCGTAAAAACGTAAGGTAGTTACTTTTAAATATGGCTCCTTGCTTTTCTAAAGAACAAAAACCTTTTTTTTATTAAAAAAAACGTTACCCCCATACTAGAATTTTCTCCAGTATTGTGGAGGCAGTTTACAAACATAGATTGCACGAGGACAAACATCCAGACCCGGAACAATTATTTGTAGGTCATACAAATACATGTTCCGTGCGGGATTCGAACCCGCGGCCCCCAGCGCATCAACTTATTGTTAAGCCACTGCGCACGGAGCCGTCAAAGGTTTAGTTAGCGTTAACGTTTCTGTGCTTGAGCGAAGATGAAAAAAAAAAAGAAAAAAAGGAAATTGAAATAGTGGCTGAAAGAGCGCATTACTTTAAACCATCTCAATATTTTAAGGATTCTTGATTCTGAAGACTTTTGGAATTTTCTAAGAATGGATCAAGATACTTTTAATGCATTACTTGAGATGGTGCGTCCAATGATTACAAAAAAAAAATACAGTTATGCGTCAAGCCGTGTCTACTGAAGAACGATTAATAGCTATATTAAGATGTTTGGCTACGGGAAGAAGTTATAAAGATCTGAGATTTAGTACAGTTACATCATTTCCATAGTGCCGTTAAACCTTCGCTCGCGACGACTGCCAAACGCGCACCACGCACTGAGGTGCCTGTCGCCTGGCGCTCTCGCACACGGTCGGCGTCAACCACGGACCCGACGTGTCGTGAGTGATGCGCTCGCCACCAAGGCCGTCGGACATCAACCAAAATATTGGTCAGACACCCGATGTCTACACTGTCCATTTTTACATCAACTCGACCAAGGTCACGACGGTTGGTGGTTGGTTCCGACCGTGTAGAAGGCTTTTTAGTGGGTCTGCAAACCCGTGCGGCCATGTCGCGATCTGCGAGCGGCTGGCTGCGGCAGAATGCCCCGCTCCTTCCGCCAACGCGAGTGTGTTAGCGAGTACGCGGTCAGTTGCATATTTTTACAACAGGCTGCGTGTACCGCGTGTAAAATGGCACTAAATACAGAAATTTTAATAGAAACAATGCAAAGTTATCCAGTACCTTATGATACTTCACATCGTGATTACAAAAACATTAGGATTAAAAATAAAATATGGGATAATATTTCTAAATATAATAAGAGTAATAGGACTTCGTCATGGTTAGCCAGCCATTTTGACTGACCTCCGATCGTAACACAGACACCAAAGCGAATGGCGCTGCAATCTGCCACTGTGACTGATCTGGTGTGTTGTTGCAGCGGCTGGAGCCGCGGCTTGCGGTAGCGGCCACGGTGGCGGCCAGTTGTATTCGTTTGCAATATAAGTTGGTCTGCGAACTCGTGCGGCCATGGCGCTATCTGCGAGCGGTTGGCCGCCTTCGAATGCCCCGCTCCTTCCGCCAACGCGTGTGTGTTAGCGAGTACGCGGTTAGTTGCAAATTTTTACAACAGGCCGCGTGTACCGCGTGTAACGCGTAATAATGGTGCTAAATTCTGAGATTTTAATAGAAACTGCAAAAGTATCCATTACTTTATGATAATTCGCATCGTGATTACAAAAGCATTATTAGGATTGAAAACAAAATATATGATAATATTATAGAATATAATAAGACTTTGTCACGATTAGCCATGTTTACTGACATCCAATTGTAGCACAGACACCACAATAAATGGCGCTTCAGGCCGCCGCTGCGACCGCGGTGGTGTTGTTGCAGCAGCTGGAGTCGCGGCTCGCGGTTAACCGCCACCGCAAGCCGCTTCGTGTGTGAGACGCTTTAGATCGCGGACTTAAGCTTAATTAGTCTGTGCTACAAGCTACTCTGTGGTCCTTCCACGCACCCCGCACCGCGCCACAGAATTGTTGTGGTACGTATTGTACCTACAAATTACTTAAATCTCATGAACTTTGAATAACACTATTTTAACGAATTTTATCGCGATTAATTTACTATTTTTATTTATTTTATTTTACTTTTGCTGTAAATCACCCGAAACGTCGGGAATTAAAATAGTTAAATTAAACGCGATAAAATCCGTAAAAATAGTTTTATTCAATGTGTAGTGTTCGCGTAAATATAAGATGCCATCAAAAACATAACTTGTAAAAAAAGCCAAGTCTCGCAACTCAGTTCTTCTACCGTAAAAAGCTGTGAGATCCATGTAATACCAAGTCGGTTAATTTATTCAGTCCATAGATTGATACATAGATTGACTTGGCAATCGCATGAAAACACAATATATCTCACAAGTAATACATATTATATTAAATTAGATTGTTTAGTATAAATTATAAATATTAAATAGTAATAAATTTGGGAATACCTGCTCCCCTCTTTACTCAACGAACTTCCTCTCACTGTCTTAAATAAAGTAAAATATTATAAAGTAAAAAAAGCTAAAAGAACACTAAAAGAGTTTCTAATTAAATAACTAGATGGTCGGTATGGTATGTGTATTTGTATTATTATAAGTTAGTATAATAAATAATAAATAAAAAAAATAAAATAAACCTTTATTATTTTCTCCCACAAATTGTACAATTACATATTTTATCTTTTAAAAACATATATATTTTTTATAAACAAAACAAAGAGGTACATAAATTTGTGGGAGACGGGAGTCCAAACTAGGATACCCTGTGCTATGGATCTCCCGGCTCCCCATTTAGAATGATCAACTAGATGTTTTCATTTTTTTATTATATGTATATAGCAGAGACTTTTTTCCGTTTGCGAGAGAGCATACGCGCAAGCAGTTAATCTTATTGTTTGTGTGTGTGTGTGTGTGTGTGTGCGTGTGTGTGTGTGTGTGTGTGTGTGCGTGTGTGTGTGTGTGCGTTTATGTGTGTGTGTATGTGTGTATGTGTGGGTTAACTCGTACGTGGTATGTTAAGATGCAATTTGCAGTAATTGTTCTGTTTTTTCATAATCAAGTTTAAGCAGCCAATTTGAAATTATCCTTTTACATTCAAATTTAGTTAGGTTAATGATACGGTGTAATTTGTTTGCTTTGTTATATAATCGACTACCTCTAAAACTGAAAAACTTTTGAGCAAAAAATGTTTTTACCGGAATAATTTCACAGACTTCATAATCTCTCCTCGTACCAGAGTTCCTTATATTATCCAACAAATCAATACAACTATGTTTTTTTAAGATTATTGATAATATGTAAATTTTTCGAACCGTTAACACATTGGCTTCTGCGTATAAGTTCGTAGTCGGATACGTCCTAGGTTTTTTCAAGGCAATTTTTAATATCATCCTTTGTACCTTTTCAACTTCCATCATTAATGTTTTACTAGAGCCTCCCCATACAGAAATGCCATAGGACAGGATAGATTTACCTAACGATTCATATACAGTTTTAATTAAATTCCAATTTGCGATATGTCTTAAGTTTTTAAATATGTAGATAAGCTTTCTAATTTTTTGAACTAAATAGTTTATATGTTCTTTGAAAGTTAGATTCTTGTCTATTATTATGCCGAGGTACTTTATGTTATTTGTATTTTCAATATCAGGACATTTACAATTTGAAATAGAGGTCATATTACATGAATGTGCTATGATTTTAAATTTATTTGTAATACAGGTTGAATTTCGGATGGAAAACATTACATATTTGGTTTTATCGGTATTTAAAGTGAGACTATTTAGAGCAAGCCAGTGACACACTATATTGAAACCATCCTGTGCAATTTTGAAAACTTCTTCCCAAGAGTCACCGTAGAACGAGAGGGTTGTGTCGTCAGCATATGAGATTATTTTACAATTTGGGATGTTTAATTGACAAAGATCGTTTATGTAGCAAAGGAAGAGAGTTGGACCGAGAATACTTCCTTGTGGTACTCCGTAATTGATTGGTCTTTCATCACTAAAAATCTCTCCTATCCTAACACGTTGTGAGCGATTTTGTAGGTAATCTCTAAAAAGTTGTAATTGTACATTTCTAATACCCATTTTTTCAAGTTTCTCGATCAGTTTAGAAGATGAAATAGTGTCAAAAGCTTTTTGCAGATCAATAAAGATTGTGATACATTTTTTATTGGAATCTAATTTTTGCACAATAAATTCTGTAATAATATGTATAGCGTCCGTAGTTGATTTACTCTTTCGAAAACCGAATTGACCATTTGAGAGAATTTCATTATCTTCTAAATATTTTATAAGTCTAGTGTTTATTATTCTTTCAAGGAGCTTAGACATAGACGGGAGTAACGATATTGGACGATAGTTAGTGATGATGTCACGCTTTCCGTTTTTAAAAACTGGTATTGTGATGGACCTTTTTAAAACTGTTGGAAAAATACCTTCTTCTAGACACCTATTAAAGCTATGATTAAGTGGGGGGATTATAAATTCTTTAAGACATTTTAAAATTTTTGGCGTAATACCATCCCAGCCAGCACCACAATCAGTCTTAAGATTAAAAATGAGACGTTCGAGTTCTTCTTCACTTGTTTTAAGTAGGACAAAAGACTTACTTTTGACTGTTACAGGATTTACAGTGGTAGGAAGAGGCGGAAGATCTGTTTTAAGTTTATTTGACAAGTTAGAGCCTATATTTGCAAAAAAAGTGTTTATAAAGTTGACGGAACTAAGCGGGTTATTTTCAATCTTGAGAAGTTCAGCTGGTAGCTCTTTTGTTTTATTTAAGTTATTTATATTTTTAACAACATTCCAAATTTTTTTATTATCATTTCCAGCAGCTTTCAATTCATTTCTTTCATAATGATTCTTTTGTTTTTTTAATATATCATTACAAAAATTTCTGTATCGCTTATAAGTACATTTTAAAATTTCATTTTGAGGATCTTTATTTAATTTATAATGCATTCTATCTCTGGTTCTTATACATCTTAATAAACCAACAGTTATCCAGGGTTTTATTGTGATTTTGCTTCGGGGTATTCTAATTTTAATTGAATTATTAACAATTATTTTTTGTATGTGTTCAATAATAAAGAGTATAGATTCATTTGGATTAAGTTCATTATTATATATCTCATTAAAATTTAGGTTTTTACAATCTTCATATAGGTTAGCGAAATTTAATTTATTAATGAAATTATTTTTATTGTTAATATTTTGTTTTATGGATTTAATGCAGAAAAGAACCGGTTCGTGGTCAGTAATGGAAGTTAATAAAATAAAAGTATATGTGGGATATTTCGTCTTTAGAATTACATGGTCAAGGCAGCTATTACCCCTAGTGGGATGATAATATGCCGGTATCATTCCATAGAAAGCCAGAACTTCTAAGTAATTAGATGACAGCGAATTAAGCTCAGCAATGTTAATATTTAAATCTCCCATCAGGAAAGTATTTTTAAAAGAAGATAGTTCCGTTAAAGTGTTTTGTAACGATAGTAGGAATTTATCCAGCGATAGGTAGCTAGGGGATCTATATATAGCAATTATAGCTGTCTCGTTATTAATTTTTATTAATAGGGAGTTCGCTTCAGATATATTAGGTTCCTCTACTTCAAATTTTAATTCTTTCTTTATCATAACGACAACACCTTCGTTTTGATTATTATTCATCATAGTTTTAAAGGAGATGTATCCTGGGATAACCGGAAGGTTAATGACACAAGATAGCCAACATTCCGAAAGGATTAAAATATCACAGTCAAATTTCATCCTATGTAGTAACACGATTAAGCTGTTAAAGTTTTTGTTTAAGCTTCGTATGTTTAACTGTAATATTTTTAAGTATAAGGATGGATTCAATATAAAATTTATACATGATTCAGGTTCGCAGATTTGAAGATCTGTTTGTTGGAAGTTGTCTAAATTATTTAAGTTATTTACGTCAGCGAAATTTATTTAAATATAAAAAAATATATAATAATAAGTAAATAATTTTGTTTTTCCGATAAAAACATTTCAATTTGCAGTACTATTGAGCTTATTTTACTTAACTGGGTAACGCCATTTTGTAAGATATTTAAAAAATGTTTGTGTGAAAAGTGTGAATGTGTTGGAATTGTGAAAAATAATGTAATGTGTAGATATATACTAACAGGTACTGTACATTGTATTAGGTTATACACATGAGAAATTATATAAATCGGTCTAGCATTTAAATAAGAATAGTACATCGAGTAAGGTAACCACATGCATATACATTGTATAATATTGCTTACAATTAAAAAAGTACTCTTAAATACTTGTAGGCCGTAAGTGTAACGTGTAAATAAATCCAAGTGTGATTGAAAGATATTATATAAAAGCATGTCTACTTCTCCAAAATACAAATATTCGTAGAATTGAAGAACCGCTATACTTGTAAAGTTGCATAAGGAAAAATAACAGACATCTATGTTAACTCTCGTACTAAACATAGCAAAACATATTATAGAGTATCGCTGAACGTAATTCACAGCATGCATTGTATCGTGAAACAAGACAAAACCTACTTTAAACATAATCTCACACAAGAGTATACGTTTATATAAGGTGAAATAAAATATTAACAACTTTACATAGTAGTTTATAGTAAGGACAGAAAGTACAGCAATTAAGAATACAAATGTTACAACGCCTGAGCCAAAAAATAACCTAAGTGTACCATTACTATGTAAAAGAATAAGATAAGAACAAAATTTAAATAAATTAAACATCAAATTTAAGCAATACAAAAAACCTTTACGATATCACTCTCCATATGAATTCGCCGTTTGCTTGACATCGAATCACGCCTTACAAATATATTGCCGTTTTTTGTCCATACATAACGCCAGTGGTTTCGCTGCGCTTCCTGTCTAACCTTATAGAAAAGTTGCTTGTTAGTGTACGTCAGGCGTTCATTTAAATAAAAGCGCACTGTATGATCGTTAATGTTGAACCCAGACGTATCGGCTCCTCGTCGCACGCGAGCGGCACGCAACAGTTGGTCGCGAATAGCACGCCGCGCTAAGCGAATGATGATAGGTCTCGGACGCGGCGGTTCAGTGGCTGTACTCACTCGATCTCGACGCATACCAGATCTCTCTACACTAACCACATCACGTTCATCCAGTTCAATGCCTAATTTTTGGGCGACGAGAGAAAATAGATGCATCGGGTTTTCTCCATTTTGTTCAGGCACGCCCGTGAGCTCCAGGTCATTTAAAAGAGCAGCTTGATCTTTGTAATTTAGGTCACGCTTTAGTTGAGCCACAGTTTCAACCAACTCACTTGCAGGTGCAACCTTTTTTTCATCCTTCGCTTGAAGTTCTAAGCAGGTCACGCGGTTTTCAACGCTGTCTAATCTTGAGTTAAACTCCGTCATAGTGGCATTCAGTTTCCCAACTTCCTGGCGAAAATTAACCATTTCTCTCGAAAGGGTTTGCAATTCTGTTCGTAAAAGCCTAATTTCCTGCGCTAATAATCCTTCGTTAGAACCCTCCACCCTTGCATCCATAAATGTTTCAGATATCACCTCTGTTTCCGCATGTGATGGACTTTGTCGCGGCGTCAAATTGACTCCCGAACATGAGGCCTTAGGTTTACAGGTCATGCACATCCACTTTACACTAATTTTCGTGTCAGGGTTAATGTTTACACAATGGCGATGGTATGCTGATGGACACTTTGAACATTTAACACCATCTGTTTGAGAAAGGAACTTCCCGCAGAGACCACATTTATTTGCCATGTTTAATTTAATTATCACTAAATGTTCCCGTATAGTAAACTTCGCCAAACTGCACTAACTACACAATATAATATTTATAGCGACGCTTGAGTTAAGAATACATAAATGTAAAACATTTTACTTGTTGCGGGTACATACAACAGCGGATTGGAAAAGTTGATTATGTTACGATAGACTTTAATGATATTTTAATCACACTGACTCAGTCTTAAATGTAAATAACACTAGTATCACTTTTTAGTACTATCTTAAATAGGAATATACTGTTTGTATGTACAAAAACCACGTTTAATTATTTTATTAGCTCAAATAATCACGACGTGTATGCACTACCCGCCACGTCTCGATAGGGGGGAGAGATATATTAATAGTATCCTAAATGATAACATAATTACTGTAAATTGCCTGATCTAATGTGTTTATACCTGATTTATCTCAAATTTACATATTAATAATATACTTAGTGATTAGTTAATAAATATATAAATTTACCATTATTATCTATAATAGTTTTTAGTATAAGATAATAGTTTATAGTTAATAGACCACAGCAACTAAACCGTGTGTGGTTTCTGCTGTAGGGCTAAAAAAAATAATTTTGTTCTTTTTTTTAATATTTTGAATAAATGGAAAAAAAAATACTATATGTTTATATGGGATTACAAAGTTATTTATGCAGTTGGTATATGTCGAAAACTGGACCGAAATTGTAAAATATTTTAATTTTTCTTTGGTTTATACATATATTAAACAATAATTGTATTCCAAATTTGAAGTTTCTATGTCTACTAGAAGTGCCTTAGAGTTTTGATGATCGGTCAGTCAGTCAGTGACAAAATTAAGAAACTTTGAATAGTTATAATTTTTAAACTACTGGTTCAAATTCAATAAAATTTGAAATATACCGAGTTTATACAATGCTTACTTGGTTAGTAAAAATGCAGGCTTCTAGTTTTATCCATAACAATGTTATAGGGTTTCAGAAATGGCCTGAACTGCTTCGAGAAAAGGATGGTACGGCCGTGCCGCTTTTTTGCTCGACTTGGCGGGGGCACTGCTGTGCCCCCAGAAATCTCATGAACTTTTTATTAATTTAAATGATAAATTTCAATCCGGTAAGCTAAGTACATCCAATGAAATGCGCATTTTTTTTTAAATTCTTGCTACTGTGAAATGTCAACCAGTCAGACATTTATAAGCGGCCAGTATTTCAGTCTTGACAGTTGTCAGCACAAAGCGTACGCAAAATAAAATAAAGCGCGCCAATTCTCGCCATCGCTGTGTTGGGCATCGCTAAGTAATTAAAAAAATAACACATTGCGACGTGGCTCTCGCTTCATTATAGGTTTTTTATTTTTACGAAAATAAGGGAGACAAACGAACACACAGTCCATAT
This sequence comes from Parnassius glacialis, assembly GCA_033319125.1. NCBI lineage: Eukaryota > Metazoa > Arthropoda > Insecta > Lepidoptera > Papilionidae > Parnassius > Parnassius glacialis. Next base: position 69,561,104 of record JAVANC010000004.1, on the reverse strand, counting down.
AAGAATCAAAATACAGCGTTGTCACCCATGAGGACTAAGATGAAATGCCTCGTTTCCAGTGATAAGGGTCTCCGGTTCTCTACACTCTCCATACGGAACACAGTAGCATTAAGCTGCTATTTTACGCTGGTATTCTGTGAGAGCATTGTTCTTCTCCGGTCCAGCCAACCCATTCGTGCTACAACCATGATAGAATGGAATAGAATAATTTTTTATTCAATATTGATTATTACATAATATTTATTGAAAGTCATTTTTTATTTACCACTGGTTCGGAAAATACCTCTGTCCTGGGAAGAACCAGCAAGAAACCCAGCGGAACTTTTTTTAAACATAATTTCACTTAACAATAATTTTGTTTATACAATTTTTAAATGATTAAATATATATAGATATATAATATTAGATACGAGTATATTAAATAATGATATTTAAGATATATTAAATTTACTATATAAATACATAGTAAATTAAATTTACTATACAAATATATAGTAAATTTAATACACTTTGTCTTATTGCCGTTTAAAAGCATATTGTTGGCGTTAAACCAATGTACCAATTTCGATAGAGCATTATTCACATCGTCATAATCAATTAACTGTCGTTTGAGTTTGAAAATTAAAGAGGTATCGTCAGCAAATAATACTATATCGTGATTGTCCCCTACAAGATAAGGTAAGTCATTAATATAGATTAAAAACAGGAATGGGCCAAGGATCGAGCCCTGAGGAACGCCCATTGATACCACCGATCCGGAGGAACCTTTACCATTGATCACTACTTTTTGAATTCTGTTACTTGATATAGCTGCAGCATGGCTCTACCACGTTTTAAATGTGTGTGTGTGATTAAATAACAATTTTATGTATGATTGTACCCTAATTTTTGTCTGTATACTTCAAGTATACTTTCAGACACTACTACCTGAGAAATATCGCCTACGTAGTGACGTCAATGTAACCAAATATCCTTAATGGTGCTATTGATTGCTCCGAATTAGTATCCCTAGTTGGAATTTGTGATAAGAATAAGGAACGATTAGGGAAAGTATAGCCACGTATAATACATAATATATACAAAAAGGCAAGGTAGATATAGATATTTTTCCACACAGTGTCAATTTCAAGGGAAAATTGAAAAGCGAAATGGGTAACTTGTTAAAACTTATACATTAAACTAGCTGTTCCCCGCGACTTCGCCCGCGTGTTAGGGTTTTTATGTTCTTGCGCGGAACCCTAATTCTGCTTCTAAAATAAAAGTAGTCTAAGTTACTCCTTATGAAATCAGCTATCTACCAGTGAAAGTCCCGTCAAAATCGGTTCAGCCGTTTCGGAGATTAGCCGGAACAAACAGACAGACAGATAGACAGACAGACAAAAAATTTAAAAATTGTATTTTAGTTATAAGTACCGTATTAACTTTCATATGCATTTAGTAAAAAACTGTAATTTCGACATTACAAACAGACACTTCAATTTTATTTATTTGTATAGATGATAATAATTATTTAAAAACTATATTTGATATAATTTTATTAAGTGGTACTACTCGTATTTTCGAATTAAGTTTTTTATGTTTTAAATGTTAATCTGTTTTAAATTTTATTGTTTTCTTTTCATCATCGTCATTACAGCCTTTCACAAGTCCACTGCTGAACATAGGCCTCTCCCAAGAAATGCCACAAAGCACGTTCCTGAGCCACCCGCATCCATCGACTTCCCGCATGTCTCACCAGGTCGTCACTCCATCTAGTGGGGGGACGCCCTACACTTCGTCCGCCACTACGAGGCTGCCATTCGAGCCTTTTTTCCTTCTGCCTTTTTTCCCCATCGGTTGTCGGTTCTTCGAGTTATGCGACCGGTCCATTGCCACTTGACCTTACCAATTGTTGTTGCTATTATCAAAATTTAAATTCTTACACTCAGTTTTAAGTTTTTAAATAAAACAATAACGTTATTGGCGTCATTCCATATCTGTATCTGGCAAGGCCAGAGCCAGATATGGGGCCAACAAGGCACTTGTATCGTCGTTTAAAATAATAGTTCACATGCGCAGACACCTAATACACAAAATCGCATCACTTTTTTACCGTCTTCAAAAAGGAGATGGTACTCAATTCGACTGTATGTTTTTTATGCGTGCCACCTCATAACTTTTTTCTGTGTGAACCGATTTCGATGATTCTTTTTTTATTTGAAAGCCGGTGCTTCACATGTGGGCCCATATAAATTTGACCAAGGCCTAACCAATAGTGTTTGAGTTATTTTTAATAGTTTATGTTGAAGTCGGTTGTTTAAATTTTTAAATTTTAAATTATCCGTATAAAATCCACTTAAGACCATTATTTAAATAATAAAACTGAAGCAAAAATCCGTTGACGGTCAAATTCCAGCCTTTATTGCATTATTAAATTTTTAGAAAATCTAATTAGGAAGTTGGAAAATAAAATCGTAGTTAGAACAGATAGGATCCGATTTAGATAAAATTTGGAGGTCCCGACCGCTCTACTTACTAAAATTCTGAATTGTCTACAATTTGGGACAGTGTAATCGTAATGTTACGATTTGGAACGACCAGTAGGGATGGGTAAAGGGGAAAAATATATCGATATATATCTTTCTTTATTTTTAAACAGTATCGATATATCGTCATCATTTGAATGATGTAAAGATAAGGTCCAACATTTTATTTACTGAGGTTTGGACGACGGAAAAAACGATACAACATTTTAAAATATAACTAAGTTGCTACGAATTCGATACTCTAAAATAAATAAAATATCGATATGTCGATATATATCGTGATTTAAAATATCGAGGATATATATCGATATTTTTTAATTTTTTGCCCATGCCTAACGACCAGTCGGCGCCCGAGGTTAGATCTAAGCGGATGTTTTGACTGCGCGTGCGAAATTGGTCACATTTGGTCACAATTGGCGACAGAATTGAGCAGTGGTTCGTGTGGCAGCATGTCTACAGAAAAAGAGGTGTTATTACAAATTATAGACCTGTATAGGGAAATGCACTATTTGTATAATAAAAATTAGAAAAAAAAGCGGTCAAGTGCGAGTCGGACTCGCTCATGAAGGGTTCCGTAGCAGCAAGTAACATAATTATGACGTATTAAAAAAATAACTACTTACTAGATCTCGTCCAAACCAATTTTCGGTGGAAGTTTACATGGTAATTTATATCATATATTTTTTTAGTTTTATCATTCTCTTATTTTAGAATTTACAAGGAGGGGGACACATATTTTACCACTTTGGAAGTGTCTTGCGCAAACTGTTCAGTTTAGAAAAAAATGATATTAAAAACCTCAATATCATTTTTGAAGACCTATCCATAGATACCCCACACGTATGGGTATGATAAAATTTTTTTTTGAGTTTCAGTTCTAAGTATGGGGATCCCCAAAATTTATTGTTATTTTTCTATTTTTGTGTGAAAATCTTAATGCGGTTCATAGAATACATTTACTTACCAAGTTTCAACAGCATAGTTCTTATAGTTTCGGAATAAAGTGGCTATGGCCTACGGACGGACAGACAGAGAGACAGACATGACGAATCCATAAGGGTTCCGTTTTTTGCCATTTGGCTACGGAACCCTAAAAAACATTTAAACAAAGCAATGCGTGAAGAGGGCTTGTTGTTAAATATTTACAAATACAACGAAAAGTATTTTTTAACCCAGCATTTTCTCTTTTTTCTTTATTTAAAATCCATTGTTCTCACCACGGCTAAGGCAAGTCCTATGTTTTTTTATAGGACAGGGGGTAAACGAGCATGCGGCTTACCTGATGTTAAGTGACTACCGCCGCCCATGAACAACTGCAACACCAGGGGAAACAGGGGAATTGCAGATGCGTTGCCGGCCTTTTAAAAAGGAGTAGACTCTTTTCTTAAAGGTCCCTAAGTCGTATCGGTCTGGAAAAATCGCTGATGGTAATCGATTCCACAAGGAAGTCGTGCGAGGAAGAAAACATCTTCTAAATCGTACAGTGGTGGACCGCCAATCATCCAGACGGTGTGGATGGTATCGGGAATTCCGCCGCGATGTGGGTTCGTGAAATTTGGACGCTGGGAATAATCCGAACAATTCAGCACTCCCCGTGGTAAATGCGAAAGAAAATGCAAAGGGATGCAACATCTCTTTGCAGTGCCAATGACTCGAGCCGATCGGAAAGGACTCGGTCGTCGGCGATTCGAGCCGCTCTGCGCTGGATGCGGTCGAGTGAAAGAAGCTGGCACTGGGGAGCCCCTGCCCAGAGATGGGAACAGTATTCCATGTGAGGCCGAACCTGCGCGCCTTGTAAAGTTACAGGTAGTGTGCCGGCATACTGTCCCGCTCTGCTGAGCACGCCAAGCTTTTTAGAGTCCAATTCGGCCTTCTCTTCCAAGTGACCAAAGAAACTGCACGTTACGACAAAGAGGTTCTTTTTAGCGGTAAACGCGCAAATTTGTGTCTTCTGAGGATTAAACTGGACTAGATTTAGTCGCCCCCAATCCGAGACTTTGTTCAGCAAAGACTCGACTTCAGACACAAGTTTGTTCCGGTACTCGGCGACGTTTTCCCGAGAAATATTGGCACGGCCGGTGTATAGAGCATCACTATATGTTCATATGTTCTGCTGGTTTGATAAATACGACACCATCGATCAAACGTATCGGCGATACTTCTTTTACAAATGTGCTTGATCACGATTTAGAATTCAATTAAGTGTAATGTGATCACTAGCTTCCAATTAGATTTTCTAAAAGTTGAATTATGTAATAAACGCTTAAGATTCGGAGATTATAGTCATTTGAATACCGCAGAGATATACTATACAAAATTACATTTCTTTTTAAGATAATGAGCAAATAAATAAACTGGGGAAAATATAGAATGCCATCAAAAACATAATTTGTAAAAAAGCCAAGTCTCTCAACTCAGTTCTTCTACCATAAAAAGTTATGAGATCCATGTAATACCAAGTCGGTTAATTTATTCAGTCCATAGATTCATACATAGATTGACTTGGCAGGCTTCTAGTTTTATCCATAACGAAGTTATAGGGTTTCGGAAATGGCCTGAACTGCTTCGAGAAAAGGTTGGTACGGCCGTGCCGCTTTTTTGCTCGACTTGGCGGGGGCACTTCCGTGCCCCCAGATCTGGCACCTGGCTAAGAATACGTGTATGGTAAGGTGACAGTATTTGGAGTGTTGTGCTCATAATGCAATGTGTAAAATGTACTTAGTTGATAAGTTAAATTAATAAATAATTAAATGATAAATAAATGAGTATATGACGAGATATGAGGAAACAAAGATTATGTTTAATGTCCACGTCATACCTATGCCGGTAGTTGTTGGGAGCACTAAGCTCGAAGTTGTTGACGAGTATGTTTATCTGGGACAAATAGTCCGAATAGGTAAATCCAACTTCGACCGAGAGGTCAATCGACGGATTCAACTCGGCTGGGCAGCGTTCGGGAAACTAGGACACACCTTCTCGTCAGACATACCTCAAAACCTTAAAACGAAATTGTACAACCAGTGCGTGTTGCCAGTGATGACTAACGGATCTGAGACGTGGTGCTTCACTGCTGGCCATATGAGAAAGCTCAAGGTCGCTCAGCGATCTATGGAGAGGGCTATGCTCGGAGTTTCTCTGCGTGATAAACTTAGGAATGAGGATATCCGCAGTAGAACCAGAGTAACCGACATAGCCCAAAGGATTAGTAAGCTAAAGTGGCAGTGGGCCGGCCATATAGGTCGAAGAACCGACAACCGATGAGGAACAAAGGTTCTTGAGTGGCAGCCTCGTACCGGTAGGCGAAGTGTAGGGCGATCCCCCACGAGATGGAGTGATGACCTGGTAAGACATGCAGGAAGTCGATGAATACATGTAGCTCAGGACTCAGGCCGTGCTTTGTGGCATTCCTTGGGGGAGGCCTATGTTCAGCAGTGGACTTATGAAAGGCTGTGATGATGATGACGAGGATACGAGTTGTTGATATTGAAATTGCAAACACAGCGCAAGTACACATCAAACAATTCTTTTTGATTTTACACTAGTCGTAGACATTTTTTTTAAACAAATAACGGCGACCAACGAGCACACAGTACATCTGACAGAAAATAGATGCTGTGGACCATAGACCCCACATGTGTCCTAGATGGTCGATATTTTTCTTTAATCTTGACTGTACATATGTTTTTTGTCCACGATCATACCAGTTACACAAAAGTCACAGGGTGTTGCAGTTGTTTATGGGAGGTGGTCGGCACTTTCCATCAGGTGAGCCACACGCTCGTTTGCCCCCACTTTTATTTAAAAAAAACATAACGCAGTCATGTTAGTTTAGGTAGGTAATAAAAAACGACTACTGAAATAAAATCTAATAAGTTATCAAAAATAACAATATCGACTATCATCCCTTGGGTGTCGTAAGAGGCGACATCATTCATCATCATTCATCATTACAGCCCTTCACAAGTCCACTGCTGAAGATAGGCCTCCCCCAAAGAATGACACAAAGCACGGTCCTGAGCCACCTGCATCCATTGACATCCTGCATATCTTACCAGGTCGTCACTCCATCTAGTGGGGGGACGCCCTACACTTCACCTGCCGGTACGAGGCTGCCACTCGAGAACCTTTCTTCCCCATCGGTTGTCGGTTATTCGAGCTATATGGCCGGCCCATTGCCACTTCAGCTTACTAATCCGTTGGGCTGTGTCGGTCACTCTGGTTCTACTGCGGATATCCTCATTTCTGAGTTTATCACGCAGAGAAACTCCGAGCATAGTCCTCTCCATAGCTCGCTGAGCGATCTTGAGCTTTCTCATCCGGCCAGCAGTGAAGGACCACGTCGCAGTTCCGTATGTCATCACTGGCAACACGCACTGGGTGTACAGTCTCGTTTTCAAGTTTTGAGGTATACCTGACGAGGAGATGTGCCGTAATTTCCCGAACGCTGCCCAACCGAGTTGAATCCGTCGATTGACCTCTCGGTCGAAGTTGGACTTACCTAGTCGGACTATTTGTCCCAGGTAAACATACTCGTCAATAACTTCGAGCTTAGTGTTCCCAACAACTACCGGCATTGGTGTGACATGGACATTAAACATGATCTTTGTTTTGTCCATGTTCATCTTAAGACCTATCCGTTGGGAAACGCTATTGAGGTCATTGAGCATAATGCTTAGGTCCCCCAGCGATTCTGCCATAAGGACTATATCGTCGGCAAATCGAAGGTGAGTGATGTACTCGCCACTGATGTTAATACCGTATCCTTTCCAGTCCAGAAGCTTGAAAACGTCTTCCAATGCAGCGGTGAAGAGTTTCGGGCATATGACGTCACCCTGTCTTACACCTCTCTGCAATTGAATAGGTTTCGTACTCTGGTTCTGTACTCGGATAGCCATCGTAGCCCTACTGTACAAGCACTTCAACACTTCGATATACCGACAGTCAACTTGGCACCGCTGAAGGGACTGCAGCACCGCCCAAATTTCGACGGAATCAAAGGCTTTCTCATAGTCCACATACGCCAGACATAGTGGCAAATTGTACTCATCGGACTTCTGTACAATTTGCCGAAGGGTATGAATGTGCTGAAGGCTTTTCGGAAACCGGCTTGTTCGGGAGGCTGGAAGTCGTCAAGTCTGCGTGCGAGACGATTCGTAAAAACTCTCGAAAACAGCACGTAGACGCGGCTTAGAAGGGAAATCGATCTGTAGTTCTTCAAGAGAGCGTTGTCGCCTTTCTTGAAGAACAAGACAACCGCACTTCTGCTTCACGCCTCCGGTGTAATGCCACCATGGAGGACGGAATTAAAGAGCTTCTGAAGGACTTCAAGTACCGGTTTTCCACCCGCTTTCAGAAGCTCCGCTGTAATTCCATCCTCGCCTGGGGCCTTGCCGTTTTTAAGGTGCTGGAGAGCCATTCTAATCTCGCTCAGACTGACGTCCGGGATATCATCGGAATAGTGTCGGATAAGACTCGCTCTTGGATCGTTACTCACACTTGCGTGCGGCTCCAACGATGACGTGTACAGCTGCCCATAGAACCTCTCAATCTCACTCAAAATCTCAGGTGCCCCGGAAACGATGCTGCCACACTCGGTCTTCAGCTTTGACAGTTGGCACTTTCTGGCAGACAGATCTCTGGAAAAGACTTTGGAGCCTTGGTTCCGCTTGATCGCTTCTTCAAAACGAGCTGCATTGAAGTTGCGTAAGTCCCGCCGCATGCATTTGGAGATCTGTCTGTTCAGTTGCCTGTATGCTGTCAAATCTGTTGAAGAATGTAGCTTCATCTCCCGTCTAACAGCCATGAGATAAAGAGTGTGATCGGAGAGTTTTTGTGTTCTTCTGCGGCGGGTCTTGCAGAACGTAGCTCCGACCGCATGGGCAGTTTCCACGAGCTTGTCATTCAAATCGTTCACTTCATTGCAGTCTTCTAGGCACTGAAAGCGGTTTTGTAACTCGAGCTGAAAGGTTTCGGGACTTTGGATTAGAGCACGAGGGGGACGGAGCGTTGACTTCATTAGACGAGACCTTTCCAACTTAACGTTTAGGTTCAGTGTGCCTCTAACCATTCGGTGATCGCTGCCGGTTTTCACCCTCGCGATCACTGAGACATCACTGAACAGTTGTTGTCTGGTCGTCATAATGAAGTCAATCTCATGTTTTGTCGAACCTTTGGGGCTCGACCAGGTCCACTTCCTGTGGGGCCGCTTCTGGAAGAAAGAGTTCATCATAAAGAGTCCCTCTTTCTCCATGAAGTCGGCCAGCTGCTGGCCCCTTGGGTTCCGTTGCCCTATTCCAAATTTCCTCACTTTCAGCTCACCGTTCTCTCTTGTGCCTAGTTTTGCATTGAAGTCTCCCATTAATTTCGTATATTGGGTTTTGGAGGAATGCGTGGCTCTAGAGATATCCTCATACATTTCCTCCACCTCCTCATCGAGGTGTGCCGAGGTTGGTGCGTAAACCTGTATGACCTTCAGCGAATACCGTTTGGTATAAGGTACGCAACCCTCGTCGACACACTCCCGATCTTTACAACGTTTTTAACGAGAGACTTGTGGACGATAAATCCGACACCTCCTTGGGACAGATGGTCACCCTCCCGGTGATAGAGCAAGTTGCCGGATTCAAGGATTACCGTGTCCTCCCCCTCTCTTCGGACTTCGGATAATCCTATAGTATGCCAGCGTAACTTGTCTATCTCTTCTTCCAGCTCCACAATCTTCTCTTCAGTCCTCAGGGTGCGTGCGTTGTATGTTGCCAGGTCGAGTCGTCGTAGGTGGCAACCGAACCTCCACCGGAGATTCTTAGCACCCCCTGCCCCGCCGTTACCATGGTCGCCACCGTAGTCAGGAATAGCGGTGTCGCCGGGGACTGGGGGCCGTCTCTTCGTAACTTTCATCATGGGGGGTATATTGCCATAGTTGCCACGCTTGGCGAGCGGGTTGGCAACCGCAGTTTTTTTTATTGTATTTTTGCCGTTACCAGGAAGATGCTGCTGCCCATCTCCTGCCTGTTTCCCTTTGTCGCCTCTTACGACACCCACGGGAAGATATGGGGTAGTGGATATTCTTAACCGCCACTACACGGCATACGAGGCATAAGAGGCGACAGAGGGAAACAAATCAGAAGATAGGCAGCAGCGTCTTCCTAATAACGACTAAACATAAAAAACTGCGATTGCCAACCCGCATGCCAAGCGTGGAAACTATGGCAAATATTCTCTAATGAAGCAATCTATGGAGGAGGCCTATGTTCTAAGCAGTGGATTTCAATAGGCTGTACAAAATAATCTACCAGGAGCACATGACCCACTGAGAGGTGAAATTTTCAAATCAACGGTAGCATTACAACTATGCCAAATATCAATGAGGCAAACTATGGGGGAGGCTGTCAGCAGTGGACTTTAATAGGCTGTAGAAAATAATTTACCAGGAGCAGATGACGCACTGAGAGGTGAAATTTTCAAATCAACAGTAACATTACAACTATGGCAAATATCCCCGCTATGAGGTAATCTATGGGGGAGGCCAATGTTCCGCAATGGACTTTGCCAAAAAAGATTCCGTCTCAGGGTATGTTGCCGCTGGTACTGCAGCAAAACTTACCTTAACTCTCTGAGGAAAGCGCCAAAAAACGGTATGAGTCGACACTCGGGCATAGCGAGAGCTCGACCCAACGCTCGCTCGTACTCAGCTGAGAGCAGGGCAGCTGAGAGGAAGTCCAGGGCTGGTAGCGGCTCGTCAGATATACTGAACCAGAAGGATTTCAGTTTGTGAGATCTGCAACCAAAGAAATCGCAACATCAGTATAAAATATTTACGGACGACGGCTCCGTGGCGAAGTGCCTTAGTATTAAGCATAGGCGCTCATAGCCGCGGGTTCCGCGAAGGACAAGTATTTGTGATGTTTTATATTATATATTTGTGTTCACGCCACTTTGCACTACCGCCTAAAGCTTATGAGATTCGTTAATTATTATCCAACAAGAGTATGTAAAGCGCATTTCCGGGTAATCTATCTAGCATGTGCACTCTTGTGTTAACAGGGTTCGCATAAGTTCAGAAGACTCGAAACCAACCGTTTCGCTTCTATCTCGCGCCACCGCAACCGCCTTTGTCTAATTTAGATATTAAACTATACAAAATTATCGTAAAATGTATAGATATTTACAATAACGCTATATTTCGCGATTTTTGCATGGCGCCAAAAATATATAACAAAATATCCAAAAAAAATCAAAGATAAAAAATGTTAAATCTTTTAAAAAAACGCTTGTCACTGTCCTAAATGATTTCTTTAGTGATGATTTTTTCTTGATACCCAATAGTTAAAATTATAAAAAAAAATCACAGTATCAACCATTGGATGAATAATTTGCTTTACATAATTATGTTAACATAAATCTAAAAGTAAAGTTATTACATTATATTTGATAATATTCATTAAATAATTTTAAAATTGAAATGAAAAAAAGAACAATGCATATATTGCAAGGTCATTATTTAAAAATGTACATAGTAAAACACAGTTATTATTCAATATATTTATGTGATAATTAGATTTCTAATATACTTAACTCTTTTCTCAAATTCTATATCCACTAATGTTTTGTTTACGTTTCATTTTTTTTTTGTTATTTTTTAGGTACTTTACAATATTTCCAAAAGTATTGTACTTCGTATATCTGTACAGAGTAGGACATAGTTGAACTTGATTATATAATAATGTATCTAACATCTATGTAATAAATATATCTGTGACATTTACATGTGTGAAGAAAATCGGCGTTCAATCATCATACCCTTATCCTATAAAAAATCGTGACTGCAGCCCTTGAGACACGAGGCAAATTGGCAGAAATCCAGGTGAGTGCACATGCATTTCTTCACATCGTTTCTGTAGCCCCAATTTAAGGCATTTGCAGTACCGCGAAATAGTAAACTCGCACCGCACCCTACCATAAATTAATTTACGTATAATCATCCTTTTAATAACTCTGAACCAACAGTTGGTCATTTAAACTAACACACCATTTTTGGTCACTCCGCCCGGGATAATTTTAAACAATTTGTGTAATTTTTGTCTCCTTCTTTCGCAGGCTAAATCCTATGGATGTATGCTTTTGTCTCTTTTTAGTATCGCTTTTTTGTTTCATTGAGTTTCTAATAGCAATAATTCTAAAAAAAGTTTACACTTAAAAATAAAATCAAAACATTTTAACATATTAAAAATTATATCTTAATATGTTTTGATTATCTACTTTAATATAAAAAATACTACAGAAGTATAAAAAATACTACAGGAGTTTTGGCGGGAACTTGACTGGTGGCGAATTGCTACTCCTGTATTATTGTTTAAATAATGGTTTGAAGTGGATTTTGACACGTAAAAGTGGTGCGATTTTGTGTATTAAATGTCAGCGCATGTGAACTATTAGTGGAAATGGTGAAACAAATGTTCCGATGGTGGTTTGAATATCAAGATGGGGTGTCTGTCTGCTTAGGCGCCTTGAGATACTATCACCAACTGTCTGCTGGCTCAAGTTGCCGTCAATATTTTCTAAAAACTACGCAATGTGACGCATCTACATATTGTGAAGTAGTGTAATTTTTTTAGATGTTACCGCCATACTTGGATTTTCTCCTGTATCGTGGAGGCAATTTACCCGGAACTATTATTTGTAGGCCATACAAATACTCGCTCCGTGCGGGATTTAAACCCGCGCTCCCCAACGCAGCAACTCATTGCTAAGCCACTGCGCCACGGAGCCGTCAAATTATTATTATCACTTGATACTGAGATAAATAAAGACATGGCTTAAAAGACAAGTACCCAAGCCAAAATCTTAATAAAAAAAATTTATAGGATATGGTGACAAACAAGCGCACAGTCCACCTGATGGTAAGTGGTTGCTGTGACCCATAGACATCCACATCTATCTTCGATTACGAATCAAAATGCAGATACGTTGTCACACGTCAGGACTAAGATAGAATGCCTATTTTCCAGTAAAAAGGGTCTCCGGTTTTCTACACTCACAATGCGAAACACAGCAGTCTTAAGCTGCTATTTTACGCGTGTATTCTGTGAGAGCGTGGTCCTTCCCCGGTCGAGCCGACCCATTCGTGCTACAACTTTACTACTAAAGCTGAACGCACCTATGTCCGCACCGTACGCATCGTACGCGCCGTACGCGCCGAGTTTTACTGATGGCCTCGCACATATGCCCGTACGCATCGTCCGCACCGTCCGCAAATCTTTTGTATTACCAACAACTTTTGTAGTTTTTTCCAACCTCTGGTGTGAAACGGTACATTGAAATTGATCGCTCGAAATCACTATGGAAAGAAATATAGTAATAGCCTGCTTATTGGCATAGGAAGAAGAAAAAAAATTCGGAGAAAAAGAAGATTCTGGATTCATAATATTAATTTAAAAAGGCATGGAGAATATGAAGGGGATATACGTTATTTAAAGATTTATTAGGTGATGATGAACGATTTTTCAGATATTTACATTTAACATACAAGGTACTTCAAGAATTGCTACATGTACTAAAACCATATCTTTCTATGGAAAACTCAAGATTTAGAAGACCAATTGAACCAGAAAAAAGACTTGTTGTATGTTTGAGGTAAGTATTTTTATTGATAATTAAGTAATCAGGTATTATTGGGTTTTTGAATTAAATTTAACCATTTTTTTAGTTCAGTATGTAAATAATTTATCACTAAGTATTCATATTGATAACCGATGCAAAAAAAAATCAAATTATGTATAATTAATTACGAATTAATTAAGTTATAAAAACACAAAAACTATCACGTAAGTCGAAACCACCAGTTTTAGTGGAAAATCCACTAAGTTGGCATCATTACACAACACTGAGTATCCACACGCGCCAAACGCGCCGCGTTATATGACGTCATCAGCATTCGTCCTTCGATATCGTATACCTACCGCATTTTATAAAATTCGGCGCGTACGGTGCGGGTGTAGTGTGCAAGGTTTCATATGATTTCATACAACGAATTCTAAAATTCGGCGCGTACGGCGCGGACATATGTGCGTTCAGCTTAATACAGCTGCAGCATGGTTCTACCAACTATATTGCATGCATGCGAATTAGTCTGTGACTACATGTTTATATTATCTTCGAATTGTTTTGAATGAAGCCAAGAGGGGAGCCAGGAGCCCCATAGCACACCTATTACCAAGTTTAAATATGTTATTAAACTAAAACTGTTTAAAAAGGGTATTAAAATAATAAATGAATGCACACTTGATAATATCCTCTAGAAATGAGGTGGTCGCTTCCATCATCATCATCATCATTACAGCCCTTCACAAGTCCACTGCTGAACATAGGCCTCCCCCAAAGAATGCCACTAAGCACGGTCCTGAGCCACCTGCATCCATCGACTTCCTGCATGTCTTACCAGGTCGTCACTCCATCTCGTGGGGGGACGCCCTACACTTCGCCTACCGGTACGAGGCTGCCACTCGAGAACCTTTCTTCCCCATCGGTTGTTGGTTCTTCGAGCTATATGGCCGGCCCACTGCCACTTCAGCTTACTAATACGTTGGGCTATGTCGGTTACTCTGGTTCTACTGCGGATATACTCATTCCTAAGTTTATCACGCAGAGAAACTCCGAGTATAGCCCTCTCCATAGCTTGCTGAGCGACCTTGAGCTTCCTCATACGGCCAGCAGTGAAGGACCACGTCTCAGTTCCGTAAGTCATCACTGGCAACACGCACTGGTTGTACAATTTCGTTTTAAGGTTTTGAGGTATGTCTGACGAGAAGATGTGTCGTAGCTTCCCGAACGCTGCCCAGCCGAGTTGAATCCGTCGATTGACCTCTCGGTCGAAGTTGGACTTACCTAGTCGGACTATTTGTCCCAGGTAAACATACTCGTCAACAACTTCGAGCTTAGTGCTCCCAACAACTACCGGCATAGGTGTGACATGGACATTAAACATGATCTTTGTTTTGTCCATGTTCATCTTAAGACCTATCCGTTGGGAGACACTATTGAGGTCATTGAGCATAGTGCTTAGGTCCTCCAGCGATTCTGCCATAAGGACTATATCGTCGGCAAATCGAAGGTGAGTGATGTACTCGCCATTGATGTTAATACCGCATCCTTTCCAGTCCAGAAGCTTGAAAACGTCTTCCAATGCAGCGGTGAAGAGTTTCGGGGATATAACATCACCCTGTCTTACACCTCTCTGCAATTGGATGGGTTTCGTACTCTGGTTCTGTACTCGGATAGCCATTGTAGCCCTACTGTACAAACACTTCAGCACTTCGATATACCGACAGTCAACTTGGCACCGCTGAAGGGACTGCAGCACCGCCCAAATTTCGACGGAATCAAAGGTTTTCTCATAGTCCACATACGCCAGACATAGTGGCAAATTGTACTCCTCGGACTTCTGTACAATTTGCCGTAGGGTATGTATGTGGTCTATGGTGCTAAAGCCCTTTCGGAAACCGGCTTGTTCGGGAGGCTGGAAGTCGTCAAGTCTGCGCGCGAGACGATTCGTAATGACTCTCGAAAACAGCACGTAGACGCGGCTCAGAAGGGAAATCTGTCTGTAGTTCTTCAAGAGAGCGTTGTCACCTTTCTTGAAGAACAAGACCACCGCACTTCTGCTCCAAGCCTCCGGTGTAATGCCACCATGGAGGACGGAATTAAAGAGCTTCTGAAGGACTTCAAGTACCGGTCTTCCACCCGCTTTCAGAAGCTCCGCTGTAATTCCATTCTCGCCTGGGGCCTTGCCGATTTTAAGGTGCTGGAGAGCCATTCTAATCTCGCTCAGACTGACGTCCGGGATATCTTCGGAATAGTGTCGGATAAGACTCGCTCTTGGATCGTTACTCACACTTGCGTGTGGCTCCAACGATGACGTATACAGCTGCCCATAGAACCTCTCAATCTCACTCAAAATCTCAGGTGTCCCGGAAACGATGCTGCCACATTCGGTCTTCAGCTTTGACAGTTGGCTCTTTCTGGCAGACAGGTCTCTGGCAAAGACTTTGGAGCCTTGGTTCCGCTCGATCGCTTCTTCAATACGAGCTGTATTGAAGTTGCGTAAGTCCCGCCGCATGCATTTGGAGATCTGTCTGTTCAGTTGCCTGTATGCTGTCAAATCTGTTGAAGAATGTAGCCTCATCTCCCGTCTAACAGCCATGAGATTAAGAGTGTGATCGGAGAGTTTGTGTGTTCTTCTGCGGCGGGTCTTGCAGAACTTAGCTCCGACCGCATGGACAGTTTCCACGAGCTTGTCATTCATATCGTCCACTTCATTGCAGTCTTCTAGGCACTGAAAACGGTTTCGTAACTCGAGCTGAAAGGTTTCGGGACTTTGGATTAGAGCACGAGGGGGACGGAGTGTTGACTTCATCAGACGAGACCTCTCCAACTTAACATTTAGGTTCAGTGTGCCTCTAACCATTCGGTGATCGCTGCCGGTTTTCACCCTCGCAATCACTGAGACATCACTGAACAGTTGTCGTCTGGTCGTCATAATGAAGTCAATCTCATTTTTTGTCGAACCGTCGGGGCTCGACCAGGTCCACTTCCTGTGGGGCCGCTTCTTGAAGAAAGAGTTCATCATAAAGAGTCCCTCTTTCTCCATGAAGTCGGCCAGCTGCTGGCCCCTTGGGTTCCGTTGCCCTATTCCAAATTTCCCTACTTTCAGCTCACCGTTCTCTCTTGTGCCTAATTTTGCATTGAAGTCTCCCATTAACACCGTATATTGGGTTTTGGAGGAATGCATGGCTCTAGAGATATCCTCATACATTTCCTCCACCTCCTCATCGGGGTGTGCCGAGGTTGGTGCGTAAGCTTGTATGACCTTCAGCGAATACCGTTTGGTGATTCTGAGTATAAGGTACGCAACCCTCGTCGACACACTCCCGATCTTTACAACGTTGTTAACGAGAGACTTGTGGACGATAAATCCAACACCTCCTTGGGACAGATGGTCGCCCTCCCGGTGATAGAGCAAGTTGCCGGATTCGAGAATTACCGTGTCCTCCCCCTCTCTTCGGACTTCGGATAATCCTATAATATGACAGCGCAACTTGTCTATCTCTTCTTCCAGCTCCACGATCTTCTCATCAGTCCTCAGGGTGCGTGCGTTGTATGTTGCCAGGTCGAGTCGTCGTAGGTGGCAACCGAACCTCCACCGGAGATTCTTAGCATCCCCTGCCCCGCCGTTACCATGGTCGCCACCGTAGCCAGGAATAGCGGGGTCGTCTCCTTGTTACTCTCGTCATTTGGGGGGTATTTGCCATAGTTGCCACGCTTGGCGAGCGGGTTGGCAACCGCAGTTTTTTTATTATAATTTTGGCTATTATCAGGAAGATGCTGCTGCCCATCTCCTGCCTGTTTCCCTTTGTCGCCTTTTACGACACCCACGGGTGGATATGGGGTAGTGGATATTCTTGACCGCCACTACACGGCAAGCACGGTCGCTTCCAAGCTGTTGCTTAAATAAGTTTTATAAATAGTTTGTACAACATGTGTTTTTATGGAATATAATACTTTAAAAAAGTCCCGATGGGTTTTTACTGGTTCTATAAAAGTAAAAAAAATACTTTCAATAAGAATTATTTGTAATGTATATTGAAAAGAGAATTATACTTATTCTATTCTATTCTACAGGCTAACCTAGCTTGGGTTCCCGTCTTCCATAACTAAAAATGCTATTAAAGTTAAAGTTACAGCTATATACACGTCCCACTGCTGGGCACAGGCCTCCTCTCATTTCTGAGAGGGTTTTAGGGCAAAGAAAGATCCGCCGCGGTGGCCCAAGTCGTGTTGGCGAACTTCACATGTCTTCGAAATATATATGTTTTTCTTATTTGTCAGATATGCAGGTTTCCTCACGATGTTTTCGTGTATGTATAGATGTTTTAATTATGTTCCGCGGAACCCTAATTCTTTTTCTAAAATAAAAGTAAGTGTTTGTAATGTCAAAATTACGGCTTTTTACTAAATGTATATGAAAGTATATACGATACTTATAACAAAACACAATTTTTAAAATTTTTGTCTGTCTGTCGGTCTGTCTGTCTGTCTGTTTGTTCCGGCTAATCTCTGAAACGGCTGGACCGCTTTCGAGGGGACTTTCACTGGCAGATTGCTGATGTTATAAGGAGTAACTTAGGCTACTTATATTTTAGAAAAAGATTTAGGGTTCCGGGGAACATAATTAAAACATCTATACATACAAATAAATAAAATTGAAGTGTCTGTTTTTAATGTCAAAATTACGGCTTTTTACTAAATGTATATGAAAGTATAGACGATACTTATAACAAAAACACATTTTTTTAAAATTTTTGTATGTCTGTCGGTCTGTCTGTCTGTCTCTTTGTTCCGACTAATCTCTGAAACGGCTGGACCGATTTTGACGGGAATTTCACTGGCAGACAGCTGATGTCATAAGGAGTAAGTTAGACTACTTTTATTTTATAAAAATAATTTGGGTTCCGCGCAAAAAACGAAAACCCCAAATAACACGCGGGCGAAGTCGCGAGGAACAGCTAGTATGATATATAATAATAAAATAATCTTGAACGATCAACATATAAATTTTTCGATTTCACAAATAAATACTCCAAGTTTTTCGGGTAAAATATTGCTTAGATCACTCTTGGCATTGCTTTCTTATCTGTTAGTGAAGTTTCATCACAACAGACATAAGTCTTACATTTGGATATTCAATATTTATGTCTTAACGGTATGCAAATCGCTCCCTGAGCTCGATAGAAGGCAGCTTTTGTATTATTATTTAGCAGAGAAGGTTGACAATAAGTAATATAGACGAATGGTGAAGAAAAATTAATTAAATAAAATCTCAAACATTCTGCTCTTTTTATCGTTTAAATTCAGAATGCGTGGTAGATTACTATTTTAAGAGATTGTCATTCATAAATATCTAACGCCTACTATTTTACTACGCACGCACACATTCGTAAGGGTCGCTCGATTGGCAAACACGTTGTGAATTGAACGCACATAGAGGAGCGTAGGTTAGCGTAGTTACATACATACATACATAAACACTCACGCCTGTCACCCAGAGGGGTAGGCAGAGACTATGGAATTCCATTTGGCACGATCCTGACACACCTCTCTCGCTTCCTCCACATCCATATACCTACGCATACACGCTCGTCGGTTAAAGGTACTCTTAATTTGGCCCATTTTCAATATATCGCCTATTTGGTCGATAAACTTTCGCCTAGGGCGACCCTTTCCGACTCTGCCATTCACCTCTGCAACATAAATTTGCTTTGTCACTCTTTCCTCATTCATTCTTTCTACATGACCAAACCACCGAAGCATTCCTTTCTTAATCCTAGTCACAACATCATCTTGCAAACCACACATTTCTCTTATCCCACTATTTCTCACCCTGTCATTCAGATTCAGCCCTAGCATACTACGTAATGACCGCATTTCTACAGCATTTATTCTACTCTCGTGCTTCTTCTGCCATACCCAACTTTCACTACCATACATTAAAGAAGGCACTAACACAGCACTGTGAATTGCCAAACGTGCCTTTTTGGACACATTCTGACTTTTCACAATAGAGTGTAGAGCCCCATTCAATCTATTTCCTGCATTCACTCGTCGTTCTATATCCTGATCATATCTACCATCCCTGCTAAACACACATCCCAAATACACAAACTCATCTACTTGCTCTACCAACTCCCCTTCTATTCTTATTTCACATATCGTTTTACTTTCTTCTCTTTCAAAAACCATAACTTTCGTCTTACTTGCGTTCACTTTCATTCCCTTTTCTTTTAATGTCCTGTTCATTAATGTAACCATCATTTGCAACTCGGCTGCCGACGACGCAAGTATGACTTGATCATCGGCGTACAAAAGGCATTTGACGGTTAACTCACCCATTCTTAACCCGCATTCTTCTGCTTTCAAATTTTCCAAACAACTGTCCATAAATAGGTTGAACAGCCACGGGGAAGCCACACAGCCCTGTCTGACACCTTTATGGATGCCAAACCAGTCCGAGTAGGCCCCGTTGATCCTGACACAAGCACTAGAGTCCCTATATAGAGACTTCAATGCCTGTATCAAGCCAGCGCTCAACCCAAATGAGTTCAGTGTTTGCCATAACACATCCCTGTCCACTCTGTCATAAGCCTTCTCCAAGTCTATGAACGCACAAAAAACTTTTTGGTTTTTGGCCAAAAACTTCTCCGCGATCATGCGCATGGAAAAGACCTGATCCGTACATCCCATTCCATTTCTAAATCCCGCTTGCACATCCCAAATTTTTCCATCAGTTTCTTTCATAACTCTTTCAATTAGCACCTTAGCATACAGTTTTCCCACAATGCTAAGAAGGCTGATACCACGGTAGTTTTTACAGTCCTGCTGTGATCCTTTTCCCTTATATATTGGGACTATCACGGCTTTGCACCAGTCTCCCGGTACCCGCTTAAGTTCCCAACATAAATTAAACAAGGTGCACAGCAGGTCTGCCACCACTCCTTCTCCAGCCTTTAGCATTTCGAGAGATACTCTATCATAACCGGCTGCCTTACCTGCTTTCATACTTTTCATTGCTTTCATTATTTCATCTATACTTATATCTCTATCTATTTCCTCTTCTTCCGGAATTTCTATTTCATTTAATTCAAACGTCTCATCACTCATAAACACGCTTTCAAAGTATTCCTTCCATCTCCTTAAACTCAAAACTTCGTCATTCAGAATACAGCCATTCTGGTCTCGTATAGCATTCATTCTAGGCTGTTTTGAATGTCCCCTGGTAGTTCTTACGAGTTTCCAGAACATTTTAATGTTTGCCTGGAAGTTATCCGATATTCTTCTATCATTCATATCCGTTCTTTCTTGCTTTTTCCTTTCAACTACTTCTTTTACTCTCTTATTTAGGTGTCTAAAGACTGCCTTTTTCCTTTCAATATCATCATTCATACTGCTAGAACTACTAGCCTTGGTTGCTAGTAAATCTAGCCATGCTTTCTTCTTTACTTCAACTTCCATCCGTACCTCATCATCCCACCATAACGTGTTAATTTTCCTTTCATTCGTTCTCTTACTTACACCACATACTTCGGTAGCTGCATCCACTAAACCTTTCTTGACATTATACCACACAGTCTCCAAGTCTAAATCATTCATACACAATTCAGCCATACCACTTATATTTTCTCTCAATCTATATTTGAACTTCTCTCTCACACCTTCATCTTGTAACCTCTCTGTTCTTATACGCTGTAAAGTAGTGGTAGACACAGATGTCCGATGCCTCCAACGTCTGAAAAGACCATTAATTCGGCATAAGACCAAGTAATGATCCGTCCCTACGTTAGAGCCCCGGTAAACCCTTGTATCTACCACCGCGCTCCTCATTCTTTCATCAACAATTATGAAATCTATCATACTTCTATCATCACCTCTTTCCCATGTATACGTATGAATCTTCTTATGACGAAAGAAAGTATTCGTCACAAAAAGACTCTTTTCCACGCATACGGCGAGAAGGCTTTCACCATTCTCATTTATACTTTCATCACCAAACGTTCCCAATATCCTTTCATAACCAAGCCTCCTCACCCCAACCCTTCCATTAAAATCGCCTAATATCACAATATTTTCATTAACCTTGCATTTCATTAGCACCATCCTTACCAACTCCCAAAACTGCTCTCGGATATAAGTGGGCTTAGACATGTCTGGGGCGTAGACCCCTAAAACAAACAACTTCTTTAAGCCCACTTTCATTCGTATCCATAGCAGTCTCGGGCTTACACATTCATACTCTTTCACACAATGACCCATTCTTTCTGAAAGGATGATACCGACTCCCTGGCATGCCCGCTCGGTCTCGTCTACACCAGACCAGTACGCGGTATACATGCCATGTGTAGTAGCATCCTTTCCCTTCCGTTTCGTCTCATTTACACATAACACGTCTATTCCTCTATCATGCATCATATCGCATACTTCATCCATCTTATCATTCATTCCTCCACATACATTCAATGTAGCCAGACGGGCTTCCGCAGCGTAGCGTAGTTGCGCAGCGTAGCGTAGCGTTTAGCGTAGTTGTTCCTCATAAATCACATTCAATTTGAGATAATTTCGAATAAAAGTAGAAGCCTTATTTACTCGTATTTCAAAAACTCCAATAATGGTATATAGTTATTTATTTAGTCAACTTAAGTTTGAAATTTGACTACCTACTCTTTAAAAAATTAGTAAGTATATGTAGGTACAGACTAGTTTTAGTTACACATAACGAGTTTGAAATTAAACATATATTAGTAATTTAAACATTAGTTCAGAACCTCGTTCGTATGAAAGTGCACCGTTTGCAGGATGGGTGACATTTGGAGGAAAGTTTACCGATTGACTTTAGCCTTGTCAAACTCTTTCGATGACGTAGTAACTCAAAGTTGATTTTGGCTTCAAACGCTTTCTGAGCGATATCTTACCAATGGTGGAATGTATTTCATCTTAGTGACAATTAATTTTGATACATTTTTAGCTAACTTCAAAAAAAAAGGATGTTTACAATTCGACTGTATTTACTACGCGATATTAAGCGACTTACCTCTAAAATTGTAAATCGATTCAATGTTTTTTTTTAAATAGAATAACGGTGACAAACGATACACAGGCCACATTCATCTTAAACTACGAATCGAAATGCAGATACGTTGACACCCGTGAGGACTAAGATAAAATGCCTCGTTTCCAGTAAAAAGGTTCTCCGGTTCTCTACACTCACCATACGAAACACAGTAGCGATTTTACACTGATATTCTTTGAGAGCGTGGTTCTTCCCCGGTCGAGCCGATCTACTCGTGCTACATACGTACAACAAAGGCAGTCGTGGCACAGTTTATACTAGTATGTCTGCCGATATTATCATCTCAATGTAATTGATGGTACTTCTTACTTAAATAGTGTAAGTTATGATGTAAAATTAGTGGCACTCCACAATGCACTTTTTTATTTATTCCCCAATAAACATAAAAAGACATGTGTGAGTGTCGTGGACCACTCGATTGGAACCAATTTCCTTTCAGAGTATTATTTTTAGAACGAAGTTCATTATCGGACGGTACGGGTTTGACGGATGGGAGCTAGGCGACAAAAAGTGAAAGATTTTTTCATCACTACCCCTTGTGTCATAGTGTATTTAATTTTAAAAGACGCTTCACTTTAATAGACGCTAGTAATACATTTATTTGTATTTGTTAATCAATCAAATAAAACGTTTATCAATAATACGGAACTTCGTTCCAACAGAGTGTTCCACGACACTCACGCATGTTTTCTTTTTAAATATTGGTTATTTTTTTTTTTTATAGGGTCGGGTGACAAACGAGCACACAGTCCACCTCATGGTAAGTGGTTACTGTGACCCATAAACATCTACATCTATCCTCAATAAAGACTCAAGATGCAGATGCGTTGTCATCCGTGAGGACTAAGATGGAATGCCTCTTTGCCAGTAAAAAGGATCTCCGGTTCTCTACACTCACCATACGAAACACAGGAGCGTTAAGCTGCTATTTTACGCTGGTTTTCTGTGAGAGCGTGGTCCTTCCCCGGTCGAGCCGACCCATTCGTGCTACAACCATAATATAGCTGCAGCATGGCTCTACCACGTAGTTATGCTACTAAACATTAGTAATATTCCCTTAAACGCCATTATTTAGGCTATTGATGCTTGTAATATATTATTATTGATAACGTTATTGATTAACAAATAAAAATAAATGTATTACTAGCGTCTATAAAAATGAAGAGTTATCTAAAATAAAATACACTATGACACAAGGGGTTGTGACTAGGCTTGCCAACTCCAAAAAAGACATTTCCGGGATTACCCAGCTCGACATCCGGGACTTTGGTATATTACGCGGGACACAACACACCACATACAAATTGGTTACAGAAAAAAACACTAATATAATCATTTAATAAAAAAAACAATACAAATGTTTGACAAACATTTTAAATTTAATTTATTTTTCTGTTTTAAAACTGTATTTATTTTGCGATTTTGCGCATTTTAACAAGTTTTTGTTTTGCAATACGTAGTTATAAAATTCACTGCATTTTTGATCAAAATTAATGTTAATTTGTAGTTCAGTTTTGACGTGGTCAACAGACAGCTAATTTCTGCTGTCTGTCCATGCATTTCCACAGAGAGAAAACACTCTCTCTACTGATGCATTTGAAAGTGGTATCGAAGCTACGGCTAAGGTGTAGTTGGTACGAGATAGATACTAATATCATATAATAACTGATTTCCGGGACAAAAGGCGTCCCGCAAAGGGTTACGGCGGGACGCTCCAAAATTGACCCAGAAGCGGGATGTCCCGGAAAATCCGGGACGGTTGGCAAGCCTAGTTGTGACCTAAGATGTTTTTAAAGTATAGATACGTCATACTCGCTCTAAAATGGCAATACAAAAGTCAGGTAATTGCCCGACTCGCATTCAGTCCTTCCTTATATATTACTTATACCCTTTGATTCAGTCGGGCACGCTCTCGCGTCGCGGCTATACCATCGCTACACTGCGTAAATCTTCTAGTTATTCGTGGCAAAAATGCTTTCCTATGCACAAATTATACAGCTACTGTTAGAGACAAGAAAGACGTCTCATTAATATTTTAAATATAGATAATTTGTTCATAATTGGTTTTATTATTTCAACACTAACGGCTAGTGTAAACTTTGACGCTAGCTAGTGTGTTCATTTCCATATCGGTATGTAACGCGCTCGCGCCAATGAGCGCTCAGCAGCAATCAATACGCAACTAATGATGTATATTCATCTTTTTCTAACGATAGGTATGCCGTATCATTTGTCTCTCTTTGTTAGCGCAACGTGTCATAATAAATAACTGTACGTAGATATAGTACTACCTGCGCCACTTTAAAATACAATAATGTTAGTGTGTAACCTGTCTATCTTTTTTAATACGTCTTTGGTTGTGACGAAAAAAATCTTACACTTTTTGTTGCCTAGCTCCCATCCGCCAAACCCGTACCGTCCGATAAGGAACTTCGTTCCAAAAAGCTATATTTTTTTTAAATTTTTTTTTTAAAAAACGTTAGGAAAAACGATAGGAAACACAAGGATTTTCTCCTGTATCGTGGAGGCAGTTTACAAACACAAATTGCACAAGGACAAACATCCAGACCCGGAACAATTATTTGTAGGCCATACAAATACTTGTTCCGTGCGGGATTCGAACCCGCGCCCCCCAGCGCAGCAACCCATTGCTAAGCCACTGCGCCACGGAGCCGTCATATATTACTGATATAGGTGCAGAATGGCTCTACTACGTATATATATTTTTTTATTTAATTGTGTAGTAATGAAAAGGTTTTACTTCGGGGGTGGTCCTATTTAAATTTGGAGAAAAAATTCTACCCCTAAGCATTGAAGTCATGTATACTACGTACTAGAAGAGACTCCGAGGCTGAGATCTATAGACCGTACTTTGACTTTGCTCAGACTTTACTTTCGAGCTAAGACAATGTCGGTATTTATAGAGCTAGTCAGTCGCGCTGAGTGCGCGCTTAGCAAAGGCGGAGTCAACGAAATCGACGACTTACGTAAAACTCAGAATATTATCCAAAACCACCGTATTAATTTTAAATAGTTGTTTTTGTTACTATAATTTTTATAACAATAAATCGGTAGTTTTAGGTAATCTTCTAGTTTTAAATAGCATTAATCCATTTTTAGGGTTGCGAAGCCAAATGGCAAAAAACGGAACACTTATGGATTCGTCATGTCTGTCTGTCTGTCCGTCCGTATGTCACAGCCACTTTTTTCCGAAACTATAAGAACTATGCTGTTGAAACTTGGTAAGTTAATGTATTCTGTGAACCGCATTTAGATTTTCACACAAAAATAGAAAAAAGCAGTAAATTGTGGGGGTTCCCCATACTTAGAACTGAAACTCAAAAAAATGTTTTTTATATTATTTTTTTCTAAACTGAATAGTTTGCGCGAGAGACACTTCCAATGTGGAAAAATGTGTGTCACCCCCCCCTCCCCCATCCGTAACTTCTAAAATAAGATAATGATAAAACTAAAAAAATATATGATGTACATTA
This sequence comes from Parnassius glacialis, assembly GCA_033319125.1. Lineage (NCBI taxonomy): Eukaryota > Metazoa > Arthropoda > Insecta > Lepidoptera > Papilionidae > Parnassius > Parnassius glacialis. The sequence continues at coordinate 69,535,410 of JAVANC010000004.1, read as the reverse complement.
CCATGTAAACTTCCACCGAAAATTGGTTTGGAAGAGATCTAGTAGGTAGTTTTTTTTAATACATCATAAATCGTAAATTATGTTACTTGCTGCTACGGAACCCTTCATGGGCGAGTCCGACTCGCACTTGGCCGCTTTTCTATTTACGTAATTTCAAACTTATTTGGAATTTTTTAAAACCTTTTCTTTTCTTTTTTCTAATTTTGGAGTCATGTCATCCGTTCTCGTTCTGATACGCTCGTTTTCTATTTTCTTGTAACAATAACTGATTTATAAAATACAATTTGGACTGTTTCCGTTTTTACATATTTTTTTTTTAATTTTATATAGTAAATTAAGAAATCAATTAATTTTTTAACTGCCTGAGCTTTAGCATAAGTTTAGCTTAATCTTAGCCTTATACAACTATAAATACAGAATCAAAGATTATGCTAAGCATATACTCTAAGTTTTTTCGTACGTAAAGTCTGAGCAAAGTCAAAGTAAGGTCTATAGATCTCAGCCCAAGATTTGGTCGTTTGCAACAGGCGTTAGAGTTCGTCTCAAATTTAATTAGTCTGTGCAATTAAAGTAGTGCCACGATGCAGTTATGTCATATCACAAATGGGTTGGCACGACCGTGATAGAACCATGCTCTCACAGAATACCAGCGTAAAATAGCAGCTTAAAACTATGTTTCGTATGGTGAGTGTAGAGAACCAGCGAAAATAGAAAAAAAGCGAAAAACGAGGGATTCCATCTTAGTCCTCACGGCTGACAACGCGTTCTGCATTATGATTCTTAACCGAGGATAAATGTAGATATCTCACAGCATCCACTTACCATCTGGTGGACAGTGTGCTCGTTTGTCATGCTTATTCTGTGAAAAAAAAGGTACTCTTTGCCTCCGAACACGCGCCGAGACCTGGTTGTTTGCAACACGCATGAGAGCCTACAGGCTCAAACTTACTTAGTCTGTGCCAAATGAAGGTAGTCTATGTCTTCGAACACGTGTGCCGCACTGCCGTACAGACTTGGTTCACAGTGTCTGTTATAGTATAACGTAGTATTATTTACATGTAGCTAAGAGTGTATAAATAAGGGATGAAGTTTTGTTTAGCTTAGTTACTACTGTTTAGACCAAATTTCAGTTTCTACCTTGGGTCTGCTAATTTACCTTAGTCCACCCAAAAGGGTAAGAATTTAGGGTGTGTGTACACTGCGAGCACTACTCAGTGCTCTCACTGGTTAAAAATTAGTTCCATTATGGTCTGCCAGTATACTACCACAGTACCCTATATATAACTTTTTTTTTATTTGATTTAACAGTGGTAGAGCCAGGCGGCAGCTTTTGCTGTCGCATGGATGGGCCGGCTCGAACCGGGGTGGTACCACGACCTCACAGAATACCAGCGTGAGGTAGAGGTTTACTTCTGCGTTTCGCTTGGTGAGTGCAGGTGGCCGGAGGCCCTTTTTACTGAAAATGAGGCATTCCATCCTAGTCCTCACGGGTGAAAACGCATCTGCATTTTGATCTGTAACAGTGGTTAGATGTAGATGTCTATGGGCCGCAGCAACCACTTACCATCAGGTGGACTGTGTGCTCGTTTTTCACCCTTATCCTATAAAAAAAAATAACGTCATAAACCACCGCCATTTTTGTACTGTGAGCACTGGCGCTTTCGATGTAAAGTGCTCTCAGTACTTTGATCGCGACATCAAAAAACATAACCGCGCCTAGATATTTAACAGCTTACACGAATGATCGTTATTTTTATTAATTCATATTGTTACACAAATAAACTCGGACATTAAGTTTTACAAGCAACAATATTCAAATAATATTTTTTTCTTTTTGAACAGAAAACGTGTACATGATAAATATTTTCATTTGTAAACAGTGTCCCAAAATGGGGATGACAGTATACTGGACTGCGTTCCGTTTTAAACAGTAACCAGTAGAGCAAACTAAAAAGGAACGGCTTCACAGTATACTGAATTGACGACATACCTTACAGTGGTACCCATAAACTTTTAATAAATATATAAACAAACACCAACCTCTACTGATAACTTCTGAAGGATTTTAATGTAACTCATCATCATCATTACAGCCTTTCACAAGTCCACTGCTGAACATAGGCCGCCCCCAAATTAGTCATGGGGGGACGTTTGCCATAGTTGCCACGCTTGACGAGCGGGTTGGCAACCGCAGTTTTTTTTTTAAATTTAATGTACCTATTTAAACGAAATTCTAGTTATTAATTTGAACTTGTGATAATTCTTATAACGTTCAATAGGTTAAAATTATGAAACTTTTAATAGAAAAACTTCTAATAAAGAAAATTCGCTCAATAGCTTTTAACCTATTTATCCTTAATTCTTCGATACACTACCTCGTATACACTGAAAGTGAACTCGTAAATAAAACAAATTATATGTAAATTAATCTATATATTTACTGCTATTCAAAGTATTCTCCGTTACATTTGTAACACTTTTTCATTCGTTAAAACCGGAAAATTCGGACCATTGTTCCTTATGTTTTCAACACGTGGCGACAGTAGCCTAATGGCTGGGTATGGGCCGCGAACTCGAAAGGTCGTGGGTTCGAATCCGCCATTCGACTACTGTCGTGAGCCACTTCTAACACAAGCATTTTAAGCCTACCAGGAGTGGCGACAGGGAATATTAATAATGTAAATAGCATTGCTAGTTTTTTAAAAAATCGTTCCAAGGTTACGTTTTTCAAGTACTGATCGAAAGCTATCACGGCCTCTTCTGGCTCCGTTAATGACAAACCTCTCATCAAATATTTGATTTGTTTTTTGGGAAAATAATAAAATCGCACGCTGCTAGGTCTAGACTGTGAGCGTGATGGTTCACGAGCTTCAGCATTCTAGAAGCCATAGATGACGTTGTCTTGCGTCAGATAGCGTTGTCATGGTGCAATAGGGTGCGACTTCTTGGTCGTTTTTCTCTAACGTTCTCAAAGACAATGGGCAAAGAAATGGTGGTGTACCACACAACATTGACTGCTCATTAAGTGAGATCGTGCAGATAGGACCTGTCTTGGGGGGGGGGGGGGGGATGCAATAATTTTCTTGCTGGGTTTTGTTAATTTCTTCTTCGAACACCCATACGGAAGACAATTTTGCTTTCTTTTTCGAATGTCACAACAGCATACACAACATTTGAACGTCCGTAATCATACTTTAACAACATTTTTTACATCAATCAACTCTTCTTTTTTTTTTACGTGGTAGAGTCATGCTACAGTTATATTACTGGTATAGTTGTAGAACGAAGTATTACACTCTCATAGAATGTCAGCGTAAAATAGCAGCTTAACGCTTCTGTGTTTCGTATTGTGAGTGTAGAAAACCGGAGACCCTTTTAACTGTAAACTGGGCATTCCATCTTATTCCATCTTAGACAACGCATCCACATTTTGATTCGCAAACGAGGATAGATGTAGATGTTTATGGGCCACAGTAACCACTGACCATCAGGTGGACTGTGTGCTCGTTTGTCACCCTTAATCTATAAAATATCCTATCTAAAATTCGAGGTCGTTTTTGTTCTGGGGTGAGTTCACGATGAATATTTTCAACTGTAGGGAACTTTTGACTGTTGACGTAATGTTTTTTTTTTTAAATTGGCTTATATCTATCTATGCATAACAATAGATTTTGATGAGATTTAACAGTAAAATACCTTCACATCTACAACGTAAGTCTAGTGCGATGCGCCTGCCAAGTGTGAAAATAACAGGTTGAAAATATATTCTAGAATATTCTTTTATCGCATGGCAATCGCAAAACGAAAGTCACAAAACGAAATAAAGCGGTTCGACAAAGAATTCCTAAAACTATTACGTATTCAAATTCCTAAATTGTATTCCAGAAGTCAATTTCGTTCGGAAAGAACTCAAGGCGGGGAAATAAATTTCACCACATCGATATTAATAATAGTAATGTCGTCCGGATCGAATTGCGGTTACGGTAGCCGGTCTCAACGGAGACTTTTTACGTGGTAGAGCCATGCTGCAGCTATATTAGTAGTACAGTTGTAGCACGAACGGTCGGCTCGACCGGGGAAGGACCATGTTCTCACAGAATACCAGCGTGGAATAGCAGCTTAATGCTGCTGTATTTCGTATGGTGAGTGTAGAGAACCGGAGACCCTTTTCACTGGAAACGAGGCATTCCATCTTAGTTCTCACGGGGGACAACGCGTCTGCATTTTGAATCGTAATCGAGGGTAGATGTAGATGTCTATGGGCCACAGCAACCACTTACCATCAGGTGGACTTCGTTGTTTGTCACCCTTATCCTATAAAAAAAGACTAGCCATCTGCACTGGACAGGATTATAGTGCACGAGTGTGTGCGGACACCGGTGCACTCTCTTTTCCCTCACGCTCATAGGCCAATGGGACAGCAAGAGATTAGGTGTACCACCAGCTTTACATGTTAAGCGCGGGGCTGGAACACCGCCAACTTCCTAACTCCCGCTACTGAGAATTTCTTGACACAGCAATTCAATAACTAATTTTGGCCCGACCCGGGATGAACCCGAGACTTCGTGATCATCAACCGTGCTTACAAGTGTTAGACCTACGAGGCAATCAATATAATCGATATTAGCAGCCCCGAGTCGACAGTCCAAGCACCTGCTTGCTTTATGAATGTAAGGGAGCACAAAATCCACGATTAGCGCTTGGGGCACGCACCGACCGTTTGTAGCTCGTGCTGTCGGTTCTTCGTCGAATTATTGTACCGTGGATTGTCTCCACATTAGAAGTGTCTACAATTTTACAATGTTATTTACATAGGCATGCATTTACTTACACATTCACGAATGTCACCCAGAGGGATAGGTAGAGACTACGGACTTCGATTTGGCGCGATCCGGACACACCTCTCTAGCCTTCTTAACATACTTACCTACTCATACATATGTTTTTTTTATAGGATAGGGTGACAAACGAGCACACAGTCCACTTTATGGTAAGTGGATGCTGTAACCCATAGATATCTACATTTATTCTCAGTAAAGAATCAAAATGCAGATGCATCGTCACTCGTGAGGAGTAAGATGGAATGCCGCTTTTCCAGTAAAATGGGTGTTCGGTTCTCTACATTCACCATACGAAACACAGTTAAGCTGCTATTTTACGCTGGTATTCTATGAGAGCGTGGTCCTTCCCCGGTCGAGCCGACCCATTTATCTAAAGTATAATATGTACAACAGGCGGTATTATCACTTTGAAAGTAAATAGAGCGGGTGTACAATAATTTAAAATTAATTTTTTTTTACAGTCAACTTCAATATAAGTTATCAAGAATAACTCAAAAACTGGTCTGACCTTAATCAAATTCATATGGGACCACACGAGAAGTACCAGCTTTAAAACAAAAATGAATCATTGAAATCGGTTCACCCAGTAAAAAGTTATGAGGTAACACACATAAAAAACATTCAGTCGAGTTGAGTACCGTCTCCTTTTCTGCCGACTTCCAAAAAGGAGACGGTACTCAATTCGAGTATATGCTTTTTTTTATGTGTGTTACCTCATAACTTTGTACTGGGCGAACCGATTTCGATGATTCTTTTTTTATATGAAAGCTGATAGTTCTCGTGTGGTCCCATATGAATTTGATCAAGGTCAGACCAATGGTTATTGAGTTATTCTTAAATAACCTATATTGAAGTCGCTTATATTGAAGTCGGCTGTACAAAATTTTTAATTTTAAATTATTATAAATCGGCAGAAAAATTATGAAAATACATACAACTATGGATATGACTAAATCTCATACCAACATCACAAAGTCACTTATCGCTGTCAGTACGCTTAGATCTTATATATTATGTAACAGATTTTGATGCAATTTTCATTAATATACAGAGTTATTTAAGAGAAAAGTTTATATGTGTAACACATGTATATTATATATTATAAAATTCTTCTGTCCGTATGTATATGACTGAACTCCACCTAAACGACTGGAACGTTTTTGATGAAATTTTGTGTTTATGATTAACTTGATTAGAGAGTGGTTTAGAGTCACAATTGAACCCGGTAGGTGGGGTGGATTGATAGTTATTTATATATTGTTAAAAATTCAATAAATATTGCCATGTAAGTTATTTGATCAATAATATTTACACTAAGTTACAATATGTAAAGCTAATTATACTTGAACTCCATTGTTTTTTTTACCGCTTTCGTTTATACTGCTTTCCTTTTTGTAGTGAGCTTTTTTTTATAAGATAAGGGTGACAAACGAGCACACAGTCCACCTGATGGTAAATGGTTGCTGCGGCCCATAGACATCTACATCTATGCTCGTTTGCGAATCAAAATGCAGATGCGTTGTCACCCGTGAGGGCTAAGATGGAATGCCTCATTTCCAGTAAAAAGGGCCTCCGGCCACCTGCACTCACCAAGCGAAACGCAGAGGTTAACCTCTAATTCACGCTGGTTTTCTGTGAGGTCGTGGTACCACCCCGGTTCGAGCCGGCCCATCCGTGCGACAGCAAAAGCTGCCGCGTGGCTCTACCACTGTAAAAAAATTCTGATATAAATAACAAAGGGGAAGCTTAATAATTTAAAATTAAAAATTTTGTACAGCCGACTTCAATATAAGTTATTAAGAATAACTCAAAAACTATTGGTCTGACCTTGATCAACCAACTTTCAAATAAAAAAAGAATCATCTAAATCGGTTCACCCAGTAAAAAGTTATGAGGTAACACACATAAAAAAACATACAGTCGAATTGAGTACCATCTCCTTTTTGGAAGTCGGCAGATAAATATTAATTTTTATAGTAAAAGAGTGACAAACGAGCACACAGTCCACCTGATGGTAAGTGAATGCTATGGCCCATAGATATCTACGTATATACACAATTACGAATCAAAATACAGATGCGTTCTCACTCCTGAGGACTAAGATGGAATGCCTCGTTTCCAGTAAAAAGGGTCTCCGGTTCTCTACACTCACGATACGAAACACAGCAGCATTAAGTTGCTATTTTACGCTGGTATTCTGCGAGAGCGTGCTCCTTCAAGCCGACCCATTCGTGCTACAACCATAATATAGCTGCAGTGAGGCTCTACCACGTGAAACGTGGTTTCTTTCGTTCTATATACCCTTTCTCTAATTACGACATAACTATTGTTTGTCAAATTTACAACCACATTTAAATTGTCGCTTCTAGTATCCCCATGTCTTTGTACCCTGAAAACATTGCGATTTTTGGGAACAGCAATGTTATTTCGCCTACAGTCAAACTGCCAATATAATGGAGGACGCCGGTTGAAAAAACATTGTGTCATTCGTTAAATGATCCATAACTTTTAACTGGTTCGACTTATTGAAATTTCACGTAGCACTTTTTTTTAAATTTATTACAGGTTACATTGTGTCAAGTCTAGTTCATATTACGATTGTAGCACGGATGGGTCGGCTCGACCGGGGAAGGGCCACACTTTCACAGAATACCAGAGTGAAATAGCAGCTTAATGCTGCTGTGTTTCGTATGGTGAGTGCAGGGATAACCCTTTTCACTGGATACAAGGCATCTTAGTCCTCAGCACGGCTAGCATGTGCTGGGGCCAAATAGTTTATCCCCCCGGTTATATCCAATGACAAGAGATAAACTATCTTGTCCTTATGCCAAAGCACGGCAACGGGGAGAAGTATATCCCCGTTTGACATAACAGGTAGACATATATCCCCCGTTCGTAGTATGGAGCCAAATGAAAGATAAAACATTATGCTGTTTTAACATTTGAAAGGGTCAATTCTATCCTTGTTCATTGAACGTGGGTTTAAGTTTATATTCATTTAAAAAATCTATCTAAGTCTAAGGTCTCTCTCCCATTTTTTCTACTGTGGATATTATATCCACCGGTGTGCCCATGCTCGAAGGGTGAATAAAACTAAAAAAACATTTTCTCCTTTCCTCGGGGATAAAATTGTCTCCTGACCATGCTAGCCTTGCAGGGGTGACAACGCATCTTAATTTGGTTTTCTACCAACTTAAAAAAGGAGACGGTACTCAATTCGATTGTATATATTTTTATGTATGTCACCTCAAACTTTTTACTGGGTGAACCGATTTCGATGATTCTTCTTTTATTTGAAAGCTAAAAACGCATGTGGTCCCATATAAATTTGGTAAAGTTCTGACCAATAGTTTTTGAGTTATTCTAAATAATTTATATTGAAGTCGGTTGTACAAATTTTTTTATTTTAAATTATTCAAAAAAGCTTCCACTGCTGTGTTATTTAAATATAATTACAGGTTGTTAATATCGTATCATATCGTATCTTTGGTATCGTCCCTTAGGAATATTATTATTATTTCAGCCGCCAAATAAGAACGCTTCCACTGCTGTGTTATTTAAACATAATTACGGGTTGTTGGTTGTTGCGGAAAGCTAGAGACCCGCCGCCCCTTCATACCCCGTTGCGCCCCGCACACCCCGCGCACCGGAGCCGAGCGACGACCAATGGGCGTGCAGCATCGTCGCGCGGCACTACTCACAGACTGAGACGCTCTCTTGCGGGATATAAGAAGGGCGTTTTGGTCTGTGAGGTGTTTATTTCAGAAGCGGCACTCGAGAAGACAACAAAGAAGACTCAAGACAGAAAATCAAGACTCCACAATTGAAGACCTCTCTCTGTACATATTATCATAGTTAATAGTGCCAAATTATTGTAAATAGTTAATACAGTATAGTTCTACAGTACCATCTTTTCTTCGAGCAGTCCCCTAGCATAGTTAACCTCAGATCAGTCAGTCAATTAGTCAATACAGTCCACTAGCTACAGTAATAAATAAATACCGTCCCCTTCGATCCCTTATATTCTTGGTCCATCGTCGCCGGATTCCAGCCAGAAGATTTTTTTTTTATAGGAGAGGGGGCAAACGAGCATGCGGCTCACCTGATGGTAAGTGACTACCGCCGCCCATGAACAACTGCAACACCAGGGGAATCGCAGATGCGTTGCCGGCCTTTGATTCAAGCAAGAAGTAAGAAGAAACAAGAAAGAAGGCAATTATAGAAGAAAGAACATAATTACAGAAGAGAGAACATCATTACAGAAGATCTTCAAGGAAGAAAGAAGTTCGTCGACGAAGAGAGAAGATCGTCGGTACTAATTTCTTCCCTGTTTCTTATTAAGCCTTCATTATATACGTCATATTGTGTGTGTGTGTGTTTCTTAAACCACGTTTACGCGGCCAGGTGGTTGCTCCCTAACGGTGCCAAACTGTGACCATCTGGTAACGCCCTTGTGGCGGGAACGGCGTCCAATACGTGCGTCTTTTTGAAGACGATACGTGCGTCTTTTTGAAGACGATCGGAGGTCGCAACGAGGGACGTCATGAGGAAAAGAAGAAGCCAGAAGACACGGAACGACAACGAAACGCCGGTAGGAATGCGGATATTCGAAGAAGCACCCGCGTCCGATTATCTCGCGTTGGCACAAGCGCCCTCCGCCGCGCCCCAGGCCCCGCTCGCGCCCGCATCTATGCCCGCGCCCCCGCCACCGACCCCGCTATGTCTGTGTCTACGACCGATCGTTTGGGAGAGGTTAGCACATCCGCGCCGCGCACAGAGACACTCGCCGCGATTATAGAAGATCTTCCGTCTACAGAAACTAGTTCGATAGTACGTACCGTCACGCCAGTAGCAGACATACATAGACCCGCGCCCCGTCGGTCCGTTCAGTTCGATCAGCCCGGTCAACAGTTAGCGCGATAGCAAAATTAAAGCAAATCGAATATAACGCCGCGGAGGAACTAGCTGCAATTAGAAGGAAGCAATTGCAACTCGAAGAAGATCTTATCAATAAGAAATACGCTAGGGACGTCGCTCAACTGCAAGAAGAAACAGGTAGGGAAAGTATTAACGAAGACGATTTAGTTGAAAATAGGGTACGCGTTGATAGGTGGTTAGAGAACGTAGAGACTGTGCGGGGGGAGCCGCCCTACCGCCCGTCTCAGCCCGCGCCCCGCATCGAGATAGAGCAGGTCCTACCGAATAGGGAAACCAGTTTCGACCACGCTGAAGATACCCAGGGGAGGACGGTAGCGAATGATGTTCAACCACGTCGCGTAGAAACGATACAGAGGGATAGTGGAGTCGCCGTAGAAATGAACCAGGTGGATCGTCGTGTACGGGTTACGTCGCCGTCGCGCGTCCAACGCCGCACTCTATCGCCTATACATAGATCGCCACATCGCCACGCGGATCGTAGATCACCGTCGCCGTGTAGGGATGTAGGTATACATAGATCGCCATCGCCACATCGCCACGCGGATCGTAGATTATCGTCGCCGTGTCATAAGGATGTAGGTGTACATAGAACGCCAGCGCCACAGCGTAGGCTAGAGGGAGATAGGAATAGAGATAGGTCGCTTACTCCGCGAGGGAAAGAGAGGGGTATAGATCGACTAGCGGAAGCTCTAGAAAACATAATTAGAGTCAGGCCCGCCGCCGCGAAGCAGACGCAGGACTATTTTTAACGGTTTGGCCGCGGAATGGTTAGCTTTTAAAGCCGCGATGAAAGAATCTACGCGTTTATATGGATTCACAAATACGGAAAATATGGCAAGGTTAAGAAATTGTCTACGTGGTGAGGCTAGGGAAGTAGTATCGGCACTGCTGTTTACCGCAAAGGATCCGGCAGATATTATGCGAACATTGGAGCAGTGTTTCGGCCGCCCGGAAGTAATTATCGATCGTGCGTTAGAGGAACTGAAACGCCTTCCGCGCCCGGGTCAAACCACTCAGGAATTAAATTCGTTCGCGATTAAGTTACAAAATATAGTGTGTATTTTGCAGAACGTCGACGGCAAAGGATATTTACAAAATACGATGCTAACTAGGGAAGTCACTAGCAAACTTAGCCCTCACTTACGGTCACGTTGGTGCGATTATGCGGAGCACTACGGAAGTGCAGACGAACCGGACATCGTCACACTATCTCGGTTCATGATGAGAGAGGCTGACCGTGCGTTAAGTCATGCCTATACGTCCGTAGCGCCGACTAAGGAATCACCCGTAAAACGAGAGGCGCCGCCGTCGAAAAGGATTATATTGACACGCCGCGTAGAGGATAGGGCCCGCGACGTAAAGACGTTCACCGCCCAGGAGGACACCGGTAGTGCCTCATGTATTTGTTGCGGGGGTGAACACGTAATCGCCAAATGTAGGAAGATAGCGCAAATGGGTTTGGACGACCGGTGGAAGTGGGTTAAGGAAGATGGGGTGTGTTTTAGGTGTTTAAATAGTAAACACCGACGAATTAGATGTAAAGCTAAGAAATGCGGCGTCGACGGCTGCAACGCCCCCCACCATGCCCTCCTTCACGCCCGCAAGACCCGCGCACCTGAGACATTGGCAAAACCGGATGAGACCGTGCTCGTCGCGTCTAACGTTGGTAGTAATGCGTCCGTATTATTGAAAGTGTGTCCCATTACGTTACGTGGACCACGCGGTAGGGAAATAGATACGTATGCGTTGCTTGACGAAGGCTCGACTATTTCGTTGATCGACGACGACTTAGCGCGCGAGTTAGGAGCGGAAGGACCGGTAAAGCCGCTGAATATTAGAGGCGTAAATAATAGCCAGCGCGAGGCCGATAGCAGGCTAGTTAGCATAGGCATACGTGGCAAGACGCGCAGTGAGATGTATAGAATAAATGCGCGGACAATAGCAAATTTAAAGATAGGTTCGCAATCCGTAAGTAAGGAGTGTTTACGTTTAAAACACTTACGCGACCTACCGAGCTCGGTTTGTTATGACGACGCAAAACCGAGATTATTATTAGGCGCCGACAACTGGCATTTAATAATCACCCGTAATTTAAGGATAGGACGTCGAAGGCAGCCTATAGCTGCACGTACGTTATTAGGGTGGGTAATACAGGGAACCGTGCCGCGATTCAAGTGTAGGGAAGACGGTGAGACCGTATTATACGTCGTAAGCGCTAGCGGACGGTCAGATAGGGACATCCGAACGTTTGCCAGTCAGGACGAGGAGCTAACGAAACTCCTCAAACGGCGGTACGAGATAGATTCCATAGGTATCTCGCTAAAGAGTAGGCTGCGACGGGAAGAGGAGCGCGCTATCGATATATTTCAGCGCACCGTCAAGAAGGTCGGCGAGCAATACCAAGTTGGACTGCCATGGAAGGACGACAACGTGCGGATGCCACCCAGCTACGAAATGGCAGCTCGAAGACTACGGACGATTGAGAGAAAAATGGACCAGTCACCGGAGTTTCGGGACGCCTACACAGCCCAGATAGACAACCTCCTGGCAAAAGGATACGCAAGGGAAGCCGAGGGGACAGAGAGAGAGGACCCCAAGAGCCTGCCACAATTCGCCGTACGGAACCCGAACAAGCCGGGGAAGACAAGAGTAGTGTTCGACGCGGCAGCGCGCGCATCTGGTAGATGTCTTAATGACTATTTACTCGACGGCCCCGACTTATTACGGAACTTACCGGGCATACTGTTTAGATTTAGGGAGAAAGAGATAGCCGTTCCCGCGGATATTAGGGAAATGCTCTTGCGTGTAAAAATCGACCGTCGCGACCAACCCGCGCAATTGTTTCTGTGGCGAGGTAATGAGCGATCCAACCCACCGCGGGAGTACGTTATGACGTTTATGATTTTCGGCGCGAGGAGCTCGCCGTTTCTCGCACATAGTGTTAGAGATTTTAAGGCGCACGCACACGCAGAAACACGACCAATGGGCGTGCAGCATCGTCGCACGGCACTACTCACAGACTGAGACGCTCTCTTGCGGGATATAAGAAGGGCGTTTTGGTCTGTGAGGTGTTTATTTCAGAAGCGGCACTCGAGAAGACAACAAAGAAGACTCAAGACAGAAAATCAAGACTCCACAATTGAAGACCTCTCTCTGTACATATTATCATAGTTAATAGTGCCAAATTATTGTAAATAGTTAATACAGTATAGTTCTACAGTACCATCTTTTCTTCGAGCAGTCCCCTAGCATAGTTAACCTCAGATCAGTCAGTCAATTAGTCAATACAGTCCACTAGCTACAGTAATAAATAAATACAGTCCACTTCGATCCCTTATATTGGTATTGTATCGTATCATATCGTATCGTTGGTATCGTCCCTTGGGAATATTATTATTATTTCTAACGCCAAATGGCAGTGCCTTCACTGCTGTTCATTTAAGGATAATTACAGCTTTTGGAGAACCGTGGTAGTTCAGGGGCTTAGCGCCCGCTGTAAATTTCACAGTACGCGAGCAACCCGGGTTCTATCCCCGCCGGCGCCAATGAAATTGTTAATTGAAATATTAAACGCTGATTTACCACGTGCTCGGCGGTGAAGGAAAACATCGTGAGGAAACCTGCATGTGATAACAGTGGTAGAGTCAAGCTGCAGTTATATTAATCGGATAGTTGTAGCACGAACGGGCTCTTACAGAATACCAGCGTAAAATAGCAGTTTAATGCTGCTGTGTTTCGTATGGTGAGTGTAGAGAACCGGCGACAATTTTTACTGGAAACGAGGCATTCCATCTTAGTCCTCACGGGTGAGAACGCATCTGCATTTTGATTCGCTAACGAGGATAGATATAGATGTCTATGGGCCACAGCAACCACTTGCCTTCAGGTGGACTGTGTGCTCGCTAGTCCTTGCTAGACCTTGTCCTATAAAAAGATGTCAGAGAAATAAGTAAAAAAATATTTCGAAGACATGTGAATTCCGCCAACACGCATTGGGGCAGCGCGGCGGACATTTCCTTGTCATAAAAAGTGAGAGGAGGCCTGTGCACTGCTGGAGTGGGACGTATATAAGCTGTAGTTTTACTAACAGGTTGTGGGTATCATGGAATCATAGTCTTCACAGTCAGTTATTAAAATTTACTAGTTATTCCTAACTTTAAAATTATGGTATTCGGACCCCTTATACAAGTCGCGGCATGTAAGTCTAGCGCTGAACGAAATGTGTGGGGTATGCGTATGAATTCAATTGCACGAATGCAGCTAGAGAACTAATCAGCGCATGCGAACGATACGTACGAGCCAATCAGCGCGATTTATGCGCAATAACGGTCACCGCTAGACTTTCATGCCGCTATTTATACAGTATAGTAAATGTAAAATGCCACTTAAAACAAAAACTGTCCCGTCGGATTTCAAGCTGGTTTTTTATGACAAAGGTTTTTTCGAAATAGTGGTAGATAAAAGGTTTCGAACAAGGTGTTTTGTTATTTGTGCCGAATAAAAAACATTTCTATTCTAAAAATTCACAACACATGTTGATATGTACGACGGCCATTAACGACCTCAAAATAAATTAAACACATTTTCTCTTTAGTCCCCGAACAACTGTAGCCATTAGTTTTAAAAATGGCGGACTACATCTAGCGTTAATTAACATAAAAACCTCTCAAAGCATTACGAGGATGCAGAGAGAAATGACGATGTTGTATTTTTAAATTACACACATTCATAATAACATTGCTCTGCTCTGTTTGGTAAGCCAGCGCCATCTTGTAATAATTCTGTGAAATAAGATGACGGGGTTACAGATTGGGTTGATGAAAGAAAATAGCTTTTAATAAAAATAATTTAAGACTAATTCTTTTTATTAAATTAATTAATTTATTATCTAATTCTTTTTTCAGGTAAGTACATACGTACGAGAATACAGTTAGCCTGATGGTAAGTGGATGCTGTGCTGTAACCCATGGACATCTACGTCTGCATTTTTACCCTCAATCTATACGAATATACAAAATTAAAGTGTGTGTTTGTAATGTCAAAATAACAGCTTTTTAGTAAATGCATATGAACGTTTTTATGGTACTTATGACAAAAACGCAATTTAAATAAATAAATTAATAAATTAAAAAAAAATAAATAAAATGTGTCTGTCTGTCTGTCTGTTTGTTCCGGATAATCTCCAAAATGGCTAGACCGATATCGACGGGACTTTTACTGGCAGATAGCTGATGTTATAAGGAGTAACTTAGGCTACTTATATTTTACAAAAAGAATTAGGGTTCCCTGCAACATAATTAGAATCCTAAATTACACGCGGGCGAAGTCATGGGAAACAGGTAATTAAGAATAAAAATGCAGATGCGTAATGATCCCTGAGGACTGAGATGAAATGCCTTTGCCTTATTTCCAGTAAAAAGGATTTCTCGTTCTAAATAAAAATATCCCAGGTTACTCCTTATAACATCATTATTTGCCATTAAAAGTCCCGTCAAAATCGGTCCACCCATTTCGAAGATTAGCCGGAACAAACAGACAGAAAAAAAATTTAAGGATCTTTTTTTTGTTATAAGTATACTTTCATATACATTTAGTAAAAAGCTGTTATTTTCACATTACAAACAGACACCTCAATTTTATTTATTTGTATAGTTTATTTTATGTATTTATTAGATATATATATAAAGTATTTGAGAACAAAGATAATAAGCAACTAGCGATGCGTAAAAACAAGGGGCAATCTATTTCTTTATTGCGTCTGTTAAGTAACCAACCCACTGGCAGCTATATCGTTGCGTTTTTTTGGTGTAAGAATATGCACTACCCCATATCATCCCGTGGGTGGTGTCTTAAGAAGCGACAGAGGGAAACAAACCAGAAAATGGAGAGCTAATAACAACTAAAAATTAAATAAACTGTGGCTGCCTACCCGCCAGCTAAGTGGCGACTGTGACAAGTATCTCCCTTATGATTCAATCTATGGGGGTCATAGTACAGCCGTGGATTTTAATAGGCTGTAATGGCTCATGATAATAAGGTGTAATGCCCATGTCACATATATGCTGGTGCGTGTTGCTAGTGATGACTTATAGATCTGCGACGTGGCCCTTAACTGCTGGCCGTATGAGGACGCGCAAGGTCGCTCAGTGAGCTATGGAGAGGGCTATGATCGGGGTTTCTTTGCATGTTAAACTTACAAATAAGGATATCCGCAGTAGAACCAGTGACCGACATAGCCTGACGGATTAATAAGTTGAAGTGGCAATGGGCCGATCATATAGTTCGAAGAACCGACAACCGTTGGGGAAAAAAACTTCTCGAGTGGCAGCCTCGCGCTGGTAAGCGAAGTGTATGGCGGCCTATACTAGATGGAATGATGACGTGGTAAGACATGCAGGAAGTCGATGGATGCAGGTGGCTTAGGACCGTGCTTTGTGGCATGTCTTGGGGGATGCCTATGTTCAGTAGTTGACTTTTAAAGGTCTGTAATGATAAATAATATTTATAATAATGATTATTTGTATATTTAATTTTCTAATGAAACCCTTACGATTTTTTTTCCTAATTGATAGCAATTAGAAAAAATCTAAATTAATAACTAATTCACTATGATTTCACATAATTACGCGAACATTACACTTTGAATAAAATTATTAATGATTTTATCGCGTTTAATTCTAATTATTTTTGATTAGACATGTTTCGGGTGCTTTGTAGCACCAATTGTCACAGGTATGAGTTGATTGACGTCCTGATGCGAAAGTTAACGTGGAGTACATTCGGCTTTTTCATTATTACTTTTTGGTACGATCTACGAAGAATTAACTTGCCGTCTTACAGTGGTATAGTTTTAATTATATTAATTACAGGATTCCAAGCAGTTGGTAGTAGCCAGTCTCTTTCTCTATTGAAATTAAGAGCCATGCTGCAGCTATATTATGGCTGTAGCACGAATGAGAGTCGGCTCGACGAGGGGTGGACCACGCTCTCGAATAATACCAGCGTGAAAGATTAATGTTTCTGTTTGGTATGGTGAGTGTAAAACACAACACAACAACAGAGTGTAGTAACAAACGAGTACACAATCCACCTTTACATAAAAATAATTCTAGTTCTGTTAAGATTTTAAAAATGCATTTGCAAAAACTGCGACGTAATAATTAAAAATTAACAATTTTGTACAACCGACTTCAATATAAATTATTAAGAATAACTCAAAGACTTATTGGTTAGACCTTGATCAAATTTATATGGGACCACATGCAAAGCACCAGCTTACAAATGAAAAAAGAATCATCGAAATCGGTTCACCCAGTAAAAAGTAATTTATTTATTTAAAAAGGTACACCAACAGTACATGTGTACATATTATAAAAGTTACATTTTTAAAGCACGATTCCTTATACATACACCTATTAAAAGCGTACACAACATTGACAGGAGATATTAAATAACAACACTTATATCTGGAAACTTTAAAACAATAAAGAATAATAAAATTCACCAAAGCAAAACTAAAGGTAACACACATAAGAAAAACATAAGGTCGAATTGAGTACAGTTTACTTTATGAAGTCGTGAGAAAATTATAGCACAGCTAGCTGAAGTGGGCGGCATGCTTTACAAAACCATTACTCAATCTGTAGTGGTTAGGGAGATGTATGGCTTTGTAAGATACTAGAGCCCAATGACTTCGTCAATCTTACTTAGCGGTACCATGTAGCGACATCTATGGAAATGTATTAAATAAAGAACGATGTATTTAGCGCGTCAAATTTTCATATCGATATACATCGCAACCGCTTCCGTAGATAGATAATAGATGGCGCTAGAGTAGTCAAGTGAGCTCGGCCACGGTCCTTATTGCTTTGTAAGAGAGATCTCTAACTCTCGGCGTATACGTAGCGATAGATCTGGATTATTGGTAATTCCATAATAACGTATTATTATAATCAAGGAAACTTTAAACATAACTTTAATTATATTATTATTTGAATATATTAATTAACTGTTCCCCGCGACTTCGTCCGCGTGTAATTTAGGTTTTTAGTTTTTTTTTTGGCGCGGAATCCTAATTCTTTTTCTAGAATAAAAGTAGTCTTAGTTACTCGTTATAACATCGGCTATCTGCCAGTGAAACTCCCGCCGAAATATGTCCAGCCATTTCGGTGATTAGCCGGAACAAAGAGACAGACAAAAATGTTAAAATTGTGTTTTTGTTATAAGTACCGCATATACTTTCATATGCATTTAGTGAAAAGCTGTTATTTAGACATTACAAACAGACACTTTAATTTTATTTATTTGTATAGATTATTAATAAATGTTTAATGAAATCGTATGAGGCGTTCTACAAGGACGTTAATATGCTTGATAAAGGTTACATCGTATACTTAGCCAACGAGAAGTAGCGGATCATGGCAGTACAGAGCGTCTTCGGCCGGGAGACGGTGTGGAAGAAGAAAGAGCTTCACGGGAGGATCGACAAGGTCCTACACGAGGTTTTCGTAGACACGTTCGCCTCCCTCCACTGATTACGGTTCAGGTATCTATTTGGATAAACCGGGGGTTTTGTCTGTCCGATACAAGATCAAGTTATTAAAATCAATAACTATCGGTGGTATATCCCAAGAGATGGTACCGTCGTAATCTGTCTAACTTATAGTCATCCCGGTGAATCACTAAGGCATGTGATCTCTGGTTATTTGGGCTCATCGTCATCGTTGTCATGGTTACATTTATCTACATATATCCTCGGTTTAGAATAAAAATGCAGATGCGTTGTCACCAGTGGAAACTAAGATGGAATGCCTCTTTTCGAGACCCTCTTTATTACCCTCCGGTTATCTACACTCACCATACGAAACACAGCAGCGTTAAGCTGCTATTTTACGTTGGTATTGTGTAAAAGCGTGGTTCTTCCCCAGTCGAGCCGAACCATTCGTGCTACAACCATATTACTAATATAGCTGCAGCGTGGCTCTACCACGTAAAAATTACCGGTGGTTATTTGGGCTCATGGTCGTCATTGTCATGGTTACATCTATCTTTTTTTTATAGCATAAGGGTGACAAACGAGCACATAGTCTTCCTGATGGTAAGTGGTTGCTGTGACTCATAGATATCTACATTTATCCTCGATTACGAATCAAAATGTAGATGCGTTGTCACCCGTGAGGACTAAGATGGAATGCCTCGTTTCCAGTAAAAAGGGTCTCCGGTTCTCTACACTCACCATACGAAACACAGCAGCATTAAGCTGCTATTTTACGCTGGTATTCTGTGAGAGCGTGGTCCTTCCCCGGTCGAGCCGACCCATTTGTGCTACAACTATACTACTAATATAGCTGCAGCATGGCTCTATCACGTAAAAAAACCTAGTCTTAATTTTCATAATTTTTGTAAATGTTGTAGATTTAATGAAAAACTAGGTCTGTACGTTTTTATTTTAATGAAATATTGCGTACGAAAAAAGTTATTAGCATCTAAATGTCTATATTTTTTACCTAAAAACTTCCTCAAACGTTTTTTTTCTTTAAACTAAACTGAAAACTAAGAATAGAACGTACAGAACTAGATTAAGGTGTACTGAATCTAACGAGACCAAAATTGTCTCATTTCGTAAAGGTTTAGGGGGGTGAAAACGTTATCGCCCGAAGAAATATTTCAAAGAGGAAATGTAGGCGATTGCCTCCCAAGACATGCAACTCTCTCTGTCGCACAATACGGAGATACGCAGAGAGCGGAATGAGATAGCATTTTTGAAAATTCCTATTCGCGTCGCGTATCGGCACTTCATTGCACATATTCTATTGTAAGGAATCGACAATTACGTGATAGCAACTTAGTAGCCAGTAGTCATCTGGAGCCGAGTCAGAAGTACGGTCTCGTGTATCGGAACTTACCTTATTATAAGTAGTATACTTGGTAGAGTCACGCTGCAGCTATATTATATCGGGTCGGCTCGACCGGGGAAGGACCACACTCTCAGAGAATACCAGCGTAAAAAAGCAGTTTAATGCTGCTGTGTTTCGTATGGTGAGTGTAGAGAACCGGAGACCCGTTTTACTCGAAAAGAGGCATTCCATCTTAGTCCTCACGGGTGACAACGCATCTGCATTTTGATTCTTTATTGAGGATAGATGTTGATGTCTATGGGCTACAGCAACCACTTACAATCAGGTGGACTGTGTGCTCGTTTGTCACCTTTAAAAAAAAATAAAAAAAGAGATAATAATCAATTAATAGGTATTATTTAAGTAATAAACACCGATCACTAATAAGAAACTATAATATGTTTCTCGAGCAGGCGGAAAAACGTACATTGACCTTTGACGATATCATCGGGGTAGCCAAACTTTTTCTTAGGTGTTATCTTTTTATGCTTGTATCATTACATATATCATCAAAGTGAAAGATAAAAGTGCCGAGTGCGAAGTTCTTCGTAGGTCCTGTGTCTATTTTATCATGAAGAAAGAAGAGTATCCCGTACTTATATGAATTAAAAAGCAAATTAACATTAATTTTTATTTATTTTTTATAAACCATAAGAGTTAATACAATTTTAATTATTACGTTAACAGTAGATAGGTAGTGTAATAAGTAGGTAGGTAGGTAGTAGTACAAAATATAACCACTTCTTGGCAGTCGGGTAGAATGGCGAATTTTTAATGCACTCTTTAGCAGTTAACCTTGAAGACAGCATAAAACTTCTCATAATAGATTGTCAGAGGCACTTGACAGACTATGCCTTTGTAACTATTTCAGAATCATTGTCTGATGATAAAAACGTGGAAAAGTTCGCCACATTGATTATAAAACTATCTACCATTTTATCAATGGCATTATCCAATTTATTTAATTTGTTTTCTTCTTTAATGACGTGGTTAATGCAGTTCTTTACTTTATATGGTCAATATTGTATAGCCCTACTTCAAATAGTTTTTGAGGTCTGCCATTTTAAAAGTGGTATTGTTTCGATTTAGGTTTGTTATCTCTAAATGAACGCTTCCTTCACCCCACCCCGTACCATGAAACACGCTTAGCGCTTAACGATACGTAATCGATAACGAAATGTATGGAAGCAATACCTGTCGTTTCGTTTCGGTGCTAACATAATACTTTAGGTCAATGTACGTTTTTCCGCCTGCCCTGGAAACATACTATAGATACACAATCAAGGACAAAAATTACCTTACCGAATGAGCGCCCACTCGAACATTTGGGTGCGCTTTTAATTTACACGTAGCTTTGTGAATACACCATGCAATATAACTTTAGGCAATGAATTTAAGGTTGAATTTACATTAATGTGTATTTAGTTCAACTAGAATTTTGTCAAAATAATTTGCGACAGTTTTTAGAGAATTTTTGCTTGGGATTGTGTATCTAGTTTTTTTTTAATATATACTATAGTTTTTTTTGGAATAAAATAATATTACTAATATAATAAGTGGTTTAGTCAAGCATTGATTACCTACCTCTTATAGTATTTGGTAAAACTGCTATTCCTTGCAGAGATTCAGTAAAAAACTTAGGAAGCCACGTATATAAGAATCAGTCGTGGGGACAGTACATCAAAGAAATTAATCGTAAAGTTTATGCCTTGGCAACCTCTTTGCGTAGATTTGTGTAGCGAACTTTCTTCCCATTTCCACCAAAACTATGCGTGCCAACTCCCTTCTCTTCCCTATTTATCAGCCTATCTAGATCTCTCCGAATCTCAACTCGATAAACTTGAGCGAATTCAGTATTTTTGCATAAGGTTTATATTTGGATAGCGCAAATATGACTATGTCTCTCTTTTTTTATAGGATAGGATGACAAATGAGCACACAGTCCACCTGATGGTAAATGGTTGCTGTGGCCCATAGACATCTACATCTATCTTCTACTAAGCTCAAATGGTTGCCAATACGACTCATCTTCTCTATAGTATTCTCTTTAATCCTTCTTACCCTTCTTACCTCGAAAATCCTTTTGAGTTTCTTCATGATTTCCATTCGCGTAACGTGAAATCAGCAGAGAGCTTGAAGTTGAATTTGCCACTATACACTAGAAAATTTATGAACAAGTCTTTGACAGTACAGGCCGTTCATTTATGGAATAAACTCCCATTGGCAGTACAAAGCGCACCATCCCTACCGGTATTTAAAAAAATAGCCAAGAATTTACTAGTCAAGAACATTACCTCGCACTTTAAATTGTACCTTCGCTTCCACACTATGCATTAAATATAATATTATACGTAGCATATCGCATATCATTTTCTATCTAACCAATTTGCCCTGCCCCTGTCATATTCATGCAATCCTGTAAATTCATTGGTTGTCTGGAAGGAATTGCTGTCAGCAATAAAAATAATATTAAATAAATAAATAATTTAAATTTAACATTTTTATGTTATATATTTTTACTAATTCTTTCATTAGAACATAAAAAAAACATAAAACATAAACACTCACGCCTGTCACCCAGAAGGGTAGGCAGAGACTATGGACTTCCATTTGGCACGATCCTGACACACCTCTCTCGCTTCCTCCACATCCATATACCTACGCATACACGCTCGTCGGTTAAAGGTACTCTTAATTTGGCCCATTTTCAATATATCGCCAATTTGGTCGATAAACTTTCGCCTAGGGCGACCCTTCCCGACTCTGCCATTCACCTCTGCAACATAAATTTGCTTTGTCACTCTTTCCTCATTCATTCTTTCTACATGGCCAAACCACCGAAGCATTCCCTTCTTAATCCTAGTCACAACATCATCTTGCAAACCACACATTTCTTTTATCACACTATTTCTCACCCTGTCATTCAGATTCAGCCCTAGCATACTACGTAATGACCGCATTTCTACAGCATTTATTCTACTCTCGTGCTTCTTCTGCCACACCCAACTTTCACTACCATACATTAAAGTAGGCACAAATACAGCATTGTGAATTGCCATACGTGCCTTTTTGAATACATTCTGACTTTTCACAATAGAGTGTAGAGCCCCATTCAATCTATTTCCTGCATTCACTCGTCGTTCTATATCCTTATCATATCTCCCATCCCTGCTAAACACACATCCCAAATACACAAACTCATCTACTTGCTCTACCAACTCCTCTTTCATTAGAAGTAATTGCAAATTTACTATTAAATTGTTTAAGAGACCAGTACTTACTTGCAGTCATCTAAGGAATAACTATTAATTCAATCAATGAAAATTTTAAAGTCCCCTTGGGTTTCTTGCTTGTTCTTCCCAGGACAGAGGATTTTTTTCGAACCAGTGGTAATGTAATGTAAAAAAATAACTTTCAGTAAGAATTACTTGTAATCAATATTGAATAAATAATATTCTATTCTATTATAATAGTGAAAAGAAGTTTTGGGACCCACCTAGCACTGACCTCATTCATACCCAAATGTTCGAGTAGGATTCTAAGCACTGTTGTTTTTGAAAGTCCTTTCATAACTTCTCATTCCTTAGTCTTTAGCCGTCTGTCTTCCCGTACTGTTTTCTCCACAAATGTAATGTTTTTATCCGTAATGGCCTTGGACGGTCGTCCTGGTCGCGGTTCATCATCAATTGATTCTCTTCCCAAACGAATTGTTTCGCCCATTCTTTAACGGTGAAGTATGAAGAGGACGAATGACCGTACACAACATCCAAACGTTGTTTAACTTCCGCCGGTGTCTTTCCCTCTTTTGTCAAAAATTTTATCACAGCTTGATACTCGATTTTATGCATTCCAAAAATTTTAATCGAAAGTCTTTTTTTTTTGTAGAAGAGGGCGCAAACGAGCATGCGGCTCACCTGATCGTAAGTGACTACCGCCGCCTATGAACAACCGCAACACCAGGGGAACTGCAGATGCGTTGCCGGCCCTTTAGAAAGGTGTAAGCTCTTTTCTTAAAGGTCCCTAAGTCGTATCGGTCCGGAAAAATCACCTGTAAACAATTCTTTTTTTTATAGGAGAGGGGGCAAACGAGCATGCGGCTCACCTGATGGTAAGTGACTACCGCCGCCCATGAACAACTGCAACACCAGGGAGGGAATTGCAGATGCGTTGCCGGCCTTTTAAAAAGGAGTACGCTCTTTTCTTGAAGGTCCCTAAGTCGTATCGGTCCGGAAAAATCGCTGATGGTAATCGATTCCACAAGGAAGTCGTGCGAGGAAGAAAACATCTTCTAAATCGCACAGTGGTGGACCGCCAATCATCCAGATGGTGAGGATGGTATCGGGAGTTCTGCCGCAATGTGCGTTCGTGAAATTTGGCGGCTGGGGTTAATCCGAACAATTCCTCAGAGCACTCCCCATAGTAGATGCGAAAGAAAATGCAAAGAGATGCAACATCTCTTCGCAGCGCCAATGAGTCGAGCCGATCGGAAAGGACTCGGTCGTCGACGATTCGAGCCTCTCTGCGCTGGATGCGGTCAAATGGAAGAAGCTGGCACTGGGGAGCCCCTGCCCAGAGATGGGAACAGTATTCCATGTGAGGCCGAACCTGCGCCTTGTAAAGTTGCAGGCGGTGTGCCGGCATGAAATACTGTCTCGCTCTGCTGAGCACGCCAAGCTTTTTGGAGGCCAATTTGGCCGTCTCTTCCAAGTGACCACGAAACTGCACGTCACTCGATATGTCGACGCCGAGGATTCCAATACTGGCTGAGGCAACCAGGGGAGTGCCTTGAAACTGAGGAGATACGACAAAGGGGTTCTTTTTAGCGGTAAACGCGCAAACTTGTGGAATTGTATACCATCGTTGAGAAGTTGTGCGAGGAAGAAAACTCCTAGTGTAACGCACAGTCGTGGACCACCAAGCATCCAGATGGTGAGGATGGTATCTTGAATTTTAACGCTATGTGCGTTCGTGATATTTGTCTAAATTTGTGAAGTCTGACTTTATTATGCTATATCACAATAACAAAATGAAATAATTTTATAATTTGTTTGTTGATAGCTAAGGAAAAGCCCAATTAATTTAATGAGATGAAAGTTTGGTATTTTTTATTAATCTAAGGTGGGTAGGCCAGAAACAATTGGGCCTTACCTAATACGTGCCACTTCTGGGCATTTTACGTCTGAGAGGATTTTAGGGCAAGTAAGTGTCAGCCGTGCTGCCCCAATGCGTGTTGGCGGACTGCACATGTCTTCAAAATTTTTTTTTATTCTCAGACATGCAGATTTCTTCACGATATTTTCCTTCACCCCCGAGCACGTGGTAAATGTAATGGCACGTGGACACCTCGCTTACGCCTATATGTTATGACACCTCGTGCACCAGCGCCCACTGCTGGTTCCTTTCGGTTCTCATCGATCGGCTAGGCTTATGCGTCGTTCGCGCGTCGAACCGAGTTTTGAATTATATGAATTCTTCATTATCTCTTAAACTACACGTCCAAATTATATTCTATATGGACAACTGCCTTGATGATGATAACTTTCGTTCATAAGGATTAATATATCATACCGAATAATACTCGTAACGTTAATAAATCATTTTTTTAATTTTCAATAATTTTTTGTCACAAAATACCTAATTGTGGCTTATGTACAAAAGACAGGCCGCGGTTTTTATATATTTAGAGTAAATGTCTATTCATACTCGTATATATATACTTTTGTATAACATTGTGTTCACGTATCACTAACCATTACGCTGGCGCACGTGGATGAAGCAGTTTGGGGGTGTTATTTGTTCTGACTTGCTTATGTTTTTTAATATTTTTTTTTAATATTTAATATTTTAACAGTGGTAGAGCCACGCGGCAGCTTTTGCAGTCGCACGGATGGGCCGGCTCGAACCAGGGTGGTACCACGACCTCACAGAATACCAGCGTGAAGTAGAGGTTTACCTCTGCGTTTCGCTTGGTGAGTGCAGGTGGCCGGAGGCCCATTTTACTGGAAATGAGGCATTCCATCATAGTCCTCACGGGTGACAACGCATCTACATTTTGATTTGTAATAGAGGATAGATGTAGATGTCTATGGGCCGCAGCAACCACTTACCATCAGGTGGACTGTGTGCTCGTTTGTCACCATATCCTATAAAAAAAATATATTTAAAGCTAGGTGTGAGGTGTAACCTAATGCTAGATATCCTATACTATTCCTCATGAATCTCTCTATAATGTATAAAAATATTTTTTCAAATCGGACTGCTTCCATAGATTAGCGTGTTTAAACAAACAAAAAACACTATTCCGCTTTATTATATTAGTAATATTAATATAGGTGAGGCAAGTACGCAAGACGAAAATTTTGTTTCTACACATTTTGTATATATTGATAATCTTTTAACTTTCCGCTCCAATTCACGTCTACACATCCTCCATTTTCATCTTGCGTGGAAAAGGAACAACTTTTGAAATGATATTCTGACAAATCCTTTTGAACAGTGTGGTAGTTTAAACTATAATATTATAGGAAAATACATTTATTTACGAAAGGTTTTCTTGCAATACACGTGACAAACGAGCTCGTAATCCATGCCAGGTAAATGAACGCCGAAAAACATAGGCCTGTTGGTCTAGTGGTTAGTGACCCTGACTGCTATGCCGGAGGTCGTGGGTTCGATTCCCACCCAGGACAAATGTTTGTGTGATGACCACGATCATTTGTTCTGTGTCTGGGTGTAATTTATCTATAATATTTATGTATTTAGAAATATATAAGTATGTTTATCAGTTGTCTAGTACCCATAACACAAGCTCTGCTTAGCTTGGGACTAGATGGCGTTGTGTGATAGTTGTGGAATATTATTATTATTATATATATTATTATCTATAGCACGTGAGGGTAATATGGTCATCCGCTTAATAAGAAAGATAAAACTTCCTGTTTGCATAGATGGCTCTGTGATACGATAGCTCTTCATCAGTTAGTCAAATAATAAAGGGTCAAAAAGGCGCCGCTTTATCGTCGCCGTTTTGACATTTATACATAAGTCGATTTTTGTATCGTGTAGTGTAGTTAGTTTTTATAAGTTGATTTTTGTTAGTGTTCCTAGTTATTGCCAAAGCTTGTTTGCTATTTTTTTCTTAATATATTAGTTATAGTATAAGAATTTGCGTTTTTGTCTCTGTCTTCCTCCAGATTTTGATTTTATAGAGCGATAAAGCTTAAGGTGGCCATATCACCCTCACGTACCTTATTCTTGATTGGGAATTAAAATGTAGACGTGTTATCACCCCAGAGGACTGTTGGAACGAAGTTCTTTATCGACAGTACGAATTTGAAGGATGGGGGCTAGGCGACAAAAAATGTAAGATTTTTCCCTCACGACTTTTTCTATAGTGAGAGCGAGATGGAATAGCATCCATCTCCCTTGCACTTTTTCTTATCTTGTCATGAAAGAAATATTATTTTATTTCAAATGACGCTTTATTTTAATAAAAGTAAGTAATTCATTTATTTATATTTGATAATCAATTATGTAATACGTTTATGAATAATAATATTATACCACGAAAGGAACTTCGTTCGAACCGAGTGTTCGACACTCACGCATGTTTTTTAATAATAAAAAGAGTCTCTATATCACCACAATCACCATGCAAAACACAGCAGTGTTATTCTGCTATTTTACACTGATATTCAGGGAGTGCTGCCGTAGCTATAATACAGCTGCTCCACGGCGACACCTCTAAAAAAAGTTCATATATCTTTCAAATTTAAACAATCACTTTCATCCCCCGACGAAAATAGAGGGGTGTCATATGTTTGTAGTGTGTATCTGTGTGTCTGTGTATCTGTGAATCTGTGTGTCTGTACGTAGCATCATAACTCCTGAACAGAAGAACCGATTTTGATCAAGTATTTTTCGTTTAAAACGTCTCTTTATAAAGAGTGTTCTATGTTTCAAGAAAATCTGTTCAGCCGTTTGAAGATCACCAGCTCTTTTCATTTCGGGGGTTTTAAAATTTAAATTTAATTTATTACATGGTAGAGCAATGCTGCAGCTATATTAGCAGTATAGTTGTAGCACGAATGGGGCGGCTCGACCAGGAAAGAACCACGCTCTCTTAGAATACCCAGAGTAAAATAGCAGCTGAACCCTGCCGTGTTCCATAATATGGTGAGTGTTGAGAACCGGAGACCCTTTTTATTGGAAATGAGGCATTCCATCTTAGTGCTCAAGAATGATTCGTTGTGTGCGCGTGTGAGCGCGTGTGCGGCTGTGTGCACGTGTGTGCGCGTGTGCATGTGCGTGTGCGTGTGCGCGTGTGTGTGCGTGTGCCTTAGCGTGAGCTTGTGCGTGTGCGTGTGTGTGTGCGTTAGCGTTTGCGTGTGTGTGTGCGTGTGCGAGTGCGTGTGCGTATGCATGTAAGTGTGCGTGTGCGTGTGCGTGTGCGTATGCGTGTGCGTGTGTGTGCTTGTGCGTGTGCGTGTGCGTGTACGTGCTCGTGTACGTGTGCGTGTTCATGTGCGTGTGGGTGTGGGTGTGTGTGTGCGTGTACATGTGCGTGTGCGTGTGCGTGTGCGTGTGCGTGAGCGTGTGCTTGTGCGTGTGCCTTACTGTGAGCTTGTACGTATGCGTGTGCTTTTGCGTGTGCGTGTGCGTGTGCCTTAGCGTGAGCTTGTGCGTGTGTGTGTGTGTGTGCGTTAGTGTTTGCGTGTGTGTGTGCGTGTGCGAGTGCGTGTGCGTATGCATGTACGTGTGCGTGTGCGTGTGCGTTTGCGTATGCGTGTGCGTGTGTGTGCTTATGCGTGTGCGTGTGCGTGTACGTGCTCGTGTGCGTGTGCGTGTTCATGTGCGTGTGGGTGTGGGTGTGCGTGTGCGTGTGCGTGTGCGTGTACATGTGCGTGTGCGTGTGCGTGTGCGTGTGCTTGTGCGTGTGCCTTAGTGTGAGCTTGTACGTATGCGTGTGCTTTTGCGTGTGCGTGTGCGTGTGCCTGTGCGTTTACGTGTGCGTGTGCATGTGCGTTAGCGTGTGCGTGTGCGTGTGCGTGCGCGTGTGCGTGCGCGTGCGCTTGCTCGTGGGCGTGTACGCGTGTGAGTGCGTGTGTGTGTGTGGTTGTGTGTGTGTGGTTGTGTGTGTGTGTGTGTGTGTGTGTGTGTGTGTGTGTATAGTGTGAGTGCGTGTGAGTTTGAGTGGGGGGCGTGTGAGTGTGAGTGTGAGTGTGCTTGTGCTTGTGCTTGTGCCTGTGCATGTGCGTTTGCGTGTGAGTGTGAGTGTGAGTGTTAGGTTGCGTGTGTGAGTAAGTGTGTGTGTGTGTGTGTGTGTGTGTGTGTGTGTGTGTGTGTGTGTGTGTGTGTGTGTGTGTGTGTGTGTGTGTGTGTGTGTGTGTGTGTGTGTGTGTGTGTGTGTGTGTGTGTGCATTCGTGTGTGTGTGTGAGTGTGTGTGTGTGTGTGTGTGTGTGTGTGTGTGTGTGTGTGTGTGTATGTACGTATTCGAGGATAGATATAGATGTCTATAGGCCTCAGGAACCACTTACCTTTAGGTGGAGTGTTTGTCATCCTTCACTATAAAAAAAACTTTTCATATCTATATTTTTAGTATTTCAAAACTTAGATCACGCACTCTTCGTTTTTATCTGAAATTATTTCAACAGATCACAGTAATAGGTATAATTTGCAAATTCACGAGTAATTTGGCAGAAGAAAACTTGTTTAAAAGTCTAAAAACTTTAAATTCAATTTATACTTGTTTAATAATCTCTAATGAACGTCGCAATCTACAGGGGCTAGCACAAACAAGACCTTAAAAAAATGTCAAGAAGGGGCTTTTTTTTCTACCGACTTCAATCAGCAGGAGTTTAGCAAATTGATTGTATGTTTTTTTTATGTGTGTTATCTCATAACTTCTTTCTGGGTGAACTGATTTAGATGATTCTTTTTTTATTTGAAAGCTGGTGCTTCACATGTGGTCTCATATACATTTGATCAATGTCTCACCACTACTTTTTGAGTTATTTTTAATAATTTATATTGAAGTCGGTTGTACAAAATTTTCTATTTCAAAGCTGTATTACAATTTTACTACCGGAGTGCCCCAGAAAGAGGGTATTGTTCTTCGAGGGTACGAGGGTAAGAGTTGTTTCCTCATATCATATTCCTTATTATATCGACCTACTATAATAGTAGGCTTTTGACCTTGCCCCCTAACAATGTTTCTAATGAGAATGGGAGAATTGGATACGTGCGCTCTGGCAACACTGTTCGAAAGCTTGTAACATAATAGAATAATTTCAAATTTCCTTAATTTGAATAATCCGCAAGATGCAATAGAAGTTTAACTCGATGCTTAGTTTGTAAAGTTAGATTAACTTGTATGATCACTCTCACCCACTTATTACATCTGAGTGGTTCAGTAGTTCTATTCGAGACCGTGTTTAAATCCAAATCGATGTATATATATATATATATATATATATATATATATATATATATATATATATATATATATATTTACATCTCATGAGTAATCTTGCGTCCTACATGGGTGAAATTACCGATGATGTTGCGTCCAACCGACTTGTTGCGTCTAGTATACGGACACAAGATTGACCAACCTTGGTAAATAGCCAACAGACTTCATACTATCCGTAAACCATATGTGCAAACAATTGCCATGGACGTTATTTCATCATTGCAACGAATTTCGGCGAATATTTTAGTTCAGCGACTTGCCGCACAACATTTGTAGGTCGCTACTTCTCGGCGTATACCGGCGCTGTGTACATTCCACTTTTTCCCCCATCTTTTACTCCGCCTATCTCGCTACCGTATATTGTAAAGATTTTATCAACTCAAATCAATGGTTTAACTACTTCCGCAAAGTGAGCTACCGATATGGGCTGTACGGGGAAGAAGAAGAAAGGGGGCGGGAGGCTCTTATGACTCGCGCTCGGGCACGTGGCGAATAGTTTATTAGCCAATGGTCGCTGGTTGGTCATTTGGAGTTCGTTTGGAGCGGGCGCTGCATAATCGAAAAAGTGAAGTGAGAATTTTGAGATCGTCTTGTTTTTTCTTAACATTTATTTGTATTTTAGGTTTGCTGACTGTACTGATTTTATTTAAGAAAATAAACAAAAACAATATTTGATTAATATTATTTTTATTTATTTTTTTCAATATGCGTTGTCACACATGATAAGGTTCCTGAAGAACAAAAATAATAGACAACATTTATGTTACAACTCCTCCTCAGATTTAAGCTACCTGAAATCTTCATGAAATAGAGAAATAATTCAATTCAAGAAAATCCAATTGGGAGCAGGGAAATGTGCAGAGACCCAAGCGTAAAAGTGTTTTTAACAGTGGTAGAGCCACGCGACAGCTTTTGCTGTCATACGGATGGGCCGACTCGAACCGGGGCTGTACACGACCTTATAGACTACCAGCGTGAAGTAGAAGTTTACTTCTGCGTTTTACCTGGTAAGTACAAGTGGACGGAGGCGTGATTCCCTCCACCCCCCTTAATATGGTAGCGGAATTAAATAAAGCACATTAAGTGACGGAGATCCTTCGCTGAGCATCCACTGTTTTCAACGCCTCGGCAGTCTTGAAGGTCCATGTCCATCATATGGCTGTGCGTAAACCCCGCCAAATATCCCCGCGTCTACGGGTGCTTCTATAGGTTCCATACAATTAATGCCTACATAGACCGACTCAACCACGTCCAAATGCTGCAGATTCCGTGATACAACAGGTCCCATCTGGCGAGATCGTAATATTCGGTGATTTTAACGCCCACCACGCCGGATGACTTATTTCCCGTTTAACCGATCATAGATCTGTGTATGACTTTGCCTTGGCATATGTTCTCGCATAACTGGTTACTTCGCGTACCCGGATCCCCGATGTGGAGGATCATGCACCTTTCTTGTTGCATCTTCTGCCGACTTTCATCTGGACGGATATAGGTGTCCATCGATTCCCCTCTCGGATCTTCGGACCATTGTCTGTTCCGGAGTACAGTATCACATACGCTCTCTCGCGGTTGCGTTCTGCAGGTTGCCGCCGTGTTAAGCACTATAGGTTCGCCGATTGGGACAAAATGCGGTCTTTTTTGTATCCTACCTTTGGCGTTGGGTTTGCTTTTCGCCGGATAATTCCAACGTTGTTGCTGAATCTGTCGTTGATGTGGTACTTCACGGAATGGCACTTTTTATTCCATCATCTGTGGTGCCTATTAGAGGCCATGGCTTGGTCACTCCTGTAAAATTGCATCACACTTGGTGTGATCCAATTATACAGAAGTGACTTTTGCAACTTATGCAGGAGTGCTACTGGGCCTGGGATGACGCATCAACGTCTCGGTATGCAAATACAAGCGCTCTTAAAAAGAAGTATAATTCCGCCTCCAGGTCCTTCAAAAGTGTCATTCGCAAGGCAAAGTCAGAGCATATCGGCAGAATTGGCAAGAAACTGGTGCGACTTCCTTCGGGAACATGTGCATTCTGGTGTCTCGCTAAGGCTGTCCAAGGAAACTTCTGTCAGCCATCTTTGCACAGGAAGGGCGACTCTCTGGCAAAGGAGAAAGCCAATCTGCTAAGCTCTCCCTTTGCATCCAACTCGACTCTCGATGATGGGGGGAAACACGACGCTGACCATCCCACAGTGTGAGTGTTCTATGCAGGATGTGCTGTTTACACTGCGCTCGGTACGCAAAGCACTCCTCTCCTTGGACCTTAATAAGTCGGGTGGGCCTGATAGAGTCACACCTGTTCTGGTAGACTCCTGCTCCGTGCTCCGGAGTTGGTACCGGTTTTAATGCATCTTTTCCGTTATTACTACTCCTTAGGCTTTGTCCCGAATTCGTAGAAGATAGCTTTGGTCCACCTGATCCCTAAAAAAGGCGACCGCTCAAACCCGTCTAACTACAGGCCTATCGCCATCATCTTCTTGTTCTCCAAATAATGGAATCCATTATAACCTACCAGCTCATGATGTATGTTGAGGCTTTACCTGGTAATATTCTGGTCTACCTGACTCATAAATTAGTGGAGGCAGTAGAGTCCAAGGGAGAGGCATTGTTCGTTGTTGAAGGCATTCGATTGGGTCTAGCACACAGTGCTTCTTTAGAAGCTCCCTTCTTATGAGCTTCCCGAGAAATAGAAATTGTGCTATTGGATTACCAACTTTCTTGTAGATCGGAGCATCAAGGTCTTAGAAGACGGTGCATGCTCCGATTACAAGCATATTAACGCTGGTGTTCCAAAAGGCTGTGAGCTATCATCAACGCTGTTACTTCTCACGCCAGTGTTATGTTGCAAACTGGTAACATTCATTGCTATGCAGACAGCACTGGTGATGTTTTATACACCGTTGGTCCCAATATTTCTTAGGAAAACGATGCCAAGTACCGGGACTAACTTGTGTCTAAAGTTGAGACTTCGTTGATATAAGTCTCGGATTGGAAGCGACTAAATTTTGTCCAGTTCAATCCCCAGAAGACTCAAGTTTGCGTGTTTACCGCTAAAAAAACCCCTTTGTCGTATTTCCTCAGTTTCAGGGCAATTTTGTTGCCTAAGTCAGTAACGGAATCTTCGGCGTCGACATATCGAATGACTGCAGGGAAGGGAAAGCCGATATGGCTTCTCTTCTTCTCTACAAAAAGTTTTGCGTACTCGGCAGAGAGTGACAGCATTTCATGCAGGCCGTGGCCTGCAACTTTACTAGTCGCAGGCTCGGCCTCACATGGAATACTGTTTCCATCTCTGGGTCGGGGCTCCCCAGTGCCAGCTCCTTGCATTTGATCGTATCCAGCGCAGTGCTTTGGATTGTCGGTGACCGAACTCTTTCTGATCGCCTTGCTTCACTGGCACTGCGAAGAGATGTATCTCTTTGCCTATGTTTTCGTATCTACGACGCAGAGTGTTATGAGGGATTGATTGCAGCCGCTCAACTCACCATCGCACATCGCGACAAAAGTCGCGATACTATCCATACAATCTGGATGATTGGCGGTCTACCACTGTGCAACTTACATGAAGGTGTTTTTTTCTTCTTCGCACAAGTTTCTTGTAGAATCGACTACCATCAGCAATTTTTCCGGATCGATACGACTTCGGGACCTTCAAGAAAGGAGCCTTCTCTTTTATTAAAAGGCCGGTAACGCACCTGCGATTCCCTTAGTGTTGCTGAAGTTCACGGGCGGCGGTAGAAACTTGTGGGCTTAGTTGATAAGCAAATAAAAGCGTCTTCACTCTTCAAAAATGTATTTATATTTCTTTTACAAAGACAGTTCAAAATTACAAGTACGTAGCTAATAAAAATGAATAAGGAAAATACAATTACTAATTAGATGTAAGGAGTGCTTGAGGTAGGAAGCCGAGAATAAGTTAGTCGCGATTTAAAATAACCGTTATTCCGGCGGCGCAAGCGTGGGGTCTAGCGCTGAGGACGTTTAAATGCAGACTGCCGGTAAAAACCGAAGGTGCCCGGATTGTCACGAAGGGAGCTCTAACGGAGCCGAGTATTTCCGACCCCAACTGACACGATCCTCGCGTCGTCGCGTACGCCGTTACCTAAACATGCAAAAGAATGACAAAATTGCATGTCGCCACAAACTTACCATCAGGTGGGGTAGCATGTTCGTTTGACCACTTTTCTATAAAAAAATAACAAAGATTTCTTCGCAAAGAATCTCATAAATTATAACAGTTGCACTGAGAAAACTTCTATGATTTCATATGATCTCTATCTCGTACGGTCTCAAGGTCAACACATTAAGTTTTTATATATATATAAGAGAGGGCAAACGAGAATGCGGCTTACCTGATGGTAAGTGACTACCACCGCCCATGAACAAACACAATACTAGGGGAATTGCAGATGCGTTGCCGGCCTTTTAGAAAGGTGTAACCTTTTTTCTTGAAGGTTCCTATGCGTATCGGTCCGGAAAAATCGCTAGTGGTAATCGATTCCACAAGAAAGTTGTGCGAGGGAGAAAACTTCTTCTAAATCGTACAGTGTTGGACCGCCAATTCGAACAATTCCTCAGAACACTCCCCGTGATAGATGCGATAAAATACGCAAACAGATGCAACATCTCCACGCAGTGCCTCAAGTGTATCGAGCCGATCAGAAAGAACTGCACGTCACTCAATATGTAGACTCCGAGGATATCGATACTGGCTGAGGCAAGAAGGGGAGTGCCTTGAAACTGAGGAGATACGACAAAGGGGTTCTTTTTAGCGGTAAACGCGCAAACTTGTGTCTTCTGGGGATTAAACTGGACTAGATTTAGTCGCCCCCAATCCGAGACTTTGTTCAGCAAAGACTAAACACAAGTTTGTTCCGGTACTCGGCGACGTTTTCCCGAGAAATATTGGCACGGCCGATGTATAGAGCATCACCAGTGCTGTCATCCGCATAGCAATGACTGCTACCAGTTAGCAACATATAATTGATATGCAGAAGAAACAGCGTTGGTGATAGTACACAGCCTTGTGGAACACCGGCGTTATTAGGCTTGTAGTCGGATGCACCGTCTACAACAACCTTGATGCTCCGATCTGCAAGTAAGCTGGTGATACAATTGCACAATTTCGCGGGAAGCCCATAGGAAGGGAGCTTCGAAAGAAGCGCTTTGTGCAAACCCAATCGAAGGCCTTCGTGATATCCAAACTAACGGCCAACGCCTCCCCCTTGGACTCCACTGCCTCCGCCCATCTATGAGTCAGGTAGACCAGAAGATCAACAGCTGATCGACCGCGACGAAAATAGTATTGCTGGTCAGTAATCAGCTGGTGATCCTCAAGGCACCGCATGAGCTGGCAGTTACTAATGGATTCCATTATTTTGGAGAACAAGGAGGTGATGGCGATAGGCCTGTAGTTGGACGGGTCTGAGCGGTTGCCTTTTTTAGGGATCGGGTAAACAAAAGCTATCTTCCATGATTTCGGGACTACGCCTAGGGAGTAGGAGTACTGGAAAAGATGCGTTAAGACTGGTGCCAACTCCGGAGCACACGTCCTCAGCACTCGACTTGTGGACGTCCAGGCAGAGGAGTGCTTTGCGAACCGAGCGCAGTGAGAACCGCACATCCGGCATGGAGCACTCACACCGCGGGATGGTCGGCGGTGTGTTCCCCCGTCATCAAGTGTCGAGTTGGACGCAAAAAGGGAGCCTTTCTCGGCCTTTCTCGGAAGGACGGCTTTCTCTTTTGCGGCGTGGGCCGTGAGTCGTCCTCCCTGTGCAAAGATGGTAGTGATGGCTTACAGAAATTCCCTTGGACAGTCTTGGCGAGGGACCAGAATGCACGGGTTCCCGAAGGAAGGCGAACTAGTTTTTCGTCAATTCAGTCTATGTGCTCTGACTTTGCCTTGGCAATAACTCTTTTGAAGGACCTGGAGGCGAAGTTATACTTCTTTTTAAGCATGCTGGTGTTAACATCCCGAGTCACCGAAGCCGCAGCCCGAGCTTGATAACACTCCTACTTACTGCGTAATGCAGTCTTATAGAAGCTACCAAACCAAGGCTGAGATTTGTCTCCGATGGGTACCACAGATGATGGAATAAATAGTTCCATTCCCTGTAGCACCACATCAGTGACAGAGTCAGCAACAGCGCTGGGATCATCCGGCGAGAAAAAACCCGCCCCCATGGGTAGGATGCAAAGGAAGACCGCATACCGTCCCAATCCGCCGACCTGTAATGCCAAACACGGCGGCAACCTGCAGAACGCATCCGCGAGGGGAGCGTGAGTGATACCATATTCCGGATCAAACAATGGTCCGAAGAGCCGAGAGGGGCATCGACAGAAACCTGATATCCGTCCGGATGAGAGGTCAGCAGAAGGTCCAACAGAGAAGGTGTATGATCCTCCACATTTGGAATCCGTGTAGGTAAAATAACTAGTTGTGTCAGACCATATGCCAAAGTATAGTCATAAACAGATCTCCCCGCATGATCGGTTAAACGTGAAGCGAGCCATTTGGCGTGGTGGTCGTTAAAATCGCCAAGGATCACGATCTCTGCGGATGGGACTTGTTGTAGCAAGGAATCTGTAGCCATTTGGACGTGGTCGATGAGTCGGTCTGTTTCGGCATTACCGCTATGGGACCTATAGAGGCACCCGTAGACGCGCGGATGGTCGTCGCTCTCTATAAGTAGCCAAAGGATGGACAGGTCCAAACCTTCAAGACTGCCGAGGCGTCAATAACAGGTGTCCTTTCTGACGTATACGCACTCTCCAGTCCGAGGCACAAAGGAGTGCTCCAATATGTACCCCGGGTAGGAGAGATACGTAGTATTAGCCGGAGAGCACACCTGCGTCTCGGTCAGAGAGTGCAAGGCCGGCTTCGCCATCTCGAGATGGTAGTGGACGGCGTTTAGGTTCGAGTGATGTCCCCTGATGTTGCAGAAATTCACGGATAGCATGGCATGGGTCGCCTTGGTATTGTTGCTCAGTTTGCCCCGGGCAGTTACGGTTTTGAGCGGAATTTTGCCCGCAGTCACCCCCCAGAATACGCGAGGCAGCCTGAGCACCCACGCTCAGGAGTGGAATAACATGGTCGTGGATGCTCAGCGAGGGATTCTCCAGGGGTGCTGGTACCCTCCTGGGGTAGTCTTTGATGTAATTCCGCTACCATGTTGATGGCGGGGGGGGGGGGGGTCTCCGGCTGAAACTGTACTCACCAGACGAAACGTAGAAGCAGAGCTTCTACTTCACGCCGGTATTCTGGGAGGTCGTGGTACCAACCCGGGTCGAGCCGGCCCATACGTGCAAAAACTGCCGCGTGGCTCTACCACCGTTGAAAATAAGTTAATAGTAAGGAAACAGTTAATAACCTTTACATTTGTCAAATATTATACCTCACTTTCTAGTGGCGCCGTTCTGGTGGCATTACATAAATAGTAGTTCCGTACCATCGTAATACACGTTTCTAGTAGGGGAGCCCCCTTTAATTTTTAATTTATTTCAATTTTTTTTTTGTTATAGCGGCAACAGAAATATATAGTTTATGAAAATTTCAACTGTCTACCTACCCGGTAACAGGGTCCCGTTGGTTACCCTCCGGGTACGGAACCCTAAAAATGATAAAATACGTTCCTTGATGATTATATTACATTTAAATGACGCCACATTAATCCACCCGGGCGAAGCCGGGTGCATCACTAGCTTATAATATAAGTAGGGATTCCGAGCTTCGTTTATCGGTAATTGAATCGGGAAACACCTGAAATTCGAGCGAACGTAAACCGAATATCTCGTATATGCGGGCGTCGATGCAATATTGGTTTTCCCTTTGTGTGACGTAGCGGCGGTAGGTCAGTTTCGCAAAAGAACTTAGGGAATATACCGCTTTTGTTCCTCGTCCATTCCAATCATGGCTGTGTGCTGAGGATAGGGCCGCCATTTTTTTTCTACCGACTTCAAAAAGGAGACTGTATTCAATTCGACTGTATGTTTTTTTTAATGTGTGTTACCTCATAACATTTTACTGGGTGGACCGATGTTGATGATTCTTTTTTATTTGAAAGCTGGTGCCTTACATGTGCTGCCATATAAATTTCATCAAG
Organism: Parnassius glacialis; assembly: GCA_033319125.1. NCBI lineage: Eukaryota > Metazoa > Arthropoda > Insecta > Lepidoptera > Papilionidae > Parnassius > Parnassius glacialis. Next base: position 69,497,161 of record JAVANC010000004.1, on the reverse strand, counting down.
ATCTAACTAATAGTTTTTGAGTTATTCTTACCAATTTATATTGAAGTCGATTGTGAAAAATTTTCAATTTTAAATTATATTTATTTGGACTGCGAGTTCATTATTACGAACTTACGAGTATATATGGTTGGTTTGTGATTCTTCTCAACAATCTACTTAGGAGATATTTTCTCAGGGGAATAGGAGTTGATTTAGCAAGTTTTTATTAGTTTGCTTTCTTTCTTGGTTTTTCCGGTTGAAAATTATATATTTTAAAAGTACTTGCTGAAATTTTTTAAAAAGAATAATGGTGACAAGCGAACGTGCAGTCCGCATAATGTTAAATGGATGCTGCAGCCCACAGACATCTACATCTATCCTTGAATTAGGATCTAAATGCAGATGGCTACGACCCTTGTACAAGTGGTAAAATTAAAAAACATTGTACAACCGACTTCAATTTAAATAAAACGAGAACATCATCAGTGTAGTCAAAGTCAATTAAATACACATTATTAAGTAAAACTCAAAACCTACTGGTTAGATTTGATCAAATTAGACATATGGAACCACATGACAAGCAGAAAAATGTTCTGAGGTAACACACATAAAAAAACAGTCGAAAACTGAGAACCTCTTTGAAGTCGGTTGAAAAGTACGTGTGGTGTACAAGCTTGTGAAATTTTTGTGGAATCGGCTACAATCCGAAAAAGTTATATCATCAGCGATTTTTCCGGACCGATACGACTTAGGGACCTTCAAGAAGAGTCTACCCTTTTTTTAAAAAAAATCGGTTGTCTGTAAAGTCGGTTTACTGACGATAGTTGAACGTGACAACGTCATAAGAAATATTTAATATCGAAAGAATCATTACCTTTATCGCCGCAATTATCGTTGCTATAAACAATTGACACCACATTTGCTCACACAGTCGCTCGCTCCGCGCTCTCGCTTGCACTTTAAATGGAACGCCTAGGTAACGCCGCATGAGTCATGTTTTTTCGTGCAGGCAGCCAGCTTCATCGATTTATAAGACGTTGTCACGTCAAAAGCCGGCAACGCATCTGCAATTCCGCAGGTTGACGGCTTCGTGGCGCAGTGGCGATGTTATCAGGTAGATGTTTCTACCCAACTCCTGTTTCAGTTTCCCTCTGTCGCTTCTTACGACACGCACGTGACGATATGGGGTAGTGGATATTCTTACACTGGTTACGATGCCCGCCAATACAGATGAAATTGTTAATCTCAATTTTAAGTGCTCTTATTTTAGTGTATACAGACTGTAACTTCAATTTTTCTACCTACTTCAAACAGGAGGAGATACTCAATTCGACTGTATATTTTTTATGTGTGTTACCTCATAACTTCTTTCTGGGTGAACCGATTTCGATGATTCTTTTTTTATTTGAAAGCTGGTGCTTCACATGTGGTCTCATATAAATTTGATTAAGATATGACTAGTAGTTTTTGAGTTATACTTAATAATTTATAATGAAGTCGCTTGCGCAAAATTTTTCATTTTAAATTATTATTTTAACTTTTGGAAGGAAATTCCCTAAGCTTTTAACTCCAACGTTATTTGTGTGTAAGCCGCTATATAACTGGATTAATTTTGAAACCTTTGTTAAATGGTATTTATGGACGTGAGTTCGCTTAGTAACGAAATTTGGGACTGGCTCCAAAAATCAAGAGCGATAATAATATTCTACGTGGTAGAGCCATGCTGCAGCTATATTATTGTTGTAACACGGCCGGGGAAGTACCACGCTCTCACAGAATACCTGCGTGAAATAACAGCTCAATGCTGTTGTGTTTCGTATGGTGAGTTTAAAGAATGCGAGACCCTTTTTACTGAAAATGTGGCAATCCACGTCTTCAGGAGTGACAACGCATCTCATTTGGATTCTTAATCGAGGATAGACGTAGGTATCTATGGGCTACCATATCCATTTATCATCAGGTGGACTGTGTTCTTGTTTGTCAAGCTTATTCTATAAAACAAATCAAGACTGTTAGTGTGAATCATCGAGTTGTTTTTTTAGGGTTCCGTACCTCAAAAGGAAAAAACGGAACCCTTATAGGATCACTTTGTTGTCCGTCGGTCTGTCTGTTTGTCTGTCTGTCAAGACCCTTTTTCTCAGGAACGCGTGGAGGTATCAAGCTGAAATTCATACCAAATACTCAAATCTAGTGTCCCTAGGAGCTGTGAAAAAATCAAACTTCTAAGCCAAGGCAATCAAAAGATACAGCCGTTTATGCCGCAAATTTTCAACATTCACAAAGGAATCAAAACCTACAGGTTTACAACCCTAAAAGTTGGTACGAAGCAACGTATTATATACTACAACGTATTATATTATAGCACAGATAAAGGAAAATTACGAAAAGCATAAATTTTTAGTTACATCATATAATAAAAATATTTTTAATAATTTTAAACTTATACCTATGGATTTGTTCGGAACCCTCGATGCGCGAGTCCGACTCGCACTTGGCTGGTTTTTTTTAGAAGTAAATTCGGCAAATATACACACAGTTCACCTGATGGTAAGTGAAGACTGTGTGATAATAATAATGTATGTAAAACACTTTCTGATAACCTCTGTGACGGAGAAATGGGCAGAGAAACATTAACGTATGGAATCACGTCATCGAGTGTTGTGTTTTTCTGCCGACTTCCAAAAAGGAGACGGTACTCAATTCGACTGTATGTTTTTTATGTGTGTTACCTCATAACTTTTTACTGGGTGAACCGATTTCGATGATTCTTTTTTCATTTGAAAGCTGGTACTTCTCATGTCAGGCCAATAGTTTTTGAGTTATTCTTAAACTTATATTGAAGTCGGCTGTACAAAATTTTTTATTTTAAATTATTTTAACTTATTATAATACTGTGCTCTGATGGTAGGTAAGTTGGGATGAAACCCTAGAGAGTAAATCGCACTGTCTTATCGTCACAAAGCCTACTTTTCTCCTGTCTTGGAAACATACAGATTATAATTGGACGGGAAAAAAGACGCTTCCATTTCTACCACTCCTTTCTCGATTTTGGATAAAACTGAAAAAAAAAAAACAAGACGGGGTGAATCACAAGCATACACTCCACTTGAAATGGTCATTAAATCAACTCAACCTACGTTCCACTAGAGTTTGTAACTCTATCCATAATTCTAACCGTTTTGCATCTTGTTCTTGAGATAAGCGAAAAATAATCAACACAAATTATAAAAAATCGTAAGCAGACTTAACCAATTAGAACGTGGTTATCAGTCATGTAAGTTTGGGCTAACATTAAGTTGTTTTTTTAATAGGAAACGGGTGACAAACGAGCACACAGGCCACCTGATGGTAAGTGGTTGCTGCGGCCCATTGACATCTACATCTATCTTCGACTACGAATCAAAATAAAGATGCGTTGTCACCCGTGAGAACTAAGATAGAATGCCTCTTTTCCAGTAAAAAGGATCTTCCTACACTCACCATACGAAACAGAGCAGCATTGAGCTACTATTTCACGCAGGTATTCTGTGAAAGCAAGGTCCTTCCCCGGTCGAGCCGACCCATTCGTCCTACAACTATACTACTAATAAAATACCACGTATGAATGTTTCGTATCCAGTAAAAAGAATAACAGTGTAAAAAAGCAGCAAAAGCTACTGTGTTTCGTATAGTAAGCGTCATCTTGTCACCTTAGTTCTCGATACTAATGACGTTTAGACAGCCATCTTTTACTGTTGAATGACAGATTTTCGTTCGTCATTTAGTGAAAAGCACCGTTTGTACGTGAGGTTTTGACATTTTATAGAAGGAATTGTGGTCAACTTTTTAATATCATAATAAAATATTTAGGGTTGCCAACTTTTTAAATTCATCGTAAAATAGTAAATGGCAAAAAAAAAACAGTACGCATTTTAAAATAATATTCTATTATGAAAGATTATGTTAGTTTATGGTAGTTTCGCCTACTGTATTTTTTTCAGAATTACAGTATATGGACCACTCAATATACATTTTATATAGATATACAATATACAGTTATTATATAGTATGGTTGACAACCCTAATTACACCCCTAGGATACGCCATGCGCCACTCTATATATCGTATAATCAGTTATAACTTATAAGTGACTGAGAAAAGTGTGTCGAATAGAAATAAAATGGGATCAAACGTGTCACAACAAGTTTCCTTTCATATAACGTCTTTACAGTCTGACATCGTGTAATTTATGACACGTAATAAAACATGGCCGACGTACGAACTAAATAAACCCGCTCACGCTTCGAAAAGCAAAAAAATATTATAATGTTCTCGACTATAAATCACATTTTTGAAGCTTAAATCATTTTTAAGGTGACGATAATATAGTCTTTATGACAGAATAGCTAGAAGACCTAAGCACTCTGCTCAGAGACCTCAATAGTGCTCCCAACGGATAGGTTTTAAGATTAACATGGACAAAACAAAGTTCATGTGTAACGTCCCTGTTACACAATTGGCGGTAGTTGTTGGTAGCTACGCTCGAAGTTGTCGACGAGTATGTCTACCTGGGGCAAATAGTGAGCTAAATAAATTTGATCCGCTCAAAGTTCAAAAACTTTATTAAGCTAAGTTTGTATAAAAAGGGTTATTATAATATTAAAGAATTTATGGACGATAATAACTCGTGGGAATGAGATGATCGCTACCAAGCTATTTCTAATTTGTTTTGTGATGTTATTTCTGTAACATATAGGATTGTACTGTTTTTTTATTCAAATAATAATTCCCGTTGGGTTTCTTACTGGTTCTTCCCAGGGCAGTAGATTTTTTCGAACCAGTCCTAATTAAACAAAAGAGTGATATTCAGTAAGTATTATTTATAGGTTATCTATAATGAATATAATAGTTTCTGTTTCTTTTTCTGTAAATGGTTATGCTCGGGGTTTCTCTGCGTGATAGACTTAGATAACTAATAATTTAAAATAAAAAATTTTGGACAGCCGACTTCAATATAAGTTATTAATAATAACTCAAAAACTATTGGTCTGACTATGGGACCACACGAAAAGTGTACCAGCTTTCAAATAAAAAAAGAATCATCGAAATCGGTTCACCCAGTAAAAAGTTATGAGGGAACACACATAAAAAAACATACAGTCGAATTGAGTACCGTCTCCTTTTTGGAAGTCGGCAGAAGAAAGAATAGTCGCAGTTAAACCAGAGTAAGCAATATAGCCCAATGGATTAGTAAGCTGAGATGGAAAAGGGCAGGCCATATAGCTCGAAGAACCGACAACCGATGAAGAAAGGTTCTCGAGTGCACCTCGGAGTGAAATGTAGGGCAGCCCCCACTTGAATGAGTGACGACCTGGTAAGATATGCAGGAGGTCGATGTACCGTACTTTATTTGTGGCGTTACTTGGGGACGCCTATGTTCAGCAGTGACTTGTTACTTGTTTGCTCAAACTTAGTAAACAGAACAAGTCTGTTGTAATATGTGGAGACTTTAACATCAATCTCCTTGAAACTTCTTCCATTAGTATTAAAGAGCAATGGCAGACTTTCATACATGAAATTAGTTGAGAAGAAATGGTAGCGTCTATATATCAAAAATATCTTAAAATGTTAAGCGTCAGTCCCTTAATAACTCTGTCAAAGAATTTTGTACTGAGAAGACGTCAAAAAAAAGATATTTACATTTGAACCTTATTAGGTTATGTCCTATGTCACTTGGAAAGAGTCATGCTTCCTGTGATTGTTTGATGTTAGCTTAATAAATAATACATAATTGAGAGTTTTTAGATTATTGTATCTCTATTATATATTTGCATACTATGAATGTATATTTCTGGCATGACTCCAGGGCTTTTGTATCATAGTGACATTCTCAGAAGGGCTAGAACCCAGAGCCGTAAAGCCAGTAAAAAAAAATGATATTTTATTTTAGCTAGTGTTGGCATAACATTAAATGGAATTGCTACATAGTACTATGTTTGAGATAATGTATTATTGTAGGAAATTCTTTGTAAGAGACTTTGCTCAGCCATATCACTTTTATTTTTATTATTACTGATAGTACAGTTATTACTAACAATAACTTAATATAAAAATATTTTGTGTGTTGTGTTGGTAGTGTTACAAAGTGTATACGAAAATAGTATGAATATACTAAATGGCAACATTTGAATAGACTAAAATGATTTAAGTCATTTGATATTCCCAAAAATGTTTGTTTTCTTCTGTGGCTTTAATTAAAATACATTTTTATTTGAAAAATCATAGAAAAATAATAAAACTCATTTTATATATAACGTATTTCTAGACGCTATAATTTTTCTCAACTATTTTTCTGCCATTGCTCTTTAGCTCATTGTTTAAATCGTATAATCTTGTTAATTTATTCTTAGAACCAACACGTATTGCTGGGCCTAGTGCGACCTGTATAGATAATATTTTTACAGATGTTAAGCCCTTGCATAAATCAATTATTCAAAATTTAAGTTCAGATCACTGTGGACAGTTGGTATCATTGCCTTACATACACAAGAAAAAGAAAAATAAGAAAGTTGTGTTTGTTCCAATAAATGAACATCGCTTGGAGAGGTTTAGAAGTTTTTTTTTTAATAGGATAAGGGTGACAAACGAGCACACAGTCCACCTGATGGTAAGTGGTGGCTGCGGCCCATAGACATCTACATCTATCCTCGTTTGCGAATCAAAATGCAGATGCGTTGCCACCCGTGAGGACTAAGATGGAATGCCTCATTTCCAGTAAAAAGGGCCTCCGGCCACCTGCACTCACCAAGCGAAACGCAGAGGTAAACCTCTACTTCGCGCTGGTATTCTGTGAGGTCGTGGTACCACCCCGGTTCGAGCCGGCCCATCCGTGCGACAGTAAAAGCTGCCGCGTGGCTCTACCACTGTTAATATACTGTTAATAAAAATATAATAAAAAGACTTCCATCACTTTCATTTAAAAACAGTCTAATTATTTGTATGGTACGTTATTTAAAATTATAACTTGTGAATTTAGTAGGATATTTACTTCTAAAACTTCCTCTTTTAACAGTCGCAAATCATTTAATGAATGGGCGACAGTAGGAATTTATAAGAGTAGGCGAAAGTTATACAAGCTTTATAATGAAAGATCATATAATAGTAGTGTTATATTTAGAGATTATGTAAAAACATATTCTAAAATATTTAAAAAAGTGTGCGCCACAACTAAGGCTTTACATTTAAGTAACAAAATTAAAACTGCATCTAACAAAATTAAAATGAACTGGAGAATAATAAATAGTGAGACGGGCAAGGTCAAACCGCGCAACTCGGATTTTCAATTGAATATTAACAATAACTTAACCCGATCTGATCAAGAAGTTGCTATGGCTTTTGAGAGGCATTTTACTGATGTTCCTTTTTTGACAACTAAATCATTAAACTCTTCTCCTACTGTCGCCGAATCATTGCTCAAACAAAATGTATAGGCTTGTTCAAATACTTTTAAATTCCATAGAGTACTGCCAAAAGATATCGTTAAATATTTTAAAACTATTGATGTTAAGAAATCGGCAGATTTATGGGGGATTTCCGTTAAAGTTATTTTATCTATAATAGATATAATAGCACCTTATCTAGCCACTATATTTAATACTAGCGTCGAATCTGGTGTGTTTCCTGATTTAATGAAACTTAGTAAAGTCATACTTTTATTTAAATCTGGTAGTACATTAGACCCCGCCAATTTTAGACCAATTTCTGTACTACCAACATTTAGTAAAATTTTTGAAAAAATAATTTTAGATCAGATGTTAAGTTTCTTTAATATTAATAAATTGCTACATAGAAATCAATTCGGTTTTACAGGGGGTCGCTCAACAACTGACGCTGGAGTTGAGCTTATTAAACATATTTTTTGTGCATGGTAGAATTCAGAGGATGCTTTGGGTATATTTTGTGACCTTTCCAAGGCCTTCGACTGCGTTCACCATGAGACATTAATCAGGAAGCTACAGTAATATGGTGTCAAGAACACAGCGCTTAAACTTATAATTTCATATTTAAGTAATAGAATGCAAAAAGTTATTATCAATGGTAAAAGTTCTTCTGGCTCACTTGTAGTAATGGGTGTCCCTCAGGGCTCAATTCTCGGCCCATTCCTATTTCTAGTGTATATTCATGACTTACCTTCTATTGTAGAGGATAATCATGATATAGTATTATTTGCTGATGATACTTCTTTGATTTTTAAACTTAAACGTCAATCATTTAAATGTGACGAAGTGAATAATGCTATATCAAAATTAGTGCATTGGTTTAACGTTAATAATTTACATTTAAACGAAAAAAAAAACTAAATGTATTAAATTTACAACAACGAATGTTAAAAATCTGAGTACCAATGTGTTTTTAAATGGGAAAGAACTGAGCCCTGTTGAATTCACTGTTTTTCTTGGCATCACTCTCGACGCAAAGCTTCAGTGGGGCCCCCATATATCCAAACTAGCAAGCAGACTAAGTTCTGCAGCCTATGCTGTAAAAAAAGTTTAGAGGTCTCACTAGTGTCGAGACAGCTAGATTAGTTTATTTCAGTTATTTCCATAGCATAATGTCTTATGGGATTTTGCTATGGGGAAATGCGGCTGATTCAGATACTATTTTTGTTTTATAGAAGAGGGCCATTAGAGTTATTTACAACCTAAAACCGAGAGAGTCTCTTAGATACTCTCTCGGTTTTAGGTTCTCGGCCTCTCAGTATATTTACGAAAATTTAATGTATGTTCACAAAAACAAAGGTAGGTTTAGTAAAAAAGTGATGTGCATTCTGTAAATACTAGGAACAAACACAAGCTAGTGATACCAGTTTCTCGACTCCACAGAGTCAGTAATTCATTCTTGGGGCAATGTATACGCTATTACAACAAGGTCCCGGAAAGTGTACAGGCTCTCTCTATTGGCAAGTTTAAATGTTTTGTTAAGTTGAAACTGTATAAAAAGGGTTATTATAGTATAAATGAATACATGGTTGATAATAACCCCTGGGAATGAGGTGATCGCTTCCAAGCTGTTTCTAAAATAAATTTTGTACTTATATAGTTTGTACAACCATTATTGTAAAATTTGCTTTAAAAAAAAGTCCCGCTGGGTTTCTTGCTGGTTCTTCCCAGGACAGAGGTTTTTTTTTTCGAACCAGTGGTAAAGTAAAAAATGACTTTCAATAAGAATTACACATGTGATCTATATTGAATAAAACATTATTCTATTCTATTCTATTCTTGTGAAGGACTGTAATGATTATAATGATGATGATGAACCTTAAATCTACGAGTAGAAGCAGTGTACTGGTAAATGTTTTTTTTTATAAATATTATCCTATTATAATTTTTACCCGACTGCCAAGGAAGGGTTATGTTTATCGCGTGTATTTTGTATGTTTGTAAATTTCTTTATTACTTCCTATCTTCCAAACAGCTGGATGGATTTCGGAAATTAAGGTATCGTTTTATTCGTCTTAGAAACCGAAGTATTTTTAGATAGTCTTTTGAAAAAAATAAACAAAATGGCGGATTTTTGGCGCAAAATAGTAATACGTTAATAAAAAAAAATTACCAAATCTATCGAGTAGGGTATCAAAATAAAGGAAATTAAAAGGCGATTGCAAAAACATATATAAGTTATATGTGTTTAAATTTAATTAGGAATAATCAATTGGTTTATACGTTTTGTACGTGGTAGAGCCATGCTGCAGCTATAAGGAATAATCAATTGGTTTATACGTTTTGTACGTGGTAGAGCCATGCTGCAGCTATATTAGTAGTATAATTGTAGCACGAATGGATCAGCTCGACCGGGGAAGGACCACGCTCTCACAGAATACCAGCGTCAAATAGCAGCTTAACACCGCTGTGCTTCGTATGGTGAGTGTAGAGAACCAGAGACCCTTTTTCTGGAAACGAGGCATTCCATCTTAGCCCTCACGGGTGGCAACGCATCTGCATTTTAATTCGCAAACGAGGATAAATGTAGATGTCTGTGGGCCACAGCAGCCACTTACCATCAGGTGGACTGTGTGCTCGTTTGTCACCCTATACTACAAAAAAAAGTTATTGAAAAAATGCTAAAAACGTAAAATGGGCCATGTTTGTGTCGGACATCGTGCTGAAAAAGATGAAATTTTGTTCATAAGAGTGTGTCGGGACACTAAAAAGTCTAAAATAAAATAAATAATTAAAAAAATCAAAAATCCGACTGAAAGAAAGACAATTAAGTAATGCACTTAAAAGACCGAAACAAGATTGAGAATAGAAAACAAAATAGAAATAAAGTATTAACAAAGTAGACTCTACTTCGGTTTAACAGACTATACCATGAGATGAAATCTTAAATTAAATACACAAATTAAGCTTAATAGCAGGCGGGACCCATTTGTAAATAATAAATCGAAAGAAAATTAATTTTGTATTTCTTTTTAATATTATTGTTTTTATTATAATTACAATGATAGGAATAATATATTAATTTTATCAATGAAACTATATGCTTTATGTTATTTGTTTATTCTATATTTCTTTTTATTTCGGTTTTTATTCATTATAAGTTCTACCATCAAATATGAGGTTTCACATCCGCCGTCCCATGACGGCTAACTTTTTTATATTATTTCCCACTAGATGAAGTCGTGCTGTGTGAAGTGGCAGTGGTAAGATCAACCAATAGTGGCATACCATCCCGTGGGTGTCATAAGAGGCGACAGACTGAAACTGACTGAAGACTGAAACGGGAGATGAATAGCATTACAATCAAAATTATAAAATAACGTTGTGGAAACTATGAAATTATCCCCAATATGAGACAATCTATGGGGTAGTCATATATTTTTATTGGATAATGGTGACACACAGTCCACCTGATTATAAGTGGTGGCTGGAGTCCATAGACATGTACTTACATCCATGACTAAGAATCAAAATTCAGATGCGTTGTCATCCATAGATAAGCTAATTGTAATTATTTTGTAATTGTCACCTCTGAGCTGGATGGATAAGATGGTATGCCTCGTCTGCAGTAACATGGGCTGCAGTTCTCTATACTCACCATAGAATAGAATAGAATAGAATAGAATAACTTTTTATTCAATAAAGATCACATGTGTAATTCTTATTGAAAGTCATTTTTTACTTTACCACTGGTCATACGAAACATAGCCGCATTAAGCTGCTATTTTATGGTGGTATTATGTGAGAGCGTGGTTCTTTTTATTTAATACGTTACCACCACACTAGGATTTTCTCCTGTATCGTGGAGGCAGTTTCTACACATAAATTGCGCGAAGATAAACATCCAGACCCGGAACAATTATTTGTAGGCCATACAAATACTTGTTCCGTGCGGGATTCGAACCCCGTGCCCCCAGCAACAACATTGCTAAGCCACTGCGCCACGGAGCCGACCAGTTCGTGCTATAGCCATAATATAGCTGCAGCGTGGCTCTACCACTTAAATTTTACATTACCTACCACGTAACAAGTCCAAAGGTAAACAGTAATTTAAAAAACCCGACTGCGTACACTAGTTTTTTTATAGGTTAAGGTTGACAAACGAGCACACAGTCCACCTGATGGTAAGTGGTTGCTGCGGCCCTTAAACATCTACATCTATTTTCGATTAAGAATCAAAATGCAGATGCGTTGTCATCCGTGAGGACTAAGATGGAATGCCTCTTTTCCAGAAAAAAGGGTCTCAGGTTCTCTACAATCGTTATACGAAGCACAGCAGTGTTAAGCTGTTATTTTACGCTGGTATTCTGTGAGAGCGTGGTCCTTCCCCGGATGAGCTGACCCATTCGTGCTGCAACTATACTACTAATAGCTGCAGCATGGCTCTACCGCGTTAAAATATATACATACACTTAGACGTGTACCTGACTGCTCCAGAAGGAGGATAAACATTTCTCTACTTCTGGGACAGTCGGGTGAAAATACAATGATACTTTAAAACACTCTTTCTTCAGATCTTCACATCTTCTCGCTGGTCATAAGTGTATCCAGCAAGTAGTTTCCGCCGGCCTACAGACTACAAGACAGCTGAAGGCCGAAAGAAACCCCTGCTGGACCCACTCTCTTTTCTTCTTGGTTTCCTTATCTTCTGCTCTTGTTGCTTCTTCATTCTTCCTCCAAGAGGTTCAATATTCGACGAGTATTTTTTTAATGTACATTCACTGAAAAGATTTATTTTAAGAACATTTCTCGGAAAGGCTGCACTAATTTAAATGATTCGGCTATGCCTCACGGATGTTTAATGTAAATTTGAAGAGTAAAATCCATCCCTAAGGGTGAAAAATAAGGGATAAAATTTTAATGTATGCAGCTCGAATCGTCTACGACGGAGTTCTCGGTTTGACTCAATGGCTCTGCGAAGAGATGTTTAATTCCTTTGTATATTCTATCGCGTCTACCACGGGGAGTGCTTAGAGAAATTGTTCGGACTAATTTCAGCTAAAATCACTATTGAACATTGTGACAAAATTCGCGACAACATCCATACCATTTGGATGATTGGCGGTCTATCGCTGTAGAATTTACCCTAAGTTTTCTACCTCGCACATTTTCTTTGTGGAATCAGCTACCTATGCGACTTAGGCCCTAAAAGAAAAGAGTCTACCCATTTTTAACCGACTTCAAATAGGAGAAGGTACCAATTCGAATGTATGTTTTTTTATGTGTACTTCATAACTTTTTTCTAGATGAATCGATTTTGATAATTATTTTTTGATTATTTTGCTAGTGCTTCTCATGTAGTACCATATTGATAAAGGTATAACCAGTAAGTACTGAGTTATCTTTAATAATTTACATTGAAGACGGTTGTACAAATTTTTAAATTTGTTGCGTTGGATTCAGTGGAAATCATTCAAGTTCAAATCATTTCGGTGAGTGTGCGCAGGAATTACACGCTTTAATTCCTCTCTATCCTTTCCACCATAGGACGACCAGGCGGTCGGCGGGTCTTCATCCCTTTATTGTCGATATTCCACGCATTAGAGCCAAACGGTTTGTCTTTCCGTCCAATTACAATGTGGTTGACTTTAAGAATAGAGTGAATAGAATTTTGTTAAATAAAACTATGCGTACCGATTTTATCGCGTTTAGTTTACATATTTTACTTTCCGACGTATTGAGTGCTTTGCAGCAACCCATTATTGAGGGGGGGACTGAGATAATTGTATACATTTTTGGTTCGATCTACGCAGAAGGAGCTTACAGTATGTTCAAATCTTGCAGTGGTATGCTTGGGTTTGGATTTAATTCTGTTAATTATAGGATCCCAAGCAGATGGCAGCACCCATCCATCTTCTCTATTGAAATTAGGATGTTTTTTTAATTACAATAGCCTCACGAATCATCCTTGGTAGGAATCGGTGTACTTTTGCGAGGATTTGTGGTCTATCAAATCCGATGTAATGACGGAGACGATCTTGAACTGGGAAGTCTGCAGTCTGTGAACATGTTGGTAGTTAAACACGGACTTCAAACACTTCAGTCCCCCGTGACCATGGGTTGCTGTAAAACACCCGAAACGTCCGGAATTAAAATGAGTGAATTGAACGCGATAAAATCCGTAAACACAGTTTTGTTCAATGTGTAGTGTTCGCGTAAATATAAGAAACCAATGTAGGATTTTGTTGAGCTGAGTAAATGAGGTTTACCATTTTCGTCATCATCTCAATCACCATCGGGTGATATATTTGAAAACTAGCTTGCGAATAAACATGCGGGGCATGCTGCCAAATAGAAGTTAATTTAATGGTAATTTAATTGAATGGTTTAATTTAATGTGATGATTTTTTTTTATAGGATAAGGGTGACAAACGAGCACACAGTCCACCTGATGGTAAGTGGTTGCTGCGGCCCATAGACATCTACATCTATCCTCGTTTGCGAATCAAAATGCAGATGCGTTGTCACCCGTGAGGACTAAGATGGAATGCCTCATTTCCAGTAAAAAGGGCCTCCGGCCACCTGCACTCACCAAGCGAAACGCAGAGGTAAACCTCTACTTCACGCTGGTATTCTGTGAGGTCGTGGTACCACCCCGGTTCGAGCCGGCCCATCCGTGCGACAGCAAAAGCTGCCGCGTGGCTCTACCACTGTTAAAATTTTATGGTATTAAAATTCAAGTGTTATTTAGTTAGTAATTTCATTATTTTATATTAACTAGTATGCAGACAACATGTTAAAAATTGAGAAAAGTTTTCTTTTGTTTTAGTGATTTAATATTTAATTTTTCATAATAGTTTATAAGTACAGTGTGCATTATAAGACAATTTGTGAATAGTGCAGAAACACGTTAATTTATAAATACACACTCGTACAGTCAAACCAACACCACTGTATCAAATCGCAGTGGTGTTTGTAATTACCCGCCTCTGTAGAATAAGCCTGAATTTAAACCTGGGTCACATAAGAAGCACCAGCTTTCAAACAGTGGTTGTAACAGTGGTAGAGCCACGCGGCAGCTTTTGCTGTCGCACGGATGGGCCGGCTCGATCCGGGGTGGTACCACGACCTCACAGAATACCAGCGTGAAGTAGAGGTTTACCTCTGCGTTTTGCTTGGTGAGTGCAGGTGGCCGGAGGCCCTTCTTACTGGAAATGAGGCATTCCATCTTAGTCCTCACGGGTGACAATGCATCTGCATTTTGATTTGTAATAGAGGATAGATGTAGATGTCTATGGGCCGCAGCAACCACTTACCATCAGGTGGACTGTGTGCTCGTTTGTCACCCTTATCCTATATAAAAAAAATATATTTTTATTAGGCCGGTCTCCAGACAATAGGTACCAGCTTTCAAAAAAAAGGAATCATCGAAATCGGTGCACCCAGTAAAAAGTTATGAGGTAACACAAAAAAAGCATACAGTCAAGTTGAGTACCGTCTCCTTTTTGAAGTCGGTAGAAAAGTGTTAGCTTATAGTATCAAAATAAGTATGTGTAAGTGGCTCCATCTATAACAGTATTCTCATCTTATTCTCATAACAATATTTTTAGTCTGCGGCAATCAAACAACCGCGTTTTATTATGTTATGGGACTACGGGACACATAAAAAACATACAGTCGAATTGAGTAGGTACCCGGTCTCTTTTTTGAATTCGATAGAAAACAGTTAACGTATAACCCACATCAATGCCCAGATAGTAATTTTATATAGCCTCATGTTCAACCCAATTTTGCGCTATTTGAGAAGGTAGGAAATAGGCGCTGTCAGTGACTCTTTATTATCATTCGTCTGAACTTTGAAGATGATTGGAATAATAATAACCTCTCTAGAAAGGCACTAAGTAAAGTAGGTTTCAGACCAATATCACTTAGTAACTACTGGCGACAGTTCCACTAAGTGGTCGTGTTTATCAAAATTATTATTTTGTACAGTGGTAGAGCCAGGCGGCAGCTTTTGCTGTCGCATGGATGGGCCGGCTCGAACCGGGGTGGTACCACGAACTCACAGAATACCAGCTTGAAGTAGAGGTTCACCTCTGCGTTTCACTTGGTGAGTGCAGGTGGCCGGAGGCCCTTTTTACTGGAAATGAGGCATTCCATCTTAGTCCTCACGGGTGACAACGCATCTGCATTTTGATTCGCAAACGAGGATAGATGTAGATGTCTATGGGCCGCAGCAACCACTTACCATCAGGTGGACTGTGTGCTCGTTTGTCACCCTTATCCTATAAAAAAAAAATTATTAGGCCGGTCTCCAGACAATAGGTAGTTTTGGGTTAACTTTTCTACGGTCAGGAGGTTTCAAGAGGTCTCAATTCACTTGTATTCTTGTGTAAAGATAAAATGTAAGGTTTGATATAGAACTAGCTGTTCCCCGCGACTTCGCCCGCGTGTTATTTGGGGTTTTAATTTTTTGCGCGGAACCCTCATTCATTTTCTAAAATAAAAGTAGCCTAAGTTACTCCTTGTGACATCAGCTGTCTGCCAGTGAAAATCCGGTTCAGCCGCTTCGGAGATCAGCCGGTACAAACAGACAGACAAACAGACAGGCAGACAGACAGAGAAAAACTTTAAAAATTGTCTTTTTTGTTATTAGTACCGTATATACTTTCAAAGTAAAAAGCTGTTATTTTGACATTACAGACCGACGCTTCAATTTTATTTATTTGTATAGATAACGGTGACAAACAAGTACACTGGAGTTTTTGACGGGAACTCGACCGGCCGCGGATTGATGCTCCTGTATTATTGTTTAAATAATGGTTTGAAGTGGATTTTTTAATGCAAAAGTAGTGCGATGTCTGCGCATATGAACTATTAGTGGAAACGGTGAAACAATTGCTCCGATGGTGATGTGATTCTCCAGATAAGGTGTCTGCTTAGGCGCCTTGAGATACTATCGTCATCAACTGCCTGCTGGCTCAAGCTGTCGTCAAAACCTCCGAAATACTTTGCAACGTGACGCATTAACTTATTGTAAAGTGTACTATAAAAGATTATTTATTACGCAATACTGGCAAAAAAGCTATAGTACTAGTACATTAATAAAAAAAACGAAGAGGACACTGTTTAATGAGGGCGTTCATGACTTTTTCTGCCACCAGGGCGGCGCCACTAGAAAGTGAGGTATAATATTTGACAGATTTCATAGCGGGGAAGTTAATTTAAACGGAAAATGTAAAGGTTATTGTCTATTTCTGTACTATTAGCTATATTTTATATTAATAAGATTAAAAATAAATAAACCAAACCATAGATATTCATAAAAGTAGAAAATTAAAAAAAAAGTTAAAAATGTGCAATGAGGCATTGTTTTGTGTATTAATAAAATACAAATTTTTTTCCAAGGGTAGGTGTGAAAAAGTTGACACGTTTTGATAAGAGCTCTTTAATTTTTAAAGTTATAAAATTAATTACACAGTATTATTTACATTTTCAATAATATAATAAACCTAGCAAGCTAACAGCATAGCAAAGTGGCGAAGCAATCAGCTTTTTTTTGAGCAATCAGTTTCAAAATAGGAGGTTCAGATGCCTGGGTGATCAGTAATCGATTGCTGGAAACAGAATTTGAAAATTCGAAACCGTTCTC
This sequence comes from Parnassius glacialis, assembly GCA_033319125.1. Classification (NCBI taxonomy): domain Eukaryota; kingdom Metazoa; phylum Arthropoda; class Insecta; order Lepidoptera; family Papilionidae; genus Parnassius; species Parnassius glacialis. Next base: position 69,480,112 of record JAVANC010000004.1, on the reverse strand, counting down.
GAGATAATCGTGGGACAGACGGACAGACGGACAGACATCGTGAAATCAATAAGTGTCTTCGCAAGCTTCGCCACTTAATAATTACCTAATAAATGTGACGTATAGTACCCACCGGACAGTATTTTCCTAGTAAAAGTCTCTAAAATTAACATCACTTCATAAACTTATTTTTTGTTTTATTTGCACTGTCCCTACACATCAATATGGACTCAGTTAAAGAATCACTCAATGCTTTGGCAGAAATGTTCCAGCAGAAAATGAGTGAGTTTCAACAGGGCCTTGAGTACACCAACATCTAAATCTCTTCCTATATTTAAAAATAAATTAAAACTGTATTACCTTTCCTTTTAAGTTACTACCTGTAGTCATTCGCTTATGTTCTTCTAATTATCTTTCTATATTATATTCTGTACACCCCTTCCGCTATCTTTTAAAAATAGTATCCTCTGCCCTAAGGTGGCCTGGAAGAGATCGCTGTTTTAGCGATAAGGCCGCCTGTTGTACCAATGCCCCTTTAAATATATAAATACTGCAATATGTTCCTTGGTGTACAATAAAGTATATTTTACTTTACTTTTACTTTACTCTTGAAACTGATAAACTTTTGTGTTGATATTGTGTAACAAAAAACTTTACCTCAGTGTCGACTAGCGACATCTGGTGAGCAGAAAGTTATTAGCCCTCATTAACATCATTCATTTTATTTGCAAAGAGGTCGTAAATGTTGCTACTGAGGTATGCGGGGTAACTAACAGAAGGAAAGGAAGAAAGAACTATAATGTGTGGATGGATAAAGATGTGTAAGAAAAGAAGAAAGCGTGTTTGGATTGGTTAGCAACAAAAGCTAACAAAAAAGTTCAAAAGGCAACGGATGACGAGATAAAAGAACCAAGAACGAAGTATAAAAGATTAAAATCAGCAGCGAAAGAAGTTGTGTCTAGAAAGAAGGAAGAACGAAAGGATGATTTCGATAGGAGGCTCACTGAAGATTTCCAGTCAAACATTAAGTTTTTCTGGAAATCCATCAAAATAGCCAGAGGAAAAACTTGTACCTCGGAGCTGAGTACAATCAAGAGTCAAGATGGGAGCATTATAAAAGGAGAAGAAAGTGTGTTAAAGAGATGAAAAGAGTATTTTGAAAGTTTGTTTGAAAGAGAGGAAGTGCAGGTACAGCATATTATGGCACCTTCCATGGAAACTAATATAAATGTTGATGAAAGTGAGATAAGTATGGATGAAATAGTGAAAGCGTTGAAAAGTATGAGATTAGGTAAGGCTGCAGGGTATGACAGGATTACCGTCGAGATGCTGAGAGCTGGACAGGGCATAGTATTATATATAATTATTAACAGTGGTAGAGCCACGCGGCAGATTTTGCTGTCGCACGGATGGGCCGGCTCGAACCGGGGTGGTACCACGACCTCACAGAATACCAGCGTGAAGTAGAGGTTTACCTCTGCGTTTCGCTTGGTGAGTGCAGGTGGCCGGAGGCCCTTTTTACTGGAAATGAGGCATTCCATCTTAGTCCTCACGGGTGACAACGCATCTGCATTTTGATTCGCAAACGAGGATAGATGTAGATGTCTATGGGCCGCAGCAACCACTTACCATCAGGTGGACTGTGTGCTCGTTTGTCACCCTTATCCTATAAAAAAAAAAAAATAGTGGCTAGTTAGCTATACCGCCTTTTCAATTTGTGCTGGCGAAATGGGCAAGTACCGGAGACTGGTGCAAAGCCGTAATCGTGCCATTGTATACGGAAAAAGGGTCACGGCAGGACTGCATAAATTACCGCGGTGTAAGCCTTCTCAGAGTCGTCGGTAAATTGTATGCGAAAGTGCTGATTGAAAGGGTTGTGAATAAAACAACAGACGAAAAAGTATGGGGTGCACAAGCGGGATTTAGAAAGGGAATGGGATGTACAGATCAGGAATTTTCCTTGCGGTGCATAGCCGAAAAGTGTTTGGCTAAAAACAAGAAGATCTAGTGCGCGTTCGTAGATCTAGAAAAGGCCCATGATAGAGTGGTGGGGAATGAATTGTGGTCAGCACTGTCCGTGAACGGTGTGAGCAGTATCCTCATACGAGTATTGCAATCTCTTTATACGGATTCTAGTGCTTGTGTAAGGATCAACGGGGCATACACTTAATGGTTTAATATCGAAAAAGGTGTTAGACAGGGATGTGTAGCGTCACCGAGGCTGTTTAATCTGTTCATGGACAATTGCTTGACAGATTTAAAAGATAATGAAAGTGGGTTGAGAATGAATGAGTTACTCGTCAAATGTTTTCTCTATGCTGATGACCAAGTAATACTTGCGTCTTCAGCCGAGGAGTTGCAAGAGATGGTAACTGCCATGAATGGGGCTTTTGTTAGAAAGGGAATGAAGATGAATGTAAAGAAGACGAAAGTAATGGTGTTTGAAAGAGATTAGGCAGTGACAGACTGGAATATCGTGATTGGATATGAACAAATTGAACAGGTGAAGAAGTTTTTGTATCTGGGTTCAAAGTTTACAAAAGATGGAAAGTGTGAAGGTGATATCAAAAGAAGAGTGTATGCAGGAAACATGGTGAATGGAGCTTTGCACTCCTTTATGAGCAGTCGGAAGGTATCTAACAAGGCTCGTTTGGCTGTGCATGAGGGGGTATAGGTTGCGACACTCATGTACAGAAGCGAAAGTTGGGTATGGTAGAAGAAACATGAAAGCAGAATAAATGCAATTGAGATGAGAGTGTTAAGAAGTATGATAGGAGTTAAACTAAGTGACAGGATAAGAAATAGTGAGATAAGGAAATGAAAGAAGATGTAGTGACAAAAATTGAGAAGGTATGCTGAGATGGTTTGGCCATGTCAAGAGAATGAATGAAGAACGTTTGACGAAAAAGGTGTATAAGGCGAGTGTGAATGAAAGTGTTGGAAGGGGTAGACATAGGCGGACGTTTCTAGATCAAATCAGAGACGTCTTGAAAAAAGGCCAGGTCAAGAGTACCCTAACCGAAGAGCATGTATGAAGGGAATAATGAAAATGGAAGAAGCGAAACAAGTATGTAAGGATCGTAGCAAGTGGAAAGAAGTGGTTTCTACCTACCCCTACGGGAAAGAGGCGTGATTATATATATGTATGTATAAAAAAATTAAAAAATCCAAAATGAATAAAATGATTTTCACTCTATTTAGTAATTTTTGAAGTCGATAAACCCTGTCTTAGAACCGAATTTAGAAGTTACGTAATGTTAATTTTTATACCATAGGATGACAAACGAGAACACAGTTCACCTGATGGTAAGTGGTTGCTGTGACCCATAGATATCTACATCTATCCTCAATAATTAATCAAAATGCAGTTGCGTTGTCACCCGTGATACTAACATGGAATGCCTCTTTTCCAGTAAAAAGGGTCTCCGATTCTCTACATTCTATAGTGTAGAGAACTGGAGACCCTTTTTACTGCTTTTTACAGCTGCAGCATGGCACTCCCACGTATAAATTTTATATTTTTATGTGGTAATTACATCCATTACAGCCTATAAAGGTCCACGATTGAACAATAGATCTCCAACATAGATTGGGTATAAGGAAATAATATATAATAGAATATTTTACCATAGTTTCTACGTTTGGCGGGCGGGTTTGCAACCGCAGTTTTTTTATTAGTTGGAATTGTTATCAGGAACATGCCACTGCCCATCTCCTGATACTCGTATCATATGAATTTCAGTGTCTATCGCCTCTCACGACACCCACGGGAGGTTATGGGGTATTGGATATTTTTATAGTGCCTCTACAAGGTTTATCTGATAATTATATTCTAAAAAACTAAAACTAATCAAACAAATTCCTTATAATTTTATTGTTTTTAATTTTTTTAACGTAAATGTATACTTTTTTTAAAAGTTTAATTATGTAAATGCACCTTTTAATTACAAAATAGTTTTTTTTTATATAGGATAAGGGTGACAAACGAGCACACAGTCCACCTGATGGTAAGTGGTTGCTGCGGCCCATAGACATCTACATCTATCCTCGTTTGCGAATCAAAATGCAGATGCGTTGTCACCCGTGAGGACTAAGATGGAATGCCTCATTTCCATTAAAAAGGGCCTCCGGCCACCTGCACTCACCAAGCGAAACGCAGAGGTAAACCTCTACTTCACGCTGGTATTCTGTGAGGTCGTGGTACCACCCCGGTTCGAGCCGGCCCATCCGTGCGACAGCAAAAGCTGCCGCGTGGCTCTACCACTGTTAATAAATTTAACGAAACGCGAAATGTTACTAGGTAAGTACATTAAAATCTGAACAAACTTAAATCCGTCCAAGCTCCAATTACAGAGGATGGGTTTCGTCTTAAAACTCATTATCGAAAATTCTACTCGGAAATTTTTGGAGTAATAGAAAATTGAGCGTGATGCTTTCGACTTGTTTTCTTTCTAATTCTATGAGATATTATTAAATAATTTTGCATTGAGTTTTTTTGGAGTTCATTTGTTTTTTGTTTGTCCTCAAATGAAATTAAATTATGTCATCATTATTGATAAGTAGGTAGTTTTTTTTATGGAATAAGAGTGGCAAACAAGCATAGTTCAAACATGGCAAGTGGATGCTGATGGTAAGCTTGAATTGCTTGTGTTAGGACTTAGGAGTGGTTTACGTCCGTATTCGAATGGCGGATTCGAACCCACTACATTTCGAATTTGCTGTCCGTGCCCTTAAGGTACAATTCCGTAGCCGACTGTAGACAGCAGCAGCAGGCGACGTGTCGTCGCAACATGTCGCTGCGACATGTCGTCGCGTCATGTCGATGAAGTCATGATTCCGAACCCGACTGCAGGCGGCAGCAGCCCGTATTCCAATCTGTTCCGAATGTTCTGTGGGGGACTATATTTATATAAAAATAGGTACTATTTAATATATATATATATATATATATATATATATATATATATATACCTATTTATCGGTTTTATTTAACTCCTTTCCTATATTTTTTCAAATATTATCATTTGTCACACTTTTCAAATAATTATTGTGAGATGCATCGTACAGTGCGGGTTGTAGGGCCAAACTCATTTTTTGAGAAAAATTCAACGTGTTGTCGTTCGGGCGTTGGCAGCACTACTGATCTGCGGTTCAGCGGTTCTGCGGTCGGGTTACAGTGTCCTCTGCCACTTGCCCCGTAGTGACAACGACGTGTCGCTAGCTACGGAAGGTATTTCATAGAAGTACATAGAAACCAGTAGTGCCGCGACGACACGTCGCCTGCTGCTGCTGTCTGCGGTCGGCTACGGAATTGTACCTTTGGTCTACTGTCGCTTCTATTAACTAATTTATTAATAACTAGCTGACACCCGCGACTTCGTCCGCGTTGCTTGATATATTAACAAAGTTTTCTTATGTGCGAACGAAAAAAACACCAAAAAGACAAAATTTCTTTGTAAACAGTGTTATTCTTTGCTCCGTTTGTAGCTAAAATACAGTAATACCCCGGACTTACGCGATAGGTGGGACCAAGCGATAGCCGTGTAAGTCAAAATCGCGTAATTCGGGGTTCAATTTTGCATATAAATACGTATAAAGTTTGTGAAATCGGGACCAGAGTCTAAAGAAAACAATAATTTAGAATAATCACGCTTAATAAAATGTTACATAATACAAATTTACATTACTATGAATAAAAAAACATAAACCGAAGTTATTTTGATGTCGAAGGCTTCATACATATAGTCTAATAAAGTCGCCTGACGAGTTAAGTTTTTCTTCTTCTCACGCAAAATTTCCTCATAGCATGCCAGTAACTTTTTACTTGTTAGGTTCAAATGACTCATTTTTTGATCTTTTTTGATGACTATGCACTACATACGTACAATAATTTCACGAGGAACACGTCCGAGCTTGTCGTAAAACAAATGTGTATTGTGTACGTAAAGTAATTCCACGCGTAACACGGTCGAACTTTGCGTAAAGCGAACACTGACAGAGCGAAGTAGGCAAACCAAAAACCGCGTATCTCCGAATCCGCGTAAAACGGGGTAGCGTAAGTCGAGGTATGACTGTATATAACTGTGTTAGGAACGCGAGAGCAAGCGACGTACAGTTGTCCGTGTGAAAACCCCGTATAAAAATCGTTGTTTCTTAAGACTTTAATAACTTTATATTAAATGAAGATATTTACGCTATATTTTTTTAAATAGGGGACCACGTATCCTACAGCTCTCCTTTTTCTTTATGCAAGAAGTTTATGAAAATGCTCAAGAAGGCTTAAATAAAGTATCTGACTGGCTAATAAACAACCTTTTAACATTAAATATACAAAAGACAAAATATATGATTTTTACAATACGTTCAGCCAATAACATTGACTTCCAATATTCATTAAAAGTACATACATGTTCAAAAATGAAAATGACTCAATGTCATTGCAGTGATATTGAGAGAGTAGATAATATGAAATATCTTGGAGTAATTATTGATAACAAACTCAGTTTTCAAAGCCACATAGACATGTTGACAACTAGAGTAAGAAAGTAAATATACATTTTTAAAAACCTTAGTAACATAGCTGATTTAAAAGTCATCAAAATAGTTTACTTTTGCCGTATGTCAATCGATTATCGCATACTGTATAACATCCTGGGGTGGTTCTGAAAGGACAAAAATAATAAAACTGGAAAGAGCACAGAGAGCTATACTAAAAGTATCTGCCTCACTTCCCTTTCTTTACCCTACTGTAGAATTATACAAGCGTTGGAAAGTCCTATCTGTGAGGCAGCTCTATATTCTACAATGTATCATTAAAAAACACTCACTCTTACAGTATAATCCACAATTGATAAAAGATAAGCGCAGAAATGATCTAGTGTGTTACTACAACACACATTACACCAAATTTTCACATAAATTCTTTACCTTTCTTGGTAACTATCTATATAATAAAACAAACGCTAAAATTGGTATATATACACTTAATAATAATAATTGCAAATTAAAAGTAACACAATGGTTGTTAAGTCTAGACTACGAAACCACTGAAAACCTTCTTATTTTATATACATAGCTCTAATACTGGATAGATCATACATACACACACACACACACACACACACACACATACACACACACACACACACACACACACACACACACATCACAAAAGTAACTAATAATACAATTCATTTGTCTCTAATTTGTTAATCATACAAATAGCATGTTAAGTTGTGACGATATTATCCTGAGGGGGAGACCCTGGTGATCCGTAACACAGGGTTCCGCCTAGTACAGACACCAGACTCTCAGCCCATAGTCTACTTTGTTTATAACCTACCTTGTAAACTTAAATTGTGAGAGTAAATAAATATATATATATATATATATATATATATATATATATATATATATATATTATATTATATTAAAAACCTCTATCATTTTATTTATATAGATTCTATGAACTTACTTGAGTCCAGCTACAATCTCCATGGCGCCGTTAAAGTTTCCTATATTCCAACAGGTGAGCGCGATCCTCAGGATACAGGCCAACGTGGCCTTCCTATCCTCCGGAGTGGACGTCAGCACCAGCTCCGTCACCCACGCGGAGACCTGGAACCAAGGATACACTTTAATGTTACTAATACTAAACGTTTTCCGAAGGTTTACTAAATTAATCACTATATTTTAATCTGGTAGCTGACGACGAAATAAATTTAGAAATGCGTGCGACTTGGAAGGACTTTCACACCATAAACTTTCAAGTAGAGAATGTTAACAAAAAAAAAGACACCTGTAGAATATGTTGCAAAATAGAATATGGTTCCGTGAGTCCCGTAAGCTGCGACAGAACGAAACTGAAACCAGAGATGGGTATTTGTGGCAAAATATGTATTTTTGCATTTTCGAAAATCGTCAGAGCCGTTTTCAAAAACTCGATTACATTTTTTTTTCTAGAATAAGGGTGACTAACGAGCACACAGTCCACCTTATGTGTGTCCAGAGTGGATGCTATGGTGAATAAATGTTAATATTTACCCTCAATTAAGAATCAAAACGCAGATGCGTTGTCACCCCTGAGGACTTAGACGGAATGTCTCATTTCCAGTAAACAGGGTCTCCGGTTCTCTACACTTACGAGTACCATACAAAACAGCAGTATTTAGCTGCTATCATACGCTGGTTTTCTGTGAAAGCGTGAACCTACCCCGGTCGAGCCGAACCATTCGTGCTGCAACCGTAATACACGGTTGTAGCACGAATTATCATGGGTGTCTTCAAGACAAGAGTGAATAGGCTTTTGTTAAGTCAGTGCGCTTCACCATCTTAGGCTACATCACCACTTACCATCAGGTGGGATCGTAGATAAGCGCTGGCTTAGTAGAATATAAAAAAAATTGCAATAACCGGCTAAATTTATAGAGAAGGTTCAGAATAAGTAACATAGGCAAATGGTGAGGAAAAATTAAATAAAAAATCTCAACCATACTGTCCTTTTTATCTTTTAAAATCAACATGCGTGCTAATGCATCATTTTAACTGATTTTACTGCGCACGCATTCGTAAGGGTCGACCGATGGGCAAAAACGTTGCTGCTAATAAATCACATGAAATTTGTGACAATTTCAAATGAAAATAGAAGCCATAATTATTCGTATTTTCAAAAACTTCAAGAACGTAATATCATTATTTAAATAATAGAACTTAAGTTTAAAATTTGGTTACTTTTTGAAAAATAACCCTGTATAGCTGCAGCGTGGCTCTACCGTGTACAAATATGTCGTGAGTGTCGACGAAACAGGAGTTGGGCAACATCATCTTCCTGATAACAAAATCCTACCTATGAGTAAATCTATAGGCCTATGTTTAGCATTGGATTATTAAGACCGTAATGGATGGATTTCTTTTACATTTTTGCCGACTTCCAAAAAGGAGACGGTACTAAATTCGACTGTATGTTTTTTATGTGTGTTACCTCATAACTTTTTACTGGGTGAACCGATTTCGATGATTCTTTTTTTATTTGAAAGCTGGTACTTCTCGTGTAGTCTCATATGAATTTGATCAAGGTCAGACCAATAGTTTTTGAGTTATTATTAATAACTTATATTGAAATCGGCTGTACACAATTTTAAATTTTAAATTATAACATTAACAAAAATATCAAACGGTGGAGATTTTGTTATAAAGATGTCGAATAATAACTAGAAAGCTTTCTTAAGCCGGTTTCTTAGGTTATATTTAAAATTATATCCCCTGTGATGGTTCGGCAAAGCCCGCTACGGTTCCGGAGTTAAACATAAATATGTAATAATTTCGCCAAGATGAGATGGATTCTAAAGAGCTTACGCGTTAAGGGAGGCTGGATTTTCAGCGAATTCATTATAGCGTTGTAATTTATCAAACAAACGTGTCATTTAAATGACAATTTTTTTTAAAGCAAAAACCGACTCAATCTTTACCGTTTCAGCCTATTAAAGTCCACGTATAACGGTTTTTTTTTAATTAAAAGATCTGATCATAAGATCCGGAAAGTCGGTGGACATACGTATTAAATAAATCGTGTAATGACGATGTAAGAATTTCCATTACTCCATATAACTCCTTAGGTATCGTAAGAGGCGACAGAGGGAAACTGAAGCAGAAGTAGGGCAGCAGTGTCTTCCTAATAACTACTGAAAATAAAAAATAAACTGCGGTTGCCAACTCGCTTGCCAAGCGTGACAACTATGGCAAATATCCTCCTATGAGGCAATCTATGGGGGAGGCTTTGATCAGTGGTGGACTTTAAATGAAATAGGCTGTATGAATGGATGTATAGAAGATAATCTACCAGGAGCACATGACCCACTGAGAGGTGAAATTTTCAAATCAACAGTAACATTACAACTATGGCAAATATCCCCCCTATGAGGCATTCTATGGGGAGGCCTATGTTCAGCAGTGGACTTTAATAGGCTGTAATGGATTATTTTACCTTCAAGAAAAGAGCGTACTCCTTTTTAAAAGGCCGGCAACGCATCTGCAATTCCCTCCCTGGTGTTGCAGTTGTTCATGGGCGGCGGTAGTCACTTACCATCAGGTGAGCCGCATGCTCGTTTGCCCCCTCTACTATAAAAAAAAAAAAAAGAGAATCTACCAGGAGCACATGACCCACTGAGAGGTGAAATTTTCAAATCAACAGTAACATTACAACTATGGCAAATATCCCCCCTACGAGGCAATCTATGGGGGAGGCCTATGTTCAGTAGTGGACTTCAATTATGCTGTAATGGATGGATGTATAGAAGATAATCTACCAGGGGCACATGACCCACTGAGAGGTGAAATTTTCAAATCAACAGTCACATTACAACTATGGCAAACATCTCCTCTATGACACAATATATAGGGGAGGCCTATGTTCAGCAGTAGACTTTAATAGGCTCTAACGGTAACTTTAACTTAAAATATAGAACCTCCTTGTTTTTTAACTGGGTTAAAAAGCATTATACTATAAGTAAAAGCTCCAGTAAATGTCGAGCTTAGTAAAGCTATATTAACTTCTAATTAAATTTACTAACAAAACTAAATGTTAAAGTACTATTAACTTTATGAATTCAATCTGAGAGCGCAAACTATACCAAATCTGTTATTAGTTACCAGCAGTGGGTTATTTTTGTATTTATACAAAAGCGCCATCTGCAGGGTACAATTGTAAATATAAACCATCCAGGGACCCACTCAAACACACACAAACATTCAAAGTCGTTTCAGCCGTTTAAGACGAGTTCAGTGAGAAACACAAGTACAAAAGAGTTATATACAGGCTTATTTTGTAATAACCGGCCAAATTCCAGAGAAGGTTCAGATTAGTTCCATATTACCTACCGTCGGGCGAGTAATGTTGTTGTCAGTGTAGTGCTCTAATTTGCCTCATTTAAAATAATCATCTAACCTTTAAAGTCATAAAAGTGGGTGTGTATGACTATTTAGAACATTTTGTAGAAGAATTTAACATTTGTGACGCGAAATCAAAATAAATAACATTAAAAGTGTTAAAATAAAACTATTGTACTGGGCAGTTTCCTACAGAATGGAAAATAGCTAAAATCGTTCCGGTTTATAAAGCGGGTAGTGAGGATTATGTAAAAAATTACAGATCAATCTCTATACTATCAGTCTTCGCTAAATTATTTGCGTCAATTATTTGTCCTATTATTCAGAGACATATCAATCTTTACTTAACCATTAGCCAACGTGGTTTTGTCAAATCTAGGTCCACGAGTACTAAATTGGTACATATTACGGAAACACTAATTGAAGCGCTTGATGCGGGAAATCAAGTCGACGTAATATATACCGATTTTAGCTAAGCGTTTGATCGGGGCCCACATGATATATTAATTCGAAAGTTAGCTGCCTATGGTATTACTGGTAGTTTGTTGAATTGGCTAAAATCATATTTAAATGACCGAACGTTTTTTGTAGTAGTGAATGGATATCAGTCAGGCTTGAAATACATTAATTCTGGTGTGCCCCAAGGGTCACATCTTGGACCGATTCTGTTTGGAGTGTTCGTTAATGAAATTCCAGAATTGATGAAAAGTTCTTATGAGTACTTGTATGCGGATGATTTAAAAATTTGCAAGATGATTACGGAAGAGAATGATTCAGTGAAGCTACAGAATGATTTAGATCAATTGGTAGAATTGTGCAAAGTAAATCGTATAGACTTAAACATTTGTAAATGTTTTTATGTGCAATACGCGAGAAAAAGAAATACTATCGATTATAGCTATCACATTGGAGATAATAATATACAGGGTTGTTTTCGATAAAAAGTTAACTTTTGTGCCTCACATTGAACACATTACTAAACGTGCATCTAGAGGATGATGGGTTTGTAATAAGAAATATTAAAGTCTTTCAAAGCTCTAAAATTAACATTCTATTGTTTAACAGTTTGGTAAGAAGTATATTAGAATACTGTGCTGTAGTCTGGAGACCTCATTATGCTACACATTCATTGAGAATTGAGCAAATTCAAAAAATATTCATAAGACATTTGTCTTACGCACGTGGGTTTAGAAGTTATAAGAAGCGTGTATCTTATGAAAATAACTTGGTCTATTTCAAAATGATTTCTCTAAAAAACCGCAGGGATATTATTGATTTAAATTTTGCTTCGAAAATTATTAGTTGTTATTTTAGTAATAGTGAGTGTTTGATTGGTTTCGGAAATAAAATAATTTTGCTTGTAATTATGTTATTATTATGGCTAACTATGATTTTATGGATTCAGTATGTTATGCCACATTTAACTTAATTTTCTTTATTGTTTAATAACCTATATAACTTCTTACCGACCACATTTTTATACACGCCTTATTTTGAAGTTATAGGTCAATACACTTTAGACTATTTGCTATTTTTAAGTTAAAGGTTTATTTACTTTATCATATTGAGATTTTATATTGCTACCTTTGTTGTTTTAATAATAGTGAATGTTTGATTGGTTTAGGAAAGATATTGATTTTTCATTTAATTATGTTAATATTATGGCTAACATACTTGTATTATAACATTACAGACTCTATATGTTATGCCACGTTTAACTTAAATTTATTGAAGTGAAAACTTCTTTAGCAGCGTTGTGCACTTTTTTGTAATGGGTAAAAAATGTTCAACTCGCGTCAGGTCACGGGTCCTGATCGAAAGTTCGTAAGACGGACGTAGAGTAGACAGCCGGCGTGGGGTAGCAGATGAAGTAAGGTTTAATTAATTTTTGATTTATTAATTAATATAATTTTATTATTAAGATTAGGTTTCGATCGAGTCTACTGTACTGCTTCACGAAATTATTAATATAGATACATATGTACTTACACATTATAGATGTAATATTTGTAATATGTTTATACTTTATAGCATTAACCTATATTTTCATAACATCACAATAAGCACATGTGCGGTGTAGGTTTACCAAAAAAATAATTTCGAATGAAAATAAATGAAATAAGATAATAATAAATAATCTCCGCCATTCCAAAATATCAAAAATGCACAACGTTAATATTCAAGTTTTCACTTCTGCCGGCACTCCCGGAGTGCAGCAACCCGTCGTTTTTTTTAAATAACCTATATAGTTTCTTACCGACCATATTTTTTATACACTTACGCCTTATTTTATAGTAATAGAATAACACACCTCAGCTTTTTTGCTAATTTTAAGTTAAAGGTTTGTACTTTATAATATCGGAATTATATACTATCTACTTTACAGGGTATTTTTGGAACGCTCACGAAAACTAAGACAGGCGACTGCACCAAGTATACCTTTGATCATGGGTCACAAATAAATTAGATCCTGATGAAAAAAAAATCATCTTTTTACAACGTTTTATTAGCTTTATTCACGCGCCATCATGTTAGTACAGCTAAATGAAACGATAATTTCATAAAAAAATCATGAAAATACTGAAACCTAAAACCAGCAGTGGAATAACTGAATTCATATCAGCTGATTAAAGGTCAAGGTACGCGCGAACGCAAATTCGCGCGGTCCGCAACTAGCGGGCCATACCACAATACGTAATAATTTACAACACTTGTCTAAATACCTAACTTATCTACTTAACCTACTATTTTGCCACTGTACTTGTCTCCACGTAGCCATTTTAATCCGAATTTTTTTTATAGGAGAGGGGGCAAACGAGCATGCGGCTCACCTGATGGTAAGTGACTACCGCCGCCCATGAACAACTGCAACACCAGGGGAATCGCAGATGCGTTGCCGGGCTTAAAGGAGTAGGCTCTTTTCTTGAAGGTCCCTAAGTCGTATCGGTCCGGAAAAATCGCTGGTGGTAATCGATTCCACAAGGAAGTTGTGCGAGGGAGAAAACTTCTTCTGAATCGCACAGTGGTTGACCGCCAATCATCTAGATGATATGGATGGTATCGCAAGTTCTGTCGCGATGTGCGATGGTGAAATTTAGCGGCTGGAATTAGTCCGAACAATTCCTCAGAGCACTCCCCGTGGTAGATGCGATAAAATACGCAAAGAGATGCAACCTCTCTACGCAATGCCAGTGAGTCAAACCGATCGGAAAGAACTCGGTCGTCGACGATTCGAACCGCTCTGGGCTGGATGCGGTCAAGTGGAAGAAGCTGGCACTGGGGGGCCCCTGCCCAGAGATGGGAACAGTATTCCATGTGAGGCCGAACCTGCGCCTTGTAAAGTTGCAAGCGGTGTGCCTGCATGAAATACTGTCCCGCTCTGCTGAGTACGCCAAGCTTTTTAGAGGCCTATTTGGCCTTCTCTTCCAAGTGACCACGAAACTGCACGTCACTCGATATGTCGACACCGAGGATTGCGATAGTGGCTGAGGAAACAAGGGGAGTGCCTTGAAACTGAGGAGATACGACAAAGGGAATATTTTTAGCGGTAAACGCGCAAACTTGTGTCTTCTGGAGATTGAACTGGACTAGATTTAGTCGCCCCCAGTCTGAGACTTTGTTCAACAAAGTCTCGACTTCAGACACAAGTTTGTTCCGGTACTCGGCGACGTTTTCCCGAGAAATATTGGCACGGCCGGTGTATAAAGCATCACCAGTGCTGTCGTTTACAGGTTAAATAACCCATATAACTGGTTCGATTTCCCGCTAATGAAAAAATACATAAATGAAATGTAACCAAGGTTAGAGTCATGCGTTTTTATTCATCGTGTAGGTATGTTTATTATTCTCATGTATTCGGTTATGTATGTATTCAGATTAGTTCAGTACTAAGTTATTTAAAAAAAATAGTTATGAAACAGCTTACCGCTCTAAATCCTCCGTGGTCTTATGAGATGCGGCTCAAATTGTAGTCCATTCATTTCAAGGCAGATTTGGGCTCGGTGTTGCGTCTCCTCATGGAGGCGGGGCATCATCGTGTGGTCTTCGACACAGTCCGTATGTAGTTTGTCGAAAACATCCACGATCCTTTTGTAGTTTCGTCAGCACTATCACACTCACGATTAAAAACCCTTTCTTTCACATACCCCACAGAAAGAAGTCTAACGGGGTCAGATCTGGTGCGCGAGGTGGCCAAGCGTGTGGTCCTAGTCCACCAAATCCAGCGATCATCAAATAGCTCATTGAGGCGCTCACGGACGAACCTCACGACATGTGGAGGGGCACCATCATACTGGAACCATGTGCGGCGATATTCAGCCAACGATAGGTCGTCTAAAATGTCTGTCAACTGTTCATTTATAAAGTTTAGGTATCGCTGTCCGTTCAGTCGCTGTGGCAGAAACACTGGTCCCAGTATGCGATCCTTAAATAAACCTGCCCATACGTTAACCGACCATCGGGTTTGGTGCCCGGTTTGTCGAACAGCGTGCGGGTTAACCTCTGAATATACGTGTGTATTTCTTCGGTTCCATAGGCCGTTTCTGGTAAATGTCGACTCATCCGTCCAGATAATGTGCTCAATGGAACCAGCCACACGTTGTTGCTGGTATAATAACCAACGGCAGAAAACTCGTCGGCGGTCGTGATCGCCGGGTGTACTGGCTTGCCTTCCTAACTTTTCTATCACATCCTTCCTTCCAATTATATGCAAAACAAAACTTATGGCGCCATCTGTTGGCCTATAACAAAAGCGTCTGCAAAAGAAGTCGACGCGATCGATACCCACATGTAATCAAGATTCAAGACGAACTGCATCGGTAATGGCTGTTCTTTTCTAAGCCTTCCAAATTAAAATCAATGTAATTAAGCGTTAGTGAGTGTGCCGGGTCGACCCAGCTGTGTGCATAGACTATATAATCACGTAGGAGTGTGGTCAAGGAAGACTGAAGCCTTCCACATCCGAAGATATTGTTGAAGCCAAGTTGAAGGTACCGCCGCTGCTGCTAACCGTGAGTTTACCTATTTCATTTACTCTTCCTGGTGGGCCAGACTAATTTTCTCTCACCGTAGGTAATTCAAGTAGCGATTCTCTTTATTTTTATCTCAAGTAAAAGTGTCGCGATTACTACAAAAACGGAGTTCAATCCGCGCAATTTCTATTCCAACTGTTAACATTTTTAGTGGTCCTTCGAGCCGGATTTCCTATGGTATTTTGGGTTCAATTCATTCGAAATCTCCAAAATTACACATAACAATTCAACTATAAAAAAAAAACTTTTACAAGTAAAATTTAGTAAGGTACTTCTTTAATTGCCTTAATTTTAACGACCTAGGTAATACGAAGTAATTTATTAAATTTATTTGATATATAATCTTATAATTAGGGAGAATTATTCTGTGTCGATTGCATAAACTACAATTACACGTTATGTGCCGTTCGTTGTACTTAAACACGGAGGTAGTAGGTGAATAATTATACTCCACATATTCAATACTGATACGTTGTTTCAATAGGTGTAGTATAATATATACCTATTAATAGCGTCATTATTGCTTAGTTAAAAAATTAGGTTTGTTTTTAAATTTACAGTTTTATTTGTTATATTTTCAAACATAATGACAGATAAAGCAAAGTCAAACGCTAGTGAAATTGAGAGACAACTTAAGTTGCTTACTATTCAGAGGGAATATGCATTTCGAGAAATTCAAATACTATGTGATTTATCGAAGAATATCCAAACGGATACAACTTCTGCGTCTCAATTCGGGGCTAGGTTTAAGCGTATTGAGTTAGTGCGTAAAGAATTCTTGGATTATACGAATCAAATAAACGATTTAAAGTTAAAATTAAAGCCGGACGATATTATTGATATGAAGCCCGTGATTGCGTTTGACGACATGTACTACACTGTCGATGCCGCCAGGGCTGCTCTAAACGAGTTTTGCACTCGAGCCGACCCGCCATGCGACCCGGATCCGAGTTTAACTTTCGGATTTTCATACCATAGTACGAAACCATACGCGCAAGCACGCTTACCGAAACTCGAGCTACCGAAATTTGATGGAAACATTGAACATTGGCAAACTTTCTTCGATACATTTTCCACACTTGTACATGAAAACAATAATATAAGGTCAATCGAAAAGTTTCATTATTTGTTGACGTGTCTCTCGGGTTCGGCGTTGTCAATTGCAAAAGGAGTGCCTGTTACCTCTGATAACTACCAAATTGTTTTTGACGCACTTATCGAGCGGTTCCAAAACAAACGAATTTTGGCCGCAACGTACTTAGATAAAATTTGTTGCTTCATTCCTTTGAAGTCCAGTAATTATGCCGATTTACGTAATTTAACCAATGTGTTGAATGAAACCGTTAATGCTCTTAAAGCTATGAAAATTAAGAAATTAGATGAGTTCATTTTGTTTTATTTAGCTGCGCGTGTCTTAGATTCTGATACACGTAAACGTTTTGAGGTGCAAAACGGGGAACAAATTCCTACCTTTTCTGATTTGTTGAGTTTTTTACAAAGTTATGTCAAAGTTCTAGAGGTTAGTCAGTCGGGTAACTGTTCCGGGTGTGTTTTTATATCGGGACAGTTATATAAAAATAATTTACGTGCCACCGGGACACGAAATAGTCACAATAATAAACAGTATCCTAAATCCACATCGTTGCCGTCGAACACTGCTATAGTTTCAAATGCTGCAAATAAAACAGCTGATTGTCTATGTTGCGGGGCGGCACATGCGCTTTTCAAATGTCCTAAGTTTCAAGAACTTGATATTTCTGAAAGATACGGCTTAGTGTCTAATAAAAATATTTGCATGAATTGTTTACGTTTAAATCATAATACAAAAAAAATGTTTTTCAAAAATTGCTTGCTCAACTTGTGGTGAGCGTCATCATTCGTTGCTCCACGATAACACTACCATTGCTGCTGTTCCGTGTTGGTCCACTGACAAGACTAGCGACAAAACAGTAGTTACGGTTGACGACTTGACCGCGACTGGGAGCTCCGTGACTACCAGCACTCACGTTGGTCATAGTCGTGCTCTCGTTTTGCTCGGCACATGTGTAGTGCGCGTGCGTGGTTGCGGTGCTCCCGCTCAATATACTACCGCCCGCGCACTTATTGACAGTGGAGCTCAGGATAGTTTTATGACGTTATCACTCGCTCAACGTTTAGGGTTGCCCATTCGCCGCTGCAATTTAGCTGTAGCAGGCTTAGGAAAAAATTTAGTGCATCAAATAAAGGGTGAAACTTCATGCGTGGTAATGCCAACGGATTCTGATAGTCCAAACTTCACTATTAATGCCATAATAATGAATACTATAACAAGTAAAATGCCTGTTGTAGAAGTACCTTCTGAGGTTCGTGAAAATTTTAAACATATAGTTTTAGCAGACAAACAGTTCGACAAACCCACTAATATAGACATGCTGCTGGGCGCAGAGCTATTCCATAAAATTTATGATGGCCAACGCCTAGAGATAGGTCCTGGTTTACCAGTCGCTCTACATAGTGTCTTTGGGTGGGTGCTCACTGGCAAAATTGATCACAGCTGTCACCCTCCACCTATGGTTTCTTCCCTCGTTACTTCCACCAGGCTTATGAATGACGTGGTTAAGCGTTTTAGGGAGGTCGAAGAACTACCGAAAATATTTATATCGAACCCTGGAGATGTAAAATGCGAAGAACTCTACTCTACTCTTGTGTCACGTGGACCTGACGGTCGTTACGTCGTTCCTTTACCACTAACGGTTAACCGTCTAGAGCTTTGCGGTTCTGTTAGGGCGAGTTCTTAAGCATATGCAAAACTTGCTGCGAGATAAAATCCCTCTCAGTAAAGTGATTGCCTTTACTGATAGTAACACGGTTCTAGCATGGTTACACACGGAACCTCATAAACTGAAGACTTAGACTACAATAAAAGCGTCTGCAAAGGAAGTCGACGCGATCGATACCCACATGTAATCAAGATTCAAGACGAACTGCATCGGTAATGGCTGTTCTTTTCTAAGCCTTCCAAATTAAAATCAATGTAATTAAGCGTTAGTGAGTGTGCCGGGTCAACCCAGCTGTGTGCATAGACTATATAATCACGTAGGAGTGTGATCAAGGAAGACTGAAGCCTTCCACATCCGAAGGTATTGTTGAAGCCAAGTTGAAGGTACCGCCGCTGCTGCTAACCGTGAGTTTACCTATTTCATTTACCCTTCCTGGTGGGCCAGACTAATTTTCTCTCACCGTAGGTAAATTAAGTAGCGATTCTCTTTATTTTTATCTTAAGTAGAAGTGTCGCGATTACTACAAAAACGGAGTTCAATCCGCGCAATTTCTATTACAACTGTTAACACCGGGAACTAAAGCTTGCACTTTGTGCAATTTGTACGGGCGCATTCGGTTACGCTTCAACACTTTGTGCACTGCACATTTTGACACACTTGTTCCATCCCGACGTCTTAACAATTTATTTAGCGATACTTCGTGTACCTAGGTTCAGATACATAACATGTTGTCGTATTCACAATCACTATAAACGTACGCGTTAAGCATTATTAAAACAAAAAACGTAACAACCAGATTAATACCAACACGTAATAACAATTTAATAAACAAATCTAAAAAACTGAAACCTACTGCGTCACAGCGTGATGCGACACGAGTCGGGCGGGTTACATTGTTTCGCACCGAGCTAGATACAGGTCGAGTGGAGGGAGGTTACAGTCGCGTTCTAAAGTACTACATGGTATTGGGATATTGTTTTATAATATTATCATCATCATCATCATCATTACAGCCCTTCACAAGTCCACTGCTGAACATAGGCCTCCCCCAAAGAATGCCACAAAGCACGGTCCTGAGCCACCTGCATCCATCGACTTCCTGCATGTCTTACCAGGTCGTCACTCCATCTTGTGGGGGGACGCCCTAAACTTCGCCTACTGGTACGAGGCTGCCACTCGAGAACCTTTCTTCCCCATCGGTTGTCGGTTCTCCGAGCTATATGGCCGGCCCACTGCCACTTGAGCTTACTAATCCGTTGGGCTATGTCGGTTACTCTGGTTCTAATGCGGATATCCTCATTCCTAAGTTTATCACGCAGAGAAACTCCGAGCATAGCCCTCTCCATAGCTCGCTGAGCGACCTTGAGCTTCCTCATACGGCCAGCAGTGAAGGACCACGTCTCAGTTCCGTAAGTCATCACTGGCAACACGCACTGGTTGTACAATTTTGTTTTAAGGTTTTGAGGTATTTCTAACGAGAAGATGTGCCGTAGCTTCCCGAACGCTGCCCAGCCGAGTTGAATCCGTCGATTGACCTCTCGGTCGAAGTTGCACTTACCTAGTCGGACTATTTGTCGCAGGTAAACATACTCGTCAACAACTTCGAGCTTAGTGCTCCCAACAACTACCGGCATAGGTGTGACATGGACATTAAACATAATCTTTGTTTTGTCCATGTTCATCTTAAGACCTATCCGTTGGGAGACACTATTGAGGTCATTGAGCATAGTGCTTAGTTCCTCCAGCGATTCTGCCATGAGGACTATATCGTCGGCCAATCGAAGGTGAGTGATGTACTCGCCATTGATGTTAATACCGTATCCTTTCCAGTCTAGAAGCTTGAAAACGTCTTCCAATGCAGCGGTGAAGAGTTTCGGGGATATAACGTCACCTGTCTTACACCTCTCTGCAATTGGATAGGTTTCGTACTCTGGTTCTGTACTCGGATAGCCATCGTAGCTCTACTGTACAAACACTTCAGCACTTCGATATACCGACAGTCAACTTGGCACCGCTGAAGGGACTGCAGCACCGCCCAAATTTCGACGGAATCAAAGGCTTTCTCATAGTCCACATACGCCAGACATAGTGGCAAATTGTACTCTTCGGACTTCTGTGCAATTTGCCGTAGGGTATGTATGTGGTCTACGGTGCTAAAGCCCTTTCGGAAACCGGCTTGTTCGGGAGGCTGGAAGTCGTCAAGTCTGCGCGCGAGACGATTCGTAATGACTCTCGAAAACAGCACGTAGACGCGGCTCAGAAGGGAAATCGGTCTGTAGTTCTTCAAGAGAGCGTTGTCACCTTTCTTGAAGAACAAGACCACCGCACTTCTGCTCCACGCGTCCGGTGTAATGCCACCATGGAGGACGGAATTAAAGAGCTTCTGAAGGACTTCAAGTACCGGTCTTCCACCCGCTTTCAGAAGCTCCGCTGTAATTCCATCCTCGCCTGGGGCCTTGCCGTTTTTAAGGTGCTGGAGAGCCATTCTAATCTCGCTCAGACTGACGTCCGGGATATCTTCGGAATAGTGTCGAATAAGACTCGCTCTTGGATTGTTACTCACACTTGCGTGTGGCTCCAACGATGACGTGTACAACTGCCCATAGAACCTCTCAATCTCACTCAAAATCTCAGGTGCCCCGGAAACGATGCTGCCACATTCGGTCTTCAGCTTTGACAGTTGGCTCTTTCTGGCAGACAGATCTCTGGCAAAGACTTTGGAGCCTTGGTTCCGCTCGATCGCTTCTTCAATACGAGCTGTATTGAAGTCGCGCAAGTCCCGCCGCATGCATTTGGAGATCTGTCTGTTCAGTTGCCTGTATGCTGTCAAATCCGTTGAAGAATCATCTCAGCCTCATCTCCCGTCTAACAGCCATGAAATTAAGAATGTGATCGGAGAGTTTTTGTGTTCTTCTGCGGCGGGTCTTGCAGAACTTAGCTCCGACCGCATGGACAGTTTCCACGAGCTTGTCATTCATATCGTCCACTTCATTGCAGTCTTCTAGGCACTGAAAACGGTTTTGTAACTCGAGCTGAAAGGTTTCGGGACTTTGGATTAGAGCACGAGGGGGACGGAGCGTTGACTTCATCAGACGAGACCTCTCCAACTTAACATTTAGGTTCAGTGTGCCTCTAACCATTCGGTGATCGCTGCCGGTTTTCACCCTCGCGATCACTGAGACATCACTGAACAGTTGTCGTCTGGTCGTCATAATGAAGTCAATCTCATTTTTTGTCGAACCGTCGGGGCTCGACCAGGTCCACTTCCTGTGGGGCCGCTTCTTGAAGAAAGAGTTCATCATAAAGAGTCCCTCTTTCTCCATGAAGTCGGCCAGCTGCTGGCCCCTTGGGTTCCGTTGCCCTATTCCAAATTTCCCTACTTTCAGCTCACCGTTCTCTCTTGTGCCTAGTTTTGCATTGAAGTCTCCCATTTACACCGTATATTGGGTTTTGGAGGAATGCATGGCTCTAGAGATATCCTCATACATTTCCTCCACCTCATCATCGGGGTGTGCCGAGGTTGGTGCGTAAACCTGTATGACCTTCAGCGAATACCGTTTGGTGATTCTGAGTATAAGGTACGCAACCCTCGTCGACACACTCCCGATCTTTACAACGTTGTTAACGAGAGACTTGTGAACGATAAATCCGACACCTCCTTGGGACAGATGGTCGCCCTCCCGGTGATAGAGCAAGTTGCCGGATTCGAGGATTACCGTGTCCTCCCCCTCTCTTCGGACTTCGGATAATCCTATAATATGCCAGCGCAACTTGTCTATCTCTTCTTCCAGCTCCACGATCTTCTCGTCAGTCCTCAGGGTGCGTGCGTTGTACGTTGCCAGGTCGAGTCGTCGTAGGTGACAACCGAACCTCCACCGGAGATTCTTAGCACCCCCTGCCCCGCCGTTACCATGGTCGCCACCGTAGCCAGGAATAGCGGGGCCGCCGGGGACTGGGGGCCGTCTGTTTGTTGTTTTGATCATTGGGGGGTATTTGCCATAGTAGCCACGCCTGGCGAGCGGGTTGGCAACCGCAGTTTTTTTATTGTAATTTTTTTTATTGTAATTTATCAGGAAGATGCTGCTGCCCATCTCCCTCCCGCCTGTTTCCCTTTGTCGCCTTTTACGACACCCACGGGAGGATATGGGGTAGTGGATATTCTTGACCGCCACTACACGGCAATATTATAGCTGTAAGTAATTAATTGTTTTATTGTAGAATCATCATAGGTGCCTTACTTGGAATTAAAAATGGATAATGTTTACTTGAGCATTATTTGTTATTTCTATCGTAAAATATAAAGTAGTTTGTAACAAGAAAACTTAAGGTAAGGGTGGCACGCCGTCCATTATGTCGTCTTGGGTCACATGGAAGCCAGATGTTGAAGGTGTGTTGGTGTTATTGGATGCTACTTCATCATCACTTTCATCTTCGCTTGAGCTTCCGTCATCAGGTCGATCACATGGTAATTTTTTCGGTATTCTTCCTCAACACTTTTAAATTTACTGCACAATTTTCCCCATTCACCTTCTCCTATCATATTTACCTTTTCGTTCACTAGTTTAGTCATAAAACAATAGGTATAAATAACTTTTCTTTCCTTCCTTTTTAAAACATCGTCGCGAGTCGCAAAGTAAGCTGTGTATGCGACTGTATTTTTGGAGCGAACAAAGCGCGGGAACCAATAGCATGCAGGCACAGTAATACTGGCGGATTGTTCCCCCATCGCGCCCCCTTCGCACCAATATGTGATAAATCGCTCAGTGCCCAAGTTCAAGGTCAGCGTTCTCTTTTCACCGTTCGCGCGTACATTAACCTCCATTAGTCAGGTGATATCAATTCAGTTTTCACTGCTGGTTTTATGTTTCAGTATTTTCATGATTTTTTTTATGAAATTATCGTTTCATTTAGCTAAACTAATTTGATGGCACGTGAATAAAGCTAATAAAACGTTGTAAAAATATGATTTTTTTTTCATCAGGATCAAATTTATTTGTGACCCATGATCAAAGGTATACTTGGTGCTGTCGCCTGTCTTAGTTTTCGGGAGCGTTCCAAAAATACCCTGTATATCTAAGACAACAAAGTCTTAATAATAGTGAGTATTTAATTACTTGGGTAAAAATATTAATGCTTTTTTTTTATAGGATAAGGGTGACAAACGAGCACACAGTCCACCTGATGGTAAGTGGTTGCTGCGGCCCATAGACATCTACATCTATCCTCTATTACAAATCAAAATGTAGATGCGTTGTCACCCGTGAGGACTAAGATGGAATGCCTCATTTCCAGTAAAAAGGGCCTCCGGCCACCTACACTCACCAAGCGAAACGCAGAGGTAAACCTATACTTCACGCTGGTTTTCTGTGAGGTCGTGGTACCACCCCGGTTCGAACCGGCCCATCCGTGCGACAGCAAAAGCTGCCGCGTGGCTCTACCACTGTTAAAAATTTTCTTCTTATAAAATTTTTAATATGGAGAACAAACTCATACTACAAGATTATATACATTTTTTGTGTTACACGCTATATCTTTAAAGTTTTATTTTGTAACTCAAATAGCCTCTTATTTGCAAAATTTTGTATGCTTCTCTTCTTTTGTAGTAATAGATCAATAGACTTTAATTTATTTAAAAGTGCTTTCGTCTATTGTATGCTTGTGTGTTTCATAGGACAAATTATTTTTATATAGTGCTGCGTTAATGTATTATTGTATAAATATTTTTTATTTTTAGTTACACTATAAATTCACTTTATTTTATTGTTCTATATTGTATATATATCTGTTACTTTTAATATATATATATGTGTGTGTATATTTATCATAAACATTATAGTAAAATGTAGGGACTCTGCATACTACCGTCTACGGCACATCTCATATGAGGTACAGAATACACAAAAAAAAATACTCTCTCGCATAAAGTTGACCGTCCGAACTTGTTCGGGGCCGGCTGAAAATCAGCGCTGCAAGCTCGCGGCTTATGCTGAGACGGTCCCTTCCACCACTTCATCACAGCACACCATTTTTTTTTGAATGGACGCACTTTTCTTTGTTCTAATTTTTGTTTGTTTGTTTGTTTGTTTATAAGTCGCTTGTTTTATTTTTAATTGTAATTGTCATGTGTATAGAAGAAGTAAGTGTTGGAATAAATGTCTTTATGTCTTTATAAGTAATATTGGCAAATGGTGAAGAAAAATGAGGTAAAAAAATCTCAATCATTCTGTCCTTTTTATCTTTTAAAATCAAAATGCGTGGTAATGCACTATTTTACCTGATTTTACTGCGCACGCACACATCCGTAAGGGTCGATCGGTAGGCAAAAACGTTGTTGCCCATAAATCACATTTAATTTGGGATAATTTCAAATAAAAGTAGAAGCCTTATTTATTCGTATTTTAAAAAACTGCAATAACGGTATGTCGTTATTTATATATTTGAACTTAAGTTATGAGTCTCCATATTTGTGCCATTTGCTGTGGAGACTATCGGTCCGTGGGGTCCTCGTGCGATGGAGTTCCTAAAGGAACTTCATCCGCGGCTGGTCGTTGCTGCTGGTGATAAGCGGGGTGGTTTTTTTCTCGCTCAATGGCGAAGTATACCCATTCAACGGGGAAACGCTGCCAGTGTTCTTGGTACGATACCGCAGGGAGTAGGACTGTATGATAATTAAGTTAGTTTACTATTTTTAGCTTTTTTTATTATAGTTTTTTGATATTCGTTTTTAAATATGAAAAGAAACAAGCTTAAAATTTGGCTACTTTTTGAAAAATAACTCTGTATATAAAGAAGATAATACTGTTATGTAAAATTGTAGCCTACATACGTCCCTCACGTATGCACAGGATTCCTCTCGTTTTTGAGAGGGTTATATATATCAATTAGTCCAGCACGCTGTTTCAGGATGTGTTGGCGGATTTCATATGACTTTGAAAAAAAAATTTATTACTTAGAGGGGTGGACTCCCTTAAGACGTTTTCCTTCACCGTCGAGCACGTGCTAATTCAAAACGTAACGGTTAGCGCTAAGCCCCTGGGTTTATACGGCACTTATAAGTTTGTGTTAGACTATTATTCAAACTGATGGTAAGTGCTGATGTAGCTGAAGATAGTAATCCAAGCTGACTTAGCTTAGCAAAAGCCTATTTACGGTTGCCTTGAAGTCATCCACATTTTACTCAAGGAAGACTGATGCTTGGAAACTATTCCCATTCTTTGTCGTGCAAGACAAACGACTAAAGCAAACCATTGGCTCGGATAGCGTGGAATATTAACAAGAAAGGAATGATAATTCGCAAAGTATCTCGTTGTTCGATGGTTGATAGATGAGGTAGCAATTGAGTCGGATATCCTGCACACGCTTTCCAAAATGTATCCTGTGAAATACCAAGAATGTTTCTGCGACTGTGCTCGCGGTTGAAAATCCATTACTAATCGTAGTCTTTCCCTGGGAGGAGTCCACGCTCTCCAATTTATAAATGTAAGTAACAAAAAAGCACACAGTCCACCCGATGCTGAGTGTGTGCTGAGAACAACAGACATCTACAACTGTTTTCGATTAAGAATCAAAATGCCGATGCGTTGTGTTTAGTGTCTCCGATTTCTAGACTTACCAAACGAAACATAACAGCATTAACTATACTAGAATTATTTTGTGCGTGCAGTTTGGGTCATAAATCATCGGACTATTTCGCTCTCTCTCCCACTCACGTACCTTAGGGGCGAGCATAGTGATGCGCATTATTGTTGTCGATAAACGTTATCGATAATGTATTTCGTTTTGTCATTATGTGGGTTAGTGATAAAAATAAAAAAAATGTATATGATTAAATATAATTATGATTTAAAATAAATTAGGTATCTATGTATTAAAAAAACTATTAGTACAAATGCTTGGAATGTAACAAGTTATATTCAAAAGAAATATAAATATAAAAATAATAAGTTATATCTAAAATTAAATTTGTTGTTATCGATAATGGCGTTGCGCCCGCGCAACATGCTCACCGCTCTAGCCGGGCTGAGGCCGAACTATGATTTATGACCCCAACTGCACGGATAAAATAATTTTACTATAACTATTTTATGCTGGTATTCTGTGAGAGCATAGCACTACCCCAATCGAGCCGACTATTTCGTGCTACAACTATAATATAGCTGCAGCATGACTCTACCACGTATAAAATCTACTACATCTATCCTCCTAATATTCCATTAGGAATTAAATTCAGATGCATTACTACACCTGAGGATTTTGTACGTTGTAGAGCCACGCTGCAGCTATATTAATTGTACGAGTATAATTGTAGCACGAATGGGTCGGCTCGACCGGTGAAGTTTCCAGTTTTCAACTATCATGGGCTACGGAGTGTTTGTATAAGTTGTGATGTGAGAAACAATTTACATTATTAATATTACATATTATATTTGCTGCCCAGTACAACCTCAATGGACTTTGCTGAAAATCAACGCTACCGCAACCTTGTGATAGCATTATTTTGAGTCAGTGTCCTTTGCAGTATCACATCACTCATGCAATCGGACCATTTTAGGTCTGTTTTCGTTTATTTATTTTCTACCCACTTCAAAAAGGAGGTGGTACTCAATTCGAGTGTATGTTTTTTATATGTGTGTTACCTCATAACTTTTTCCGGGTGAACCGATTCCGATGTTTCGTTTTTTATTTGAAAGTTGGTGCTTTTCATGTGGTCCCATATAAATTTTGTTAAGGTCTGACCAATAGTTTTTGAGTTATTATTAAGTGGCAAAGCTTGCGAAGACACTTATTGATTTCACGATGTCTGTCCGTCTGTCCGCCTGTCCGTCTGTCCCACGATTATCTCGAGAACAGTTTCGAATTTTCAAATTCTGTTTTCAGCAATCGATTACTGATCACCCAGGTATCTGAACCTCCTATTTTGAAACTGATTGATCAACGGCAACCGTTAGAAACCGCTACAAAGCTGATTGCTTCGCCACTTTGCTATGCTGTTAGCTTGCTAGGTTTATTAATAATTAATATTGAAGTCGGTTGTACAATATTTTTAATTTAAATTTATTATTTTTGATGTTTTTATGTTTCATTTTATTTTCTATATATATTTTTATTATAGGATAGGGTGACAAACGAGCACACAGTCCACCTGATGGTAAATGGTTGCTGTGGCTCATAGACATCTACATCTATCCTCGATTACGAATCAAAATGCAGATGCGTTGTCACCCGTGAGGGCTAAGATGGAATGCCTCGGTTCCAGTAAAAAGGGTCTCCGGTTCTCTACACACACCATACGAAACACAGCAGCGTAAAGCTGCTATTTTACGCTGGTATTCTGTGAGAGCGTGGTCCTTCCCCGGTCGAGCCGACCCATTCGTGCTACAACCATAATATAGGTGCAGCATGGCTCTACCACGTTTAAAATTATATATATAACTAAACTATAAAAGCAACTTACACTTATAGTATTAAAATACTATGAGTGTAAGTTGCTTTTATAGTTTAGTTGTTTGTATATTAAGTCTAAATTCTAAGTGACGCTGAAATCATACTCAATGCAGCCACGGGTACGTAACTCCCGGCCCCTGTACCACGATAAGCATCTTGCAACATTTAAACGACATGTTTCATACATTTCAAGATGTATCGTTTTTTATCATACATCTCATAACACCCAAGGTCAATTGTTTTTTTTTAGAAAAAGAAAGAATGAAATTGTGAGCGGGGGAGGCTTCCGTGTAGCCTGAGCCTTAGGCAGAGCGAAATTGCCTGTAACCCTTTTTGTGATGTGGCAATGTCATTCGATTTTTATTTCAGGATAAAACTACTCAACCTGTATATATTATTTGATTATTATAATTTTTTTCGTATATGTTTTTGTATCATCTCTTATATTTACATGTAAACAACACATTAAATAAAAATAATTTTACGGATTTTATCGCGTTTAACATTTTTTTTTAAAAAACCTTACCCCCACACTAGGATTTTCTCCTGTATCGTGGAGGCAGTTTACAAACATATATTGCACAAGGACAAATATCCAGACCCGGTACAATTATTTGTAGGCCGTACAAATATCTGTTCCGTGCGGGATTCGAACCCGCGGCCCCAAGCGTTGCAACTCTTTGCTAAGCCACTACGCCACGGAGCCGTCGAACGTTAATTTTAACTTTTTAATTCCCGACGTTTAAGGTGCTTTACAGCACCCATGGTCACGGGGTGACCGAGATGTTTGACGTCCCGATGTCTTGATCTACGCAGAACGAGCGTACAGTATATTGAATTCTTGCAGTGGTATGAAGAAGATTAGATAATTTTTACCATCCGTCAAGTGTAATATATCTCTTCAAGATGCAGAAATGTACATGCTTGATTATGAATGTGGTCTCTCTTACATAGCACAAACGAAAGGATCTATAAAGACCCGCGTGTAAGAACATATAGCTGATGTGAAGAATCGACGCTCCGGGAAGTCTGCAGTCTGTGAACACGTACAGGATCGCCCCCGTCACTACATTAGATTTAATAGACCACAAATTCTCCTAAACACCGATTCCTTCCAAGGATTCGCGAGGCTATTGAAATAAATAAAAACACCCTAATTGCAATAGAGAAGATGGCTGTGTGCAACCATCTGCTTGGGATCCTATAATTAATAAAATAAAACCCGACCCAAACATACAACTGCAAGACTTTAAGTTACTGTAAGTTCATACTGCGTAGCTCAGAACAAAAAAAAATTAATAATTTTCAATCTGGAGGTAGCCGTGGTTAACTATGACATTGGGACGTCAAACACCTCAGGCTTATTCGCAAGAATAGTCCCGTCTGTGATGATGGCCGGATCCTAGTAGAGGATGGCGCGGTCATTTTCGAGCACGGCATCTGGCATATACTTATAAAAAGGTAGTTTCCGATCCACGAGACCGTATTTCAGAGCGAGCTCCTGGTGTAAAATTCTGGCTACTAGGTTGTGCCTGTGCAAGTATTCCGAGTTAGAAAGCGCCGAACAACCGGAGATGACATGCCTAAGTGACTCTCCGGGATGGCGACAAGTTCGAGAGATGTCGACGGTGCCATCCCTTATATTGTATCTCCAATAGTTGTTGGTCTTAATAACCTGATCCTGTATCGCACAGACAAAACCATCGGTTTCCCCAAAGAGTACACCAAAACGTAGTCAGTGGAGGGAGGCAATTGTGTCTACGAAAGGCTCATGTAGAGCCTTGTAGAAACTCCCGTGGAGCTCCTTCTCCTTCCATACCGGCTCTCAGTCGGAAATGCTCTGTACTGTCGTGTCTTGCCATTGCCCGTTGGCAAAGCTATATCCTTAGGGGTAAGCCCTTTATCACAAAAGATGATAGAATGGATTATCCGATCTAGTCAGAAAGTAATTACGGAGGCTGCACACTTCGCCAGTATATATGGTAAGCGCGCTTAAAAAGCCACGCCCACCATGTTGCAACCACTATGTGCAAGTACAGCCTCATAATCGACGGTCTCGGGTGATGCATCCTACGGGACGTCATAGTTGTGCGGACTTTTCTATCCAGGGCCTTAAGTTCAGTTTGAGTCCACCTAAGTATGCCAAAAGTATACATGAGAACAGGCATGACCCAATCGTTCGCCCAAGCGTGTGTCTTATTCACACCGGACAAAAGGTTGTTAAGCACTTTGGTGAAGCGCGCATAAAACACATCGCAAACTGACTGCTTCATACCCACCTCATCGATACCGATGTTCTGTGACATACCCAGTTATCGGTATGTTTCAGCCTTGGAAAGGGTCCTTAAGCTGATGGGCATAGATAAGTGTATGCACTCAGAGTTAGTAACACTTCCCTTTTCAACATGGAGGACCGCACACTTACCAGTCCCCAACTCCATTCTAATATAATTACTAAAATCACAAGTGATGTTTAGCAATTCCATAAGATGGGAGCGACTCGAGGCGAATAACTTGAGATCATCCATATATAAAAGGTGGGTCACTTTTGTACCTCCTTCCTGAAGCTGAAAAAAGTAAGGTACTGAGAGGGTTCAGGGAGAGGCAAAACCAGATTGGAGTCAAATAATCGCTCTGGAAGATACCCCTTCTTACCCTTATGCGGCTTTCCGTAGCCGTCATCCGTTCGCCTAGATGACAAAGGATTGTACTCCATTGCCCCATACACTGCTCGAGGAAGTCTTTAACTGTACAATCAACCTTGTATAGCTCGAGGACCCTCTTAAGCCATGTATGAGGCACCGAGTCGAATGCCTTTTTGTAGTCTATCCAGGCGGCGGAGAGGTTCCGACGGTTGCGTTTAACCACCTTGCCAATGACCGCGTCAATGAGGAGTGGTTTCTTGGATCCACGACCACCGCCTCGACATCCAATTTTAGCACGTGACATTACCTGATTTAAGTCCAGGTGACGAATGATTCGCGTACTCAAAATGGATGTCAGTGTCTTATATATATAGTGGGTAGACACGTAATGGGACGGTATTTGCTCGGGTCTGTGGAATCCCGGTTTTTAGGAATCAAATGAGTGATCCCAGTAGTGAAGAGGCTTTGTTCACTACAAAGCCTCTTCACTACGTGGTCGAGAGGCTCTTGAAACTGTCGGGCGAGCACAGCGTGACACACCACAAATCCCTTCAGCCAGTAGTGATTTCGATCATGTTTTACTGGTAGTGTTGTATTCCATTTAGCTATCAGTGTTAACAATACAGGTGTATTTTATTTCTAAACCGAAGTTTGACAAAGATGGTATGGGCCGTGGGAGCTCAAAAGATAAGGCTTGCCATGTACGTGAGCGAATCAAGTTCGAAAACCGCTGGCACAAAATAAATATATAGTTGCAATTAAAAGATAAAACAAATAAAGTTAATTTAACAGTGGTAGAGCCAGGCGGCAGCTTTTGCTGGCTCGAACCGGGGTGGTACCACGACCTCACAGAATACCAGCGTGAAGTAGAGGTTTACCTGTGCGTTTCGCTTGGTGAGTGCAGGTGGCCGGAGGCCTTTTTTACTAGAAATAAGGCATTCCATCCTAGTCCTCACGGGTGAAAACGCATCTGCATTTTGATCTGTAACAGAGGATAGATGTAGATGTCTATGGGCCTCAGCAACCACTTACCATCAGGTGGACTGTGTGCTCGTTTTTCACCCTTATGCTATTAAAAAATAAAAAGAAACGATCTTTTTAATTTTGAATTTTTAAAATAATATCATGGTCACCCTATATCCGTTAGCGCAGTCCCATTTACGTAATCGGATCATGGCGGTCGGAACATGTAAATTTACCGACATATGATACACTATATAATACAGTCCTTTCATGAGGAATCTTGGGCACTTAAATGAAAGTCTATTCAGGCGTTATCAGTCGACGTAGCGGTCTCCCATCCGTTTGTCATGTGTAATGTTCTCAAATTAGGTAGAAAAAGTCAGCTTTTAAATTAGCTTATTTATTTGTACCTATATAGCTACATATAAATAAAAATAAAGCGTTTGCATAATGATTTCTTATATTTACGCGAAGACTACACATTAAATGAAACTAATTTTTACGGATTTTATCGCGTTTAATTTAACTTTTTAATTCCCGAAGTTAAAATTCAAACCCAAGCATGCCACTGCAAGAATTCAAGAGACAGTAAGCTCAATCTGCGTATATCGGACCAAAAATTAATATTGAAAAACTGAAGGTAGCCGGGCTAACAACACCGGGACGTCAAACACCTCAATCCCCCCGTGACCATGGGCGCTGTGAAGCAACCGAAATGTCGGGAATTAAAAAGTTAAATTAAACGCGATTAAATCCGTAAAAAATAGTCTCATTTAATAAAGCGTGTTTGTCTGTTATATCGAAATAAGTGTATTTAATTCAGCTGAGGGGGTTATATGAAAGTCGTTACAACATGAAGTTAAGATTTAAAGTTACAGCCTATATACGTCGCACTTCTGGGCACAGGTATCCGCCCATTTCTGAGAGGGTTTTAGGGCGAGGAAAATTCGCCGCGCTGCCCCAATGCGTGTTGGCGAACTTCACATATCGTCGAAATATTTTTTTTCTTATTTCTCAGACATGCTGGTTTCCTCAAGGTGTTCCGAGCACGTGGTAAATCAGCGCTTATAATTCGCCGGCGGGGATCGAACCCCGGTTACTCGCATACTGTGAAATTTACAGCGAGCACTTAGCCCCTCAGTTACTACGGCTCTGATGATCCTAATATATAAAAAATAATATTTGTTTGTTCGTATATTTTATGCGCTGCCATACTATTATTTACTATTATTTAATATTATTTACTAATATTATTATATACTGTTCATCAGGTTGCGCTAAAACTTTGTCAAAATATTGTATGCACTTCCACGAAGGTTATAGGCATAGTCCATACAATTAAATTACACTAGGTGTTCCAGATTCCAAATTTAAAACGATATTTCCGCAATTATTTCATTTGCAGCAGTAATGCGCCGGATATCAGCTAGTATTTAATAAAAAGCGAAAACCAATTCAAAAACAAAAACAAAAGAACGAAATATTTTCCACATAATGGCTTCGGAAGTCGGGGCTTAATTATACGATATAACCGTAGTGTAGTTGACACGACATATCATATATTATTAATGCTAATTGTGGAGTATAAGTGTACAGAGTAATTACAGACCTAGTACAATTAACATGTTTCTTCACTGCCACCTATTTTATTAGATGGTAACCCCGCTAGGTGTGTTGTTGCCCATATGACATATATTCTTTCTAATACGTCCGCCAAACGTGGCAACAATAGCGAAATCTGTCCTATGATGCAATCTATGGCGGAGGACTAAGTTCAGCAGTGGACAGAGTTTTGGCGGGAACTTGACTGGCGGCGTTATTTAAATAACGGCTTGAAGTGGATTTGATACGTAAAAGTGAACAATTTTGTGTATTAAATATCTGCACATACGGTTATCGACCTCAAGATAAGGCTTCTGTCTGCTTAGGCGCCTTGAGGTACAATTGCCAACTGTCTGCAGGCTCAAGTTGCCGTCAAAATCTCCCAAAAACTACGCAATGTGACGCATCAACATATTGTGAAACAGTTTACTATAAAGGATTTAAAGGATCGATTGATATTGAAAATCTATAAAAACGAAGATCCCGAATGAAATGAAGACATGGCTTAAAGGACAAGTATCCAAGCCAAAAATTTTATTAAAAAAGATAATCAGTACAGGAATTTTGATACACTGTAATGAATGTTTATTGCTCTACCGCATATAACGGTAATCTTACTGTCTATAATATACACCTATACACACTGAATCCTAATATATTATATATATGTATATGTTTATCAAGAAGTAAGCGTGCAACGTTCGGTGGACAAAAAATGACTTAATTAGAAACGTTTTTGCTTATTATCAGGAAATTAAGGATCTAAATAAAAATGAAGCCGATAAAAAGATCCAATCCAACAACATGCCGAAATGCCATATTATCGAAAAATATTATAAGGTTATCGCAAAAAAAAAACGGGTATTCGAACGTTACAAATTTTTCCCGGCAATTAAATTATTTTTTTTTATCTCGATTATTAAAAAGTATTTTAAAATACTTTGGATAAAAAATTTGATTGAGCTCAGCATTTTTATAGAATAAGGGTGACAAACCAGCACAGTCCATCTTATGATAAGTGGTTGCAGTAGTCCACGGACGTCTCTATATTAACCTTGATTAACATTCGACATGCAGATGCGTTATCCCCCTGAGGGCTAAAATTGAATACCTCGTACCCAATTAAAAGGGTATCTGGTTCTCTGCACTTAAAATATGAACGAAACACAACAGCATTGAGCTGCTAATTTACCCTTCCCCGTTTTTCCTTCTCCCTCCTTCCTCCTCCCTTGATTTGTCCTTCCCCGGCCGAGCGGACCTATTCGTGCTACAACTATACTACTAATATAGCTGCAGCATGGTTCTACCACGTATACATTTTCGAGTGTATATTCTCTTTTGTATGATGTACATTCGGAGATTGTGAACCGATTTGAATGATTCTTTTTTTATTAAATATGTTTTACATCAAGGATGGTCTCATTAAATTTTGAAGAAAAAATATCCGCCTCAAGGGTGTAAAATGAGGTAAAAAGTTTCATATGGGACTATTGTTTAAGGAATAATATGACATCTTCGCAGATTTAGAACCGATTTTAATGATTCTTTTGTTATTAAATAGGTACTTCAAGAGTGATTACATATGAATTTGAAGAAAAAATTCCAACCTTAAGGATTTTTTATAGAAGAGGGGGCAAACGAGCATGCGGCTCACCAGATGGTAAGTGACTACCGCCGCCCATGAACAACCGCAACACCAGGGGAACCAGGGGAATTGCAGATGTGTTGCCAGCTTTCTAAAAAGGAGTAGGCTCTTTTCTTTTCTTTTATAGCAAATACATAACATCTTTTTTATCGATTTGAAGTCGGTTTTTACTTTTTGTAAATAGTTATAATTATTTTTTATAAAAACTACTATCTATTATCTATCTATCTATGACCTATGTTCGGCAGTGGACTTTTGATAGAATGTAATGAATGAATTAGTTGCGTACGTGATTTGTCAATCAATGTCTTGAAAGTTAATATACACAAGTATCTCGATGTATTTCATTGTCGATAAATTACTACCCTGCTTATATAACGCCCAGCACTAATGAGCATAAAAGCGGAATTATCGGAAAATTGAGTAGTGATGATAATTATACTGAAAATCGAACCTATTACACGCGGCTTTTTTCTTTGCTTGGATATAGGGATGCACTTATCACTAAAAGAGTGTATCGATAAATATATAAAAATAAAAGTTTGTCATACGACGATACGGAAAAGTTGCAGATTGTTTTAAGCTAATTAAAATCATAAGTAAATTAATGATAATATATTTTACCGAATTAACCGTAATTAGTTGGTAAGTTATTCGTTTTATATAAGAAACAGAAAAGAAAATATTTGTAAATGTATTTATTAGCACCTACACCTGAGATACAGGTTTATCCTAGTTAAGGTGTCTGTTATTGTAGACTATTTTAAATTAAGACATTATTTCAAATAATTGTACAGTTTCTTGATATATATTATTATAATTATTATTACTATAATGATATCTATTTTAACAGTGGTAGAGCCACGCGGCAGAATTTCTGTCACACGGATGGGCCGGCTCGAACCGGGGTGGTACCACGACCTCATAGAATACCAGCGTGAAGTAGAGGTTTACCTTTGCGTTTCGCTTGGTGAGTGTAGGTGGCCGGAGGCCCTTTTTACTGGAAACGAGGCATTCAATCTTAGTCCTCACGGGTGACAACGCATCTGCATTTTGATTTCTAGCCGAGGCTGGATGTAGATGTCTATGGGCCACAGCGGCTTCTTACCATTAGTTAGACTTTGTGCTCGTTTGTCACCCTTAACCTATAAAAAAATACAAATGATATTATATCATTCATAACAGACATCGATAAAATGTTTCCACATCCCAGCAACCTCCTTATTGTGTCGATAATTGATCCCGGAGCGCATTTAACGCGCCCCTTGACACGATAAGGCGAGAGCCGGTACGTGGCGTCTTTACGTAAAATTTTTAGTGATGTGAATGATATCAAAGAATCGATATAATCTGGTATAAACGCTTTGTGTGCGGTTCATATTTGGACATCGTAAATATGATTATGTCTCAGAACACCGCGCTAAGCTCAAGTGGCTTCCAATACATCTTCGTCGGCATACTCATATACTTTCTGCTCTCTACTGCGTCTTATTTAGTATATCAAGTCCTCCTTACTTCATAGAACGTTTCTAATTTCTCAGCTCTTCTCATAACCTTTTTCTTCGGTCCATAGAAAACCTTTGCCTTATATGTCCCTTGCACTCCTCTGCTTTTTACAGTAAATCTTTTTCTAACTAGAAAACGTGCTCAAACTATAGACTCCTGTAAAAAGCAAGTTAAGAAACATTATCGTATTATCGTAAGGTATATATCAGTCAGTGACGCACGGTACGCACGGTAGTTTCCAGTAAAAGTACCTCCGGTTCTCTACACTCACCATATAAAACACAGCAGCATTAAGCTGCTATTTTACGCTGGTATTCTGTGAGAGCGTGTTCCTTCCCCGATCGAGCCGACCTATTCGTGCTACAACTATACTACTAATATAGTTGCATCATGGCTTTACCACGTATAGAACCTGGCTGGTATGTCGCTGGTCATTGTTTGGGCACGCGTAATTAGAACAAATGCCGATTGCTGTAAGCATTTGTTCGAATTATACACAAGAAACATTAATCTTTATCTAGGTACATGTCTTTAGGTTAATTCGTAAGTTTCATTCTGTTACCGTTACAACATATTACAGTTCAGTGCTGAACATAGACCTCCCCCATAGATTGCCTCATAGGGGGATATTTGCTATAGTTGTAATGTTACTGTTGATTTGAAAATTTCACTTCTCAGTGCGTCGTGTGCTCCTGGTAGATTATCTTCTATACATGCATCCATTACAGCCTATTAAAGTCCACTACTGAACATAGGACTTCCCCTTAGATTGCCTCATAGGGGGATATTTGCTATAGTTGTAATGTTACTGTTGATTTGAAAATTTCACTTCTCAGTGCGTCATGTGCTCCTGGTAGATTATCTTCTATACATCCATCCATTACAGCCTATTAAAGTCCACTACTGAACATAGGACCTCCCCATAGATAGCCTCATAGGGGGATATTTGCTATAGTTGTAATGTTACATACATACATACATACATAAACACTCACGCCTGTCACCCAGAGGGGTAGGCAGAGACTATAGACTTCCATTTGGCACGATCCTGACAGACCTCTCTCGCTTCCTCCACATCCATATACCTACGCATACACGCTCGTCGGTTAAAGGTACTCTTGATTTGGCCCATTTTCAATATATCGCCAATTTGGTCGATAAACTTTCGCCTAGGGCGACCCTTCCCGACTCTGCCGTTCACCTCTGCAACATAAATTTGCTTTGTCACTCTTTCCTCATTCATTCTTTCTACATGACCAAACCACCGAAGCATTCCTTTCTTAATCCTGGTCACAACATCATCTTGCAAACCACACTCTTCTCTTATTAAACAATTTCTCACTCTGTCCTTCAGATTCATCCCTAACATACTCCTTAATGACCGCATTTCTACAGCATTTATTCTACTCTCGTGCTTCTTCTGCCACACCCAACTTTCACTACCATACATTAAAGTAGGCACTAACACAGCATTGTGAATTGCCATACATGCCTTTTTGGACACATTCTGACTTTTCACAATAGAGTGTAGAGCCCCATTCACTCTATTTCCTGCATTCACTCGTCGTTCTATATCCTTTTCATATCTACCATCCTTGCTAAACACACATCCCAAATACACAAATTCATCTACTTGCTCTACCAACTCCCCTTCTATTCTTATTTCACATATCGTTTTACTTTCTTCTCTTTCAAAAACCATAACTTTCGTCCTACTTACGTTCACTTTCATACCCCTTTCTTTCAATGACCAATTCATTAAAGTAACCATCATTTGCAACTCGGCCGCCGACGATGCAAATATGACTTGATCATCGGCGTACAAAAGGTATTTGACGGTTGATTCACCCATTCTCAACCCACATTCTTCAACTTTCAAATTTTGCAAACAACTGTCCATAAATAGGTTGAACAGCCACGGGGAAGCCACACAGCCCTGTCTGACACCTTTATGGATGCCAAACCAGTCCGAGTAGGCCCCGTTGATCCTGACACAGGCACTAGAGTCCCTATATAGAGACTTCAATGCCTGTATCAGACCAGCGCTCAACCCAAATGAGGTCAGTGTTTGCCATAACACGTTCCTGTCCACTCTGTCATAAGCCCTTTCCAAGTCCATGAACGCACAAAAACCTTTCTGGTTTTTGGCCAAAAATTTCTCCGCAATCATGCGCATGGAAAAGACTTGATCCGTACACCCCATCCCCTTTCTAAATCCAGCTTGCACATCCCATATTTTTCCATCAGTTTCGTCCAAAACTCTTTCAATTAACACCTTAGCATACAGTTTACCCACAATGCTAAGCAAGCTGATACCACGGTAGTTTTTACAGTCCTGCTGCGACCCCCTTCCCTTATATATTGGGACTATAACTGCTTTGCACCAGTCTTCCGGTACCCGCTTCAGTTCCCAACATAAATTAAACAAGGTGTACAACAGGCCTGCCACCACACACTCTCCAGCCCTTAGCATTTCGAGTGATACTCTATCATATCCGGTTGCCTTACCTGCTTTCATGCTTTTCATTGCTTTCACTATTTCATCTACACTTATTTCTCTACCTCTCTCCACTTCTTCCGGAATTTCTATTTCACTTACTTCAAACGACTCTTCACTCTTAAACACGCTTTCAAAGTATTCCTTCCATCTCTTTAAATTCGAAACTTCATCATTCAGCATGCAGCCATTCTCGTCTCGTATAGCATTCATTCTAGGCTGTTTTGAATTTCCTCTGGCAGTTCTTACGAGCTTCCAGAACATTTTAATATTTGCCTGGAAGTTATCAGATATTCTTCTATCATTCTTATCTATCCTTTCTTGCTTTTTCCTTTCAACAACTTCTTTTACTCTCTTATTTATACGTCTAAAGTCTGCCTTTTTTCTTTCAATCTCATCATTCATACCGCCAGAATTACCAGCTTTGGTTGCTAGTAAATCTAGCCATGCCCTCTTCTTTGCTTCAACTTCCATCCGTACCTAAGCATCCCACCACAACGTATTACTTTTCCTTTCATTCGTTCTCTTACTTACACCACATACTTCGGTGGCTGTATCCACCAAAACTTTCTTAACGTTATTCCATACATTCTTCAAATCTAAATCATTCATACAAAATTCATTCAACACACTTATATTTTCCCTCAGTCTGCATTTATACTTCTCTTTCACACCTTCATCTTGTAACCTCTCTATTCTTATACGCTGTAACGCAGTGGTAGACACAGATTTCCGATGCCGCCAACGCTTGAATAGACCATTAATTTGGCATAAGACCAAGTAATGATCCATCCCTACGTTGGACCCCGGTAAACCCTTGTATCTACCACTGCGCTCCTCATTCTTCCATCCACAATTATGAAATCTATCATGCTTCTATCATCCCCTCTTTCCCATGTATACATGTGAATCCTCTTATGGCGAATCCTATTAAAGTCCTATAGGACTTTCCCATAGATTGCCTCATAGGGGGATATTTGCTATAGTTGTAATGTTACTGTTGATTTGAAAATTTCACTTCTCAGTGCGTCATGTGCTCCTGGTAGATTATCTTCTATACATCCATCCATTACAGTCTATTAAAGTCCACTACTGAACATAGGACTTCCCCATAGATTGCCTCATAGGGGGATATTTGCTATAGTTGTAATGTTACTGTTGATTTGAAAATTTCGCTTCTCAGTGCGTCATGTGCTCCTGGTAGATTATCTTCTATACATCCATCCATTACAGCCTATTAAAGTCCACTACTGTACATAGGACTTCCCCATAGATTGCCTCATAGGGGGATATTTGCTATAGTTGTAATGTTACTGTTGATTTGAAAATTTCACTTCTCAGTGCGTCATGTGCTCCTGGTAGATTATCTTCTATACAATCTATCCATTACAGCCTATTAAAGTCCACTACTGAACATAGGACTTCCCCATAGATTGCCTCATAGGGGGATATTTGCCATAGTTGTAATGTTACTGTTGATTTGAAAATTTCACTTCTCAGTGCGTCATGTGCTCCTGGTAGATTATTTTCTATACATCCATCCATTACAGCCTATTAAAGTCCACTGCTGAACATAGGCCTCCCCCATAGATTGCCTCATAGGGGGATATTTGCCATAGTTGTAATGTTACTGTTGATTTGAAAATTTCACTTCTCAGTGCGTGATGTGCTTCTGGTAGATTATCTTCTATACATCCATCCATTACAGCCTATTAAAGTCCACTGCTGAACATAGGCCTCCCCCATAGATTGCCTCATAGGGGGATATTTGCCATAGTTGTAATGTTACTGTTGATTTGAAAATTTCACTTCTCAGTGCGTCATGTGCTCCTGGTAGATTATCTTCTATACATCCATCCATTACAGCCTATTAAAGTCCACTGCTGAACATAGGCCTCCCCCATAGATTGCCTCATAGGGGGATATTTGCCATGGTTGTAATGTTACAGTTGATTTGAAAATTTCACTTCTCAGTGCGTCATGTGCTCCTGGTAGATTATCTTCTATACATCCATCCATTACAGCCTATTAAAGTCCACTGCTGAACATAGGCCTCCCCCATAGATTGCCTTATAGGGGGATATTTGCCATGGTTGTAATGTTACCGTTGATTTGAAAATTTCACTTCTCAGTGCGTCATGTGCTCCTGGTAGATTATCTTCTATACAATCTATCCATTACAGTCTATTAAAGTCCACTACTGAACATAGGACTTCCTCATAGATTGCCTCATAGGGGGATATTTGCCATAGTAGTCACTTTCCGCAAACGGGTTGGCAACCGCAGTTTTATCTTTTTAATCGTTATTAGGAAGACGCTACCGCCCATCTTCTGATTTGTTTCCTTCTGTCACCTCTTACACTGTGTTGCCAACTCGAATTTTCCCAAATCCGTAGATTGGTATAAAAATTCCGTAAAATTCCGTAAATGCTATTTCAAAATATCCCTAGGCTATCCGTAGAAAATTTTTGTTTTTTTCGTAGAATAGATAAATTTTTGTAACAAATTCTTTCTGTGGTGTAAAATTTTTGTTGTAAGTTCAATTGTAGTGTGACATCGAATCAAGCTGCACATAATATAAGAAAAAAGTACCAAAAAATATTGATTAAATCTTAATTGTCTTCTTTCAATTAAATTATTTTAGTAAAAAAATTAATAAAATAATTAACACTTAAATATTTTTGGATAGTTATACTAAAAAAAAATACGTTACATACTTGATACAGGAAAATTTTGGAGCAATAATTAGACAAATGAAAAACAACGGACCATCTTCACTAAAATGAACATAGATATTTTTTTCTGGTTTCTGTTTAGTTTATTTCATAAAGTTTATAATTTTGAGTAATATATGTAACAGTGAAAAACTATACAACTATCAACTTTTGTGAATTTCGAAAAAAACATCGCGGAAAAGCGAAGACTAATTCAGATTTTTTTTTATAATTGTAAAAACAACTGGGACAGCCTGGATTAGAAATATTTGAGACATGTGACAAGTGACAGTTCAATCAATAACAATTTATGCCATTTGCTGTAGAGACTATGGGTCCGTGGGATCCACGTGCGGTGAAGTTCCTAAAGAAACTCCATCCGCGGCTGATCGTTGCTGCTGGTGATAAGAGGGCTGGTTCTTCTCTCGCTCAAAGGCTAAGTATAGCCATTCAGCGGGGAAACGCAGCCAGCGTTCTTGGCACAATACCGCGGGGAATAGGACTGTATGATAATTAAGTTACTAGTTTTAGTATTTTTAAATTATACTTTTTAATATTGTATGAAATAAAATATTGTATATTTGTAAATAAATTCAATCATCTATGAAAATTTTATAAGTATTTATATTAACTGTCTATTTTCCAAGAAGTGTTCGAAATTCGAAATAAACGTAATCTACTGGAAAATATCCACGCCATTAAAATTTGAAATCGAGTAACCTAGCAAAACATTAGACATTTATAATCAAAAATGTTTTTCTTTTTAATGCAGACAGCATATAAGAGAGAGAGAGAGAGAGAGAGAGAGAATGACATTGTCGGCTAAGTTCACACTCACGATAAAAATGTTTTTCTTGTTAAGTTTTTAAAAATTCCGTAGATTTCAACGTCAAATTCCGTAGTTCCGTAGTTGCTGACAAAATTCCGTAGATCTACGGAAAAAGCCGTAGAGTTGGCAACATTTTATTTACGACACCCACGGGATGATATAGGGTAATGGATATTCTTACACCGCCACTACACGGTTTAACCGTGTAAGTTAATACGATAGGTACAAATTGTTAGATTTTAAGATCATTAATGAACAGAATGACAGAAATAATGAAAGACCGAATGTTTATTCAAGAGTTTTTATGCTTATCATAAACTCTATCGATTATAGTTCGGCCGTTCAGAGAATGCGTTCCTGACACGTCGCGATTGAACTTACGACGTAACTTTGTAATGGCGTTGCAGTTACGATAAAAATATTTTTGCTGGTTGTTTACCGTTTTAACAATTGATGAGCATTAAAACAACATTATTATTTCAATAATCAATGAATGTTATAATTTTGTGCCAAACTGAGTGTCAAATAACTTGGTAAACAATATTTTTCTAAATCTATACTGCGCTATTACAAGGTTATGTCAGCGCTTTATATTTGTAGTGCTGTGCTAACAATAACAGGCAATAACAGTATCGTAATCTGTTCTTATACAGTTATACTTTATAAAATAATACGTTTTGTTTTTCTTTTTAAGAATTTGAAAATAATGGACTATAAGATAACTTTTATTAAATATAAAAATAAAACTACGACCAAACCGAACGCGCGAAATAAAGTAGCATTTTCATATTTAGGTTGAAAATGGTAACCTCAAATGGCGTTATGAGCCGCCATTTTGTGACGCTAAAACAGTCGTCTGTTGTCGTTTCGTGCGCATAGACTACGTTCTTCAAGTGTTTTCGATCTGTTTTTATTTGATTACCCGGCTTTAAAAAAAAAACATTTAGGCGAAGATGATGATGAACACACCACCTCCTCAAACGAATCGGAGTCTGATTAATATTCTGTACGCACATTCAATTCAATGTGCTTTATTGCATAGAAATACAGATTTAACTTTGTAACAAAGAATAAATAAAACAATTTTATTATATTAATATTACCTTTTTTTGGTTTCCTAAAAAAATTACTAAAATATAAATTTTAAATGATTCCGCCAATTTAAAACGAGAATAATCTTAAAAATAACGCGGCGGTTCATTTTGGAGGAACGGTAACGAACTCAGTGTTATGTTGTGCCCATCACTAGTCGTGACTAACTGATAGGTGTCAGGAACGCATTCTCTGAACGGCCGAACTATAGTAAAATTAAATAGTGACGATGATTGTCGGCTCGGGTAATCTTTTTATACAATGTTTGAATTTCGAAAAACATAGTAATGTTTCGTTTAAGTGAAAACTGATATCTTCAACATTTAGTGTACTTTTTCTCCGTAACCCCTTCGTATTTTCCAGCCTGTATATTGAATGATCTATTCTATTCTATTCTACTTTATCCCGTTAACTATAACAATTTATAATAATAATTAACGTCCGATGTTAAAAAAAACTATAAAAAAATTAAAACTAAATTAAAAAAGCTTTCAAAAAATTTTTACTTCGCAAATATCCGCGTTATAAAATAAAATGATATGTCTTACCTAGTATGAAGAGCACCTCCCGCCCTCCCTCAATCGCGTGTACTATCCCCGTCACCACTAATCTCAGCACCGCTACTCCCAACACCACTACACTAGGCAAGACACACTAGGCAAGACCTCTAACGCGGATATTTGCGAAGTAAAAATTTTTTAAAAGCTTTTATATAATGAATTTCCGCAAAGTAACGCCTGATTCTATTAATTATATAAAACTAAATTACAAATTATCCTACAATACTACTCCCCGCGGTATCGTGTCAAGAACGCTGGCGGCATTGCTCCGCTGAATTGCTATACTTAGCCTTTGAACGAGAAAAGAACCAGCCCTCTTATCACCAGCAGCGACGACCAGTCGCGGATACAGTTCCTTTAGGAACTTCACCGCACTTGGACCCCACGGACCGATAGTCTCTACAGCAAATGGCACAAATATGTAGTCATCTCTCAGAGACTTATATTTGCGCCACTTAGTTCAGCTGCCTCTGATGCCGCCCAGGCTCTAAAAGAGGTGCTTCTGAGATGAGAGGCTGCCAAAGTGCCTACGCAAGTAGCATCCCACACTAGGACTTAGGGCTAGGGCTCTCCCAAGGGACCAGTGTCATACCGTCGGGTCTCCTGCCATCGTCTCTAAATATTCCATATGACTCTAAATCCGAGGGAACATTTATAGAGACAAGAGCTCTTCGGATAAAGTCGTTTAAAGAACCGTGCCGTGAAAACCTACCAGCACTTTTATTGTATGAAAGTCCGCGGAACCCAAACACGTGTACGCTGCTACCACAGGGGCACTGATGAGTTTAATTTCCTTCAGACCTAATTTGGGTC
Source organism: Parnassius glacialis (assembly GCA_033319125.1). Classification (NCBI taxonomy): domain Eukaryota; kingdom Metazoa; phylum Arthropoda; class Insecta; order Lepidoptera; family Papilionidae; genus Parnassius; species Parnassius glacialis. The sequence continues at coordinate 69,435,150 of JAVANC010000004.1, read as the reverse complement.
ACGGCAGCTAGCCTCAACGGAGACAAGCCTTCGGACAGGACTATAGTGTCCAAGTGTATGTGCAAGCGCAGGTGCACTCTCTACTCCCTCGCTCCTAAGGAACGGTGAACCGACACGACAGGACCAACGGCCTTACCTGCTTTCCGAAGCACGGGGGTGAGACACCGCCAACTTGCTGACTCCAGGCAACTACTGGGAATTGCTTGATGGAAAAACTCAATTACTGATTTTTTGGACCGACCCGGGATTCAAACCCGGGATCTCATGATCACAAGTCACGTTCACAACCACTAGACCAACCAGCCAGTCAACAATATCTATACAAATAAATAAAATTGTAGTATCTGTTTGTAATGTTGAAATAACAGCTTTTTACTAAATTCATATGAAAGTATAAACGGTACTAATAACAAAAAACAATTTTTTAAATTTTTATATGTCTGTCCCTTTGTTCCGGCTAATCTCCGAAACGATTTTGACGGGACTTTCACTGGCAGATAGCTGATGTTATAAGAAGTAACTTAGGATACTTTTAATTTAAGAAAAAGTATTAGTGTTCCACGCTAAAAATTAAAACCCATGAAATCATAGTAAATTCCACGCGGGCGGATTCGCGAGGGACAACTAGTATATATATAATCATCACGAACGAAAATATATTATTAATAGGAGTGTGCGCACGTATATTCATAATATAACATTAATTCACCTTTGGCCTTGACCGAAACAACTGCAAGTTTCGACAAGTTAAAGGGATATTAAACCTTTGGACCGCAGGACCAAAGTTTTTGTACCCGTCTAGAATCAATATGATGCCTTAGCGGGACAATTCCAATGATGTATTTCGAAATATATTGGTTTGTACGATCAGACTTATATGAGTGTCCCCTGTGTGTTCAAACCTTACAACTAGGGTTACCAGCTCCCGTTTTATGTTTGAGATGATTTGATAAAATTAAATAAAGAGCAGAGGATAAAAATATCTAGAGTAGGGTTTCTCAAAGGGTTCCCAAACAACCGTAGGAGGTTTGCGACATGATTCCCGTTATGACGGCTATTGACTAGCTCACACGTTCAACACGCATTATAAAAACACAGGGGTTCACCAGTATCTGGGAAAATTGACAGAGTTACGTGGGATTAAAAGCTTGTGAAAGCCTGGTGTAGAGAATCGAAGACCTTAACGCGTCTACATTACCAAGTGTTCGAGACGGCCAAAAAGACTTTAAACGAAAAAGTGATTAAAGAATATTGATTTGTTTAAAAAGTGCAAATACGGAAAATATTGACTAAATAATGTATTAATATAGTTTTACCATGTATTTACAACTCTCAATATGTCTATATAGAAGGTCGGTTTAATGATAGTTAATATAAACAACTTTATTTTGTTTAAGAAAAACCGACCAATCACAGCGCGCCGCGCTATAGAACATTCTGGAAATTTAAATTAACTGCGTAATAGTTTTAAGCAAAAAATTAATGAGAATATTTTATATCTGAAAAGAGTTGTAAATATGATATTTAGTTAGCATATGATGTATAGATCGTTATAATAAAGAAGTATTTCGTATAATTAAGCACGATTCAAAAGTTATAGGATAATTAAAGAATTAATATGCCCATTTAGTGTAAAAGTTTAGGACATTTTACTTAATAACTTTGTTGAATGTAAATATATTAATTATCCTTTATCACGTACTAATGAAGACCAAAAGTGTCTATTTAATGATGTATAGCATGTTAAAATTAAGATTAGTATTATATAGAAAATGTTGCAATTTGTGCCATTTGCATAAAGAAAAATGTTTGAAAATAAAGAGGCAAATGGGAAATGGCAAGCGGCTCACTATAGAGTATAGCCGAAGTCTACCTTATGGGGGCGAAACATTGTAATATTGTAGTAGGAAGAACTACCAGTGCCCAGCAGTAGTATCCGGTAGTAGTTGCAGTGACTAGCAGAAATATATAGTGAAAGTGTTTAGCTAGCCGAAAAAAGTGGCAACTGAAAATTCGGTGTTGCAAATAGTAAAAAAGTGTTAGCTAGCGGAAAAAGGTCGTAACTGAAAATTCGGTGCGGCATATAGTGAAAAAGTGTTAGCTAGCGGAAAAAGGTCACAACTGAAAATTCGGTGTGACATATAGTGAAAAGTGTTAGCTAGACGGAAAAAGTGATAACTGATATTCGCAGTTACACAAGTGTTAAATTCAACTAATTTTAGTTGATTAATAGCTGCTAGTCAATAGTGTTAAAGAACCAACTACTCCGGACAGATATTTTTATACTACAGCTCTTTTGAATTAAATATTTTAAAATAAATAGTGAACAACCTATAGTGAATAACCATAGTTCACCAACCATTTTTATATAATAGTGATAAATAAATAACAGTGTAAAATCTCGCGACAAATTAATTAGTCGATCCGCTGGCCACTCCCTTGCTATTTTAATTTATAATCGTGCATTTTAATTTTGAACCTCAGTCCACAGTTTATCCGCAGCAACCGCAGAGACGGCAGTGAAAGACGGCAGTGGGAGGATTCCGGAACCTACAGGTGTAGGACGTGAGCAACTCGCGGAGTATCTTCGACAACATTTACTCCGAAGAGTTACGCCCGTCCGGCACATTTTATGGTCCTTCGAGCCGGATTCTTCCGATTGAACTGCCGGCTGGACCGTTCTATGGTCCTTTGAGCCAAATCGTCCGTATACACCGGACCACATTTGCTGGTCATTCGAACGGGATTCGTCAATCCGTTAGTATTTCGGAACCGGGTACATAGTCACTACCGTTTTAAAGTTGCTGAATTTTCAGAATCAAGATGCCGATCACTCGTTCGCAAGGAAGGGGAACCATGGCGTGGACTGTCGGTCTGGATGATGGACCGTCGGACAATACCGACACCGTCCGCCACCAGATGCCACCACGCTCACCATCCACAACAGAAGGCGCTGAGGCGCCAGCTTGCCCCCGCGATGGGGGGGTACTCCTGCCTGTGCCAGCCGTCGTTAAAGCCGGTACACCGAAGCAGAGGGAACAAATAGAAGGCAACGATGACATTCGCTGTGCATCACCGCCAACAGCCCGGGTATATTCCCGCGCCGAAGAGCCACCAAGGGGCCACACCGATAAAAGTACAAGGTCAAAGAGGACCACTCGGCCAAATAAAAAGGTTTTGAAGGCTCGTGAGGAAGTGCTGAGAATAAAATTGGAACTCGCACAGATCTCATTACAAATGGTTGAAGAAGATGATGAATCGGACGACTATGATGAGGATGGTCACTCCAAAAGTGAGTATGTCCGATCTTGGCTCGAAAATTCTGTAGCCAAGCAAAAGCCAACGCAAGGCGCAACCACCGGTGGGGAGGCCCCACTTAATAAAAACATCACAAAGCCACCCCCGGAGGTTGTCGACCTCAGTGAGCCGTCGATGAAGCTCACAAACAAGGATTCGAAGGTTGATGAAGAAAGGGAGCTCCTACCTGTTGTATCAGAGCTCACCTACCAGGATCCCAATGCAGAAAATATACCGAAGAGTCCCGTACCTCAGAAGACTTGCCAGGACTCCAAGGTTGATGAAGACAGGGGGCTCCTACCTGCTGTATCAGAGCCCACCTACCAGGATCCCTATCCGGAAGAAGCAACCAAGAATCCCATAACAAAAAGGCCTAACCAGGCACCTGTCAGCAATGAAGACAGGGTGCTCCGACCATTCATATCGGAGCTCACGTCCGCTATAGCCGCACTCGCTGACAAACCAAAACCAGAGAGTGCATCGTCGAATACTTTCGCAGCATCAAAAGCGATAATGACGCTGCCGAGCTTTAGCGGAGCACATACCGAATGGCTTTCGTTCCGTGCCATTTATGAAACAACCCGAGGCTACTTCAATGACATAGAAAATACTGCAAGACTACGAAGAAGTCTACAAGGAAGAGCCTTGGAAACAGTCAGTTCAGAACTCATCGGGCATGCTAAACCAGATGAGATTATGCAAGAACTGGAGCTACAATTCGGGCGTCCAGATTCAATCGCGCAAGCCGAAACCGAAAAATTACGGGGATTACCACGCTGTACAGAGGCACCCAGAGATATTTGTACATTCGCGAGCAAAGTGAGGGGAAGCGTCGTCACTCTTCGAGCACTCAAACGAGACCATTACCTCGTTAACGCAGAGCTGCTACGACACCTCACAGACAAACTGCCAAACTCTATACGCGCGCAGTGGTATAGAATTTATACAGAAAAGTACGACTCGAGACCAGACCTCGGTTCCTTCAGTGAATTTATAACCGAGCAAGCTCGCTTCTGCAGTGCATTTGCGCCTCCGGAAATCATAAACGGAGCGCAAAATAATCGTCCAACACATAGGACGCACACGGCTACCACTAAGCCGTCTCCGAAATGCAGCGTGTGCGAAAAAGAGGGTCATTATGGTTCCGACTGCAACAAGTTTAAAGAAGCAGATATTGATAAAAGATGGCAACTCGCCAAGCAAAGGAATTTATGTTTCCGGTGTCTGCGTTATAGAAGTCAGACACACAAATGCAAAACCACAAAGTGTGGAATTAAAGGATGCAACGCAACACACAATCGACTCCTTCATAATAATAGAAAGGAGAAGACAGAGGGCCCACTAAAAGAACCTCAAGAGACAGTTGCAAACTCATTCGCTGTATCAAAGCATCAAGCTTACTTAAAGATAATTCCAGTTCGAGTAATTGGACCGGCGGGAGCAATAAACACACACGCTCTGCTGGATGATGGGTCGACAGTCTCGTTAATGGATCAAGAGATTGCCGATCAAATTGGAGCTAAAGGGCGGTTGGACCCATTCAAGATCACAGCTATCGGGAACACTACCCTCGATTCGCCGGACTCCCAAAGAGTCAAAGTGTCACTGAAGAGTCTCCATAGAAAAAGGGTGCCACTCAGAGCACGCACGGTCGCCAGCCTAAACTTGGGGCCGCAGACTGTGCGTGCAACAGACATAGAAAATTGTAAGCATTTGAAAGGCTTAAAGGATCAATTGACATATGATTCAGGCAACCCTAAGATCCTGATAGGACAAGACAACTGGAGACTCTTAATAGCCACTCAAGTCCGCAGAGGTCCACCGCACCAGCCAATCGCCTCGCTCACAGAACTGGGATGGGTGCTACACGGGGCGCACACTAAAGCCCCGCATCAGCGCGTCCACACGGCCAACGAGCTGTACACGAGCGAGGAGAACATAAATGACCAACTCCGCGAATACTTCGCGCTGGAATCTCTAATGATAAATCCGAGAAGACCAGATTCCGATCCAGAGAAGCAAGCCGAAGAAATACTAAATAGCAGCACCCGTCAGTTGGAAGACGGGCACATAGAAACAGCGCTTCTCTGGAGAAAGAAAGACATCGAAATGCCTGGAAATTATGAAACGGCGATAAACAGGCTCGTTTCTATCGAGAAAAAACTAGATCGAAACGAAGAGCTAAAGCAGAAGTATAACGAAGAAATGAACTCCCTAATACAAAAGGGCTACGCCGAAATAGCACCAAAGAATAGTACACCAGGAAAGACATGGTATCTACCCCATTTCGATGCCCATAACCCGAGGAAACCAGAAAAGTTTCGCATAGTACACGATGCCGCAGCCAAAACAAAAGGAATGGCATTAAATGACTTCCTGCTCACGGGTCCAGACCTACTACAGTCATTACCAGGAGTCATGATGCGTTTTCGCCGACACAATGTTGCTGTCTCCGCGGACATAGCAGAAATGTTCATGCAAATCAAAGTGAGACCCGAAGACAGGGATGCATTGAGATATCTCTGGAGAGGAGATCGACGCAATGAGGCTCCACAAGAATACAGAATGACGTCGATCATCTTCGGTGCAGCTAGTTCACCCTGCACAGCCATATTCGCAAAAAACTGGAACGCTAAAAGGTACATAGAAAAATATCCAGAAGCCGTAGAAGCTATCATCCAAAACCATTACATGGATGATTATCTTGACAGTTTCCAGTCCCTGGAAGATGCGATGCGAATATCGAAGGAAGTACGCGATATACACAAAAACGCGCACTTCACATTAAGGAAATGGGTTTCCAATGCGCCAGAAATTGTAAAAGAGTTAGAACCTGACAACGAAACGACTGAATCAGTCAATCTGGGCAACAAGGGAACCGAAGAAAAAATACTCGGTTTAATCTGGAAACCGAGTACCGATCAGCTGAGCTTCAATTTAAAGCTCGCTCGACTTCCAATCAATTTGCTGCAAAAGAAACCAACAAAGAGGGAAGCGCTGAAAATAATGATGTCGCTGTATGACCCGCTCGGCCTCGCCTCCCCAGTTACCATACGAGCAAAACAAATACTGCAGGAAGCATGGAGACGAGGAACAGACTGGGACCAGGAGTTGGACGAAGACCTAAGTAACCATTGGGCCACATGGATCCAACACCTGGAACGACTCAAAACAGTAAGCATACCGAGATGCTACCCGGGATACAGCGACGCACGCTCCCTCCAAGTGCACGTATTTACCGATGCCAGTGAGAGCGCCTACGCAACGGCAGTCTACTGGAGAGCAATGACACCCGATGGGCAAATACATGTAAGCCTCGTCATGGCCAAGGCGAAGGTAGCTCCGCTCAAGGTAACATCCATACCTCGCCTTGAGTTACAAGCCGCCGTGATGGGAAGTCGCGTAGCTGCTGCTGTCATTCAGGAGCATCGCGTAAAGCCCGAAGCTGTCACTTATTGGACCGACAGCAAAACTGTCCTCACCTGGATAAAGAAAGGGTCCAGGAGCTACAAACCTTTTGTGGCACATCGAATAGCAGCAATCGAGGACAATAGTAAAGTGGACGACTGGCGCTGGGTACCCACAAAATTGAATATAGCTGACACCGCTACAAGGGACGTACCACCTAACTTCGACTCTAACCACGAGTGGTACAGTGGCCCATCATTTCTATACAAAGAACCGTCAGCATGGCCAACAGAAAGACCCACGTCATTCGAACCTACTGGTGAAGAAAGATCTCTCACCATCACAGAAAGATATAGAGCTCCGCTATATAAAGAGGCCATTCCCGATCCGACGAAATTTTCGAAATGGGAACGCTTAGTGCGAGCTACGGCCAGAGTGCTTCAATTCATAACACTCTGCCGCAAAACAACCGACAGGACCTTTTATAAAAGGACGAAAAGAAATAAAGAGGAAGACCCCGACTGGAGGAGATCGAAATGCAATCCGCGACGTCTCGCGAAGCCTCCCAGTCAGGTAAAAAGAAAAGATGTAAACAAATACATCACACTGGAGGCCGAATATATAAGAAAGGCCGAAAAGCTCCTGGTACATGTCATCCAGGAAGAGTCCTTCACACAAGAAATAGCCGATCTCCGTAACGATAAGAGGGTCGCCCATGATAGCCGCCTACGACCGCTTCAGATACATTTAAAAGACGGGATCATTGTGCTACGAAGTCGAATAGCCGCTGTAAAAGGAGTCTCTGAAGATATGAAAGGGCCAGCTATATTGGATGGTGATCATCACCTCACCCAATTGTATATTGATTGGACGCATCGTAGCCTGCATCATTGCGGGACCGAACCGACCATCAACGAGGTTCGACAGCATTACTGGGTAATCAGACTAAGACCCACTACTAAAAGAATAGTAAGCCGATGCGTTCAGTGCCGCATAAGAAAGGCACAACCATCCATGCCAGCCACCGGTGATCATCCCAGCACGCGTCTCGCACATCACCAGAGACTGTTCACGTTCACCGGCCTGGATTATTTTGGGCCACTCTCCGTAACAGTGGGACGTCAGCATCAGAAGAGATACGTGGCTCTCTTCACCTGCCTTACATCACGAGCTGTACATTTGGAAATTGTGAAAGATCTCAGCGCAGACTCTGCCATACTGGCATTGAGAAGATTCGCAGCGCGCCGAGGATGTCCCACCGAGATTTACTCGGACAACGGCACCAATATGCACGGTGCCGATAAAGAGCTTCGAGAGGCTTTCCGAGAAGAAGCCAGCCGACGAGGCATAGTGTGGCGATTTATAACCCCCTCCGCGCCTTTCATGGGAGGGGTGTGGGAACGCCTTGTACGATGCGTGAAGACGGCACTATACACCGTCCTTCATGAGAGACATCCGCACGAAGATGTCTTGACCACGCTGCTCTGCGAGGTGGAGTACACAGTAAACAGCAGACCATTGACTCACATCTCAGTAGACAGCGAAGACAACGAGTCCATCACTCCAAATCACTTCCTATTGGGAGGATCTGCGAGACTGCCAACACCTGGAGTTTTTAGTGAAAAAGATGCGAACAGCAAAAAACACTGGCGACGCTCCCTGATACTCGCTGACATGTTCTGGCAGCGTTGGGTCAAAGAATATCTGCCGGAACTTCAAAACCGGCGGGAGGCCCATGGTCGAGGCCCCGATCTCCAGGTGGGCGATCCAGTCCTCATAGCCGACAGCCAGTTACCTCGTAACACCTGGCCACGAGGAAGGATTGAAAACATTTACCCCGGTGCGGACGGACAGATCCGCACTGTGGAGGTACGCACAGCAAACGGACTAATCAAGAGGCCAACCAGGAAACTCGTGCCGCTGCCGAAATAGAGGCAACGTCTCTCACCGAAATTTATGCAGCGACGCTGCGACGAGTCTTCGCGACGCTGCACGGCGGGAGAAATGTTCGAGACGGCCAAAAAGACTTTAAACGAAAAAGTGATTAAAGAATATTGATTTGTTTAAAAAGTGCAAATACGGAAAATATTGACTAAATAATGTATTAATATAGTTTTACCATGTATTTACAACTCTCAATATGTCTATATAGAAGGTCGGTTTAATGATAGTTAATATAAACAACTTTATTTTGTTTAAGAAAAACCGACCAATCACAGCGCGCCGCGCTATAGAACATTCTGGAAATTTAAATTAACTGCGTAATAGTTTTAAGCAAAAAATTAATGAGAATATTTTATATCTGAAAAGAGTTGTAAATATGATATTTAGTTAGCATATGATGTATAGATCGTTATAATAAAGAAGTATTTCGTATAATTAAGCACGATTCAAAAGTTATAGGATAATTAAAGAATTAATATGCCCATTTAGTGTAAAAGTTTAGGACATTTTACTTAATAACTTTGTTGAATGTAAATATATTAATTATCCTTTATCACGTACTAATGAAGACCAAAAGTGTCTATTTAATGATGTATAGCATGTTAAAATTAAGATTAGTATTATATAGAAAATGTTGCAATTTGTGCCATTTGCATAAAGAAAAATGTTTGAAAATAAAGAGGCAAATGGGAAATGGCAAGCGGCTCACTATAGAGTATAGCCGAAGTCTACCTTATGGGGGCGAAACATTGTAATATTGTAGTAGGAAGAACTACCAGTGCCCAGCAGTAGTATCCGGTAGTAGTTGCAGTGACTAGCAGAAATATATAGTGAAAGTGTTTAGCTAGCCGAAAAAAGTGGCAACTGAAAATTCGGTGTTGCAAATAGTAAAAAAGTGTTAGCTAGCGGAAAAAGGTCGTAACTGAAAATTCGGTGCGGCATATAGTGAAAAAGTGTTAGCTAGCGGAAAAAGGTCACAACTGAAAATTCGGTGTGACATATAGTGAAAAGTGTTAGCTAGACGGAAAAAGTGATAACTGATATTCGCAGTTACACAAGTGTTAAATTCAACTAATTTTAGTTGATTAATAGCTGCTAGTCAATAGTGTTAAAGAACCAACTACTCCGGACAGATATTTTTATACTACAGCTCTTTTGAATTAAATATTTTAAAATAAATAGTGAACAACCTATAGTGAATAACCATAGTTCACCAACCATTTTTATATAATAGTGATAAATAAATAACAGTGTAAAATCTCGCGACAAATTAATTAGTCGATCCGCTGGCCACTCCCTTGCTATTTTAATTTATAATCGTGCATTTTAATTTTGAACCTCAGTCCACAGTTTATCCGCAGCAACCGCAGAGACGGCAGTGAAAGACGGCAGTGGGAGGATTCCGGAACCTACAGGTGTAGGACGTGAGCGACTCGCGGAGTATCTTCGACAACATTTACTCCGAAGAGTTACGCCCGTCCGGCACACCAAGTATGAGTCACAGTATCCACTTACGATCAGGTGGACTGTTTTCTCGTTTGTTCTTATTCTATAAAAATGTAACATAACACGAAAGGTACTTTTTAAAAGGCCGGCAACGCGTCTGCAATTCCCCTGGTGTTGCAGTTGTTCATGGGCGGCGGTAGTCACTTACCATCAGGTGAGCCGCATGCTCGTTTGCCCCCTCTTATATAAAAAAGGTACTGCGCCATAGATGCGCTCGTAAGAAAGAATATAAGTATATATTGTGCAATAATGCGAAAAAAAATATCATGCGTTTATGCTGCCGTTAAAGCCGAAGTACCGAAAGATTGCATTACTTTTTTGTCTTTTTAAAAAACGTTACACCCACACTAGGATTTTCTCCTGTATCGTGGAGGCAGTTTTCAAATATAAATTGCACGAGGAAAAACATCTAGACCCGGAACAATTATTTGTAGGCCATACAAATACTTGTTCCGTGCGTGATTCGAACCCGCGGCTCCCAGCGCAACAACTCATTGCTAAGCCACTGCGCCACGGAGCCGTCCTTGAAACTGGTAGAGCCACGGGACAGCTATATTATGGTTGTAGCACAGATGGGTTGGCTCGACCAGGGTGGGACCACGCTCTCTATGCCAATATCAATATCTCAGTAGTCAGTACCAGCGTAAAATAGCAGCCTAATGCTGCTGTGTGTTGAGTGCAGAGAACCGGAGAAAAACCATCAGGTGGACTGTGTGCTCGTTTGTCATCCTTATTTTATATAAAAAAAATACAATCGGGACAAAATTTGCGAACGATTCTGTATAAATGTCAGTCAGTTGTCATATCAGTTTTCGAAGTTTTGGCGGGAATTCGACCGCCGTGGGATTGTTTATTGTCTTGTGGCATTCTTTGGGGGAGGTCTATGTTCAGCAGTGGACTTGTGAAGGGCTGTAATGATGATGATGATGGGATTGTTTATTTAATATTATTGTTATACTTAAAATGGATGTGATTTTGTCCATTGAGTGTCTGCGCATGTGAACTATTAGCGGAAACTTTGAAATAAGTGCTACGATGTTGATGTAATCCTAAAGTTATATAGTCCGCTTAGTTGCCTTAAATAGTTGAGATAGTACTGTCATCTATTATCAGCTGGGTTAATCTGTCGTCGAAATCTCCCAAAAACTTCGCAATGTGCCACATCAGTATATTATGAAGCTTAAGCAAAACATTATAAACGATAGTAATAATAATAACAACGTTTACTTTATTATCTCTCACAAGTTAACGTAGCCTTATATATAATTCTATTTGAAGTATAAACTATTTTCAATATTTTTTATTAATTCACAGAGTTTTGGCGGGGACTTGACTGGCGGCGGATTGCTACTCCTGTATTATTATTTAAATAATGGTTTGAAGTGAATTTTGATATGTAAAAGCGGTACGATTTTGTGTATTAAATGTCTGCGCATGTGAACTATTAGTGGAAACGGTGAAACAAGTGTTCCTATGATGATGTGAATTTCAAGATAAGGTGTTTGTCTGCTTACGCGCCTTGAGATACTATCGTCAACTGTTTGCTGGCTCAAGTTGCCGTAAAAATCTACCAAAGGCTGCGCTATGTGACGCATCAACATATCGTGAAGCAGTGTACTATGAAGGATTATTATCACTTGATACTGAGATAAATAAAGACATGACTTAAAGGACAATCATCCAATCCAATAATCTTAACAAAAATTATAAAAAGCAAAAGTATAACCGTATAAGTTTATAACACAAGAAAAAAGTCAGATTTTTATTTTTATTTTAAGGCAGTGTTAAAATATAAGTATCCACCTAAGCGACTGCTCGTGTATGTATTTCACCAAAGCTACAGGCAGAATAACGGCGCTGCAGCAATGTCTGTTAGTTTATTCTTTATGCTAAAAAAGAAAAAAACTTTGTTTGTAATATGCGCTAGACATCGAATCAATATGCCCAGGGCATATTACAGTCTGTTATATCCATCGAACAAACGGTTTAACTTTACTAAGCTAAATTGAAACACGCTTCGAGTGAAAAAATACAAAACGCGATGTGCACGTACGTTCGAACATCGAATGAAAACATCTCGTGATTTGTTTCCCTTTGCCGCCTCTTACGACACCCACGGTATGACATGGGTTATTGGATATTCTAACACCGCCACTACACGGTAATTAAATAAATCAAATCGAATAAAATCAAATAATTTATTTGCTACTAGTGACCTGCCCCGGCTTCGCCTGGATATGATCCATGTAGTGTTATTCACATTTAAGGTAATTGAAAAATATTTATATCAAAAAATTAAAAAAAAACTAAGTTTTTCGGATAAAATTTAGCTTAGATTCCTCTTGGAATTGTTGTCCATCTATTTCTAAAGTTTCATCGCAATTAGTCTTGACAGACACATTTAACACATTTAAAAATGGTTAGGTACCTACTAATAGATGCAAATAACTCCCGGTGTATATGAGAGCAGAAAAAACCACTAACTGAAATTTTCCCGAACCGTGGTTTGAACCCAGGACCTCATGACCAACAACTACATTTACGACCACTAGACTAACGAGGCAGTTATATATGGCTTTAAGGTCTTAGACTTAAGTAATATTATATTATGTAGTGAGAACTTCATGGCTTTTGCAGAACTTACTTATTGCGTGTTTTCCTGATGTCATCGGGCAAGGAGTTCCAAAGACGTGTAAGATAGTTCCTGAACTATGAAGGAGTTACCATAGAACTCGGTAAAGTGACAGTGGTAGAGCCACTCGGCAGCTTTTGCTGTCGCACGGATGGGCCGGCTCGAACCGGGGTGGTACCACGACCTCACAGAAAACCAGCGTGAAGTAGAGGTTTATCTCTGCGTTTCGCTTGGTGAGTGCAGGTGGCCGGAGGCCCTTTTTACTAGAAATGAGGCACTCCATCTTAGTCCTCACGGGTGACAACGCATCTACATTTTGATTTGTAATAGAGGATAGATGTAGATGTCTATGGGCCGCAGCAACCACTTACCATCAGGTGGACTGTGTGCTCGTTTGTCACCCTTATCCTATAAAAAAAGTGAGCGGGAATACAGATTTTGTTTTAAAAAATAACGTTGAATCCTTGAATGTGTTGAGAAATTTACTCTGCTAGATGGCAAAGATAGGTCATTTAAAATGGAAACAAGTGTATAATGGATGAACAGTGGACTGTATATTTATTTCTGACTGATTACTTAACGACTGATCTGAGGTTAGCTATACTAGGGGACTGCTTGAAGAAAAGATGGTACTTTTAATATACTGTATTAACTATTTACAATAATTCGGCACTGACTAACTATAACTATGTCTAACACTATGTACAGAGGGAGGTCTTGAATTGGAGTCTTGAGTCTTCTTCAGGTTTCTTCCTAAGTGCCGCTCCGAAGTGAAATGAACAGCTCACAGACCGAGACGCCCTTCTTATATCTCGCAAGAAGGTGCCTCAGTCTGTGAGTAGTGCCGTGCGATGACAAATGGAGCCACACGCGCGCTGATTGGACGCCGACATCACTGGGTCGGCGCCGGTGTGCGGGGTGAGCGGGGGGTAGCGGGGTACGAAGGGGCGACGGGGCGGCGGGTCTCTAGCTGTCCTCAACATCCTCCCCCCGGCGTAGCTCGCGAGCCTCATCTTCTTTCGGGAGGACGGCGATCTTCCTGACCGGCCGCCGCAGCAATCCGCCCCTGGTCCGCACCTCCACGTTGCGCACCACGCCGTCTGGTCCGGGAAAGGGCCGCGTTATAATTCCACGCGGCCACACGTTCCTTGGCAGGCTACCGTCTGCCACCACGACGAGGTCCCCCTCTTGTAGCTGTCGCTGCTGCACATCCCGTGAGTCCCCGCGCGCAACCAGCGTCGGCAGGTACTCCTTCATCCAGTGCTTCCAGTACTCGTCGGCAAGTCCTTGCGCCGCTCTCCACGCTCGACGATCACTAGGCGTGCACGGCGCGGTTACTGGAAGGCTCGATGGTCCCAGCAGCAGGAAGTGGTTGGGTGTCAGCGCCTCTTCCTCGTCGATGTCGACCGGTACGTGTGTCAACGGTCGAGAGTTCACTGTGTTCTCGGCTTCGGTGAGGAGCGTCACCAACGTCTCCTCCCGCGGGCTCTTCTGGTGTAGAGTGGCTTCGAGCGCGGTCTTCACTGAGCGCACGAGACGCTCCCATGCGCCTCCCTGGTTCGGCGCGCCCGGCGCGATGAACTTCCAGTCTGTCCGCCGAGTCAACGCGTAGTCCTTCAGCAGGGGTGCCCACTCCTCCATTGCCCGTCGTAGTTCGGTGTCCGCCCCATGGAAATTCGTTCCGTTGTCAGAGTAGATGACCCGTGGCCACCCACGCCTAGCCGCCATGCGCCGCAATGCCGATATCGCCGAGTCCGTCGTTAGGGAATAAACTATCTCTAGATGTACCGCGCGCGTCGTCAAACAAGTGAATAATGCTATCCACCGTTTTTCATGCCTACGTCCTATTGTTACCGTTATAGGCCCGAAATAGTCGATTCCGGTGTAGGTGAATGGTCGCGCGAATGCCCCTAACCGTTCAGGTGGTAGATCTCCGATAACCGCCGGCCGTGGTGTCACCTTGCGTACCCTGCACTGCAGACATCTTCGCTCCACTTCTCTTACGGTCGATCGTAGTCGAAGTATGTGATATCTCGTGCGTAGGTCGTTCACTACCCGTTCCCTGTTGGCGTGGCTTGCTTCCTTATGCGCCTTCTCCACAAGCAGCTTTACAAACTGGTGGCGTCCGTTCAGGATGGTGGGCCTCTTCATTTGACTGTCCACATCGGCTGCGTCAATCCGTCCTCTAGCTCGCAGTATGCCATCTTCGAATATGGGGTCGAGCTTCCTCCACGCGCTGCCGGTTGCCAAATTCCTTCCTTTCTGCAGTCGACTGATGTCTTCAGTAAAACTGTCTTGTTGACTTCGCTCTATCCACATCCGTTCTGCTTTCTGGATGTGGTCCAATGTTAGTCCGTGCGCCTTTCCTCTCATGGCATCAACGAACTGTAATATGCGAGCGGTGGCCCTGACCAATCTCTCGTAAGAAGAGAACCTCTTGATGTCTGGCAGGTGTGGAGCGTCCCTGGTGTCGCTCTGGTGCGCCACGACTTCCTCCAGCTCGTCATCTTCATCCCCTGCCTTCTCTTCCCGACGTCGAGGCCATCGATCTTCATCTTCGTACAGGAATGTTGGTCCCGTAAACCATTTGTCGCTCTCTTCCTTGTACGTATAATTAATGCGCGTTGCCTGATCCGCGATGTTGTCTGCGGTCGGTATCCACCTCCATTGCTCGGGTGACGTCTTCTCCGATATCTCCCCTAATCTATGTGCTACGTATGGTGTGTAACGCGCCGTATCGTTCTGAATCCAATGGAGCGCCGTAGTGGAGTCTGTCCAATAAACTACCCTATCGGCTACCACTCTGTGCTCGCCTTGCATGAATTCCGCGAGTCGCGCGCCTATTAGATTCGCCTGTAACTCTAACCGCGGAATGCTTTGCGCCTTTATCGGGGCGACTTTCGCCTTGGCCGCCACTAATCGTACCTTAACCGTTCCGTCGCGGTATCGTAATCGCCAATACGCCACGGATGCGTACGCACGTTCGCTTGCGTCATTAAACACGTGAAGCTGACGCTCTACCACTCCCCCCGTAGGAGCATAGCACCTAGGCAGCCGCAGTCGTGATACTTCCTCGACGACTCGCAGCCACCTCTGAAATTCCTCAGCTGCCTCCTCAGGTAGTTCGTCGTCCCATCCGACCTTCTTCATCCGCCACAGGTCTTGCAGTAGGATCTTGGCGGTGATGGTGAGGTAGCTCAGCAGTCCCAGCGGGTTGAAGACCGACATGACTGCACTTAACGCCTCTCTCTTGGTCGGTGGCCTCTGCAGCGTCTTGACTTCGTTCGGTACCCTGTTCATGGATGTGTTGAACGTTAAGGCATCTTCATCGGCCATCCATAATAGCCCTAGGGTTCTGCCTGGGCTGTCTTGTCTCAAGCCTACCTCCTTAGGCTTGCTCGCTAGTAATTCCTCCGGCTTGTCTTCTAGTAGGGCTGCGTGGTTCGAATTCCAGCCTGCTAAGGTGAAGCCGGCCTGCTGGTGTACTTCCATAACCTGCCTCGCAGTGTTTACCGCTTCCTCTACCGTAGCATAACTGTCTAGGTAGTCATCCATGTAGTGACCACGTACGATAGCGTTAAGTGCCAACGGATGTGTCTCTGCGTGTGCGCGCGCGTTATGATCCCTAACACTATGTGCGAGAAACGGCGAGCTCCTCGCACCGAAAATCATTGAAGTCATAACGTATTCCCGCGGTGGGCTGGATCGCTCGTTACCTCGCCACAGAAACAATTGCGCGGGTTGGTCGCGACGGTCTATCTTTACGCGTAAAAACATTTCCCTAATATCCGCGGACACGGCTATTTCGTTCTCCCTAAATCTAAATAGTATGCCCGGTAGGTTCCGTAACAAGTCGGGGCCGTCAAGTAAATAATCGTTCAAACATTTACCGGACGCACGCGCTGCCGCGTCGAAAACCACTCTTGTCTTCCCAGGCTTGTTCGGATTCCGTACTAAGAAGTGGGGCAGGTACCAGCTCTTGGGGTCCTCTCTCTCTGTCCCTTCGGCTTCCCTTGCGTATCCTTTCGCCAGGAGGTTGTCTATTTGTGCTGTATAGGCGTCTCGAAACTCCGGCGATTTGTCCATCTTCTTCTCGATCGTCCGCAGTCTTCGAGCAGCCATCTCGTAGCTGGGAGGCATCCGCACGTCGTCGTCCTTCCATGGCAATCCCACCTGGTATTGCTCGCCGACCTTCTTGACGGTGCGCCGGAATATCTCGACAGCGCGCTCCTCTTCCCGTCGCGGCCTACTCTTTAGCGAGATACCGATGGAATCGATCTCGTACTGCCGTTTAAGGAGTTCCGTTAACTTCTCGTCCTGACTGGCGAACGTTCGAATGTCCCTATCTAACCGTCCGCTACTGCTTACGACGTGTAATACGGTTTCACCGTCCTCCCTACACGTGAATCGCGGCACGGTTCCCTGTATCACCCATCCTAATAACGTTCGTGCAGCTATAGGCTGCCTTCGACGTCCTATCCTTAAATTACGGGTGATTATTAAATGCCAGTTGTCGGCGCCTAATAATAATCTCGGTTTGGCGTCCTCGTAGCAGACCGAGCTCGGTAGGTTGCGTAAGTGTTTCAACCGTAAACACTCTTTATTTACCGACTGCGAACCTATCTGTAAATTTGTTACGGTACGCGCATTTATTCTATACATTTCGGTGCGCGTCTTGCCACGTATGCCTATGTTAACTAGCCTGCTATCGGCCTCGCGCTGACTATTGCTTACTCCTCTAATATTCAGCGGCTTTACCGGTCCTTGCGCTTCTAACTCGCGCGCTAAGTCGTCGTCGATCAACGAAATGGTCGAGCCTTCGTCAAGCAACGCATACGTATCTATTTCCCTACCGCGTGGTCCACGTAACGTAATGGGACACACTTTCAATAATACGGACGCATTACTAGCGACGTTAGACGCGACGAGCACGGTCTCATCCGGTTTTGCCGATGTCTCGGGTGCGCGGGTCTTGCGGGTGTGAAGGAGGGCATGGTGGGGGGCGTTGCAGCCGTCGACGCCGCATTTCTTCGCTCTACATTTAAACCGTCGGTGTTTACTACTTAAACACAGAAGACATACCCCACCTTCCTTTACCCAATTCCACCGGTCGTCCACACCCATTTGCGCTAACTTTCTACACTTAGCGATCCCGTGTTCACCTCCGCAGCACATACAAGAGGCACTACTGGTGTCCTCCTGTGCGGTGAACGTTTTTACGTCGCGAGCCCTGTTCTCTACGCGGCGTGTCACTATCCTTTTCGACGACGGCGCCTCTCGTCTTACGGGCGATTCCTTAGTCGGCTCTACGGACGTATAGGCATTACTCAACGCACGATCAGCCTCTCTCATCATGAACCTGGACAGTGTAACGATGTCCGGTTCGTCTACACTTCCGTAGTGCTCCGCATAATCACACCAACGCGACCGTAAGTGAGGGCTTAACTTACTCGTTACTTCCCTAGTAAGCATTGGATTTTGCAGATATCCCTTGCCGTCGACGTTTTGCAAAATGCACACGATATTTTGCAACTTTATTGCGAACGCATTTAATTCCTGTGTGGTTTGACCCGGGCGCGGAAGGCGTTTCAATTCTTCTAACGCTCGATCGATAATTACTTCCGGGCGGCCGAAACACTGCTCTAATGTTCGCATAATATCTGCTGGATCCTTCGCGGTAAACAGCAGTGCCGATACTACTTCCCTAGCTTCACCGCGTAGACAGTTTCTTAACCTTGCCATATTTTCCGTATCTGTGAATCCATATAGACGCGTGGATTCTTTCATCGCGGCTTTGAACGCTAACCATTCCGCGGCCGAGCCGTTAAAAATAGGCAAGTCCTGCGTCTGCTTCGCGGCAGCGGGCCTAACTCTGACCATATTCTCCAGAGCTTCCGCTAGTCGCTCTATACCCCTATCTTTCCCTCGCGGAGTAAGCGACCTATCTCTATCCCTATCTCTCTCTAGCCTACGCTGTGGCGCTGGCGTCCTATGCGCACCTACATCCCTATACGGCGACGATAATCTACGATCCGCGTGGCGATGTGGCGATGGCGATCTATGTACACCTACATCCCTATACGGCGACGGTGATCTACGATCCGCGTGGCGATGTGGCGATCTATGTGTAGGCGATAGAGTGCGGCGTTGGACGCGCGACGGCGACGTAACCCGTACACGACGATCCACCTGGTTCATTCCTACGGCGACTCTATCTTCCCTCTGTACCGAATCTATGCGGCGCGGTTGAACGTTATTCGCTTCCGTCCTCCCCTGGGCATCTTCACTGTGGTCGTAACCGGTTACCCTGTTCGGTAGGGTCTGCTCTAACTCGATGCGGGGCGCGGGCTGAGAAGGGCGGGGAGGCGACTCCCCCCGCACAGTCTCTACGTTCTCTAACCACCTATCAACGCGTACCCTATTTTCAACTAACTCGTCTTCGTTGACACTTTCCCTATCTGTTTCTTCTTGCAGTTGCGCGACGTCCCTAGCGTACTTCTTCCTAATAAGATCTTCTTCCAACTGCAATTGCTTCCTCCTAATTGCAGCTAGTTCCTCCGCGGCGTTATACTCAATTTGCTTTAATTTAGCTATCGCACTAGCCGTCGACCGGGCTGAACGAACGGAGCGAACCGACGGGGCGCGGGGTGCGGGCCTATGTACGTCTGTTACAGGCGCGACGGTACGTACTATCGAACTAATCTCTGTAGACGGAAGATCTTCAATAATCGCGGCGAGTGTCTCTGTACGCGGCGCGGAAGTGCTAACCTCTCCCAAACGATCGGTCGTGGACACGGACTTAGCGGGGCGCGGCGGCGGGGGCGCGGGCGCGGGCGTAGATGCGGGCGCGGGCGCGGGCGTAGATGCGGGCGCGGGCGGGGCCTGGAGCGCGGGCGCGGCGGAGGGCGCTTGTGCCATCGCGAGATAATCGGACGGGGACGCGGGTGCTTCTTCGAATATGCGCCTTCCTACCGGCGTGTCATCATCGTTCCGTGTCTTCTGGCTTCGTGTCTTCCTCATTGTCCCACGTTGCGACCTCCGGTCGTCTTCAAAAAGACGTACGTACAGTCTTTAAAAAGACACACGTATGGATGTCGTTCCCGCCACAAGGGCGTTACCAGATGGTCACAGTTTGGCACCGTTAGGGAGTGACCACTGGCCGCGTAAACGCGGTTAAAGAAACAAGAAATTGTCTGGAAACAGACAATAGACGTATGTGACGTAATCGTAACAAGAAACAGGGAAGAAATTAGTACCGACGATCTTCTCTCTTCGTCGACGAACTTCTTTCTTCCTTGAAGATCTTCTATAATGATCTTCTCTCTTCTATAATTATGTTCTTTCTTCTATAATTATGTTCTTTCTTCTATAATTGGCTTCTTTCTTGTTTCTTCTTACTTCTTGCTTCTTTCTTCTGGCTTGAATCCGGCGGCGATGGACCAAGAATATAATGGATGAACAGTGGACTGTATATTTATTTCTGACTGATTACTTAACGACTGATCTGAGGTTAGCTATACTAGGGGACTGCTTGAAGAAAAGATGGTACTTTTTAATATACTGTATTAACTATTTACAATGATTCGGCACTGACTAACTATGTCTAACACTATGTACAGAGGGAGGTCTTGAATTGGAGTCTTGAGTCTTCTTCAGGTTTCTTCCTAAGTGCCGCTCCGAAGTGAAATGAAGCTCACAGACCGAGACGCCCTTCTTATATCTCGCAAGAAGGTGCCTCAGTCTGTGAGTAGTACCGTGCGACGACAAATGGAGCCACACGCGCGCTGATTGGACGCCGACATCACTGCGTCGGCGCCGGTGTGCGGGGTGCGCGGGGGGTAGCGGGGTACGAAGGGGCGACGGGGCGGCGGGTCTCTAGCTGTCCTCAACAAAGTGGGAAAATTAGAAATTTTGTATAATTGACTTCAATATAAATAAAATGAGAACATCAACAATATAGTCGAAGTCAGTTAAGTACGCATTATTAACGATAAATCCAAAACTTCTTGTCAGATCTTGATCAAATTTAAATGGCACTACATGAAAAGCACATTTAAAAGCTTTTAAATAAAAGAAGACTCAGAAAAATCGGTTCACCTAGAAAAAAGTTCTGAGATAACACTCATAAAAAAGTACAGTAGAATTAAGTACTTCCTTCTATTTTTTAAGTCGGTTAAAAAGAACAAGCAATATTTTAAAACTGCACCTCTGAGGGAATGTGAGCCAGTTAAGCTAAGACCCCGTATTGCGAAATATGGTCATGTTGACGAAGACCGAAAATAAATCTAATTGTAATGAAGGCTAATAATACTTCCGCTCACCAGATGTCGCTAGTTGACACTGAGGTGAAGTTTTTTGTTACACAATGTAATTTTATTATATTATTACACAAAACAATGCCTCGGTGGATTTCTTTTTAAAATTTTGCACATTTGTAAATCTTTTTTAATTTTCCACTTATAATAAATATCTGTGGTGTGGTTTATTTATTTTTTATCTAATTAATATGAAATAAGTATTAATAGTACAGAAAGAAACATTAACCTTTACCTTTTCCGAACAAATTAACTTCCCCGTTATGAAATCTGTCAAATATTACACCTCATTTTAAGTGGCGCCCCCTGGTGGCAGAAAAGATCGTGGATGCCACCCTTATTGACGGATAATATATTAAATAACTGCTATTTAAATCTTTTACGGATCATGGCTCAAATCTTTTCGGCTTTGGAATCGCTATAAATTATTCAGCAAGACTCGAAGTTGGTTGCGCTTAGCACTTGGGCATTATTAATGAACCTCCGTTTCGTAAGAATCTCTGGCGGGTATCATCCAGTACTAAAAGCATAGAATTATTACGCATAGAAACGCAGTCTAGTACAAAACACAAGCGTTAAAATGATGCAAGGTCATTATGTTAGTGGGCGCGAGTCGAATGTGCCTACGCTCGTCACACGCACACATACACGCCATTCAGTGATACCAGTTTCCGGCGTTTGCAATCAAATTGTGCAAATCACTATTTTTTGATTAATTTTAAAAATCGATATAATAAAGATTACGTATTACGTACGAAGATGTATTTTATGAGAATATAAAATGAAATTATATAAACACGATAATGATGGTACTAATATAACTTTATTATACATATATTAATGGTACAAAAATTCAGACGTAATAAAATTTAAGAATATTATTAAACACAATTAATTTGCTCGAATACAATAAGCACATCGTGTAATGTTTAATGTTAACCACCTTCAAAAAGGGAGGAGGTTATGAATTCGGTGTATTTTTTAATGTTTTTTACCTCAGAATTCTACAATTTCTAAACCGATATTTATTTTTTTTATTTGAAAGGATATACACACAGATTGATCCAATATACACGCTGAAATTTTAATGGTTATTTTCCCGAAGTAAAATGATTTTGCCTTAGTAGTACTGTGCCGGACGGGCGTAACTCTCCGGAGTAAATGTTGTCGGAGATACCCCGCGAGTCGCTCACGTCCTACACCTGTAGGTTCCAGACTCCTCCAACTGCCGTCTTTCACTGCCGTCTCTGCGGTTGCTGCGGATAAACTGTGGACTGAGGTTCAAAATTAAAATGCACGATTTGTAAATTAAAATAGCAAGGGAGTGGCCAGCGGATCGACTAATTAATTTGTCGCGAGATTTTACACTGTTATTTATTTATCACTATTATATAAAAATGGTTGGTCAACTATGGTTATTCACTATAGGTTGTTCACTATTTATTTTAAAAATATTTAATTCAAAAGAGCTGTAGTATAAAAATATCTGTCCGGAGTAGTTGGTTCTTTAACACTATTGACTAGCAGCTATTAATCAACTAAAATTAGTTGAATTTAACACTTGTGTAACTGCGAATATCAGTTATCACTTTTTCCGTCTAGCTAACACTTTTCACTATATGTCACACCGAATTTTCAGTTGTGACCTTTTTCCGCTAGCTAACACTTTTTCACTATATGCCGCACCGAATTTTCAGTTACGACCTTTTTCCGCTAGCTAAACACTTTTTTACTATTTGCAACACCGAATTTTCAGTTGCCACTTTTTTCGGCTAGCTAAACACTTTCACTATATATTTCTGCTAGTCACTGCAACTACTACCGGATACTACTGCTGGGCACTGGTAGTTCTTCCTACTACAATATTACAATGTTTCGCCCCCATAAGGTAGACTTCGGCTATACTCTATAGTGAGCCGCTTGCCATTTCCCATTTGCCTCTTTATTTTCAAACATTTTTCTTTATGCAAATGGCACAAATTGCAATATTTTCTATATAATACTAATCTTAATTTTAACACGCTATACATCATTAAATAGACATTTTTGGTCTTCATTAGTACGTGATAAAGGATAATTAATATATTTACATTCAACAAAGTTATTAAGTAAAATGTCCTAAACTTTTACACTAAATGGGCATATTAATTCTTTAATTATCCTATAACTTTTGAATCGTGCTTAATTATACGAAATACTTCTTTATTATAACGATCTATACATCATATGCTAACTAAATATCATATTTACAACTCTTTTCAGATATAAAATATTCTCATTAATTTTTTGCTTAAAACTATTACGCAGTTAATTTAAATTTCCAGAATGTTCTATAGCGCGGCGCGCTGTGATTGGTCGGTTTTTCTTAAACAAAATAAAGTTGTTTATATTAACTATCATTAAACCGACCTTCTATATAGACATATTGAGAGTTGTAAATACATGGTAAAACTATATTAATACATTATTTAGTCAATATTTTCCGTATTTGCACTTTTTAAACAAATCAATATTCTTTAATCACTTTTTCGTTTAAAGTCTTTTTGGCCGTCTCGAACATTTCTCCCGCCGTGCAGCGTCGCGAAGACTCGTCGCAGCGTCGCTGCATAAATTTCGGTGAGAGACGTTGCCTCTACTTCGGCAGCGGCACGAGTTTCCTGGTTGGCCTCTTGATTAGTCCGTTTGCTGTGCGTACCTCCACAGTGCGGATCTGTCCGTCCGCACCGGGGTAAATGTTTTCAATCCTTCCTCGTGGCCAGGTGTTACGAGGTAACTGGCTGTCAGCTATGAGGACTGGATCGCCCACCTGGAGATCGGGGCCTTGACCATGGGCCTCCCGCCGGTTTTGCAGTTCCGGCAGATATTCTTTGACCCAACGCTGCCAGAACATGTCAGCGAGTATCTGGGAGCGTCGCCAGTGTTTTTTGCTGTTCGTATCTTTTTCACTAAAAACTCCAGGTGTTGGCAGTCTCGCAGATCCTCCCAATAGGAAGTGATTTGGAGTGATGGACTCGTTGTCTTTGCTGTCTACTGAGATGTGAGTCAATGGTCTGCTGTTTACTGTATACTCCACCTCGCAGAGCAGCGTGGTCAAGACATCTTCGTGCGGATGTCTCTCATGAAGGACGGTGTATAGTGCCGTCTTCACGCATCGAACAAGGCGTTCCCACACCCCTCCCATGAAAGGCGCGGAGGGGGTTATAAATCGCCATACTATGCCTCGTCGGCTGGCTTCTTCTCGGAAAGCCTCTCGAAGCTCTTTATCGGCACCGTGCATATTGGTGCCGTTGTCCGAGTAAATCTCGGTGGGACATCCTCGGCGCGCTGCGAATCTTCTCAATGCCAGTATGGCAGAGTCTGCGCTGAGATCTTTCACAATTTCCAAATGTACAGCTCGTGATGTAAGGCAGGTGAAGAGAGCCACGTATCTCTTCTGATGCTGACGTCCCACTGTTACGGAGAGTGGCCCAAAATAATCCAGGCCGGTGAACGTGAACGGTCTCTGGTGATGTGCGAGACGCGTGCTGGGATGATCACCGGTGGCTGGCATGGATGGTTGTGCCTTTCTTATGCGGCACTGAACGCATTGGCTTACTATTCTTTTAGTAGTGGGTCTTAGTCTGATTACCCAGTAATGCTGTCGAACCTCGTTGATGGTAGGTTCGGTCCCGCAATGATGCAGGCTACGATGCGTCCAATCAATGTACAATTGGGTGATGTGATGATCACCATCCAATATAGCCGGCCCTTTCATATCTTCAGAGACTCCTTTTACAGCGGCTATGCGACTTCGTAGCGCAATGATCCCGTCTTTTAAATGTATCTGAAGCGGTCGTAGGCGGCTATCATGGGCGACCCTCTTATCGTTACGGAGATCGGCTATTTCTTGTGTGAAGGACTCTTCCTGGATGACATGTATCAGGAGCTTTTCGGCCTTTCTTATATATTCGGCCTCCAGTGTGATGTATTTGTTTACATCTTTTCTTTTTACCTGACTGGGAGGCTTCGCGAGACGTCGCGGATTGCATTTCGATCTCCTCCAGTCGGGGTCTTCCTCTTTATTTCTTTTCGTCCTTTTATAAAAGGTCCTGTCGGTTGTTTTGCGGCAGAGTGTTATGAATTGAAGCACTCTGGCCGTAGCTCGCACTAAGCGTTCCCATTTCGAAAATTTCGTCGGATCGGGAATGGCCTCTTTATATAGCGGAGCTCTATACCTTTCTGTGATGGTGAGGGATCTTTCTTCACCAGTAGGTTCGGATGACGTGGGTTTTTCGGTTGGCCATGCTGACGGTTCTTTGTATAGAAATGATGGGCCACTGTACCACTCGTGGTTAGAGTCGAAGTTAGGTGGTACGTCCCTTGTAGCGGTGTCCGCTATATTCAATTTTGTGGGTACCCAGCGCCAGTCGTCCACTTTACTATTGTCCTCGATTGCTGCTATTCGATGTGCCACAAAAGGTTTGTAGCTCCTGGACCCTTTCTTTATCCAGGTGAGGACAGTTTTGCTGTCGGTCCAATAAGTGACAGCTTCGGGCTTTACGCGATGCTCCTGAATGACAGCAGCAGCTACGCGACTTCCCATCACGGCGGCTTGTAACTCAAGGCGAGGTATGGATGTTACCTTGAGCGGAGCTACCTTCGCCTTGGCCATGACGAGGCTTACATGTATTTGTCCATCGGGTGTCATTGCTCTCCAGTAGACTGCCGTTGCGTAGGCGCTCTCACTGGCATCGGTAAATACGTGCACTTGGAGGGAGCGTGCGTCGCTGTATCCCGGGTAGCATCTTGGTATGCTTACTGTTTTGAGTCGTTCCAGGTGTTGGATCCATGTGGCCCAATGGTTACTTAGGTCTTCGTCCAACTCCTGGTCCCAGTCTGTTCCTCGTCTCCATGCTTCCTGCAGTATTTGTTTTGCTCGTATGGTAACTGGGGAGGCGAGGCCGAGCGGGTCATACAGCGACATCACTATTTTCAGCGCTTCCCTCTTTGTTGGTTTCTTTTGCAGCAAATTGATTGGAAGTCGAGCGAGCTTTAGATTGAAGCTCAGCTGATCGGTACTCGGTTTCCAGATTAAACCGAGTATTTTTTCTTCGGTTCCCTTGTTGCCCAGGTTGACTGACTCAGTCGTTTCGTTGTCAGGTTCTAACTCATTTACAATTTCTGGCGCATTGGAAACCCATTTCCTTAATGTGAAGTGCGCGTTTTTGTGTATATCGCGTACTTCCTTCGATATTCGCATCGCATCTTCCAGGGACTGGAAACTGTCAAGATAATCATCCATGTAATGGTTTTGGATGATAGCTTCTACGGCTTCTGGATATTTTTCTATGTACCTTTTAGCGTTCCAGTTTTTTGCGAATATGGCTGTGCAGGGTGAACTAGCTGCACCGAAAATGATCGACGTCATTCTGTATTCTTGTGGAGCCTCATCGCGTCGATCTCCTCTCCAGAGATATCTCAAGGCATCCCTGTCTTCGGGTCTCACTTTGATTTGCATGAACATTTCTGCTATGTCCGCGGAGACAGCAACATTGTGTCGGCGAAAACGCATCATGACTCCTGGTAATGACTGTAGTAGGTCTGGACCCGTGAGCAGGAAGTCATTTAATGCCATTCCTTTTGTTTTGGCTGCGGCATCGTGTACTATGCGAAACTTTTCTGGTTTCCTCGGGTTATGGACATCGAAATGGGGTAGATACCATGTCTTTCCTGGTGTACTATTCTTTGGTGCTATTTCGGCGTAGCCCTTTTGTATTAGGGAATTCATTTCTTCGTTATACTTCTGCTTTAGCTCTTCGTTTCGATCTAGTTTTTTCTCGATAGAAACGAGCCTGTTTATCGCCGTTTCATAGTTTCCAGGCATTTCGATGTCTTTCTTTCTCCAGAGAAGCGCTGTTTCTATGTGCCCGTCTTCCAACTGACGGGTGCTGCTATTTAGTATTTCTTCGGCTTGCTTCTCTGGATCGGAATCTGGTCTTCTCGGATTTATCATTAGAGATTCCAGCGCGAAGTATTCGCGGAGTTGGTCATTTATGTTCTCCTCGCTCGTGTACAGCTCGTTGGCCGTGTGGACGCGCTGATGCGGGGCTTTAGTGTGCGCCCCGTGTAGCACCCATCCCAGTTCTGTGAGCGAGGCGATTGGCTGGTGCGGTGGACCTTTGCGGACTTGAGTGGCTATTAAGAGTCTCCAGTTGTCTTGTCCTATCAGGATCTTAGGGTTGCCTGAATCATATGTCAATTGATCCTTTAAGCCTTTCAAATGCTTACAATTTTCTATGTCTGTTGCACGCACAGTCTGCGGCCCCAAGTTTAGGCTGGCGACCGTGCGTGCTCTGAGTGGCACCCTTTTTCTATGGAGACTCTTCAGTGACACTTTGACTCTTTGGGAGTCCGGCGAATCGAGGGTAGTGTTCCCGATAGCTGTGATCTTGAATGGGTCCAACCGCCCTTTAGCTCCAATTTGATCGGCAATCTCTTGATCCATTAACGAGACTGTCGACCCATCATCCAGCAGAGCGTGTGTGTTTATTGCTCCCGCCGGTCCAATTACTCGAACTGGAATTATCTTTAAGTAAGCTTGATGCTTTGATACAGCGAATGAGTTTGCAACTGTCTCTTGAGGTTCTTTTAGTGGGCCCTCTGTCTTCTCCTTTCTATTATTATGAAGGAGTCGATTGTGTGTTGCGTTGCATCCTTTAATTCCACACTTCGTGGTTTTGCATTTGTGTGTCTGACTTCTATAACGCAGACACCGGAAACATAAATTCCTTTGCTTGGCGAGTTGCCATCTTTTATCAATATCTGCTTCTTTAAACTTGTTGCAGTCGGATCCATAATGACCCTCTTTTTCGCACACGCTGCATTTCGGAGACGGCTTAGTGGTAGCCGTGTGCGTCCTATGTGTTGGACGATTATTTTGTGCTCCGTTTATGATTTCCGGAGGCGCAAATGCACTGCAGAAGCGAGCTTGCTCGGTTATAAATTCACTGAAGGAACCGAGGTCTGGTCTTGAGTCGTACTTCTCTGTATAAATTCTATACCACTGCGCGCGTATAGAGTTTGGCAGTTTGTCTGTGAGGTGTCGTAGCAGCTCTGCGTTAACGAGGTAATGGTCTCGTTTGAGTGCTCGAAGAGTGACGACGCTTCCCCTCACTTTGCTCGCGAATGTGCAAATATCTCTGGGTGCCTCTGTACAGCGTGGCAATCCCCGTAATTTTTCGGTTTCTGCTTGCGCGATTGAATCTGGACGCCCAAATTGTAGCTCCAGTTCTCGCATAATCTCATCTGGTTTGGCATGCCCGATGAGTTCCGAACTAACTGTTTCCAAGGCTCTTCCTTGTAGACTTCTTCGTAGTCTTGCAGTATTTTCTATGTCATTGAAGTAGCCTCGGGTTGTTTCATAAATGGCACGGAACGAAAGCCATTCGGTATGTGCTCCGCTAAAGCTTGGCAGCGTCATTATCGCTTTTGATGCTGCGAAAGTATTCGACGATGCACTCTCTGGTTTTGGTTTGTCAGCGAGTGCGGCTATAGCGGACGTGAGCTCCGATATGAATGGTCGGAGCACCCTGTCTTCATTGCTGACAGGTGCCTGGTTAGGCCTTTTTGTTATGGGATTCTTGGTTGCTTCTTCCGGATAGGGATCCTGGTAGGTGGGCTCTGATACAGCAGGTAGGAGCCCCCTGTCTTCATCAACCTTGGAGTCCTGGCAAGTCTTCTGAGGTACGGGACTCTTCGGTATATTTTCTGCATTGGGATCCTGGTAGGTGAGCTCTGATACAACAGGTAGGAGCTCCCTTTCTTCATCAACCTTCGAATCCTTGTTTGTGAGCTTCATCGACGGCTCACTGAGGTCGACAACCTCCGGGGGTGGCTTTGTGATGTTTTTATTAAGTGGGGCCTCCCCACCGGTGGTTGCGCCTTGCGTTGGCTTTTGCTTGGCTACAGAATTTTCGAGCCAAGATCGGACATACTCACTTTTGGAGTGACCATCCTCATCATAGTCGTCCGATTCATCATCTTCTTCAACCATTTGTAATGAGATCTGTGCGAGTTCCAATTTTATTCTCAGCACTTCCTCACGAGCCTTCAAAACCTTTTTATTTGGCCGAGTGGTCCTCTTTGACCTTGTACTTTTATCGGTGTGGCCCCTTGGTGGCTCTTCGGCGCGGGAATATACCCGGGCTGTTGGCGGTGATGCACAGCGAATGTCATCGTTGCCTTCTATTTGTTCCCTCTGCTTCGGTGTACCAGCTTTAACAACGGCTGGCACTGGCAGGTGTACCCCCCCATCGCAGGGGCAAGCTATCTGTTCTCTCTGCTTCGGTGTACCGGCTTCAACAACGGCTGGCACAGGCAGGAGTACCCCCCCATCGCGGGGGCAAGCTGGCGCCTCAGCGCCTTCTGTTGTGGATGGTGAGCGTGGTGGCATCTGGTGGCGGACGGTGTCGGTATTGTCCGACGGTCCATCATCCAGACCGACAGTCCACGCCATGGTTCCCCTTCCTTGCGAACGCGTGATCGGCATCTTGATTCTGAAAATTCAGCAACTTTAAAACGGTAGTGACTATGTACCCGGTTCCGAAATACTAACGGATTGACGAATCCCGTTCGAATGACCAGCAAATGTGGTCCGGTGTATACGGATGATTCGGCTCAAAAGACCATAAAATGGTCCGGTCGGCAGTACAGGCGGATGGATCCGGCTCGAAGGACCATAAAATGGTCCAGCCGGAAGTACAGGAGGATGAATCCGGCTCGAAGGACCATAAAATGTGCCGGACGGGCGTAACTCTCCGGAGTAAATGTTGTCGGAGATACCCCGCGAGTCGCTCACGTCCTACACCTGTAGGTTCCAGACTCCTCCAACTGCCGTCTTTCACTGCCGTCTCTGCGGTTGCTGCGGATAAACTGTGGACTGAGGTTCAAAATTAAAATGCACGATTTGTAAATTAAAATAGCAAGGGAGTGGCCAGCGGATCGACTAATTAATTTGTCGCGAGATTTTACACTGTTATTTATTTATCACTATTATATAAAAATGGTTGGTCAACTATGGTTATTCACTATAGGTTGTTCACTATTTATTTTAAAAATATTTAATTCAAAAGAGCTGTAGTATAAAAATATCTGTCCGGAGTAGTTGGTTCTTTAACACTATTGACTAGCAGCTATTAATCAACTAAAATTAGTTGAATTTAACACTTGTGTAACTGCGAATATCAGTTATCACTTTTTCCGTCTAGCTAACACTTTTCACTATATGTCACACCGAATTTTCAGTTGTGACCTTTTTCCGCTAGCTAACACTTTTTCACTATATGCCGCACCGAATTTTCAGTTACGACCTTTTTCCGCTAGCTAAACACTTTTTTACTATTTGCAACACCGAATTTTCAGTTGCCACTTTTTTCGGCTAGCTAAACACTTTCACTATATATTTCTGCTAGTCACTGCAACTACTACCGGATACTACTGCTGGGCACTGGTAGTTCTTCCTACTACAATATTACAATGTTTCGCCCCCATAAGGTAGACTTCGGCTATACTCTATAGTGAGCCGCTTGCCATTTCCCATTTGCCTCTTTATTTTCAAACATTTTTCTTTATGCAAATGGCACAAATTGCAATATTTTCTATATAATACTAATCTTAATTTTAACACGCTATACATCATTAAATAGACATTTTTGGTCTTCATTAGTACGTGATAAAGGATAATTAATATATTTACATTCAACAAAGTTATTAAGTAAAATGTCCTAAACTTTTACACTAAATGGGCATATTAATTCTTTAATTATCCTATAACTTTTGAATCGTGCTTAATTATACGAAATACTTCTTTATTATAACGATCTATACATCATATGCTAACTAAATATCATATTTACAACTCTTTTCAGATATAAAATATTCTCATTAATTTTTTGCTTAAAACTATTACGCAGTTAATTTAAATTTCCAGAATGTTCTATAGCGCGGCGCGCTGTGATTGGTCGGTTTTTCTTAAACAAAATAAAGTTGTTTATATTAACTATCATTAAACCGACCTTCTATATAGACATATTGAGAGTTGTAAATACATGGTAAAACTATATTAATACATTATTTAGTCAATATTTTCCGTATTTGCACTTTTTAAACAAATCAATATTCTTTAATCACTTTTTCGTTTAAAGTCTTTTTGGCCGTCTCGAACAAGTACAATAGATTTATTAAAATAAAAATTATTAGGATGTAAAAATGGCAGATTTACAATCGAGAAAAACAAAACTCGAATGCGATCTCAAACCAATAGCAATATCTCGCAAGTAGGTCGGGCGTACAGACTAGCTTATACTGAATTACTATACTAAAGTCTGCAAAAAAATTCGCTGGACGTAATGTAGTGTTACATCTATCGCACGTGCTACCGCACGCTTCCTACACAGTGAAGGGCCACTAATAAATGTTCATAACATGAACTCTCAAGCGTAGTGATTCGACATAAACTAGTCTGGACGCCCGACTAGCTTGTGAGGTATTACTATTGTAAATCTGCCCCTTTTTAATTGTAATATTTTTTAATTTAATAAATTGACTCTACTATTGAGACAGTATAATTTGGCTGCGGGACAACAACCACTAAAATTTCAGCATGTATATACGAATTGATCAAGCTTAGAAATCAGTGTACATACATATTGATAACCTTCCTTTATGGGAGTCTTTTAAAAAAAAAGTTTACATACATATTGATAACCATTCTTTTTGGGAGTCGGTTAAATAGGCTATGTTTCGGACTAACGTAACATCTGGTTAATGTTTGGGTGTAAAGTGACATCTGGTTAATAAAGGCGTTCTTATTAATAATCTCTTGATGTAGTAAATAAAAAAGTTTTTATTTTATACTCTAAAACTCTAAACTTAGTCAAAAAACAAAGCAATTAAAATAAAATAGTTGCGTTAAAATGGCGTCGACGAATTACGATTAGCTGATCACTCCGTATTAGTTTTAAATAGGCACCCATTGTTAATATAATGTTAACATTTACGGAATATATATAAACATTTGAGTTTTACACAGAGCGTTGCGATTAAACGTTTTAAACACATATAGAAAATAAATATTTTTAAAAGAAAATTGTGATTTTTTCCCCACAACTAGCATCATTTGTATTATGAGAGCTTAGGAAAGTATTTTTTTTAGTTTTACGTACTTATAATGAATTAAATGTATAAACTTATATGTGAAATGTAATAACATCACTTCTTTTTTGTTTATCATCACCGTTGTGACAATATTTTACAACACAAACGGTAATTTTTACAATTTTTCGCGAGCTCTTCTCCGTAAGCCGTGACGTTACGCACTGACGCGTCGCTGAGTCAACTTACGCGGTTTCGCGTTAGTTTTACTTGCTTCACTTTCGGTGCGCGTACTAGTATTCTATGCGTAATAATTCTATGACTAAAAGCTTTTTTGGAACGAAGTACCTTCGCACGGTACGAATTTGAGGGATGGGGTCTGGGCGAGAAAAAGTGTAAGACTTTTCCTTCACGACCCCTATCTATAGTGCGAGCGAGATGGAATAACATCTATCTCCCTCGCTTTTCTTATCTTGCCATGAAATTAATATTTTTTTAAATGACGCTTCCTTTTATTAGACGATAGTAATTAATTCATTTGTATTTGTTAATCAATAATATAATACGTTTATCAATAATAATATACTACGAAAGGAACTTCGTTCCAACCGAGTGTTCCACGACACTCACGCATGTTTATTCTATATACACACATGCACAGCACATGGTCTACCTGATAGTAAGTGGATGCTGTGGCTCATATACATGTACATCTATCCTCTATATATATCTGCAGCGTAGCTCTAGTACGTATATAGTAGCAGATATATATTAATATCCGGTTCTCTACACACACCCATGAAACACAGCAGCATTAAGCTGCTATTCTACGCTGTTATTCTATGAGCGGGTGGTCCTTCGAGCCAACCCATTCGTGCTTCAACCTTTATATATCTGCAGCGTGGCTCTACCACATAAATAGTAGCAGATATATATATTAATATCCGGTTCTCTACACACATCTGCGAAACACAGCAGCATTAACCTGCTATTCTGCGCTGTTATTCTATGAGCGGGTGGTCCTTCGAGCCGACCCATTCGTGCTACAACCTTACTATATCTGCAGCGTGGCTCTAGCACGTAAATAGTAGCAGATATATATTAATATCCGGTTCTCTACATACATCTGCGAAACACAGCAGCATTAAGCTGCTATTCTACGCTGTGATTCTGTGAGCGGGTGGTCCTTCGAGCCGACCCATTCGTGCTTCAACCTTTATACATCTGTAGCGTGGCTCTAGCACGTAAATAGTAGCAGATTTATATTAATATCCGGTTCTATACACACATCTGCGAAACAAAGCAGCATTAAGCTGTTATTCTACGCTGTTATTCTGTGAGCGTGTGGTCCTTCGAGCCGACTCATTCGTGCTACAACCTTACTATATCTGTAGCGTGGCTCTAGCACGTAAATAGTAGCAGATATATATTAATATCCGGTTCTCTACACACATCTGCGAAACACAGCAGCATTAAGCTGCTATTCTACGCTGTTATTCTGTGAGCGGGTGGTCCTTCGAGCCGACCCATTCGTGCTTCAATCTTTATATATCTGCAGCGTGGCTCTACCACATAAATAGTAGCAGATCTATATAAATAAAATTAGAAGCTTTATATTTTTTGAGGGTACATCGTAAATATTTTTTACTACCCGGTACTTACAACGCGGTATACCTGTTCTAACTAAGTGTCCGTCTGCGTGGGTACCAAACTCTTACTTTCTCTACCACTAAGCTGTAAAAGCAGTATACAGTGTTATTTTTCACAGAGTAGCCAAATTTTAAACTTAAGTTAATATTTATATAATGATACACCGTTATTGCAGTAATTGAAATTGAAAATACGAGTAAATAAGGCTTCTACTTTTATTTGAAACTAGCTGTTCCCCGCAACTTCACCCGTGTGTTATTTGGACCCTAATTCTTTTTCTAAAATGAAAGTAGCCTAATTTACTCCTTATAACTTTAGCTATCTGCCAGTGAAAGTCCCGTCAAAATTGGTCCAGCCATTCCGGAGATTAGCCGGAACAAAGAGACAAAAATTTTAAAAATTGTATTATTGTTATAAATACCGTACAAAGTTTCATATGCATTTAGTAAAATGTTGTAATTTTGACATTACAAACAGACTATTCAATTTAATTTATTTGTATAGTTCATCCCAAATTGAATGTGATTTATGGGCAACAACGCTTTTGTCTACCGATCGATCCTTACAAATGAGTACGTGCGCAATAAAATCAGTTAAAATAATGCATTACCACGCATTTTGAATTTAAAAGATAAAAAGGACAAAAGGTTTGAGATTTTTTTTAAATTAATTTTTCTTCACCATTCCCTTATTATGAACCTTCTCTGAAAATTTGGCCGGTTATTGCAAAACAACCCTGTGGAGACTAGGGATAATTCGAGGCTGTAAATTTTCATTACTTTCTAATATTGTAGTGACCAATCCCGGCTTCGCCTGCATAGGAACCATACCTGTGGCGTTATATGTATTAAAGATTATAAAAGGCAATTTATTTCATCAATCATTCGTTTCTCTTTCATAAAAGAAATCTTCAAGGTTTTAGGTATAAATCATAAGAACATAGTCTTGATTCCCTCTGGCACTGATCTCTATCTATTCGTAAAATTTCATTATAACCGGTACAGCCGTTCCGGAGGTCAGCCCGGGAAAAAAGTTATGAGGTAACACACATAAAAGAAGCACATACAGTCGAATTGAGTACCTCCTCGTCTTTGAAGTCGGTTAAAAATGGATGATCATGTGTTAATAGCTTGCATATAACATATGCAAGCTGCATATAACATAATATCCATATTGCAGACAAACACTTCAATTTTACTTATGTTTATAGATGTGAAGATGACCCTTTCCAGATATGGGTACCCCCTTTTCACAATTTCATGGGCCAGAAACTGAAAATCGCGGAACAAATTCGCACAATGGTTAAAGCGATTCTCAGGAAACGAATAACAAATATATAAGAAGATATTTCCCGCTGTACGTGAGATTACAATCTACCTTAACAGGTTCGGGATATTCATTCAAAACAAATTACTTCCCTTTTGTGACGTGTTCACGGGATTCCGTGAGAGCGGATATCTTACTCTCAACCCTATTTTAATAAAATTTAATAACAGGTACGTTAACGTCGTACCGAATTGCTTGAAGGTAATTGAAGCTGGGATTATACGATAGAGATGGGTATGATTCGATAAATATATCGATGTTTGAGTTCCATCAATCCGTTCATAAGTTGACTCGTAGAATGTTGCCATCATAGAATTTGGTTGCCATAGTTGTAAAAGTGTGTGCCAAAGTCAAAGTCTGTACGCTTAGATCTTTTAAACTACACAACGGATTTTAAAATGGTTTTCATCAATAGACAGAAAAATTCAAGAAAAAAGTTTATATTTATATAACACATGCATATTTTATATAATATAATACCTCTGACCGTGTATATGACTGAACTACTAAACGGTGGGATCGATTTTAATGAAATTTTAAGCGTGTTTTTAATTTGATTAGAGAATGGTTTCGATTTACAATTAGACCCGGTAGGTATATACATGGTAGAGCCATGCTGCAGCTTTATTACGGTTGTCGAATGGGTCGGCTCGACCGGGGAAGGACCACACCCTCACAGATTACCAGCGTAAAATAGCAGCTTAACGCTGCTGTGTTTCGTATTATTATTAAAGTAAGTTATATTAAAGTATGTTGCACAGGACAGGATTACAGTGCGTAATTGTATGCGCCACAGGTGCACTCTCTATTCCCTCACTCTCATAGTCCGATCGGACAGTAATCCGACACGACCGGAGAGAGATCAGGCGCAGCACCAACAGCTTAACGTGCTTTCCGAGGCATAACCAAATCCAAATAACTGGTTTTGGCCCGACTCGAGATTCAAACGAGGCAGTTATCGATAACATAAATGGATGCGAGAATATTTTATTTTATTTCATAAGATGGTGGACTCACCGTTAGATGATCGGTGAGATTTTTCTAAAGACACCATAAGAGTTGTGGAATATGTCGAAGCCAGGTATAGCTCGAGATATTTCATTATACTTCGCACATATGTGAACCATTGGAGCTTGCTTACCAAGATGCGTTCTAGTGAAAGGTATGTGAAATGTTTTTCGAGAAGTATTGCAACAGCGAGGATATCTATTTGGTACTGATAGAGGAACCTGTCAAGCAGCTTGCTGCACTTGACTTTGGAATTAATTAAGAGGACTAAGATGGAATGCCTCAATTCCAGTAAAAAGGGCCTCCGGCCACCTAAACTCACCAAGCGAAACACAGGGTAAACCTCTTGTTTTTTTTTTAAAAAACGTTACCTCTACTTTACGCTGGTATTCTGTGAGGTCGTGGTACCACCCCGGTTCGAACCGGCCCATCTGTGCGACATCAAAAGCTGCCACGTGGCTCTACCACTGTTAAAAATTCAACCAATCTTTGATTATAGGGCTGTCTGTGTGCGATACCAGTTTCGTGGAATGCAAAGTGCCTTGTAAAAGCGCGTTGTACGTTTTAGATGCGTTGGGAATGTATGTGATAGTAAGGATTCCAAATGACACTGGCAAACTCGAGGCAACTTCTCACCAACACGTTGTACAAATCAATTTTAGTCCTGCGGGTAAATCCTTTTGTGTTTCATCAAATGAATGCGAGGAACTGCGTGGCTTTTTTTTAATAATATTGCATGCCTTAATCGAAAGCGCAAGGTATGTTCTACTATCGCCTAAAAAATAAGATTTCAATGTTTTGTCGCATGAAATCGTATCTAGCAATCATATTGTACATATAAGTGATATAAAAAGCACATTGTCAGAAAGATGAATGATTGTTGAACTTATTAATATTTTTTTAAACGATTAATTGCTATTTTTAAATAAAAAAGTTTTAGTTTAAGTTTTCGTGGCTTATGGTGTGGATTTATCAGGTGCGCAAGGTCCGCAAAACACGATAACTTTTGAAAATATCAATTGTTCAGCTCAATATATAGTTTATTAGTGATGTAAAAGTTAACTTCCTGTCAATAGTATCTCCTAACTCATTGATTTCTGTTAATACTTGTAATACTATATTATCAAATGATGAAAAC
The DNA here is from genome assembly GCA_033319125.1 of Parnassius glacialis. Classification (NCBI taxonomy): domain Eukaryota; kingdom Metazoa; phylum Arthropoda; class Insecta; order Lepidoptera; family Papilionidae; genus Parnassius; species Parnassius glacialis. The sequence goes on along the minus strand of JAVANC010000004.1, from coordinate 69,397,796 downwards.
ATTTATTAAAATTAAGAGTCGTTCTATTGACGCCACAGCAATTTGTGATTCTATCGAGATCTTTTTGTATTAATTTAGTGTAGAGAATATATGAGAACATCACTAAAATAGCTATTCAGTGAGACTCCAGCGGCTTGCTAATGTGAGAGAGCAAAGCAGTTAATACAGGATTGATGCGAACGCCTAGTAGGGTAAAGATAATGAATATGAATATTCAGATTTAAAGATGCTGTCAGGGGTTAGTCATTGTCACAGTGCGTGCCGTGGGTCTGCAATGTGAGGAAAGGTGTTAAATGAATAGGAGACGTGTTGTTCAGTTCAACACTTTAATTATCCTGTTCTCTTGTTCTGAACTTTATACTAATATCGTAATATATGTGGTCGGGGGTGACGGGGAGGCTACAGGACACTCGCCTCTCACCGCAAAAAAATAAAAAGGGAATGATAAAAAAAAATAACTTATCTTTATATTTATATTTATACGTGATAGAGCCATACTGCAGCTATATTAGTAATATAGTTGTAGCACGAATGGGTCGGCTCGGGGAAGGACCATGCTCTCACAGAATACCAGCGTAAAATAGCAGTTTAACACTGCTGTGTTTCGCATGGTGAGTGTAGAGAATCGGAGACCCTTTTTTTTATAGTATATGGGTGACAAACGAGCACACAGTCCACCTGATGGTAAGTGGTTGCTGCGGCCCTTAGACATCTACATCTATCCTCTATTACAATTCAAAATGTAGATGCGTTGTCACCCGTGAGGACTAAGATGGAATGCCTCATTTCCAGTAAAAAGGGCCTCCGGCCACCTGCACTCACCAAGCGAAACGCAGAGGTGAACCTCTACTTCACGCTGGTTTTCTGTGAGGTCGTGGTACCACCCCGGTTCGAGCCGGCCCATCCGTGCGACAGCAAAAGCTGCCGCGTGGCTCTACCATTGTTAAAACTTTTTACTGGAAAAGAGGCATTCCAACTTAGTCCTCACGGGTGACAACGTATCTGCATTTTGATTCTCAAACGAAGATAGATGTAGATGTCTATTGCTCACAGCAACCACTTACCATCAGGTGGACTGTTTGCTCGTTTATCACCCTATTCCTATAAAAAAAAATTAAAAAAAGATATAAAAATTACGTATCACATTGTTTGTCCGCGATGAACTCCTAAACTACTAAACTGATTTCAATGACATGTTTCACAATGTGTGCAGTTTGATCCAACTTGAGAGATAGGATAGTTGTTATCCCTATAAGTGACCCTCAATATTTTTTATTGCGAATTTATGAATTTTTATTGGACACAGCGTCGTCGGAGAGGGCAGAACAACGTCTGCCTAGTATATTATCTATGTCTGCCTAGCCAGCTCGTAATATGTCTAAAATATTATTTATAGTACGTCATTATCTTTTAATTTTTTTCTCACATTTCAAGATATTTTTATTTAATTCACTTTTTATCTATTAAGATATATATATATATATATATATATATATATATATATATATATATATATATATATATATATATATATATACTAGCTGACCAGGCATACGTTGTTCTGCCCTTTCCGAACGACCATTTGTTTTCCCAAAAAACTCCTGAAATTAGCAATAAAAAAATTGAGGGTCACTTATCGGGATAAAAACTATCCTACCTCTCAAGTTGGACCAAACTGCACACAGTCTGCAAATTTTTTTTGAAATCGGTTCTATCTGTTGAATACTTACAGAAACACGTGGTGGTTATACTACTAAATTGTAAATTATATTAAACGTTTGTATTTTAACATAGCGCCATCTATATAAATATTAATATACCAAATATTTACTCAATCCAGTCAACAGATATCGTCATCTGACAGAATCGTTTGGAGCTAACAGATAATTGTGACTGTCAAATAATAGACAAATAATTTTCAATAAAATAATATTGTATTGCGACTATAAATTGAGATGTAAGCTATCCTATCTTTTAAGTTGGACCAAACTGCACATTGACCAAAAATTTCATTGAAATCAGTTCAGTAGTTTAGGAGTCCATCGCGGACAAACAACGTGACACGTACTTTTTATATATAAAGATATTAAGAAGAATAAAGTTAATATATAATATTAACTTTATTCTTCTTCAACTATTATTTATTTACATTTTTCTCCATAGCATTAATCAATATTAATAATAATATTCATTAAATAATTGCGACTTTTCTTAAAATGCTTGTTTCGAATGGCGAATTTGAACCCACAACCATTTGAGTTCACGGTCCGCATCCTGTCCTTGGGCTACTGACGCTTCAAATCCAATGAAATTTAAATTGTTTAAAGTGCTGATTTACCACGAGTGCGACGGTGAAGGAAAACATCGTGAGGAAACCTGCATGTCTGAGAAATAAGAAAAAAAATATTTCCATGACACGCGATGTTTGCCAACACGCTTTGGGGCAGCGCGGTGGATATTTAGACCCTCTCAGAAATGAGAGAAGGCCAGTGTCCAGCAGTGGGACGTATATATAGGTATATATGCTGCAACTTTAACTTTAAAAGTGTGCACTGTACGTGACGTTTCTTATAATTACCTGATGCGAAACCACGCACCGAAATGGGATGATGAATACTTTTCAACCGACTTCAAAAAAAGGGGAAGAGAACCTTCCCCTTTTTTTGAACTCAACTGTAAATTTTTATGTCTGTATATGAACCGATTTTGATAATTCTACTTTTATTTGAAAGCTAGTGCTCTTCAGTCTCATATAGATCTGAAAGATCCGACCAGTAGTTTTTGAGTTATTTTGAATAATGTGTATTTAATTGACTTCGACTACATTGATGATGTTCTCATTTTATTTATATTGAAGTCGGTTGTACAGAATTTTTTATTTTATGGTTTACTATTTTCCTACACGGCAAGTAATCAATACATATAAACGCTTAAATATAGATTTCAAAACTAACGTGACCTGTCAATGGCCCGACAAAGGGTGAGGCGACGAAGTCATTACAGTTTTTGTTGTTTAAATTCAGCCAGCTACTTCAGTTTTTTTTTATAGAATAAGTGTGACAAAGGAGCACACAGTCCATCTGATAGTCAATGTATACTATGTCTCATAGACATCTACATCTACCCTCGATTAAGAATCCAAATGCACATGCGTTGACACCCCTGAGGACTAAGAAGGAATGTCTCGTTTCCAGTAAAAAAGGTCTCCTGCTCTCCTCACTCAGCATACGAAATACAGCAGCATTAAACTGCTATTTGACGCTGGTATTCTGTGAGAGCGTGGACCTTCCCCGGTCGAGCCGACCCATTCGCGCTACAACCATAATATAGCTGCAGCTTGGCTCTATGTTTTTAAAATATATGTGGGCTTCATTCAATCATCCCAGCTGCTTTAGGGGTTAATTATGATATAGGCTATTGAGCACTTAAAGAAAGTCAACCGCTTATTAGCTATAAAAGCTTTTGTTAAAGTAATAAATATTCAGTTTAAAAGTGGACCGTCACGGGTCGCCCGGCAGATATGAAACATCATAGTTGATTGTGGAAATTATAATCAATAAAAACTAATAAAGGAACATGGAGTACACAACCCACACAGAGAAGCAACGAAGTATAGTATACGCACACGCACACACAAGGGAGTCAAGAGCGGTGGCGTACAGAAGGCATGACGGCATCAGAAAGCGTCATGTCGTTTGTCGTCACGGCATACGAGTCGGTTTTATTACCAAGACGCACCAATATATGTTTCACAGCAAAAACTAATCATTCAGTGAATACGTTCGATTAAAAAAATGCGTGTGTCGTGGAACACTCGTTCGGAACGCAGTTCCTTGCGTAGTACATTATTATTGATAAACGTATTATATTATTGATTAACAAATACAAATAAATGAATCACTAGCGTCTATTAAAATGAAGAGTCATTTAAAATAAAATTATATTTCTTTCATGGCAAGATAAGAAAAAGTGCGAGGGAGATGGATATTATTCCATCTCACTTACTTATTTCGCCGCCAAGGCCGTCTATACTATGACACAAAGGGGTAGTGACGAAAAAATCTTACACTGTTTGTCGCCTAGCTCTCATCCGCCAAGTCCGTACCGTCCGATAAGGAACTTCGTACCAAAAAACAGATTTAATTAAATTAATTAATTAAATACATAATCAGGTGATGAAGATATTACGTGTCCAATAAAATTATTTGGAATCTCTTATATTTTCTTTTGTTTCCGAGATTAAAGGGAAAACGTTCACTAACGCACTGTTGAAAAAAACATCTTCATGACTTTAAAAAAAAAATATCAACAATAAGTTATTTTATTCAGGGAAATTTCATTTAAAAATATCTGGTAAGTATTATCGGGATTGAGTCAAGTTGCGCACCCTTTTTTTTTTTTTTTTTTTTTTTTTTGCGGATGGAAATCATCTAATGACGCCTTTCGCTGTGGGTGGAGCGGAAGGGAGTGTCAGACTTTTACTGACTAAAAACCATCCGTGTTCCTTCAGTGCCCTTACGTTCCGGAGCCGCGGTATCTCTTTCGAACAGCCCGCAGCCCCGGCAGGCGTAGGCCCTTGCGGGCCCCTTCACGCTGCTGACAGCTCTTTGAGGCGCGCGTGGAACAAAACGCGCCGTCGACACGGCCTGTCGTCGTTAGACGGACGGACGGCGAGCTACGGGGCCACGACGTAGCCCCCGACGCCCGGGGCGTCAAGTTGCGCACCCTCATAGAGTGATTTTCTCTTATATCTTGGGTGTGTTTAAACACAATTTCGTTTGAAAAAACATTAGAAGGGGAGTTGGTTGCGCAAGTGGATAAGTTTGTATATTTTTCAATCGACTTCCATAAACGAAGGAGGTTCTCAATTTGACTGTATTTTTTATGTGTTGCCTCAGAAATTTTTCTAGCCAGGCAGACGTTGTTCTGCATTTTTCAACGACCCTTCATATAAAAAAAATCCTTAAATTCGTAATAAAATAATATTGAGTGTCACTTATCAGGACAAAAACTATCCTATCTCTCAAGTTGGACCAAATTGCACATAGTGTGCAAATTTCATTGAAATCAGTTCAGTAGTTTAGGAGACAAGCAATGTGGCACGTAATTTTTATATATAAAGATATATATATATATATATATATATATATATATATATATATATATATATACACATCATAAATATACAATTAGTGTGACGACTCTGTGGCGCAGTGTCTTAGCAGGGGTGGTAGACATGACAAGGATATAGAAATAACAGTAAATGCAAAACACAAAAACAATTAGGTTCCTCACTCTATTGTGTGTGTGTCAGTATGAAGTCAGAATGCTGCAATAAAGGCACGCATGGTATTCACTGTGGTAGTCTCTAACTTAATGTATGGTAGTGAAAGGAAAGTAGATTGTGGCAGCAGAAGCATGAGAGTAGCATAAATGGTGTGGAAATGCGATCATTAAATAAGTATTTGTGTATGAGAATGTGTGATAACTGAAATAAAAAAAATTAAAAGATTTTGTAACCAGGATTAAGAAAGAAATACTTCTCTGATTTGGACATCTAGCTTGTTATGGAAGAGACTTCCTATGTTTTTTATTGGGTAAATGTACAGAGCGTAAGGATTAATTCGGTTCACGTAACTCATTTTTACCCCGAATATGGGTTGGATCACTTTTGCATAACAATATCCAATGAGAGCTTCCACGACTTTTTTGCCGCCAGGGTGCGCGTCACTTAAAAGTGAGGTGTAATATTTGACAGATTGCATAGCGGGGATTTGTTTGATTTGAAAAATGCAAAGGTTAATGTTTCAAAATTAATAAGACAAACCACAGATATTCATAAAAGTACACAAATTTAAAAAATACTTAAAAATGTACAAAAAATTAAAGAACAAACCACTGAGGCATAGTTATGTGAATTAATATAATGTTCTAGACACTGATAAACATTTCATTAAATATAACTTCTTTTAACTAACTTCATCATCATCATCATTACAGCCTTTTATAAGTCCACTGCTGAACATAGGCCTCCCTCAAGGAATGCCACAAAGCACGGTCCTGAGCCACCTGCATCCATCGACTTCCTACATGTCTTACCAGGTCGTCTGTGGGGCCGCTTCCGGAAGTAACTAACTAACTTACTTTAATTAATTGCCATTGTAACGAAAAATTTCACCTCAGTGTCAACTAGCGACATCTGGTGAGCGAAAGATTATTAGCCCGCATTGTAACTCATTTTAACCCGAAAGTGAGTTGGATCACTTTTGCATTACAAGATCCCATTGTAACTAATAATTCAGAGGGTATCGCACACGGCTTGTCCGCGTCTTATAATAGGCGAACGCTTCTAGCCTGTATTTGAAACCTTAATCACATACTAAGTAGGTTTATTTTCATTTCAATTAAGTCCTTCGTCCCTTTTTCAAAGCTCCCTCTGTGTAGAATCAAGCGAAGAATTAAAACACTTATAGAGTTATTTCATTACATTCTATAATATAACGGACAAGCCGAGTGTGATACCTTCTGTATATATATAGCCTATGTGGTAGCACTTTTTCTGCCTGGGGTTTGTCTGGTTAGGTATTTTTATAGAATAAGGGTAACTATATAATGGGTAATGATATGTTGCAAACCAGTAACATTCATTGCTATGCAGACGACAGCACTGGTGATGCTTTATACACCGGCCGTGCCAATATTTCTCGGGAAAACGTCGCCGAGTACCGGAACAAACTTGTGTCTGAAGTCGAGACTTTGTTGAACAAAGTCTCAGACTGGGGGCGACTAAATCTAGTCCAGTTCAATCTCCAGAAGACACAAGTTTGCGCGTTTACCGCTAAAAAGATTCCCTTTGTCGTATCTCCTCAGTTTCAAGGCACTCCCCTTGTTGCCTCAGCCAGTATCGCAATCCTCGGTGTCGACATATCGAGTGACGTGCAGTTTCGTGGTCACTTGGAAGAGAAGGCCAAATTGGCCTCTAAAAAGCTTGGCGTGCTCAGCAGAGCGGGACAGTATTTCATGCAGGCACACCGCTTGCAACTTTACAAGGCGCAGGTTCGGCCTCACATGGAATACTGTTCCCATCTCTGGGCAGGGGCCCCCCAGTGCCAGCTCCTTCCACTTGACCGCATCCAGCGCAGAGCGGTTCGAATCGTCGCCGACCGAGTTCTTTCCGATCGGCTTGACTCACTGGCACTGCGGAGAGAGGTTGCATCTCTTTGCGTATTTTATCGCATCTACCACGGGGAGTGCTCTGAGGAATTGTTCGGACTAATTCCAGCCGCTCAATTTCATCATCGCACATCACGACAGAACTTGCGATACCATCCATATCATCTAGATGATTGACGGTTCACCACTGTGCGATTCAGAAGAAGTTTTCTCCCTCGCACAACTTCCTTGTGGAATCGATTACCACCAGCGATTTTTCCGGACCGATACGACTTAGGGACCTTCAAGAAAAGAGCCTACTCCTTTTTAAAAGGCCGGCAACGCATCTGCGATTCCCCTGGTGTTGCAGTTGTTCATGGGCGGCGGTAGTCACTTACCATCAGGTGAGCCGCATGCTCGTTTGCCCCCTCTCCTATAAAAAAAAATAACGAGCACACAGTTCACTTGATGTTAATTGGATACTGTGGCCCATAGCCGTCTATATTTATCCCCCAATACAATCTAAAATGCAGATGCGTTGTCACTCTTGAGAACTACGTTGGAATGCCTCATTTCCAGTAAAAAGGGTCTCCGGTTCGCTATTCTCACCAGTGGTCATTGCAGTCCAAGGATATCTGCAGCCATTATCAAAGAAGGAAAGCTACAGGTCCATCGTCACCTCCGAACACTAAGATGGAAATACTGACAGCCTGTAATTTTACTGCCTGTCTATATCCTTCACACAGGAACAGAAGTGCACGCACTTCTATGTCCAGAAATAAGCGACACTTAGGACGTAGAGCCACGCTGCAGCTATATTATGGCTGCAGCATGACTGGGTCGGCTCGAAGGACCACGCTCTCACATAGTACCGTTGTAAAATAGCAGCTTAACGCTGCTGTGGTTCGTATGGTGACCATGAATGGTGGAATCGGAGACCCTTCTTACTGGAAAAGAGGCATTCCATCTTAGTCCTCACGGCCGACAACGCATCTGCATTTTGATTTGCAAGCGAGAATATATGCATGTCTATAGGCCACAGCAACCACTTACCATCAGGTCCACCTAGAAGGGTGACAAGCGAGCACACAGTGGACTGTGTGCTCGCTTGTCACCCTTATCCTATAAAGGAAAATTCAATAATAATAATAATGCTAAAAGCAGCACCTTTCAAAATTTTGTTGCCTCCCGTCTAGATGATTTCTTTTTTTTTTCTTCAAGAAGGGCATCAATAAACTGCCACTGCGTTAGCAAAGATGTATTAATGAGGGCTAATAATCTTCCACTCACCAGATGTCGCTAGTTGCGACTGAGGTAAAGTTTTTTGTTACACAATGTCAGTTAATTGAGAAATTAGTTTTAAGAAAATAGTTTATCATTATCTAGAATATTATATTAATACACAACATAATGCGTCAGTGGTTTGCTTTTTAATTTTTTGCACTTTATAACTTTTAAAAAAAAATCGGCTTTTAGTTATATTTTATAGTTTGGTTTATTCATTTCTAATGTAATTAATATAAAATATAACTAATAATACAGAAATAAAACCTTAAAGATTACATTTTCCTAAGAAATTATCATCCCCGCTATGCAATCTGTCAAATATTTTACCTCACTGTAAATTGGCGCCGTCCTGGTGGCAGAAAAAGTCGTGGATGCCCTCATTGCATTGGTGATTACTTTGATTAATAGAAATTAAAAATATAGAAAAAAAAATTAAGTTAAGTTAAAGATACAGCGTATATACGTCCCATTGCTGGGCACAGGGCTGCCCTCTTTTCTGAGAGGGTTTAGGGTAAGGAAATGTCCGCCGCGCTGCCCCAATGCGTGTTGGCGAACTTCACATGTCTCCGAAACAATTTTTTTCTTATTTCCCAGACATGCAGGTTTCCTCACGATGTTTTCCTTCACCGCCGAGCACGTGGTAAATCAGCACTTAAAATTGCAATTACCTAAAATGACCTAAAATCCTCTCAGAAATGACAGGCCTGTGTCACTTTAATATTATGTAAAGTTCTTGTTGGCTGTAATAAATTAATAAATGATGTAAAACTGAATATTATCATAAAGAGTAAATATTTTATAATTGACTAATTTCCGTATGACAGCATGAAACACTCTGTCAGTTAATGTAACCATCTATTTATGTTAATGTGAATAAACTTGTTGGTAAAAAAAAAAAACTTTTAGTTGTTTCAACTTTAATGTAAACTAAACAAACGTGAAAGTACGTAAAAGTAAACTTTACCACACAAAGTGGTAGAGTTTACTTACTGTAAAGTAGGTATCTTTAGTTCATTGATGTCATGTCAAAGAATTAAATATAAGAGTTTACCGTTGTGTTTTTTAGGAAGTGAAAACATCTTTAGACCCGTTGAGCGATTTTTGGTAGGGGAAAAAAGTGGTAAGTGGTTGCTGTAGTCCATAGACATCTACATATATCTTCAATTAAGAATCAAAACGCATCAACGTCCTCAGGGATGACAACGCACGCAACGCATGCGTTTGTCGGACGTATGAAGAACGTGGTAGAGCCACGGCTCCGTGGCGCAGTGGCTTAGCAATGAGTTGCTGCGCTGGGGGGCGCGGGTTCGAATCCCGCACGGAGCAAGTATTTGTATGACCTACAAAAATTGTTCCGGGTCTGGATGTTTGTCCTTGTGCAATTTGTGTTTGTAAACTGCCTCCACGATACAGGAGAAAATCCTAGTGTGGGGGTAACGTTTCTAAAAAAAAACCTCGGAAAGACCATGCTCTCACAGAATACCAGCGCAAAATAGTGATATAGTGTAGAGAACCGAAGACCATTTTTACTAGAAACGAGGCATTCCATCTTTGTCCTCAGGGATGACAACGCACGCACCGCATGCTCTACCATGTTCTTCATGCGTCCGGCAAAAAAAGTATTTTATGGTTAGCCTACCTAGAGCAAGGATTGATCGATCGCTTTGATTCCCGTCTGCCACAGATTATTGAGCACCGTTCATTTATTATTGTAGCGAATATTTATTTTTTATAGCAAACTGCTGTAATAAAATATTATCGAAGCTGCCTTTATTTTTTAACTAGCTGATACCTGCAACTTTTTCTGCGTTGCTTTATATATTAAAAAAGAGAACACACATCACTGAACACGTAGTACTTATAAAAATCGTTGTTTCTTAAAACTTTAATAACTTTATAATAAATAAAGGTTTAGCAATATTTTTTTTAGATAAGGACTAAGTGTCTAAGAAATAAAACTTAGAAAACCGTTTTTTATAGGATAGGGTGACAAACGAGCACACAGTCTACCTGATGGTAAGTGGTTGCTGTGGCCCATAGACATCGACATCTATCCTCAATAAAGAATCAAAATGCAGATGCGTTTTCACACCTGAGGACTAAAGTGGAATGCCTCTTTTCCAGTAAAAAGGGTCTCCGGTTCTCTATACTCACCGTACGAAACACAGCAGCGTTAAGCTGCTATTTTTTACGCTGGTACTCGGTGAGAGCGTGGCCCTTCCCCGTTCGAACAGACCCATTCGTGCTACAACTATACTATTAATATAGCTGCAGCATGGCTCTACCACGTATAATGGCTGACTTAACTTTTTTTTTATAGGATAAGGGTGAAAAACGAGCATACAGTCCACCTGATGGTAAGTAGTTGCTGCGGCCCATAGACATCTACATCTATCCTCGATTACAAATCAAAATGTAGATGCGTTGTCACCCGTGAGGACTAAGATGGAATGCCTCATTTCCAGTAAAAAGGGCCTCCGGCCACCTGCACTCACCAAGCGAAACGCAAAGGTAAACCTCTACTTCACGCTGGTTTTCTGTGAGGTCGTGGTACCACCCCGGTTCGAGCTGGCCCATCCGTGCGACAGCAAAAGCTGCCGCGTGGCTCTACCACTGTTTAAACTACCTGACTACCTGACTCCCGGTTGACACTGAGAATTTTCTGACAGAAAAACCCAATAACTGGTTTAAGCTCGACCTGATACCTACCTACACAGAATCGTAGGCAAAAAGGAGTCTTAACATCTAAATATACCTAATTCCACAGAATAAATAAGTACAGAAGTTGCACTCTTTTGATGTTGACTGCTTGCCGACGTTTTAATAGCCTACATAGTTATTATTAATCAGATAAATCGCGCACGCAAGCTAAACAAAACTTTATCGCTGTGCGCGACAGTCCGTATTACTTTGCATCTTTTCTCCTTGCGTCACAACGGACTTTTCGTGGTTGCTGAGGGCCGTTAAAAGAGTAAAAAAATACATTGTGAAATGGTAAGTTACCTAGGTAAAGTACCTATGCTGACTATAATCGACCATTTTATCTATTATGTGAGTTCTGTGATGCCCAATGCATGCAACTTGAAGGCCTTTCGTCGGGAATCGCGATGCTTGGTTCGTATAGATAGATAGCGTAAACAACAAATAAACCCGAAATACGATTCCTAACAGAAATATGATCGTAATCTACTTAGTTGAAAACCTTGTAAACAAAGTTTTAATTTCAGTATTTTATGCTTTTATAACTTAAAATATTTTAATTACAAATGAAAGACGAGTATAGGTATGTAAGTAGGTACCTACTTGGGTAGTGAAGTAAATTTCAACTAAGTTTTGTAATAAAGTACTTAGGTATTACTTCTGTTGTTAAATTATTACGTAATTATTTTTTCGCTATACGTACCTATCGAACCAAAAACTGAAATAAATTTACCTTTTTTTTTTTTTTTTTTTTTTTTTTTATAGGAAAGGGGTGACAAACGATCACACAGTCCACCTGATGGTAAGTGGTTGCTGCGGCCCATAGACATCTACATCTATCCTCTATTACAAATCAAAATGTAGATGCGTTGTCACCCGTGAGGACTAAGATGGAATGCCTCATTTCCAGTAAAAAGGGCCTCCGGCCACCTGCACTCACCAAGCGAAACGCAGAGGTAAACCTCTACTTCACGCTGGTTTTCTGTGAGGTCGTGGTACCACCCCGGTTCGAGCCGGCCCATCCGTGCGACAGCAAAAGCTGCCGCGTGGCTCTACCACTGTCATCATCATTATCCTTCGGTAACTAAAAAAATGATATATCTGAATCCTTTTAATTGCTCATTAAACATCCATCCCCGCAACAATTATAATAGGAACGACGTTTTGCCAATATAATTTATCAAATAGATATAGGTAGTATACATATATAGTATTTTTAAATTACATTAAAACTTTATCAAATATTTTATCCTATAATTAATTTTTAAAATTCAATCGTATAGAGCGCGCTAGCCCCGACTGAGATCTTCCCCCGGGGGCAGCTCGCGATTGTAGGTAATTATTTCACGCAGGTAGCAAGAGTGACAGAGGCCTGCTAATATCCATACATAAGCGACAGTAGACCAATGGTAGGGTGCAGACCACGAACTCAAAAGCTCGTGGGCTTGAATACACCATTCGACTATTGTCGTGGACCACCCCTACTCGTAACACAAATATTTTAAGCTTACATAACATTGAAAAATATACTATTATCATACAATCCTACTCCCCGTCAATAAACAAGTTTAAAAGTTTTATTAAAGAAAAACTGTGGAAGTAGGGTTATTATAATATCTAAGAATACATGAATGAAAACAACCCCTGGGAATAAGGTGATCGCCACCATTCTGGTTCTATGAAAATCCATTTAAAATTTGTATAAACAAAATTATTGTTAAGTGAAATATGTTTAAAAAAGGCCCGCTGAGTTACTTGCTGGTTCTTTCCAGGACAGAGGTATTTTCCGAACCAGTGGTAAATAAAAAAATGACTTTCAATAAGTATTATGTAATAATCAATATTGAATAAAAATGATTCTATTCTATTCCGTGTTATCGTGCCAATGTTATATTTTTTTTATAGGATAAGGGTGACAAACGAACACACAGTCCACCTGATGGTAAGTGGTTGCTGCGGCCCATAGACATCTACATCTATCCTCTATTACAAATCAAAATGTAGATGCGTTGTCACCCGTGAGGACTAAGATGGAATGACTCATTTCCAGTAAAAAGGGCCTCCGGCCACCTGCACTCACCAAGCCAAACGCAGAGGTAAACCTCTACTTCACGCTGGTTTTCTGTGAGGTCGTGGTAACACCCCGGTTCGAGCCGGCCCATCCGTGTGACAGCAAAAGCTGCCGCGTGGCTCTATTTACTCGCTCTCTTTCCTCGCTGAATGGCTATACTTAGCCTTTGAGCGAGAAAATAACCAGCCTTCTTATCACCAGCAACGACGACCAGCCGCGGATCGAGTTCTTTTAGGAACTTCACAGCACGTGGACCCCACGGACTGATAGTGTACAGCTAACGGCACAAATATGTAGTCATCGCCCAGAGCCTGATATTTGCACCACTTTATTAGTTCAGCTGCCGCTGTTGCCAGCCCGGCTCGAAACGAGTTACTCCGAGATGAGAGGCCGCCAAAGTGTCTACGCAAGTAGCATTCTACACTAGGGCTTTACCTCTCTCCCAAGGGACCAGTGTCATACCGGCGTATGTTTTAAGTTGAAGGAAATATTAGTAAAGTTAAATTAAATAGCATAGCTAGTATTTATTGTTAAAAAAAATAAAAAAGTAAATATCCGTAAAGTGGCGACCCCGACGTTATACGGAAAAACATTCAAGCCACCTACCTCGTTAAATCTCCTGATCAAAGTCCTGACAGTGCTTCTAGCCTGTGGTGTGTGCGTTGGCGGTGCTCTTCTGATCATCTGACGCTCGCTGACTGCGCCGAGGATACCTTCGCCGCCCAGGTCTAGGGTAACCTGGCGGAGGTAGTCGATTGGGGGCACCTATAACAATGAAAGTTTTATTAGAAGAGTTTTCAAGTTGATCTCTTATATTTAGGCGAATAGTCCTCTTCTTTCTCTTTTTAACCAGGTAGAGTCCACCGGTGGGCATGGGCTTGTTTATTTATTTATTTATTACTGGCGATTCACGCACGGGTGATTTCTGGAATGTGATAACAGCACTACCTATCGGGTGTAAATGTCAATCTTAACCATCTAGGGACCCATTTAAACACACACATAACAATCATCATAATTTAAAATTAAAAATTTTGTACAGCCGACTTCAATATAAATTCTTAAGAATAACTCAAAAGCTATCGGTCTGATCTTGATCAAATTCATACGGGACCACGCAAGAAGTATCAACTTTCAAATAAAAAAAGAATCATCGAAATCGGTTCACCCGGTAAAAAGTTATGAGGTAACACACATAACATTTAGGCTATTATGCTCCTCTAAACAGATTAATGAGGAGTTACAACGAGAGACATAACAAAGATATTGGTAATACCGGGAGTGAACAAATTATATCCAAAGATGGTCTATGTACTTCGAAAGAACGTCGAAAGACACAAACTTTGGATATTTTCTCAGACCCCTTACGGCGCTTTAAAAGGGTAGTGTCTCAACCGATAAACGATTTTTAAAATATTTATTGTGTTACTTTTTAATGTTTCTTTTTTATTACTGTATAAAATAATTTTAATCTTAATAATTGTATTTTAGTTTTTTTTTTTAAATTATTAATTTGAATTGAAATTATCATTGACATTAAACTGACATTGTTTTCATTCTTTTATTTATTCATGAACATTTTTTTCTTTATGTAATAACATTTTAATTCTTTGACATTGAAATTTTGGTATTGTTTTATATTTTCGTAAGCAAAACTTAATGTTTCAGAACTGTGTATTTGTAAATCTGATTTGTATTGTTTTTATTGTAATGGTTCCTTTATGATAACTTTTTATAAAGCAAAAAGCAATGTGAGTATGTCGCTCAATATTCATGTTGCACCTATAAAAGAGGTATCACTGAGCATTAAATTATTTATTGTCTACTATTAGAAAGTTTGTAGTGTATATCTTGTTGGTGTGACAAATAAATAAATAAATATAAATATTAAAAAAAAACACAAAAACATACAGTCGAATTGAGTACCGTCTCCTTTTTGGAAGTCGGCAGAAAATCGGTCGAACCGTTTTTGAATTTTAGCGAGATTAACGTACAGCAATTCATTTTATATATAGGGATAAATATATGGACAACAAAACAGATGGCAATCAAATTACATTAAAAATGTTCTTAGTAAAAATGTTAAAAGATAATTGCAACAAAGACTATGATACGTTGTTTCCCATTTGTAAAATAATACCCATAGATAAGGAAATAGATTATTTGGTAGGTCTGGAATATGATTATAATGAGAAATATAAAGTTAATGTTAAAAACAAGTACAACACACATAGGGTTAGAGATAACAAACTCGTTCCACCAAAAATAACAAACTATTATGTTAAGAGAACATCTAAGTATTTGGTAGCTAAAGTGTTTAACAAAATAGATCTACTAAGAGAAAAAGTAAAAATTAGTAAAAGATCACTTAAGAAAAAAAATAAAAAAACATTATACAGGATTGCTTATAGAACTCGTAAAAAAGTCTTTTTTTATAGAAGAGGGGTCAAACGAGCATGAGGCTCACCGGATGGTAAGTGACTACCGCCGCCCATGAACAACTGCAACACCAGGGGAATTGCAATGCGTTGCCGGCATTTAAGAAAGGTGTAAGCTCTTTTCTTGAAGACTCCTCAGTCGTATCGGTCCGGAAAAATCGCCGGCGGTATACAATTTCACAGAGATGAAGTCTTAAAAAATTCATGCCACATGTTGCATTGAAAGTGGAATTAAAAGTAGATTGAATTGATAATAATTAATTACGTAGAAACAGCTTTGCAATCACCTCATCCACAGAGGTCATTGTTGTCTATATTCCGTTATTTGAAACGGTGATAGAGCCACGCAGCAGTTTTTGCTGTTGCACGTATGTGGCGGCTCGAGCCGGGTTGGTACCACGACCTCACAGAATACCGGCGTGAAGTAGAAGCTCTGCTTCTGCGTTTCGTCTGGTGAGTGCAGGTGGCCGGAGGCCCAATCACCCCCCCCCCCCCCCTTCCCATCAACATGGTAGCGGAATTACACGTTAGACTACCCCAGGAGGGTACCAGCACCCCTGCAGAATCCCTCCCTGAGCATCCACGACCATGTTATTCCACTCCTGAGCGTGGGTGCTCAGGCTGCCCCGCCTGGCGGCAAAAAAGGGGGGGGGGGCAAAATTCCGCTCACAAACATAATTGCTCGGGACAAACTGAGCTACAATACCAAGGTGACCCCTGCCACGCTATCCGTGAATTTCTGCAACATCAGGGGACTTCACTCGAACCTAAACGCCGTCCACTATCATCTCGAGACGGCGAAGCCGGCCTTACTCTTTCTGACCGAGACGCAGGTTTCCTTTCCGGCTGATATTTCATATCTCTCTTACCCGGGGTACAACTTGGAGCACTCCTTTGTGCCTCGGGCTGGAGTTTGCGTGTATGTCAGAGAGGACATCTGTTCTCGACGCCTCGCCAGTCTTGAAGGTTCGGACCTGTCCATCCTTTGGCTAGGCGTAGACAGCGACGACCATCCGCGTGTCTACGGGTGCCTCTATAGGGCCCCTAGCGGTAATGCCGAAACAGACCGACTCATCGAATACGTCGAAATGGCTACAGATTCCTTGCTACAACAGGTCCCATCAGCAGAGATCGTGATCCTTGGCGATTTTAACGCCCACCACGCCTAATGGCTTGGTTCACGTTTAACCAATCATGCGGGGAGATCTGTTTATGACTTTACTTTGGCAAATGGTCTGACACAACTGGTTACTTCGCCTACGCGGATTCTAGATGTGGAGGATCATACACTTTCCCTGTTGGACCTTCTGCTGACCTCTCATCCGGATGGATATCAGGTTTCCCTCGATGCCCCTCTCGGCTCTTCGGACCATTATCTGATCCAGAGTGTGGTGCCACTCACGCTCCCCTCGCGGTTGCGTTCTGCAGGTTGCCGCCGTGTTTGGCATTACAGGTCGACGGATTGGGACGGAATGCGGTATTTCTTTGTATCCTACCCATGGGGGCGGGTTTGCTTCTCGCCGGATGATCCCAGCGCTGTTGCTGACTCTGTCACTGATGTGGTGCTACAGGGAATGGAACTATTTAATCCATCATCTGTGGTACCCATCGGAGGCAGATCTCAGCCTTGGTTTGGTCGCTCCTGTAAGACTGCATCACGCAGTAAGCAGGAGTGTTATCAAGTTGGGCTGCGGCTTCGGCGACTCGGGATGTAAACACCAGCACACTTACAAAGAATTATAATTTCGCCTCCAGGTCCTTCAAAAGAGTTACTGCCAAGGCAAAGTCAGAGCACATAGGCAGAATTGGCGAGAAACTAGTTCGCCTTCCTTCGGGAACCCGTGCATTCTGGTCTCTCGCCAAGGCTGTCCAAGGGAATTTCTGTAAGCCGTCATTAACATCTCTGCATAGGGAGGAGGACTCACAGGCCCATGACGCAAAAGACAAAGCCGACCATTTAGGCTCCCTTTTTGCGTCCAACTCGACTCTTGATGACGGGGGGAAAACACCGCCGACCATCCCGCGTTGTGAGTCCTCCATGCCGGATGTGTTGTTCTCACAGCGCTCGGTTCGCAAAGCACTCTTCTCCCTGGACTACCAGAAGTCGAGTGGACCTGACGGAATCCCCCCAATTGTGCTGAGGACGTGTGCTCCGGAGTTGGCACCGGTCTTAACGCGTCTTTTCCGGTACTCCTACTCCCAGGGCATATTCTCGAATTCATGGAAGGCAGCTTTTGTCCACCCGATCCCTAAAAATGGCGACCGCTCAGACCCGTCCAACTATAGGCCTATCGCGATCACCTCCTTGTTCTCCAAAATAATGAAATCCATTATTAACTGCCAGCTCATGCGGTACCTTGAGGATCACCAGCTGACTAGTGACCGCCAATACGGTTTTCGTCGGTGTCGATCAGATTGTGATCTTCTGGTCTACCTGACTCATAGATGGGCAGAGGCAGTAGAGTCCAAGGGGGAGGCGTTGGCCGTTAGTTTGGACATTGCGAAGGCCTTCGATCGGGTTTGGCACAAACCGCTTCTTTCGAAGCTCCCTTCCTATGGGCTTCCCGAGAAATTGTGCAATTGGATCACCAGCTTCCTTGCAGATCGGAGCATCAAGGTCGTTGTAGACGGTGCATGTTCTGACTGCAAGCCTATTAACGCTGGTGTTCCACAAGGCTGTGTGCTATCACCAACGCTGTTTCTTCTGCATATCAATGATATGTTGCTAACTGGTAACATTCATTGCTATGCGGATGACAGCACTGGTGATGCTCTATACACCAGCCGTGCCAATATTTCTTGGCAAAACGTCGCCGAGTACCGAAACAAACTTGTGTCTGAAGTCGAGTATTTGCTGAACAAAGTCTCGGATTGGGGGCGACTAAATCTAGTCCAGTTTAATCCTCAGAAGACACAAGTTTGCGCGTTTATCGTTAAAAAGAACCCCTTTGTCGTATCTCCTCAGTTTCAAGGTACTCCCCTTCTTACCTCAGCCAGTATCGGAATCCTTGGAGTCGACATATCGAGTGACGTGCAGTTTCGTGGTCACTTGGAAGAGAAGGCTAAATTGGCCTCTAAAAAGCTTGGCGTGCTCAGCAGAGCGGGACAGTATTTAATGCCGGCACACCGCCTGCAACTTTACAAGGCGCAGGTTGGGCCTCACATGGAATACTGTTCCCATCTCTGGGCAGGAGCTCCCCAGTGCCAGCTCCTTCCACTTGACCGCATCCAGCGTAGAGAGGCTCGAATCGTCGACGACCGAGGCCTTTCCGATCGGCTCGATTCATTGGCACTGCGAAGAGATGTTGCATCCCTTTGCATTTTCTTTCCCATCCACCACGGGGAGTGCTCTGAGGAATTGTTCGGATTAATCCCAGCCGCCAAATTTCACGAACGCACATCGCGGCAGAACTCCCGATACCATCCACACCATCTGGATGATTGGCGGTCCAGCACTGTGCGATTTAGACGATGTTTTCTTCCTCGCACGACTTCCTTGTGGAATCGATTACCATCAGCGATTTTTTCCGGACCGATACGACTTAGGGACCTTCAAGAAAAGAGCGTATTCCTTTTAAAAAGGCCGGCAACGCATCTGCTATTCCCTCCCTGGTGTTGCAGTTGTTCATGGGCGGCGGTAGTCATTTACCATCAGGTGAGCCGCATATTCGTTTGCCTCCTCTCCTTTAAAAAAAATTGAAATAACCCTTTTAATAGAGTAAACATTACTCTCTGAATAAATAATAATCAATTCTCTGGGGCAATGCGACCAGCATGACAAGGATGCGCTCCTTGTATTTACAAAACAAATAATAATGTAGGTATATACAGGGTTATTTTTCAATAACCGTTCAAATTTGCAGAGAAGGTTCAGAATAAGTAATATAGGCAAATCCTCATCATCATCATCATCATTACAGTCATTCACAAGTCCACTGCTGAACATAGGCCTTCGCAAGAAATGCCATAAAACACGGTCCTGAGCCACCTACATCCATCTACTTCCTGCATGTCTTACCAGGTCGTCACTCCATCTAGTGGGGGGACGCCCTACACTTCGTCCGCCGGTACGAGGCAAATGGTGAAGAAAAATTAATTAAAAAAACCACAACCATTCCGTCCTTTTTATCTTTTAAATTCAAAATGCGTAGTAATGCATTATTAAACTGATTTACTGCCCGCGCGCTTATTCCTAAGATTCGGTTTTTGTACCATATTTTTGCATTGTCACCAGAATTTGACCAACACCCGATGAGTTTCCAGCTCATCGGTTGTTGGTTTAAATTCAATTACTAAATTCCACTCGGAAAACGGTAGACAAATAGACTTGGTAAATATGTTAGCACATTACTCATTTCTTCTTTTCTACTATTTAGTCATACATTTTAATTAAATACACGAGTTAATGTCTGAATTTGTTTATGTGTAATTTTTAATTTACTGTGTATTTCCTTGAGAGTGAAACTCTGTTTATAATGAGAAATATTTTTTAAACCTAATATTAGTTTTTGAATCATCCGATAATAGAAGTTAGTGGTCGTCGATATTCGTTCGATAAAAATAAGGTTTGTATGGCTACTCATTCAAAGGGCTAATATGAACTTACAGGGTTATATTGGTGATTTTAATGATAATAATTCTGTAAACACATAATCGCTACGGTCGCGAATCATATTTTGTTAAATATACAACCTAACCCTGACCTGCAAATTCTAAAAAACGCAAGAAAATTTGAATTTCGCGGGCCACCCTGGAGCTTCCACCTTAAGCAAAGCTGTATTTCACTTTCAACTGTAAATAAATAATGTATTAAGTCACAGTTTTTTTCTTAAATCTACTAATTGTCACTTATATCGCACTATATGTTGACAAGAGTATCTTCGTATTTGTTTGCATAAATCGAGGGCTAATAATTTTCCGCTCACCAGATGTCGCTAGTTGTCAATGAGGTAAAGTTTCTTGTTACACAATGCCATTTAATCGGGAAGTTGGTTTTTAATAAAATTTTATTAGTTTCTAGATTAATATATTAATACAAAAAACAATGCGGTTTGCTCTTTAACATTTTTTTTTTAATTTTTCTACTTTTATGAATATCTGTGGTTTGGTTTGTTTATTTTTAATGTTATTAATATAAAAAATAGCTAATAGTACAGAAAGAGACAATATGCTTTACATTTTCCGAACAAATTAACTTCCCCGCTATGAAATCTGTCAAATATTATACCTCACATTCTACTGGCGCCGCCCTAGTTGCAGAAAAAGTCATGGATGCCCTCACTGAAGAAAAATCACTTTAGTTGTACTGTTTGTATCTGGCTGCTTTTAATATTAATACATATAGGACATTAATAAAAAGAAAAATAAAAAGTTAAAAACACTTTCCCGTTGTTTGACTGTCCGCCAAAATGAATGAATTTGATACATTGTGAAGTTTTATTTTAAAAAAGGGAAAAATGCGACGCAAGCCGCAAAAAGATTTGTAAAGTTTATGGGCCTAATGAAGTGTTAGTAAGAGTAGCACAAAGTTTTATGTCAAAGATGCAGCTCGCTCTGGTTGCCGACATACGGATAAAGTCGATGCCATTTTTGAAAAAGTGGAGCAAGATCGGCATATTAGTAGTTACGACATAACTGAGGAGTTAAGGATTGACCGCAAAATAGTTTTGACCCATTTGAAAAAGTCTGTCCATAAAAAGCTCGATATTTGGGTACCACACGAGCTCACTGAAAGAAACCTAATGAATATTATACTTGGCCATTGCATAAAACACAATGTATCTCACAAGTAATACTTATTATATTAAATTAGATTGTTTAGTGCGAATGCCAAGTCAATCTAAGTATTTAAATCATAAAAGATTTTTAATGTTGATATGGTCACTATAAGATGTTGTTAGGTTAGCTAATTACGTAATAACTTGAGACAGAAGGAGACCCTTAAGTAGGGACTGAATAAATTAACCGCGTTGGTATTATATGGATCCCACAACTTGTACGGTAGAAGAACTGAGTTGCGAGACTTGGTTTTTTTACAAGTTGTGTTTTTGATGGCATCTCATTTTTCTTTTTGTAGATTTCCTTTCTGGTACCACCTACTTCTTGAATATCCACTACGGATTTTCGGGCAATGTAGTCTACTTAATACTTTGCGGGATTTTGATACCAATTTTTCTTTCTGTTGACCATTTTACAAATTACCTTGGAACATAATACAGATATACTGATTCAATCACTGCAAATGTAACTTTGCAATCCTATATGCTTATATAGGATTACAAAGTTATTTATGCAGTTGGTGTATCTAGAAAACTGGATCGAAATTACAAAATATTTTAGTTTTCAATTGATTTATACACTAAACACTTATAGTATTCTGAATTTGAAGCTTCTACGTTTGCTAAAAGTACCTTGGAGTTTTGATGATCGGTCAGTCAGTGAGTGACAAAATTAAGAAATGTTGACTAGTTATAATTTTTTTTTTATAACCTGATGGTAAGTGGTTGCTGCGGCCCATAGACATCTACATCTATCCTCTATTACAATTCAAAATGTAGATGCGTTGTCACCCGTGAGGACTAAGATGGAATGCCTCATTTCCAGTAAAAAGGGCCTCCGGCCACCTGCACTCACCAAGCGAAACGCAGAGGTAAACCTCTACTGCACGCTGGTATTCTTAAACTACTGGTTCAAATTGAATGAAATTAAATACAGCGTGTTTGTACAATGCATGCTTGATTGCTGAAAATTCAGGCTTCTAGTTTTATCCACAACGAAGTTATAGGGGGTCGAAAATGGCCTGAACTGCTTCGAGAAAAGGATGGTACGGCCATGCCGCTTTTTTGCTCGACTTGGCGGGGGCACTACCGTGCCCCCAGATTACTTACATTTAATTAAACTTTGAAAAAAAAATGTCTTGAATTTGTATATAAAATATGAATAAACCTTTTGTACGACCTTTTATATAAAACACAGATATCTAATATACACAATATAAAATAAACGCTTCTTTGCCTCGACATACACTTTATAGACTTTCACTTTATAGTAAAAAGGGCCTCCGGCCACCTGCACTCACCAAGCGAAACGCAGAGGTAAACCTCTACCTCACGCTGGTATTCTGTGAGGTCGTGGTACCACCCCGGTTCGAGCCGGCCCATCCGTGCGACAGCAAACGCTGCCGCGTGGCTCTACCACTGTTGCTGTTGCTTTGCATACTTTGGTGTTATCTTGTAATTATGTCCTTCACGTTACACCAATATATGACTGTGATTGGTACATATTACGGTTGGTAGAACTGTATTTGCTCTATACTGAATGTGTAGATGTACAAAATTCACAGCTCATTCGGCTAATTTTATTTTTTATTTATTTTAAACTTCATATACTCATGTGGTATATAGGCGGACTTAATGCCTAAGGCATTCTCTACCAGTCGACCTTGGGATGATGCAGAGATAGAATGAACCTTCATTTTGAACGCGTAACGATTGTTGGCCGTCCTGATTTCGATTGAATGTGGAAAGAAGAATGAAGTAATCTGTCAGTAATTATTTGTTGGAAAGTTGGATAAACTTTCCAACAAATAAACCTTTATACGTGGTAGAGCCATGCCGCAGCTATATTGGTAGTATAATTGTAGCGCGAATGGGTCGGCTAGACCGGGGAAGGACCACGCTCTCACATAATACCAGCGTAAAATGCTGAACACTGCTGTGTTTCGTATGATGAGTGTAGAGAACCGGAGAACTTTTTACTGACAAAGAGGCATTCCATATTAGTCCTCACGGGTGACATTGAGGATAGATGTAGATGTCTATGGGTCACAGCAACCACTTACCATCAGGTGGACTGTGTGCTCGTTTGTCACCCCTTCCTTTAAAAAAAAGAATAAAGTATCATGCTCAGTTAGAAACATTTTAAAATTCTAATTTTCTTCTTCTTTTTTGATTATATACTCTTCTAGACGTTCATCAACGAAATTTGAAACGAAGCACAGAACACTATATTTTTTTACCCAGAGTGTATTATATACTCAATACGAGTATATATTTACTGCGCCAAATCCCATTCACATTTCTTATATAATAACAGTGACAAACGAGCACACGTTCCACATGTTGGTAAGTGGATGCTGTGGCCCATATACATTTACATCTATCTTCGGTTAAGAATAAATAGCAGATGTGTTGTTTCCAGTAAAAAGGGTCACCGGTTCTCTACACTAACCATACGAAACACAGTGACAATAAGCTGCTATCTTACGCTAGTATTCTATGGGAGCGTTTTCAGAGCATTGTTGAGCGGTGGACACATTCACGCTACAATCATAATACAGCTGTAGCATGGATTTATCGTGGTAGTTCAGATGGTTAGCGCTCGTTGTAAATTTGACAGTACGCTATCAAATCGGGTTCGATCCCCGCCGGCACCAATGAAATTGTTAATTTCAATTTTAAGTGCTGATTAACCGCGTGCCAAGGAAAACATCGTGAGGAAACCTGCATGTCTGAGAAATAATAAAAAGAAATTTCGAAGACATGTGAAATTCACCTACACGCATTGGGGCAGCGCGGCGGACACTTCCTTGCCCTAAAACCCTCTCAGAAATGAGGGAAGGCTTGTGCTCAGCAGTGGGACGTATATAGACTGTATTTTTTATGGATATAATATGCTCAAAAAGGAGTACAAACTTTGGCTTCACGTGTAATATATAGAAGGTGCTGTGTTAATATTGTTAGTTCCCGTTTTCAGGTCCAATTATTGTATTCAAAGCGTCGCCCTATTTCTGATAATGAGCGTGTCGTACGCTACGAAATATAATTATGTCTGTTCAATGCCTATTACACACCATGTTTGAACTTGTATCAAATTGAAACAACGCTGCATTGCGTTAGCGCCCAGTATCGACATTTGAAGCGGAAACTAAATCAATGAAATTACCTCAAGGAGTATTTGTAGCGGTTTATATTTCAATGTAACTCAATATTTTTGGAAAGAATAATACTTTTAGTAAGAAGTAAAAGCCGACGTAATATAACTAAAGGGAAAGTTAAAGTTATATAATATGCATCACACAGCTGGGCACAGGCCACGAACAGTGCATGTTAGAACTAGAAGAGATTTAAAATATTCTATGTTTCACATAGTTATATTATATAAATATTTCACATTTATTGCTTTTTGGTTCAAGACCAATATTTTTAAAATTTTGAAAAATATGAGTAAGATCACCGAGAACGTCATCTGCTCTAACTCCCAGCGTAGCGTCGTCCAGAATCCAGATACCAGACATTCAGCTTGGATTTTAAATGTGAAATAATGGGTTGAATTCCCAAACTGAAAAGAGCTGGACCTAGTAGGTCACCCTGTGGAACACCGACAGCAGAATCGATAATATGGTTTTCGTAAAACAAGTTAGTATTTTAACTGTAGCATTATCAAACGTAATGATAATTAACGGGGGTATTGTTAGCAGGATGGTTTTATGGCAAGAAAGTGTCTGCCCTGCTGCATATGGACAGACATCAAATGTCTTCAAAATATTTTTTTATTTCTCACACGTGCAGGTTTCCTCACGATGTTTTCTTTCACCGTTGAGCACGTAAATCACCACTTATACTTGCAATTAACAATTTCATTGGTGCCGGCGGGGATCGAACCTGGGTTGTTCGCATATTGAAGTGGGAAAATATTATATGCTACTTTGAATAACTAGACTTGAATGTTGAGTTACAGCCCAGTATTATAGCTTAGTACCTACAGATCATACACAGCATCAATCCCGATACATCGATGGCTGCAGGAGGCACATCTCAGGAGAATAGGAGCCTTTTTTACCCGACCGCCTCAGAAGGAGTTTAATGTTTTTCGAGTGTACGTATGTATGTACATATATATGTGTACGATATTGTACAAAGAAATTATAGATTATAGTATCACAAACTTGATTTAATGTATTTGTTACAATTTACAATATTTTATATAATACTAGCTGGCCAGGCAGACGTTGTACTGCCCTTAGCGGCGAACCTCTGTACTATAAAACACTTAAATTTGCGATAAAAATACTGAGGGTCACTTGTCGGGATAAAAACTATCCTATCTCTCAAGTTGGACCAAACTGCACAGGGTATGCAAAATTTCATTAAAATCGGTTCAGTAGTTTAGGAGTTCATCGGGGACAAACAACGTGACACGTAATTTTTATATATAAAGACTAGCTGACCAGGCAGACGTCGTTCTGCCCCTTCTGAACGACCATTTCCTTTCCCAAAAAACTCCTGAAATTAGCAATAAAAAAATTAAGGGTCACTTATAGGGATAAAAACTATTCTATCTCTCAAGTTGGATAAACCAAACTTATATTTACAATAAAGTTCGGATGTGTGAACGGCGTGAACAATATGTATGTCTATTTCTTTCGCACGCTCTGTAGCCTAACCTAAATGGATACAGGATGTCGTTATAATAATAATTGTCTTAGTGCTTGAAGTGACAAGGGATATAAAAATATTCTCTTTTCAGTGAACTTTTTGATACTTGCTTGCACTGGTACTATTAAAAAAGATTTCGTCTGTGCGAAGGAAAAAAAAAACATCAAAAAGATCGCATACAAAATTTCTTTGTAAACAAAACAATGTTATTCGTTGCCCCGTTTATGGCTAAAATATCTAAATTATCTGCGTTAGTAACGCGAGGGCAAGCGACATACAGTTGACCGTGTGAAAAGCCCCGTATAAAAATCGTAGTTTCTTAAAACTTTAATAATTTTATATTAAATAAAGATATCGCAATAATGTTTTTTAGATAAGAGCCAAGTGACTAAGAAATAAAACTTAGAAAACCTAATTGAAATCTATCCAGTAGTTTTTCCGTGATGCGCGCACAACTGCACTCTCTCAAACTCTATCAAATTTTATTAGATTATCCCCAATTAAATGTGATTAATGGGCAACAACGTTTTTGCCTACAGATCGACCCTGACGAATGTGTGCATACGTAGTAAAATCAGTTAAAATAATGCATTAGCACGCATTTTGAATTTAGAAGATAAAAAGGACAGAATGTTTGAGTTTTATTTAAATTGATTTTTCTTCACCATTTGCCTATATTACTAATTCTGAACCTTCTATGCAAATGCCGGTTATTGCAAAATAACTCTGTATACTTCTATCTTGACTTAGACACCCTAAAAGAAAGGATTTTGGAAAAGTCAACCCCTGAGGGGTGAAATAGGGTTTTACAGTTTGTTTTAGAGATGTCCAAATTATATTTAATATCATAAAGTATTAAAATGAGAAGAGTACACAGAGATACAGTAATTTATCTAATGACGTTTTGAGCAATACGAGAATTAACGAGATTTTTAAAAGAATAAAGATTTAGCACGACGGGCGGACATCCCAGTTTCCCAATAAACACAGGCCTTTTCTCAGTTCTGGAGGGTTTCCAATATCTTTTATGTAGTGATTTGGCACCAAATGAATTCACAAGCAATTAACCTCCCAATATCAATTAAGGTTAAAAATTTAAGCATCATTGGGAATTCAGAAAAATTAGACGTGGCTAAATAGAAACTACGACACATCTTCCCGTTAGACATACCTCAAAACCTGAAATGGGAATTGTACAGCCAGTGCGTGTTGCCAGTGATGGCTTACGGATCTGAGACGTGGTCCTTCACTGCTGGCCGTATGAGGAAGCCCAAGATCGCTCAGCGAGCTATGGAGAGGGCTATGCTCGGCGTTTCTCTGCGTAATAAACTTAGAAATGAGTATATCCGCAGTAGAACCAGAGTAACCGACATAGCCTAACGGATTAGTAAGCTGAAGTGGCAGTGCACCGGCCATATAGCTCGAAGAACCGACAACCGATGGGGAAGAAAGGTTCTCGAATGGCAGCCTTGCACCGGTAGGCGAAGTGTAGGGTGACCCCCCACTTGATGGAGTGACGACCTGGTAAGACATGCAGGAAGTCGATGGATGCAGGTAGCTCAGGACCGTGCTTTGTGGCATTCCATGGCGGAGGCCTATGTTCAGCAGTGAACTTATGAAGGGCTGTAATGAGATAGAAACAACATGACAGATTTCCAAATATCTAAATTTATTTTAACCAGTTTTAGTAAATTTTAAGTTTTAATAATTTTATGTTTTTAATAATGTCCTCCAGACCGGATTTCGGTTACGGCGGCCAGTCTCAACAAAGACTAGCCATCTGCGTAGGACAGGATTGTAGTGCCCAAGTATGCGCAAGCGCACTCTCTATTTTCTCACTCGCATAGTCGACAGTCGGCAAACCGACACGACCGGAGAGAGTTCAGGCAAAAGACTCAAATTCCAGACTCTAAGCTGCTAATGAGGAGGAATACACAATAACTGTTTGGCCTGACCCGGGATTTGACCTTGGGACCAACGAGGCAGTATACTATTAAACATTACAGATTTACAGATAGCAAATATGCTATCTTATTGTTTATATATTAACTTAGCCAAGGACTTGGCTACACAGACATCTGCTCCTTTTGAGCAGTATAATGACTTAATATGTAATTTGGAATCAGTTCCAAGTCATTTAAATTAGAAAATGAGACAATAGAGGTAATCTCTAGCAGTTGTAATAATTTAAATAATTTAGAATGTAGCTTACAAATCTTTAATTGTATGACTCCACAGAGTGATAATGAAAATTGTTTACACCTGGTGCATCAAAATATACAAGGCATGATAGGCAAAGAGCTAGAAATTGAGTTGTTTTTAAATAGCAACAATATTCATATTTTATGCATTACTGAACATTGGTTAAAAGCTTATAACTTAATGTTTAACTTCAGTAATCACCAGGTGGTCAGTTCTTTCAATAGAGAAACGGTTTTAAGAGGTGGCTCCTTAATATTAGCTAGTAAATTACTGTCATGTAAAGAACGTAAAGATATTGTGAGCTTCTCTGTTGAGCGAACTGTAGAAATGGCATGTGTTGAGTTTGAGCACTTCATTGTTGTGAGCGTCTACAGACCCCCATGTTCTGTATACGATACTTTTGAAAAAATTATGGAGGAAGTTTTTGCTAAGCTTAATAAACAGAATAAATCTGTTGTAATATGTGGAGACTTTAATATCAATCTCCTAGAAGCTTCCTCAATCAATATTAAATTTAGATCATTGTTTAAATCATATGGTCTTTTTAATTTATTTATAGAGCCAACGCGTATCGCTCAATCTAGTGCAACATGTATAGATAACATTTTTACAAATGTGAAGCCGTTGCATAAATGTATATTTATATTATGATCCATTCACGACTAACGTCGAGTTTAATAAATACCCCGTCCTGCACCCCACAGGAAAAAAGGCATTTATATATCCCCATTTATGTTTTTTAAATGTATAGAATATTGTAGTTTTGTATGATACTTTTTGCAATAATATGATGTTATTTAATTAAAAATATTATGTAAGTTAAACGTGTCACTCAAGATATACTTTCAGTGTGTTGTTCGACAGTTTTCATTCTTTTCCTCCCTCGTCCTCTTTTTTGGCGAGAATTTAGTGACTGTTGTGTATTCTGAGTATGATTTGTGTTAGATGAGTCTGGTGCGTTTGATGATTGTTGTGTGTCCGTTGTATCTGATGATTGTTCCATGGTTTGTATGTGTTTATCTTGAATGTTTTGTGAATGTTGTATATGCGATGTGTCTGCGGTGTTTATTGAATCCGTTGTGCTTGGTGACTGCTGCGTGTTTGATGACTGTTGGGTGTTCTGTATTTGTAGATGATCTTGTTTATTATGAACGAATACAGTATCACCTAGCACTTTGGTGAGTATAGTTGACGTGTGAATAGCTGCTTGTTTTTGAAGGATGCTAATGTTAATATGGCTATCCAATTTATCTATGTATTTTTTGATACTTTTAGCAGCTACTCCCGTTGCTCCTATTACTATGGGAATGACAATGGCTTGTGTATTCCACAGACGACTAACTTCAGTTTTTAGCAGGTGATATTTGCTTAATTTTTCAATTTCCTTGGGTCCTATATTGTAGTCTGACGGTACAGTTATATCTATTAAAAATGTTTTATTACTAGTTTTATCAATATATATTAAATCAGGCCTATTGTGTGTTACAGTAATATCAGTTTGGACGGGCATTTCCCACATGATTTTAGCAAACTCATTTTCTTTAATTTGTGGCCGGATGAGGGTTTCTTTCCACCAAAGGTTAGAAACTTCAATTTTGTTCTTTTTAGCCAGACACCAATTGACATACTGGACAAGGTTATCATGTCGCTTTACATAATATGTCCCTGCTATCCGCATCCGGATATTATGTGCTGTGTGGTTTCATCTTTACAGGAACAGAGACGACATTTTCCATCTACTGGCTCTTTTAATATATCACGTTGATGTTGCCGCGTGATAATTGCCTGGTCTTGTATTGCAAATATTGATGACTCTATACTTGGAGATACCTGTTGCTTTTTAAACCATTTATACGAAAGTTCTATGTCTATATTGGCCTGATCTAATACTTTTTTAGGAAATTGTCCATGTAAAGGCTTTTGTCGCCACAGTTCATTGTGGTTCTTAATTATTACCATTTTAATGTCTCTGTCCGTATAGTATGTGTTTCTTAGTGGTAAGTGTAATTCTCTATCATCTCTTGTGCTTCTTTTATTATTGAATATTTGTCCCTACGTGTATCGTGTTGCATTATTATTTTAATAAGATAATCGCTTTCTGTTTTCAGATATTGCTTATATTTAACTATTTGTGCTTTATACGTGTACTCTATATTTGTCAGGCCTCTTCCTCCTTGTGTCACAGGTAAGTATAGCCTTTCTGTTTCTGCTTTTTGCTGATGTACCTTTTTAATTGCTAGTAGTTCCTTGTTGGAAAGAAGTGGTCTCTGCCTACCCCTACGGGAAAGAGGCGTGATTATATGTATGTATGTATGTAGTTCCTTGTTTTTATATCTATTTTCTTAAGATCGCTATTTTTATAATTTATAATACCAAATGAGTAAAGTAAAACTGGAACTGCGTATGTATCTCATAATATATATATATATATATATATATATATATATATATATATATATATATATATATATATATATACCATAATATTATATAGGTCTATCCCAGGTGATTTCCAATTTAACAGTTTTCTGATTGCAAATTTTACTTGTTCCTCTGTTATCTCTTGTATATCTTCTCTATAAATTTCCCTTGACAGCATTTCTACTTCTTTTATCCAATTGGCATCGATATTATATTGCGTTCGGTTTGATAAAATTGAGTTCCAAAATTCTTCTACTCCTTCTTTACTCGATATTTTGATGTTTTTGTTATAATTGCATCCTAAACTTCTGTACAGTCTATGCTCATTATCATTGAATAATCTATTCTGGATTTTTCTAGTGTTAATATCTTCGTATCTCTTATTCTACCTGCTAAAGCTTTAACTTTTTGCTTAATAGTTTCTGTTGTATTATTGTGATCATTGTCGTTCCAAATGTTGTATTTGGTATATAACTTTTCTTTTATTTTCATCATTCTACGTGTTTTGATTTATTTAATTATTTATTTTTATAATATATATATATATATATATATATATATATATATATATATATATATATATATATTAATATGTATTTTAAGATAATTCAAAAATTAAGTTCTGACCACTGTGGATAAGTAGTTTCGTTACCTTATGTTCACAAAAAGCAAGTAGATGAGAAAGTTGTGTTTGTTCCAGTAAATGCACGTCGCTTGAAGAAATTGAGAAGTAACATAGTGAAAAAACTTCCATCACTTTCATACCAAAATGATCCAAATTTTTTGTATGGAACATTATTTAAGCTTATTTGCAATGAATTTAATAATACTTTTACTTCTAAAACATTCTCCTTGAACAGTCGGAAGTCACTTAATGAATGGGCGACAGCAGGAATCCATAAGAACAGACATAGGTTATATGATCTTTACCATGAAAGGTCATATAATCATAGCGTCGAATTTAGGGAATATGTAAAAAAAATGTTCAAAAATATTTAAAAGAGTGTGCTCCACAGCCAAGTCTTTGCATTTGAGCAACAAAATTAAGACGGCTTCTAATAAAATTAAAATGACATGGAGTATAATTAATAGCGAAACTGGTAAGATCAACTCTCGCAATTCAAACTACCAGTTAAGTGTTAATAACAAATTAACCGAATCAGATCAGGACGTTGCAATGGTTTTTGAGAAATATTTTACTGATATTCCGATATTAACCACTAAGTCACTGAATTCTTCTCCTGCGGTCGCCGAATCATTACTTAAACAAAATGTAAATGCGTGTACAAAGAATTTCACATTTCATAAAGTATCATCAAAAGATATTGTAAAATATTTTAAAACTATTGATGTTAAGAAAACTGCGGATCTGTGGGGGATTTCCGTTAAAGTTATTGCGTCTATAATAGATACAATCGCGCCTCATTTAGCTATTATTTTTAATACTAGTATCGAATCTGGTGTATTTCCTGATTTAATGAAGTATAGTAAAATAATACCTTTATTTAAATCTGGTAGTACATTAGACCCCGCCAATTTAAGACCTATTTCTGTACTACCAACACTTAGTAAGATTTTTGAAAAAATTATTCTTGATCAAATGTTAAATTTCTTTCATATAAATAATTTACTTCATAAAAATCAATTTGGTTTCACAAGGGGTCGCTCGACAACTGATGCCGGTGTTGAGCTGATTATATATATATTTAATGCATGGGAGAATTCACAGGATGCTTTGGGTATATTTTGTGACCTATCCAAAGCCTTCGATTGTGTTCACCATGAAACATTAATCAGGAACACATCCATCCATTACAGCCTAGTCCACTGCTGAACATAGGCCTCCCCCATAGATTGTCTCATAGTTGTAACTTTACTGTTGATTTGAAAATTTACCTCTCAGTGGGTCATGTGGTCCTGGTAGATTATCTTCTATATATCCATCCACAGCCTAGTCCACTGCTGAACATAGGCCTGATAAGGCCTCATAGGGGGAATATTTGCCACAGTTGTAATGTGTTACTGTTGATTTAAAAATTTCACTTCTCAGTGGGTCATGTGCTCCTGGTAGATTATCTTCTATACATCCATCCATTACAGCTTATTAAAGTCCTGTGCTGCATAGGTCTATCTTACGCCATAAAAATTGACTTTGCAATCTCACTAAACAATGTAATTTAATATAATATGTATTACTTGAGAGATACATGATGTTTTCATGCGATGGCCAAGTCAATCTATTTATTTAAAATATAAAAGATTTTTAATATTGATGTGGTCACTATAAGATGTTGTTAGGTTAGCTAATTACGTAATGACTCAAGACAGAAGGACCCTTAAGTAGGGACTGAATAAATTAACCGACTTGGTATTACATGGATCTCAAAACTTTTTACGGTTGAAGAACTGAGTTGCGAGAATAAAACTGTTTTTTACGGATTTTATCGCGTTTATTTCATTATTTTTATTCCCGACGTTTCGAGTGCTTTTCAGCAACCCATGGTCACGGGGAGGGACTGAGATGTTTGACGTCCCGATGTCACAGTTAGCCCGGCTACCTTCAGTTTTTTAATATTAATTTTTGGTTCGATTTACGCAGAATGAACTTACAGTATCCTGAAGTCTTGCAGTGTTATGCTTGGGTTTGGATTTAATTTTGTTAATTATAGGATCCCAAGCAGATGGCAGCACCCATCCATCTTCTCTATTGAAATTAGGATGTTTTTTAATTTCAATAGCTTCGCGTATCATCCTTGGTAGGAATCGGTGTTCTTTTGCAAGGATTTGTGGTCTATCAAATCTGATGTAATGGCGGGGACGATCTTGAACATGTTCACAGACTGCAGACTTCCCAGAGCGTCGGTGCTTCACGTCAGCTATATGTTCTTTCACGCGGGTTTTAATGGATCTTTTTGTTTGTCCTATGTAAGAGAGACCACATTCGCAATCAAGCTTGTACACTCCTGCATCTTGTAGAGGGATATTACACTTGACGGATGGTAAAAATTGACTAATCTTCTTCGGCGGCTTGAAGTATGTTTTAATAGAAGCTCGCTTCAAGATGTAGCCAATCTTACCTTGAACCAAAAATTAATATTAAAAACTGAAGGTAGCCGGGCTAACTGTGACATCGGGACGTCAAACATCTCAGTCCCCCCCGTGACCATGGGTTGCTGAAAAGCACTCGAAACTTCGGGAATAAAAATAATAAAATAAACGCGATAAAATCCGTAAAAAAAACAGTTTTATTCAATGTGTAGTGTTCGCGTAAATATAAGAAATCATTATGAGTTGCGAGACTTGGTTTTTTTACAAGTTATGTTTTTGATGGCATCTCCTTTCTTTTTGTAGAACTTTCTACAAAAAGAAAGGAGATGCCATCTATATATCTTATATTTATATATCTAGGTACCTATCTACATCTGTTATTCCATTATATTGTAGTATATACATCTTATACATATTATATATACATATTATATAAGTACACTGATTCATTCACTGCAAATGTAACTTTGTAATCCCATGTGTTTGTATGGGATTACAAAGTTATTTATGCAGTTGGTGTATCTCGAAAACTACTGTACTGAAATTGCAAAGTATTTTAATTTTGCCTTGATTTATATACTAAACAATAATTGTATTCCAAGTTTGAAGCTTTTATGTCTACTAGAAGTGCCTTAGAGTTTTGATGATCGGTCAGTCAGTGAGTGACAAAATTAAGGAACTTTGACTAGTTATAATAATTGTTAAACGAATGGTTAAAATTTAATTAAATTTCAAATATACTGAGTATATACAATTCCTACCTGGTTCCTGAAAATTCAGGCTTCTAGTTTTATTCACAACGAAGTTATAGGGTTTCGAAAATGGCCTGAACTGCCTCGAGAAAAGGATGGAACGGCCATGCCGCTTTTTTGCTCGACTTGGCGGGGGCACTGCCGTGCCCCCAGATAAGGGTGGTAAACGAGCATTCGGTCCACCTGATGATTAGCGGATGCTGTGAACCATAGACATCTACATAGAAGATGGAATGCCTCATTTATAGTAAAAAGGGTCCCCGGTTCCCTACACTCACCATACGAAATACAGCAGCATTAAGCTGCTATTTTACGTTGGTATCCTGTGATTTTTTACGCGTCAATATCGCGTAAATATATTTTTTGAACTTGGCTTTTTTTTTATAGGAGAGGGGGCAAACGAGCATGCGGCTCACCTGATGGTAAGTGACTACCGCCGCCCATGAACAACTGCAAAACCAGGGGAATCGCAGATGCGTTGCCGGCCTTTTAAAAAGGAGTAGGCTCTTTTCTTGAAGGTCCCTAAGTCGTATCGGTCCGGAAAAATTGCTGGTGGTAATCGATTCCACAAGGAAGTTGTGCGAGGGAGAAAACTTCTTCTGAATCGCACAGTGGTTGACCGCCAATCATCTAGATGATATGGATCGCATCGCAAGTTCTGTCGCGATGTGCGATGGTGAAATTGAGCGGCTGGAATTAGTCCGAACAATTCCTCAGAGCACTCCCCGTGGTAGATGCGATAAAATACGCAAAGAGATGCAACCTCTCTACGCAGTGCCAGTGAGTCAAGCCGAGCGGAAAGAACTCGGTCGTCGACGATTCGAACCGCTCTGCGCTGGATGCGGTCAAGTGGAAGGAGCTGGCACTGGGGAGCCCCTGCCCAGAGATGGGAACAGTATTCCATGTGAGGCCGACCCTGCGCCTTGTAAAGTTGCAAGCAGTGTGCCTGCATGAAATACTGTCCCGCTCTGCTAAACACGCCAACCTTTTTAGATGCCAATTTGGCCTTCTCTTCCAAGTGACCACGAAACTGCACGTCACTCGATATGTTGACACCGAGGATTCCAATACTGGCTGAGGCAACAAGGGGAGTGCCTTGAAACTGAGGAGATACAACAAAGGGAATCTTTTTAGCGGTAAACGCGCAAACTTGTGTCTTCTGGGGATTGAACTGGACTAAATTTAGTCGCCCCCAGTCTGAGACTTTGTTCAACAAAGTCTTGACTTCAGACACAAGTTTGTTCCGGTACTCGGCGACGTTTTCCCGAGAAATATTGGCACGGCCGGTGTATAGAGCATCACCAGTGCTGTCGTCTGCATAGCAATGAATGTTACTGGTTTGCAACATATCATTGATATGCAGAAGAAACAGCGTTGGTGATAGCACGCAGCCTTGTGGAACACCAGCGTTAATGGGCTTGTAATCGGAGCATGCACCGTCTACTACGACTTTGATGCTCCGATCTGCAAGAAAGCTGGTGATGCAATTGCACAATTTCTCGGGAAGCCCATAGGAAGGCAGCTTCGAAAGAAGCGCTTTATGCCAAACCCGATCGAAAGCCTTCGCTATGTCCAAACTAACGGCCAACGCCTCCCCCTTGGACTCCACTGCCTCCGCCCATCTATGGGTCAGGTAGACCAGAAGATCACCAGCTGAGCGACCTCGACGGAAACCGTACTGGCGGTCACTAATCAGCTGGTGATCCTCAAGGTACCGCATGAGCTGGCTGTTAATAATCATTGCCATTACTTTGGAGAACAAGGAGGTGATGGCGATAGGCCTGTAGTTGGACGGATCTGAGCGGTCGCCTTTTTTAGGGATCGGGTGCACCAAAGCTGTCTTCCATGAGTCCGGGACTACGCCTAGGGAGTAGGAGTAGCGAAAAAGGCGCGTTAAAACCGGTGCCAACTCCGGAGCACACGTCTTCAGCACAATAGGTGGGACTCCATCAGGCCCACTCGACTTGTTGACGTCCAGGGAGAGGAGTGCTTTACGCACCAAGCGCTGTGTAAACAGCACTTCCCGCATGGAGCACTCACACCGCGGGATGTTCGGCGGTGTGTTCTCCCCGTCATCTAGAGTCGAGTTGGAAGCAAAAAGAGAGCCTAGCAGATCGGCTTTCTCCTTTGCGTCTTGGGCCAGTGAGTCGTCCACCCTGTGCAGAGATGGCAGAGATGGCTGACAGAAGTTCCCTTGGACAGCCTTGGCGAGAGACTAGAATGCACGTGTTCCCGAAGGGAGGCGAACTAGTTTCTCGCCAATTCTGCCGATGTGCTCTGACTTTGCCTTGGCAATGACACTTTTGAAGGATCTGGAGGCGGAATTGTACTTCTTTTTAAGAGCGCTGGTATTTACATCCCGCGACGTTGATGCGTCAGCCCAGGCCTGGTAGCACTCCTGCTTATTACGTGATGCTAGTTTACAGGAGCGACCAAACCATGGCTGGGATCTGCCTCCGATAGGCACCACAGAGGATGGAATAAAAAGTTCCATACCCTGAAGTACCACATCAGTAACAGAATCGGCAACAACGCTGGGATCTTCCGGCGAGAAGCAAACCCGCCCCCAAGGGTAGGATGCAAAAAAGACCGCATCCAGTCCCAATCGGCCGACCTATAGTGCCAAACACGGCGGCAAGCTGCAGATCGCAACTGCGATGGGAGCGTGAGTGGCACCGTACTCCAGATCAGACAATGGTCCGTAGAGCCCAGTGGGGCATCGACGGAGACCTGATATCCGTCCGGATGAGAGGTCAGCAGAAGGTCCAACAGGGAAGGTACATGATCCTCCACATCTGGGATCCGCGTAGGCGAAGTAACTAGTTGTGTTAGACCATATGCCAAAGCAAAGTCATAGACAGATCTACCCGCATGATCGGTTAAACGAGAACCAAGCCATTCAGCGTGGTGGGCGTTAAAATCACCGAGTATCACGATCTCTGCGGATGGGACCTGTTGTAGCACGGAGTCTGCAGCCATTTGGACGTGGTTGATGAGTCGGTCTGTGTCGGCATTACCGCTATGGGACCTATAGAGGCACCCGTAGACGCGGGGATGGTCGTCGCTGTCTACGCGCAGCCATAGGATGGACAGGTCCGTACCTTCAAGACTGCCGAGGCGTCGAAAACAGATGTCCTCCCTGACGTATACGCAAACTCCAGCCCGGGGCAGAAAGGAGTGTTCAAATTTGTACCCCGGGTAAGAGAGATATGGAGTATCAGCCGGAGAGGACACCTGAGTCTCGGTTAAAAAGAGCAAGGCCGGCTTCGCCGTCTCTAGATGGTAATGGACAGCGTTAAGGTTGGAATGAAGTCCCCTGATATTGCAAAAATTCACAGATAGCGTGAAAGGGGTCGCCTCGGTCTTATTGCTCAGCTTGCCCCGAGCGGTATTAGTCGCGAGCGGAATTTTGTCCCCCCCCCCCCCCAGAATACGCGGGGCAGCCTGAGCACCCACGCCCAGGAGTGGAGTGGTTTGGTCGTGGATGCTCAGCGAGGGATTCTCCAAGGGTGCTGGTACCTTCCTGGGGTAGTCTTCTGTTCAATTCCACTACCATGTTGATGGGGGGGGGGGGAGGAATTGGGCCTCCGGCCACCTGCACTCACCAAGCGGAACGCAGAGGTAAACCTCTACTTCACGCCGGTATTCTGTGAGGTCGTGGTACCACCCCGGTTCGAGCTGGCCCATCCGTGCGACAGCAAAAGTTGCCGCTTAGCTCGACCACTGTTAAAAACCGGCCAAGTGCGAGTTGGACCTGCACATGAAGGGTTCCGTACCATCGTACAAGATTTAATACTATGTAGAAAAAAAAACACTTATCTAGTAGGTGAGCCCCCTTTTTAATTAATTTTTATTATTATTATTTGCTGTTATAGCGGCAACAGAATTACACATTCTGTTAAAATTTCAACTGTCTACCTATTACGGATCATGAGAGTCAACCCGCTGACAGACAAACGGACGTACGGATGAACGGACGGACGGACGGACAGCGAAGGCTTAGTATTAGTTCCAGTTGGTTACTCTTCGGGTACAGAACCCTAAAAAGGAAAGTAAGTAACTTACTTTAAAATAGAAGGTCCCATAGATGGGCACAGGTCTTCCTTAATTTCTTGAGGGTTTCCAAAAAATATTTTCGTAATAATTTGGCACCAAATGTGACACCAAATTCACAAGCAATTAATGTCAAATTCAATTAAAACATTCTGTGCAACCTAGTTTCCGGAAGTTCCGAGCAATTAGTCGCGGCTTAAACAATAGGAACAAAATGGTGGATTACCAAAACAAGAATCTAGATTTATTGTAGCCGACGGGTTATTTGTAACTTTGGAACTTTGACTCGTTTCTCTGGTGGTTTGAAATTCGATTGCTGATCGTAAAATGTGGAGTTTAGACCAAAACCATATTTTTAAATTTTAACGTTTCTCCTATTAAAGAGATGTTTTTTTTTAACCGTCACGTCAAGCAGATGATGGTTTCCAATACATGTTGGTATTACCCATATCGTATTTACCAAGCGTAAAATGCCAGTAATTAAAAAAATGTCAGATCTTATATCAGAATTCATAGACCTCTTGACTTCTGGGTTAGTGCTCGGTACAAGGTCGGTCGCTTGACCTACATCGTAGACTCACCACTACAAACATAATATAGGGTCAAAGTAATTACATTTAAATATATCTTAATACGAGAAGCGACAGCTTTATACGCTCATTTATTTTTTTATTAAGATTATTGGCTTGGATGCTTCATTTATCTCAGTTTCAAGTGATAATAATGTTTAATAGTAGACTGATAAACAATATTTTGATGCGTCGCATTGCGTGATTTTTGGAAGATTTTGATGGCAACTTGAGCCAGCAGACAGTTGGCGATAGTACAAATACGTAGACATTTAATACACAACATATATATATACCACTCATACATATTAAAATACGCTTAAAACAAACCGTTACTTAGGTTTAAAGATCTCTATTACTCATTAAGACAAATGCATCTCTATATTATTTACATTTAAATTATGTGTAGTGTTGATAATGATGATAGTGTTATACTTAGTATATAGGACATACTAAGTATAACACTAGCAGGTTGCCGTAAGCCACATAGTAAAGACATAGTATCATTGGCCGTAAGTTTGAGCTTGCTCAGCGAGATATGCACAGGGTTGTGTTTTGTCATTACATGAGTACATAGCTGAAGGTAAATTCCACCAAATTAAATTCACCAAAAATAAACAAACTTTCACCCGCACAAATTGTATTTTTGTTTTATTTAAACAATAATACCGGGGCAGCGATCCACCGTCCGTCAAGTTCCCGCCAAAATTCTCCGTACACTCTTTTTTTTTTGGAGTTTATGGCCTGGTATCTAGACCTTTAGGCCATACACTCTTTTAAGCTTAATGAACGCACAGAGTAGTGTGTTAAAGTTCATTTAGAGATGAAGTGTAGAAAGCTATTTAAATACAATATGTGTTAAAATACATTTAATGAAATAAAAGAAAAATATATATTGTTTACGTTCATACTGTCAATGACAGACAATAATCATGTCCTTTGTTGCTCAGAACAATATCTCAAGTTATGCAATACCTAAAGCAATGCAATAACAAAAGTTATTAATAACGTTCATAATGCCAGTGTTTTAGAGTAAGAACAAGCATAAGTACGTTATTACTCTAACCGTTGTCAAACACTTAATAGTCTGTGGTCAAACAGTCGCACAGAGTACAGATTGACGCTAAAGAATTTCTAAATATTGCCGACAGATAATTACTTAACGGTCTGTCTATTAGATATCTGCGTTTCACAGATTAATGTGCTGTTGAAAGGGAAATTCAGTTTCCTAAATATACAAACCTAAAACTTTTAATGAATTACGATTTTGACCACTGGGCGACCACTAGTATAAATAGTAATTTTTAAACCATCCAAGGACCCACTCAAACACACACATTTTTTTATCATAATTTAAAATTAAAAATGTTGTACAGCCGACTTCAATATAAATTATTAAGAATAACTCAAAAACTATTTATTGGCCAGACCTTAATCAAATTTATATGGGACCGCATGTGAAGCACCAGCTTTCAAATAAAAAAAGAATAATCGAAATAGGTTCACCCAGTAAAAAGTGGTGAAGTTACACACATTAAAAAAACAGTCGAATTAAGTACCGTCTCCTTTTTTACTGGGTGCCTAATGTTATTAGTAAGTAAGAAATATATTAGTATAAAACTGGAAATTTACATCACGTGATAGAGCCATGTTGCAGCTATATTATAGTTGTAACACGAATGGGTTGGCTCGACCGGGGAAGGACCACATTCTCACAGAATACCAACCTAAAATAGCAGCTCAATGGTGCTATGTTTCGAATGGTGAGTGTAGAGAACCGGAGACACTTTTCATTGGAAACGAGGCAATCCATCGTAGTCTTCAGAAATGAAAACGCATATGCATTTTGATTCTTAATCGAGGTTAAATGTAGATGTCTAAGGGCCACAGCATCCATTTACCATCAGGTGGACTGTGTGTGACTGGGATGCGGTCTTTTTTGCATCCTACCCTTGGTATAATAAGTAGTATAATTCCGCCTCCAGGTACTTCAAAAGCGTTATTGCCAAGACATGGTCTGAGCACATCGGCAGAATTGGTGAGAAGCTAGTTCGCCTTCCTTCGGGAACCCGTGCATTCTGGTCTCTCGCCAAGGATGTGCAAGGGAACTTCTGTCAGCCATCTCTACCATCTACGCACAGAGAGGACGACTCACTGACCCATGCCGCAAAGGAGAAAGCCGATCTGTTGAGCTCTCTTTTTGCGTCCAACTCGACTTTAGACATCGGGGGGAACACACCGCCGACCATTCCGCGATGTGAGTGCTCCATGCCGGATATACGGTTTACACAGCGCTCGATTCGCAAAGCACTCTTCTCCGTGGACGTCAGCAAGTCGAGTGGGCCCGATGGAGTCCCTCCCATTGTGCTAAAGACGTGTGCTCAGGAGTTGGCACCGGTTAACGCGTCTTTTCCGGTACTCTTACTCCCAAGGCGTAGTCCCGAACTCATGGAAGACAGCTTTGGTCCACCCGATCCCTAAAAAAGGCGCCCGCTCAGACCCGTCCAACTAGAGGCCTATCGCCATCACCTCCTTGTTCTCCAAAATAATGGAATCCATTATAAACTGCCAGCTGATGAGGTACCTTGAGGATCACCAGCTGATTAGTGACCGCGTTTTTACGGTTTTCGTCGGGGTCGATTAGCTGGTACTTTTGTTGTTTTGCTGTTCTTAGCTTAGGTTCTTTCTCTTTTAATTGTCGCTTCACGACAGTTTGGCGCCCAACGTGGGGCCCAGCGTTTGAAGCAGACTGCCGACGACTTCACGTGTAGATGGAGGCTTGCAGGATCCCGGGGCAAACCGGCCCCAAATAAGGCCTTTAGTAGATGTTTCTCGTTTGAGAACTGAAGCGAGACTGTCTTTCGTATTCTCCGATTGTTCGGCTTTTATACCTTTTTAGAGAGAACGAGAAATTATTTAAATTAAAAGGAAATTTATTGTAAATGACCTAGAGAGCAAAAGAGTATTTATGTGAAAATATCGAGATAAAACATCATATCGGTAACGAATTTGAATAAAAATTGCCATGACAACGAAATAAATAAAGGCTGTCAAATATAAAATTTTTGGTTTTTAGGAATATAATTGGAAAATCATTACATTTAAGTAAGAAATGAGATATTATTCACATAGGAAAAACCAATGCACGGCAGCGTACATGAAGCCTGAAATTGTAGAGTTACAGAGAATTCAATAAAAGACCGAAAAAGGTAAGACTTCATTGACAGCTATTTTAAAAGTTCTAAATAGTGTGAAAATATGCAGTA
Organism: Parnassius glacialis; assembly: GCA_033319125.1. Classification (NCBI taxonomy): domain Eukaryota; kingdom Metazoa; phylum Arthropoda; class Insecta; order Lepidoptera; family Papilionidae; genus Parnassius; species Parnassius glacialis. Next base: position 69,355,401 of record JAVANC010000004.1, on the reverse strand, counting down.
AAATGATATGTTATTGTGTAAAAACGTTACAGGATCCTATGGAAATAAAGGTGATGCTAAATATAAATGCAGAAAATCAAAAACAGAATGGAAAAATAGTATAAAGTGATGCAAAACATGAATGCAGAATATCAAAACAGAATGGAGAAATAGTGTACAAAGAAATGCAAGTAGTATAACACTATAATCTTCTGGTCTATCTGACTCATAGATGGGCGGAGGCAGTAGAGTCCAAGGGGGAGGCATTGGCCGTTAGTTTAGACATAGCGAAGGCCTTCGATCGGGTCTGGTACAAGGCGCTTCTTTCGAAGCTTTTTTCCTATGGGCTTCCCGAGAAATTGTGCAAATGGATCACCATTTTCCTTGCTGATCGGAGCATCAAGGTCGTAGTAGACGGTGCATGCTCTGATTTCAAGCCTATCAACCCTGGTGTTCCACAAGGCTGCGTGCTATCACCAACGCTGTTTCTCCTGCATATCAATGCTATGTTGCAAGCTGGTAGCATTCATTGCTATGCAGACGACAGCACTGGTGATGCCTTATATACCGGCCGTGCCAATATTTCTCGGGAACACGTTGCCGAGTACCAATAGACAAACTTCTGTCTGAAGTCGAGTGTTTGCTGAACAAAGTCCCGGATTGGGGGCGACTAAATCTATTCCAGTCTAATCTCCAGAAGACACAAGTTTGCGCGTTTACCGCTAAAAAGAACCCCTTTGTCGTATCTCCTCAGTTTTAAGGCACTCCCCTTGCTGCCTCAGTTAGCATCGGAATCCTTGGCGTCGACATATCGAATAGTGTGGAGTTTCGTGGGAGGGAGACAGTATTTCATGCCGGCACATCGCTTGCAAGTTTACAAAGCGCAAGTTCGGCCTCACATGGAATACTGTTCTCATCTCTGGGCCGGGGCACCCCAGTGCCAGCTCCTTCCACTTGACCGCATCCAGCGCAGAGCGGTTCGAATCTTCAACGACCGAGTTCTTTCTGATTGGCTCGATACACTATCACTGCGTAGAGATAGTGCATCTCTTTGCGTATTTTATCGCATCTATCACGGCGAGTGCTCCGAGGAATTGTTCGGAATACTTCCAGCCGCACAATTTCACCATCGCACATCGCGACAATACTCGCGACACAAATCCATACCATCTGGATGATTGGCGGTCCACCACTGTGCCATTTAGAAGAAGTTTTCTTCCTCCCACAACTTACTTGTGGAATCGATTATCACCAGGGGTTTTTTCCGGACCGATACGACTTAGGAACCTTCAAGAAAAGAGCTTACACCTTTCTAAAAGGCCGGCATCGCATCTGCAATTCCCCTGGTGTTGCGGTTGTTCATGGGCAGCGGTAGTCACTTACCATCAGGTGAGCCGCTTGCTCGTTTGCTCACTCTTCTATAAAAAAAAAACTAATTGTAATTTTTCTAACTTTTAAAATTGCTTATAATGAAAGCAGTGTCAAATAGTAAAAAAATTAAGTTATTAATTTTTAGCGTGTTTAAGCAGTACCTTTTATCTTTTAATAAAAAGAACGAACATTTATGTATAAAATAAACCTAGGAAGCTAACAGCATAGCAAAGTGGCGAAGCAATCAGCTTAGTAGCGGTTTCTAACGGAAAAAAATTAAAATAGGAGGTTCAGATGCCTGGGTGATCAGTAATCGATTGCTGAAAACAGAATTTGAAAATTCGAAACCGTTCTCGAGATAATCGTGGGACAGACGGATAGACGGACGGACAGACGGACAGACGGACAGACGGACAGACATCGTGAAATCAATAAGTGACTTCGCAAGCTTCGCCACTTAATAAGGCATAATTTTATTTTACTTTACACTAGCTCGTATGTAATTTAGGGTTTTATTTTTTTGCGAGGAATCCTTATACTTATTCTAAAATAAAATAATAGCGTTAGTTACTCCTTATGACATGAGCTATCTGCCAGTGGGAGTTCCGTCAAAATCGGTCCAGTCGTTTCGGAGATTAGTTGGAATAAACAGACAGACAGACAAAAGTGTTAAAAAGTGTATTTTTGTTATAAGTACCGTTTATACTTTCATATGCATTTAATAAAACGCTGTCATATTGACATTACAAACAGACACTTCAATTTTTATTTATTTGTATAGACTAGCTGGTACCTGCTGCCGCAGAAGAAATAATTGTGGAAATATTGTTTTAAATTTGATAGTTATATTCTTTTAATAAGTCAGATAATACAATAATTCAAGTTAAATAATATATAACATTAAAAAAATTGTCGGTACGCTACGCGCGCCACCTACTGTAAGTTAATTGTACTATACCTATAACCTTCACGCAAGTGCAAGGAATAAGTTGACAGTTTTAACGCAACCTGATGAACGGTATGGCCGAAAAAATTTTTATAATCTAAAGACTTATAACCAAGTGCTATTATACATTAAATTAAATTAAAATAAACATACTACACATACTAATCGAAATAGAATTAGATTTTAAGAATTGATTTTGACCCTTATTATATAAAAAAATATTAATATATTTTGGCAACCTCCTTCAGAGCGGGGCGGCATCAAAGGCAGCTGAACTGAGTAAGTGGCGCAAATATGAGTCTCTGAGAGATGACTACATATTTGTGCTTTTGTGCCATTTGCTGTAGAACCTATCAGGCTTTAGGGTCTACCTGTGGTGAAGTTCCTAAGGGAACTCTATCCGTGACGGGTCGTCGCTGCTGGTGATAAGAGGTCTGACTCTTTTCTCGCTCAAAGGCTAAGTATAGCCATTCAGCGAGGAAACGCAGCCTGAGTTCTTGGCACTATACCGCGGGGAGTAGGGCTGTGAGACAATTGAAGTTTATTTATTATAGTTTTTATTATTTTTTATATTATAGTATATTGTATGTTTGTAGTTAAATAAATAAACATGCGTGAATACGGTACTTCGTACCAACCGGTACGAAGTACCTTTCGTAGTATGTTATTATTGATAAACATATAATATTATTAAGTGGCGAAGCTTGCGAAGACACTTATTGATTTCTCGATGTCTGTCCGTTTGTCCGTCGGTCCGTCTGTCCCATGATTATCTCGAGAACGGTTTCGAATTTTCAAATTCTGTTTTCAGCAATCGATTACTGATCACCCAGGCATCTGAACCTCCTATTTTGAAACTGATTGCTCAACGGCAACCGTTAGAAACCGCTACAAAGCTGATGGCTTCGCCACTTTGCTATGCTGTTAGCTTGCTAGGTTTATTGATTAATAAACCTCCGTTAAGCAATCAGTTTCAAAATAGGAGGTTCAGATGCCTGGGTGATCAGTAATCGATTGCTGAAAACAGAATTTGAAAATTCGAAACCGTTCTCGAGATAATCGTAGGATAGACGGACAGACGGACAGACGGACAGACATCGTGAAATCAATAAGTGTCTTCGCAAGCTTCGCCACTTAATAAATACACGTCACAGTGAGCGAGCGAAGAGCGTGTGCCTGCTGTACTGCCATATGTCAGAGTTGTCACAGACAAGATTGGCTACATCTTCAAGCGTGCTTCTACTCGTATTTAGAACATTCTACAAGCCGCCGAAGAAGATCAATCAGTTCTTATCATATCCCTGTACAAGATGCAGGAGTGTTTGTGTTTTGTGTGCTTGATTGTGAATGTGGTATGTCATACGAGTATATAGGGCAAACAAAAAGATCAATAAAAACCCGTGTAAAAGAACACATAGCTGGCGTGAAGCACCAAAGTTCCGGGAAGTCTGCAGTTTGTGAGCATATCCTAGACGGCCTCCGCCATTACATTAGATTTGATAAACCACAAATTATCGTGAAAAAACATCGATTCCTGCCAAGGATGATACGTGAGGTTATTGAAATTAAAAAACATCCTAATTTCAATAGAGAGGGAGGCTGGGTACTACCACCTGCGTGGGATCCTGTAATTAATAAAATTAAAAATAAACCCAAGCATACCACTGCAAGACATCAAGACACAGTAAGTTCATTCTGCGTAGATCGGACCAAAGTTAATAATTAAAAAAAGCTGAAGGTACTCCGGGTTAACTCTGACATCGGGACACGAAACGTCCGAAACGTGGGGAATTAGTAAAAATAAGATAAATAAGTTTATTAAACGCGAAAAAATCCGTTAAAGTATTTTTATTCAATGTGTAGTATTCGCGTTCAAGAAATCATTATTTAAGAGGGTTTTTGTATCGAGTTTTAGTTGCTGCATTAAAATGAAGACATCTAAAAAAGATAGTTGCAAATGGAATCCATAATTAATAAATAATATAAATAATAATAAATCCTTAAATTTATGCAACATTTTAGTTCATAAAACTTTCAATCTTTTTTTGCTCCATACAAAACTTAAATGTCCCAGGGGCGTCCACCGACAAGGTTTTAATTTTATTTTTTAATTACGCTTTTATTGTTATTTCTTTTAACCTTCATTGTTAGAATGGGAATTAATTTATAGTATTTTGTCTGCAATTCTCGCAAAATCTTACTATTTCTTGCGAAATCACAAATTTAAGCAAGTGTCCCTAATAATTTTCTAGGGCGTTACGAGTAATGTGTACAACGATAACTTTGGTAATTTATTGTTAATCACATTAGAACTTGTTTTGTAGGGTGGCAACACCTACCACAACACCAACACCAAGTGTCAATTTAATGTCAGCCATTTTAGTCTAGCTAAAAAGTGAGGGTATTTGCAGTGTCCATTTTGTTCATCAAATATATTGGATATTAAACAGAATTTTCAATTTATATGTAAGATAAGTAAGAGAGAAACACATTATAGATATCATTACATGAATCTTAGATACTAAATAAATATCTGTTGAAGTCTTATTTTATGGATTTCTTTCTAAAATTTCTTTGAACTTGTGGCCACTTTTATCATATGAACACAAGATTCTTCTCGGGTGTTCGGTCTGGTTTGTTATGTTGTGTTACATGACACACTGAACAGCATTAATCTTAGTTTAAATTGACTTTAACCGACTGCGATAGACCCCAGAAACGGGTATGAAATTATTTTGCTTTAATTTTTTTATAGTAGATGGGGCAAACGAGCATGCGGCTCACCAGATGGTATGTGACTATCGCCGCCCATGAACAACTGCAACACCAGGGGAACTAGCGGAATCGCAGATTTATTGCCGGCCTTTTAAAAAGGATTCTATCACGTGATATGACGTGAAATCCCACAGTGGTGGACTGCCAATCATCCAGATGGTTTGAATGGTATTGCGAGTTTGTCGTGACGTGTGATGGTGAAATTAAGCGGCTGAAATTAGTCCGAATAATTCGTCAGAGCACTCTCCATGGTAGATGCAATAAAATACGTAAAGAAATACAACATCTCTGCGCAGTGCCAGTGAGTCAAGTCGATCGGAAAGAACTCGGTCATAGATGATTCGAACCGCTCTGCGCTGGATGCGGTCAAGTAGAAGAAGCTGGCACTGGGGAGCCCCTGCCCAGAGATGAAAACGTATTCCATGTGAGGCCGAACCTATGCCTTGTTCAGTTGCAGGCAGTGTGCCGGCATGAAGCACTGTCCCGCTCTGCTGAGCACTCTAAGCTTTTTAGAGACCAATTTGGCCTTCTCTTCCAAGTGACTACGAAACTGCACGTCACTCGATATGTTGACGCCGAGGATTCCGATACTAGCTGAGGCAACAAGGGTAGTGCCATGAAATTGAGGGGACACGACAAAGGGGTTCCTTTTAGCGGTAAACGCGTAAACTTGTGTCTTCTGGGGATAAAACTGGACTACATTTAGTCACCCCCAATTCGAGACTTTGTTCAACAAAGTCTCGACTTCAGACACAAGTTTGTCCTGGTACTCGGCGACGTTTACCCGAGAAATACTGTCACGGCCGGTGTATAAAGCATCACCAGTGCTCTCATCGGCATAACAATGTATGTTATCGGTTTGCAACATATCATTGATATGCAGAAGAAACAGCGTTGATGATAGCACGCAGCCTTGTGGAACACAAGCGTTAATAGGCTTGTAATCGGAGCACGCACCGTCT